>OY735216.1:25326903-25851903 GCA_963457665.1 Thysanoteuthis rhombus | reverse complement strand
AGCAACTATCAAGCAAAACTATCAACATAGGTTTCTTCAATTTTTATGGGATTCTGGCTGACCAACTATGTCACGCGTACAAGCCGCATCAATAGATCATTCAAGCTGAAAAATTTTTTCTGTGGAGTTCTATTTACAATGTGAGTTTATGCTAAATTAGTCATTTAGTTTGTTTTCAGCAGCGTTTATGCTTGTTTTGATTTTTTTTGAAAATTCGTACTTTTCTAGTGATTCAATAAAAGGTGAGAGAAGTAATTAATTCATTGATCACCCCCACTTTCAAAATTTGAATTGCTCACTCACCAACACGACATGCTGCCAAAAGACGTTGGCCCTGCGACGGTGTCTATAACCTGCTGTTATAATAATCAATCAATGTAATATTTTAGAAAAGGGAACGTTGCAACATGACTTGGATTACCGCTATCAGAATAAAATATAATTTCGTCGCCGATCGTGACAGATTTTCATGAAAACAAAACAATAAACGTTGAATCCTGAATAATCTTCTTTGTATTTAGACTTGGCTAATTTATCTTACTACCCCTCGCAAAAGTTACGGAAATATTACTCTTAAAGGATATTCATGCAGCCTTTTTACTTAGAAAATAAACAAATCACACATATATGACACAAAACAATTTTTGTTTAATATGTGGATATTCTAGTGCTATGAAATGCATTTCAAACGCTGTAAATTAAATTATATGAATCAATGGCATTTCTTTTCTAAAGTAAGTAGAGTATAAATTATGGAATCACCTTGTAATTTGCATTTCTAAGAAAAATACCAGCGCAAATCTAAGTGCGCAAATTGCTCTGCAGTTAAAAGAGAGTGCTTGCAGATCTTGAAAAGCTGTTGGACTTGGCTAATTGAAAGGAAACATGGCTCCAAAAATAGTGCTGTCAATTGAAACATGGAATGAAACAGATTATGAAATTCCTTCGAGAAGGAAATCAAACTCGAATTGTGGGAAAAGATGTTGGTTGTTCCCCATCAGCTGTGTCTAAAATTTTGTGCAAGTATAAACAAAAGGAGCTGGGGGTCATAAAAGGAAAACACATAGGATGACCACGAGGGACGTTAGAAAGTAAGCTATAGGAAAATCGAATCAATATATCCTGAAAATAGAAAATGTCAAAAACTGTAGGAAACCGGCTAAATGAAATGAGATTTACATACAGAAAAGCCAAACCTAAACCAGCTCTCATACATAAACAGAAGACAACAGGGTTACAGTGGGCTGAATAGAATAAAAAATGGAATATAGATGATTGAATGAAAACGAATTTGAATAGTGAATCACGAATCTGCATTGGCCAAGGTCATAATGATATAACTTTTAAAAGTAAAGATGACCAGCCGAGGAAAACAAGCAAATTACTTCACTCATTTATGATGTGGGGTTGCATGTCACCTAAAAGGCTTGAGGAGATGACAGTCACTACCCGAAGGGAGAGTGCACAGGTGTAAATTTAAATTTTGGACTCTTTTTCTCATTCCATCCATAGACAACAGATATGATGTTGAAGTCATTTTTCTTGATAATAATGCATCTGACTACAGAGCAAAGAGAGTTGAAGGTTTTTTCCTCGGGAAAGGCATATCAACTCAATGACATGACCACCAAACAGTCCTGATTTCAATCAGATTGAAAATTATGGTGAAAATATTTAAAAAGTTGTTTCAGAACAAGGTCCACACTGCAAAAATGATCTGCCAAAAGCTATTTGAGAAAGTTAGAACCAGCTTGGAGATATTTCTTTTCATTAATGAGGTCTGTGGCTCAAAGAATTCGGACCATCATAGAAGCCCGAGGAGGGACAACAAAGTACCAATTGTGATTTTTTTTAACGATTCCATTTTTTTCATCAAATTTTAGTGATTACAAAAACATTTTCCTCTATCTGATCTGGAAAAATAAGCCAATGACTTCATCTACTTTGTTTGAGGTATATTTCATGTATCCATACTGTTCGGCTATTAAATGAAAATTGTTTTATGTCGTATCTATTATTTGCTTATTGTATACGAAGTAAAAAGGGCTAAGGGAACACACTTTAAATTTGATGATTCCATATTTTCTTCCTGAGGTTGTACTTTCAAATATTACTAATTCTAGCATATTCAAAATAGACAAAGTATGTTATATCTAACTCAAATGTAAGAGTTAATCAATCGAAGAAAAAAAATCTGCATATATCAAATTATTAAAGCATTTAAAAATAACTTCAGTATCTCCATATGAGACATGAATGGTGGTTCGAAGAATAGAGGTTGTTTTACTACGGTCAATGGCTATTTCGAATTGCTCGCATAATTAACAAGAAACAGAACTCGGCAATGTCAAAACTGATTGAGAAGAGCACGAAACAGTCTTATGAATAGGATGTTTAAAGAAAGTACGATATCGGTCTCTCTCCCAATTCGGATTCAGGCTTCTATTTGTAGACATCGATAATAATCAATAGAGCTATTTTTAAAAGTCGAACTGACTTTGCTTCCACGAACAGAACTACGGTGGCAGGAGTCGGACGAAAAAATTGTTGAAATCGGCGAAATAGGAAATTATTCTGTTGAAATGACATTTTATCAAATAATTCGGTCGTATTTCTCCTACTACATCAGGGATATTTTGAAGGGGATATTTATAGCCTATTAGAAGATAAGAATTCTTCATTTATTTGCCATTCAATCTATATCAGTATTTGCATGTGTATGCATATTGACTTTCCAAGTTTAGTTTAGTCTGGCACAAGGCCACAATTCAGGCATTCAGCGAAGATCGATCCTACTAGACTAAAGAATACTCCAGAATACCAATGCATTTTTTAATGTTCTTGCTTGAAAAAAAAAAGGTTTATTCATGAAGGTGTGGATATGAATGACTCTGTATGCGTGTGTATGTGTTAATACGTGTGTGTGTGATAGAGAGAGAAAGAGAGAGGGGAGTAGAGGAAGAGATGTAGAACATCATCATTGATATGAGTGATATAAACGCTGGTATCTCTGCTTTTCAGAAGTTTGCTTCAAGCCTCGGTTTCGCTTTTACGAAAAATGCAAAAAGCGAAATTAGCGTTCAGCGAATGTTTTGCAGCGAGCCCTTATAAAGGTGCCCTCCTCTCTCTCTTCTCTCTCTCTCTCTCTCTCTCTCTCTCTCTCTCTCTCTGTCTTATACCACAGTCTCCTGAACCTTTTACCACATCATTCCAATGACTCAGTTTAATATACCATCATCACCATTTTGGGGATCTGGTGACGCTCAAAGTTTTTTTCCGATGCAGTTTATTGGTAATTGCTCATTCGCTCTTCGCTATTTCGGCTTTACTCTCGGATAGCGAGGAAAATCTCTGTGTTATGTATCTTTTGTACAGGAAAAGCTAAACAGGTAAACTAACAGAACTGTAACGAGAAAGAAAAATGCATGCATTTACGTCCGTAAGAATTAATGCATTCTAAATATGTATACGTTTTCTTTTCAAATTATAACAAAATACAGACTATGTTATATGCTATAAGAGATTTTCAGTAGGTATCAGGATTCACCTCTACATGTCTGCCCTTACAAAATTAGTCCAAGACAATAAGGAGTAACCTATCTTATTTTTTAGCCAGCCCGGTACCTTAGTTAACACCCACAGAATTTTTTTCTATGCCCCAAAATCTATTTTTAAGCAAGAAACAGTTAGAAGGTTTGGGGCATTTCTCGTCGATCAATGGTTTAGTAGGCTAGGCTTCTCGATCCTTAACAAGTACATCACAACTGCTGCCTTGTGCCAGAGTGAGTCAAGTTTAATAAATATGTTTAGCAGGCTTCAATAAGGAAAACTCCATTGTAATAAGAAAAGTTACACCTATGCACTGTATTTTGAAATAAGTAAGTGGCTTGTTGTGATCACTTTGGGACAAGGTCTTTCAGACAACAATAACCAACTGATAAAATTAAGCATAGAATATAAAAACTGCAACAATTTACGTTCAGTGTTATATATTTACACTCATTGTAATAAATTCATTGTTATAAAACAACTTTACAGTATGGAAAAATATGTATGATTAATACAAATGTCTTTCAGTTTTCTCCTATGACCACCAGTTTTCCTCGTGGTTGCAATTTATCCAGAAAGATGTATGGAAGTATCCTTTCATCAGTATCTATTCAATATTGAAGATTGTACAAAAATCTTCACGACCTCGAAGCTAAGGTTGAACCACTGAGCCATTAACACAGAACTACTTATAATCAGTGCTATTTCCGACTCACTGTTCTATTATTATAGCCAGTGGCCGGTTGGCAAATTATGCAAAAATCAATACATCTATTCCTCTGAAGACAATACTTGAGCTTGGCGTTCTATTTCATTTGGCTAAGATCTTCAATCATCTTGCACGGGTTTGAGCCAATTTTTATGCCAATATTCAAAACTGTCTATCTTATTGCTTGTGAATGCCATAGGATTCAAAAGTTACATATTTGAGTGTTATTTATGGGTGCATCTGGTGAAAATAATAACATCCTTTCTTTAAAAATCTGACTCAATTTAGAACTAACAAACAACCAGAGAGGGAAAATATTCTCATATCACAATGGAATGTCCTTGCCACAATAGGTCAGTTTTAATGAATTTAAAATCTGAGAAATCCTGTTCAAATATCATCACAGAATACTGTTATCGTACCAGTGGAGTGATGAGCAAGATATCACCCGAAGACTGTTTTGATTTTCGAACGATGGTAAAAATAGCAAAAGGGTCTTTCGCACATCAAATAAAAGTTTCTATACGATACAACGCAAATTATAATCCATTTCTTAATGATATAATTTTCGCGTTGAAAGGAACAAATAGAACAGATATAGATCATGAATAAGCATGACCAGAATTTGGAGTTGAGACAATTAATTGGGCCTTTGCATTACCGGCGGTTATTTAGCTCAATGGTAAGAGCAACACTACGTTGAAGCGGCTACCCCATCGATCACAGGTTAGATACTGCTGTAGTCCCATTTTCTTTAATTGTTTATCCCTTTTATGAGTCTAGGACAAATGATACATTCACTGAGAAAAAAACAGTTGATCATTTCAAATAAGAATTTCAATATGATATAAAGCAATTTATAATCGTTTAATTAGATCATATATATATATATATATATATATATATATATATATATCCAGCTTTACTCTAAAACAACTTAACTTCATGAGTAAAATGTTGTATGTATCGAGCACTCTATGAAATAAATCCATTACATTTTATAAGTGTCCTTATATTATTGATGTATTATTATATCATGTTATACTGCTAGCCTGATTTGTACCACATGTACTGTGTATATATATATATATATATATATATATATATATAATAACACACACACATACATACATATACATATATATAGAGAGAGAGGGGGATTGAGAGAAGGAAAGAGAAAGCGAGAGAGTGAGGAGGAAAGAAAAAGAAAAAGCGAGAGAGAGAGAGAGAGAGAGAGAGAAAGAGAGAGAGTTCTGTACACTATGATACACGTTACAGATGACCCAAAACAGGTTTATACCTATATAAGCAGGACATGAGCAATACAGAACAGCAGATCCTTTTTTCTTTATCACGAAATGAATGACCTTCACACTTGTTCCTACTTGAATTTCTGTTACTTTCCAACACGAAATCGACTAGTACAGAAACAGTACGACCTCAAACACATTGTGTCCTGTTTCTTCAATCCTCTGGTCATTAAATCCGTAATTAAACAATGATTAATAGTGATTTGAAACAAAAATAGATAATCCTGATATCAGAAATAGATCATAGTTCACCCTGAGAGATGTTGTAAGATCATTAGAGACATAAAATAAAAAAAACGTCTACCAGTTTGTTTACTCCTGCCAACGAAGTTTGGGAGGTATATTTCTATCTTTTCATCCGTCCACACGGTATCTCTGGAAGTTCTCTATGAATTCCTATTATATTTTTCGTACAGGTTTTTCTCCATTTTCTTTTCATACATATATGCATTCTCTCGTGTCTACTCAGACGATATCACCAAAAGGTCTCAATGGGTTTAAATAAAGTTTCTTGGGCGGTTAAGCCATGGGCAAAGGAATAAGTGATACATTTTTGCCGGATCCGAGTATTTTTCTTCCGACTGAGTGCACGGCTTTGATAGAGGTATGCACTCTCTGAGTGCTCTCTAGTAACATACTACGATGAAATACTAGAAACGGTCAAATAAAACTATCAACTAAACTTTTAGCATAGGTTTCTTCCATTTGTTAGTGAGTCTGGCTGACTGGCTATCTATGTATGTACCACGTGCACAGGTTGCACCAATGGACGAAGAGAACTGAAAATTTGAATATTCATTTCTTATTGTGTCTAGAAAAACGTATTTTTCGGGTTTTTTTCTTAAATACCCTCCCAAACAGGTTTCTAGCAGGGAGTTTAGTTTACAATGTAAGTTGATGCTAAATTGGTCCCTTTTTCAATTCTTGAACTGATCATCCCCAACACGCATGGTCAGAATTGGTCATGTGACAGTTTCTATCGAGTGACTAACAAGGCCTGTCTACATATATTTCTTGTAAAGGTCGCAAGGTAATAGGAAATTAATTGCATGTTCTTGTTCATAAGAGCTCGCTTTTCAGGAAACTTCAGTGACTGATTAAGGCAAATAGAGAAAGAAACAACCATGAAGGTGGAATAATTTTTTAAAAAAGATGAAAGAGAGTATAAATATTTTGATGAGCAGATCAAAGACTGACAGAATCTGTTTTCAAACATTGCGATATTTAAAGTACATTTTAGTAGTTAATCCTAGTGAAACTAGAAATAGATTTATGGACTATTTCAAATATAAAATTAATACGACAAAAAGTTGTTGAAAACCAGTTTACGAAACAAAAATAACTGGGCATTAATAACCCACACAATCCTTGTCTAAAGAGTCAAGCGATGTTATGTTTTAGCTGTTAAATCAGTGTTCTGCATATTCGTTCCCTTAAATGTTTTCCTGTACTCAATCTTTTATCGAAAACTTGGTTTATGTATTTAGCAAAGTATTAATCAAATATTGACCATAGTCTTGGGTGGTGGTAAGGTTTCGTCTGTGCACCTCATGTTGCTGAACTGGATTGGTCCGGTTGGCATTTTCATTACCACTCTTTTTCTCTTTTCTTGCAGATTATACGCCTGGCGAAGGCTTAAGTATGGATCGGTTGAAACGTTATGTTATCAACATCAAAAACATCGAGAAAGAATTCATTTATCAGTACATAATTTGGAATGTTAATGACCATTCTCAGTGAACGGCAACTTTAACACCTTCTGCTTTTGCAATATAAGATAAATATTGCTAGTTCACTTGAATGCATGGAATGGTCTTTCACGCAATGTAAATTAGAACACACACTGTCTTTTACTTCATGCATACTTATTAATGTTCTATTTTCCTTTATCTCTTTCGCATTCATATTCCGTGCTGCTCCTGTGAACTATTTAGATCTCGTACGCAAGAAATTTACTCTGATACAGATTATAACTTTTTTTTTTTGCACATCCCATTACTTCTACCCTGCAGACATTTCCAATTTAAAACTACGTATGGATGCCTATACGTGCTAAATTTCTTTACTCTGCTCGAGACACCAGTCGGCCAACAATTATTATGGCTAAGTTACGCGAACGATTCGGGGGAGGGCGGGATTCCAGGTCTATTGCACATCCCCAAGTGGCCAGCGAGACCTACGTGGTAGAGGCAGGCTTATCCACCACGGTTACTGGAGAAGATCTGACAACGGGGGGGGGGGACTCCGGTTTCACGGCATCGCATTTCTTTTCTGCTCTCGATATACCGCTTGCAGCAGAAAGGAAGGTTGAATGGTACACCTTATATCGTCATGAGTCCCCGCTCCCCAGTCCCCAGCATCTGTTGTCCGCGGGTGGGATCTCACCTGTAGCACCCTATTGCTCCACCTGTTACAAATTAGTTCACCAGATAGGATGGGTTTATGATTAACAAAGATATGAACATTTATTTGAAACCGTTTGTGAGCAGTCTTCTCTCATTTTCATTTTTCTACTTCAACCCTTTTCTCCATTATCATCATCATCATCATCATCATCATCATCATCATCATCATCATCATCCTCAGTCTTTAAAGTTCGTTGTTGGACCTAGCCCTTCCCCGAGATTCGCCACAATTCTCTATCATGGGCGTCGCGGAGCCAGTATTTTCTAAATTTGTCTAGTTCGTCTCTCCATCTTGTATTTTGTCGACCTCTGTTTCGCATGCGACCCCTGGGGATCCATATTGTGAGTCATGATGTCCATCGGTTGTCTGTCATTCTTGCAACATGGCCTACCCATTGCCATTTAAGTTTTCTAATAGATTCTACGATGTCTCGGACTCCTGTTTTCTTCTTTATATACTGTGCTGTCTTGTGATCTCTCCATGTGAGGTTGAGCATGATTCTCTCATGCACACGTTGCATGCTTCCTCAGTTTGCGAGTCTGTCTCTTGGTTAGGTTCCACGTTTCAGCTCCATTATTGACTATAGGGAGGATGCATTGATTGTATACTCGTCTTTCTAGGATTATTGGGATCGTCTAGTTTTTGAAGATTGAGCTTGCTCTGCCAAAGGCATGCCATCCTAGGGTTATTATACGCTTGATCTCTTCCTTTTTCGTGGGTTTCATGGAGAGTACCGGGGTTGTTTTTTTACAAATACATACGCCACTGCGCGTATGAGCTTGCAGGGAAATGTCCACTTATTATGGAAGATCAGATCTTTCGTCCACTTTTATTATCATGCTCACTATCTGTGTGAAATCACGAACGCGGACAAATCCACTTACGAAAGGCAATATAGAATTTCTGACACAGGTAAACGCTTGGCACTGACACGGTACGTTAAAGATTTACTGAGGTTTAAGATGCATGTCTTTGATATAATATATCGAGATGATTCCTGTTTGTGCTTGTGTGATGTGATTTGTTTCTCCCCCCAGGCAAGTTCCGACTAATCTGCGCACCTCAGCGAACTGAATTTGAATCGTTGACGCACATATACACCCACATAAAAATACATGTGTTCATTAATAAGTCTGAAGCCTAATTTAAAAAAAAAAGCATTTATTTTACGCGATGAATATTTAATTTTCAACATAATCTCCTTTATTGTCAATGCACTTATTTAAAAGCTTCTCCTTTGATCACGTAGATCGAACATCATAGTGAAATTTAGTATAAAAATTTAGCTAATAGCCATGTTAGGCTATGAGTTTGGTGATTCACCCTCTTATAAAGGTACATACAGCTAGATACATGAATAATGGATATGTTCATTATTTTAGTAACAATACAAAGATAATGGGCACTGAGAGAGAGAGAGAGACAGAGATAGAGAGAGGGACAGAGAGAGAGAGAGGGACAGAGAGACAGAGGGGGTAGAGACAGAATCAGGTTTGATACGTTGATGAACAAGCGATCACGAATATTTGAAGATTTTTTTTCAACTTTTTCAAGCTGGGTGAAATAAATAGAACGGGCGAAATATTAAGCCTTATATTAGAAGGCCGCCAGCATGGAAAGCGTGGAAGAGGGAGACGAACAGGAAAAATATACGAACAAAGTGAATGAACTAACAAACCCAAGTGTATGAGACATCATTGATCGTTCGATGTTACTATAAGCAAAAACGGACATATACGTAAGCTCACGTATGAAGAGACGTAATCGTACAAGTATAAGCTAATACCTAAGCACACTCCTCTGCATACATGATTATTCACCCGTGTACGCACTCGCCCTCGGTCTGACACCAGTTGGAACTTGTTATTCAAGTTTATTTCAAGGACAATGGTTTAAATTAGTAAAATAGAGGTCAGTAACGATGGCTGATCGGTCAACTTAATGACAATATAGAATTACAAAATAAAAAAAGCAACTGAGACGAAATGTGTTGGCCCATTGGTTTTGGGGGTCAAGGTTACGCAGATTGAGAAAACCTCTCAAATCAACAATAAAGGGTTTACATTGTAAAGCACAGAGTCTTTATTTATTTATTCATTTATTTTTTTATTTTCTATTCTTTTATTAGTAAAACAAAATAATCCCAAAGCAGAATGAGTGAATTTTTATTGTAAACTACGAAATTAGGAGTGACCCTAAAAAACGTGAGAACAAAACTCCAGTGAGAAACATTAACAGGGAAAATCGCTGAACAAAAATGTAACGAATTTGTTTTTGTTGGAAACAGTGTTGCAACTATTCCCTAAATAATTGACATCGGCTTTGTATGGAAGAAGAAATTTCCCTAAGGTCCCTTTTAGAGGAGTATGAAGTTATATTAAAAAACATAACCAATGCTTTGATCTTCAAAGGAATCCCGAGATGAGGATGGCCTAACGGTTAATACTATGAGTAAATGGCGAGAAAGTTGGAGTCTTTAGCCGTGGAAACCAACAATTGCCTCAAACAATGATTGGGTCTCCGTGGATCGTTCGAGAAATGGAGAGAAAATTCGTTGCCTCTGTGTTTGTCACGTTACATGCGCTGATCTGATCTGGGCAAGAGACTTTAGAATCTATTTGTCATAAGCAGTAACGAGAGAGAGACAGAGAGAAAGAAAGAAAGAAAGAAAGAAGACAGAAAGAATGAATGAAAGAGACTATAGTGCAAATAGAAGGGGTAGTAATTATCTGTTTCTTTCCCACCAAAGCAAAAGTGATACAAGTTCAGTTCAATTTGGGGACCCACATACGCTTGCATGTGGATGTGTTCTGAAATTGCAGAGTCCCACTGGTTTCTACCGTAGGTGTCAGGGTGTACTTATGATCCTACCCTGCTAGTGCCACGAAGAGATGCTGCCTGGGGGATGGGATTCTCCAGGAACTAGGTTTATAATTATGGGTTTCCAGCCAGCCAGAACGCCCCTCTCACCCTGCTCTGTCAGTTTGCGAGATTGATACCCGTCACCCCCCCCCAAAAAAAATCCTTTCATTCGCATTCAAAGATTAGTTCAATTTTCAAAAAGTTTATACCATCGGAAAGAAGAATTGCAGAAAAGGTGGCTAACCTAAGAAAATCATTTACATCTGTTGATTAACGGTTAACAAGACATAGAACTGGCACTATAACCACATGATTGGTATAACAGTCAACTGAAAGAAAAAGAAAGCTAACAATGTTAATAACAGAGGAGACGTTCAAAAAGGGAGAACTTCCCAGCAAAAGGAGAACTGAAATGATAATGGGAAAGTTACTCTGGATTAAAAAAATCAAATTGCAAAGCAAACCATAAAATACAGTTACTGGTGTATGAAACGGTCCTACTTTTAGAAAGATTACAATACAGGGAAAGCCAGGTTTTGGAGGGGGTTTTTTTGGGGGGGGTATTTCTTTATATTATTATTATTATTATTATTATTAATGTTATCAAACGGTTATTGTTATCAAAATCAGTCGGTCCAAAACCCTTTATTCAAAATGATTTAAAGTTGTATCAAAATATACGTCAATTTTATATTTCATTTTCATAATGTAACGTTGTTTATAACTGTGCATTTTATAACATAACAATGATTTCATAACAATGATTTCATAACAATGATTTCATAACAATAAATGTAAGTTTATAGCACACTGCGCAAACAATGGATCGAAAATCCAAAAATGCCCTGGTACAACATGCGTCTTATAGACCAGCAAATGCAGTAAACTTTCCTGTTGTAATAATATCAGAAACACATAACAAAAAATGAATGGGAAAACAGTGCGACTAGTAGTTTATTGAAAATAAAACTCTGCTCAGTGTATTTGAAGTACTGAAAGTACTTGCAGGACATACATTTGTCGTAAACTATTTTCAAGTAGAGCAAGGATTGTTTTTTTTCCCACACTGTTAAAGAATAGGTCGCGCTGATAATTAAAAGATTTCTATCCTATATTTGATGGATATTATCAGATTAGATATTGTGATAATGGTATATTGGTTAATTCGGGCTAATTTCATCGCCTTTGTTTTACGCAACATTTCGAGCGCTATGCCTTTCGGCTTTTCTCGGGGGTCTGTTCTATTTTTGAATTCGGAAATTTGATCCAAGGGGAGTGGGCATACGCTTTTCCTCCCTATTGGAGACTCTTCTTGAGAGTTTTTGGAACTGTCCTATCCACGTTGCTTACATGTTCCTCCATCCAAGATTCTGCAGGCCTGGCTCATGTCTTGAACTCGTGACCCTCCAGTATACCAAACAAATTTCATCAGAATTCCTAGTTTTAGGTCATCATCAAAAGGGCATCTAAGTTGGTCGTTTTTGGAACCTCAAAAAAACCATTCGTTCTTTCTTTGTTTATTTCTATCAGTGGCCCCCATATGTTAATACCTACTCTTGGCCTACTGATTGGATGATTTGAGCGTAACATGCTGCTGTTGTTGTTTTCAAATGTTTGATTTTCCCATGGTGTTCTATGTCTATTATTTTACTTTCGTTCTCTATACAGCAATACCTGCTTTTTACCCAGATTAAAGCTTTTCATCATTTCCCAAGTCTTATTTTTATTCAATTGTATTTTTTTAAACTGACGATAAATCAGATGAAGATTTGACTTTCCAAAATACGACAGATACTCGAAGTACACCTTGACAATACATGAGCCAAATAAGGTAGAAAATTAGTTCAACTGATACGATATACATTCTATCTATTTATTTTGTTTTCTTGTCTGTTTTCTCGATTATTTACCTCTTCCTTTTTTCGATTCGTTTTTCTATATGATTGAAAAGATTTTTTAACAAATGGTTAAAAAATATCCGCTTTCGCACTATTGCTAGGGCAATAATTACGGATATTTCTTCTTTTGCTCTTTACAAAGTCTGTCTCTTCTAAATAGTGCAGCAGATACCAAAGAAGAAAATGTTATCAAAATACGATATCACCAATCAATAAAAGCCAAAACGCTGTTTAAAAAAACAAGCCAGGCTTCCCCACTTGGAAGATTGGTGCAAACTAATCTTCTTTCCTCAAATTACCTCCATGTAGCCTTATGACGGACAAAGCTAATTTTTTTGAATGTATGTCTATTTGATAATTTTCGTTTTAACATCTTCATTTTTCTTCACAACCTCTGTGCTGGTCTATTTCCAGTCTTGCGTATTCTCACGTTATAGCAATACAACTGGAAAAGGTATTGATTTGGCTTGCTACGAAATCAAAACGTGACCAAAAGTAGTAATTGCATACATTAAATCCGTATACCACGTGATACGGATCACAAGAGGTTACTTCTTTAACAGGGGGCTTTTAAAAAGATACCAGAGTCACATCTGTCTAGCCGTAGACATCAGGGAGTGCCCATGATCCCAATTTAGCCCGACTAGTAGTAGTAAAATTGCAAATAACCTGGATACAAGTTAAAAACAGCATTCAGTAAAATTAACATCCCGTTTTATTCGCTCGAAAGCGATAGATTAGTAAGAAACCAGTTAAATAGGAATGTGGACACGTTTCGACTAGTGTGTATTGAACTGATTATCGTGAAGTTTATTCCAGAGGGAAAAAAGAAAGATTTTGCAAGGATAAAGGTTACAAGAAAGCAACCTTCTAAAATACTAGAGCAGTGTCCGTATCAAAGGTACATATCTGGAAGGGGCTGCGACATATGGTGTGTGAAGCAGCCCTACATAATTGTCTTGTAAAATAATCTTCCGTTCGTAATACGATACTATCTCGGTTATTTCTCTTCAGCGCAAGTAGAAGATATAACGGATCACAGTAACATTATCACCCCCCCCCCCCTAGACTAGTTCAGGGTCGAAAATGATTGCCAGCATTTAAAGGGGGGGAACCACATGGCTGACAACACGTTCCAAACCATCATTCTCCCTCTGCTTTGGGGTAGTTGGTGTTACTGACTATCCACCGGTTACAACTAAGCAGCCTTTCAAAGTACTGGTACAATGCCTGTATTAAAGGTGCATATTTGGAAAGGGTCGTGACATATTGAGTGTGAAGCAGCTCTACATATCGTGTGAAATAAACTTCCGTCCGTTATTCCGAAATACGGTTTGGGGGTATCTCGGTTACTCTTCTTCATTGTGGCCAATTTAGATAGTCTATAGATAGTTCTATGGAGTGGAAGTCAAGGGAGAAAAATCATCAGCAACCCCATTCTCTTTGATTGTTTATTCTATCATTAGTCGAGGATGAATGATATATCAACCATGTAATGACAGATCATTCAAAATAAATTTTTACATAATATGACGCAATTCATAATCATTCTGTCGGATCATATATATCCATTTCTTAAAACATAACTGTCGCGTTGAAAGGGGTGAATAGACCGAGAATAAACAAGATGAGAATTTGGTGTGATAACAATTATTTGGGTCTTTGCATTACCGGCAGCTGTTTAGCTCAATGGTAATAGCATCGCTACGTTGAAGCATGTACCCTATCGGGGGCAGCTTCGATTCCTGCTGCAGTCCCATTTTCATTAATTGTTTATTCTATTTACGCTGTCTAGGATGAGTGATACATTAACTGTGTGATGACCAGAGATCATTTCAAATAAGTTTCTATATGATATAACGCTATTTATAATCAAATTAAGAAGAACAATCATTCAATTTATTTTTATAAGATTCCTTGAGGTCCGTTGATCTTGAAAACTTCAAACTTTACAATGCACCGGCTTACGTACTGTCAAATATATCCGGCGAATGATAACTGCGTAAAATGGAATGGCCAATTGTCGAGTAATCGCGTTGCATACACACACAGGCGGATATTTCTTCGATTGTCGTCAGATGAAGCTAAGTGTGATGAAACACAATTGGACCTGATCGCAAAATGTCTCGACGATTATGGAAAAAAGATGCAAACACTTCAAAAATGCAACCTCCTTAAGAACAATATCTTCTTTAACCTTTTCAGTAAGGATAGAATGCTTAATTGTCAAAACTTAAGGGAGTGTAATGTTCAAATGACCACTCTTGAGGGTGTTAAAGTGATCCGATATAACAATTATTTTTTATCAACATCGGCCACCTTTATTCAAATATCGTTTCATTTTTCACACTTCTAATAATTTTGTGTGTAATTTGCCAGCAACCATTTGTCAAGATTTTCTCAAGCGGTCAAGGCATAAAATAGATGAATCAGCTAATTCCTGAGAACTGACATATCTTCTCTCCCGTATTTTTAATGGACAAGATATAGATTGAGTACCGAAACTTGCTACAACAAAATAAAAATGGCAAAATTCAGAGTTCAATCAACAACTTTTTGCCCATCACCTTAAATATCTAATTCATTAATGCAAAGGTGACTAGGTTGGGAAGTAGTGGAGTAGCAGGAAAGTCAGTGGGCGGTGATGAGAAAAGTTGAAACTTTGCCTACGCATATCGGATTTAAATTTAGTTGGTGCTAAAACATACACTCTGATTACTGCTTCATTTTCCCCGTATCGTCAGAATTTGCTGTTTCAATATGTAATCATTAGAGTGAATTTTGTGACGCCCATGATAGAGAATTGTGGTGGATCCTGGGGAAGGTCTATATCAAACGACGGACGATAAAAGGCTCATGATGATAATGATGATGATGCGTTTAAGTTATTAGTTCAATAAATTCTACCCACGATGTCACGTGTTAGATAAACTGATGTTTAAAGTTAAACAAATATAGTTGACGAAGACGTAAATATTACAGACGAACAATTACCTGAACCAACTACAGTTTCTTGTCGCATACAATTGTAAGAACTAATTTGCAAGCGAATTAGAGTATCTTCGGTCATAAACATCAAGTGGTGCTTCCAGGACGATTTCAGCTACGCCACCAAGCCAGAGTTCAATTTCGCGTAAATACCCTTGATTCTTTCTATATTCCATGTCATTGCAGACATATTTAAATTTGTTAATTATTTAGCTGTTTTTTGTTGATATCTAACGATTTTGAACATTCAACATTGGTAAGTATTTAGTGTGCTGTCTAGAAAACAATTGTAAATTAATTTTAATGATGTATTTTATCTTTATATTTTTTTGTCGGCGATGTTATCAACCTCCTAATAGAATTTGACTTTAAAATATACCCAAGATCGGCTATGAGACTGTAATGTCAAGTCGAATAGCTGACTCTACGTATAACCTGAGGCAATTGTTAACTATCGTGGTCCCCTCGAAAGAGGAATGTACTGACGTCACACACGGCTAGCTTCTTTATTCTTGGATTTCATACTTAAGTGAGCTACTGACCTGATTCCAAACGAGCCCCTATCATGAATATAACTGGACTGGCTCGGCATTGTGCCAACGTTTACTCTACGAAAGAATTCTTACGGGGCAAAAGTATTCGCCGTGAAATCTCTCGGTGTAGCACATGTGATGGATTGATGACAGAAGTTTTGAGGTGAAAACTGTTCATCTCACAAGAGCGAGAAAATTCCCTAACCCTAACCCTAATCGTCAACCGTGCGGTAAACTTTGTTGAACCATTTTCTCGTGTGAATACCAATGCATGTAGAAAAAATAATCTTAAAAAAATCAAAGCTATGTCGGGGGTGCACCCGTCACGTTAAGGTTAATTCATATGAAGACAACAATATAGTCGTACACAGAGTGACGCTTTTGAGACCATATTGTTGCATATTTCTCAATGGTCTGTTACGCCTTGTATTGAATCAAAATAAGTTAATAAATATTCACGCCCTAAACTGTTTGCTTTAATTACTACTGGGAATTATATAATTATTTGTTCGATTGTTTCAAATTATTTCTACTCTTTGGAATTGTTTATTTTATATGGAATATTTTCATTCATTAATTAACCATTAATACATCTGTTGAGAATGAAATACTAAAAAAACAGAATCATGCTCTGTCTGACGGCAGCGCATTTCTTGAAGGACGTCAACGCATTTCTCTCAGGGTCACGATAGTTTTTTTTTTTTTTGGGGGGGGGGATCCTGTTAAATCATCATCATCATCATCAGTCTTTTAACGTCCGTCGTTGGACATAAACCTTCCCCAGGATTTGCCACACTTCCCTATCATGGGCGTCGCGGAGCCAGTACTTCCTGAACCTGTCTAGCTCGTCTCTCCATCTAATATTTTGCCGGCCTCGGTTGCGCATGTGGTCTCGGGGGATCCATGTCGTGAGTCGCAATGTCCACCGATGGTCAGCCATTCTCGCAACATGGCAAGCCCACCGCCATTTGAGATTTTTAATGGATTTTATGATGTCCCTAACTCTTGTCTTCTCTCGGATGTACTGTGCTGTCTTGTGGTCTCTCCATGTGAGGCCTAGCATTATTCTCTCTTGTGCACGTTGCATGGTTCACAATTTGCGGGTCTGTCTTTTGGTTAGGTTCCATGTTTCAGCTCCATAAGTGACTATTGGGAGGAATAAGTACAAAATCTGATTTTGAGAAATAATGTCCTAGTAAATCAACTTTGGGAGAAAAAAAGATTTTGAAAAGTTTAATTCTTATAAATCACGCTAAATTGTCTGATAGTTTGATATGGTTTTCGAACTCAGGTAAGCGTTGGCATAACATAATTTTTCCTCACTCTCCACCTGCATTTGGCCTTGTGTCGTATTAAACCAGGCTTAGTAAATATCATTGGACGGTATTTTCGTATTAAGCCAGTGTGGAGTTAGTAATCATCGACTTATTTGTTGTTGTCCTGTACTTGTCGGCCGATGAGACGCGAGACGTCTACGTGTAAATGGGCACACAAGGAAGTGTCTGTGTAAATATCATTGACAGGTCAGCTTGCACTGCAAGCGTAGCTTACACAGGAGGCTGTTATCAATTTTAAAATGATTGCGACATTGCTTGATTACGAATGACATTTTTTTTATCATTTAATCAAATGGATCTCAGGTAGATTCTCAACGCAGGTATTATGGTCCCTTGGGGGACCCTGGAACATTTGAAAGAGCCATAGACTGCAATAATAATGATATTGTCTTCGTTGTATCCCTATTTGACACGAGGTACTGGAACCCGAGAAGACCTCTTAAATGAGCCATGGCCCCGCCAAAAAGGTTGAAGATGGCTAGCATAGAGTCATTCCATCGGAGTATTCATTGAAAATTTAGTCAACAGTAAAGTAACAATTTTTAAAAAAATAACCTCTTAACGGATAATACAGGTTATTATGACAAAGATTTCCCTATTACCTATTTGGCTATTGTGACGAGAATTCTCACCTGAAAGATTTTATTAGTGCAAAAATTGAATGCTGGACGTAAATCTTCGCGTACTTACGCTTTGGGCAATAAATAAAAACATTCACCTATGTTCGTTGGGCGTGGATTTTGTAGAGTTTTCGTTTTTGCTCTAATACCATCAACAACTACAGGGTAATTTGGTGCACATATGGGAGCCTTTACGATAGGTCATTCATTTTATTGTTTATTGAAGTTTGTTACAATTCTTTGTGTATTGAAATTTTTTTTTTTTTGTGAAATATGGCTGATTCGTAAAGGCTGAAGAAAATGGAAATGACTTTAGCGATTTGTCAGATAATGAATCAGAAGTTTTGATTCGTGATGGACAGACGGACATCAGGTGACTCCACTCGGATCATGATTCTGTAGGCCCAAGTGATGATGGTTAGTCTTCAGGGGATGAAGGTAACTCCATTCTCAATACTCAGCGATGATGCTAAATGAATTTTAGACCAACCTATTACGATTCTGCCTTTTCACTTTCTTTTTAGCGGTGCTCCAGGAATAAGAGCCGATGATCACCTCAAGTTTTCTTTCTATGTTGATGGAAAACTTGTTAGATTGTATTTATGAAGAAACGAACACATTTTTCGTCTCAAACTGGCTTTAGGAATTGGAAAGACGTATCAAGCGCGGAATTACGAGTGTTTTATGGGCCGAAAATTAATGAAGGAATCCTGCAAATGCCCGCTATGCTCCGAGATATTTTTGCATTGAACTTCCTCCTCGTCGAAAAAAAGAAGAGCCCCAGCAAGGTGCAGTGATCCCTGTCCACTGGTTTGTACACCTATGAATACATGAAAGCCACGTGCATCACTGTTTCAAGAAGTACCACACCCAGAAATATGTTATATTTTTCAAATCAATTATTTTTGTAAAGATGTATAGAGATACAAATGTTCTTCATAATCTAAGATTAGTAAAATAGAAGTCAACTACATTTGAAGTAGCCATACCTGATGGGGATTGTAAAGATAACATGGTAATACAACCTTATGGAAAAATGAATTAATTTATTCATTCAAAAAAAAAACAATACGTGTGGTCGTAATGTCTGTATAAGTGAGATGTTTTATCAATGTCTTACAGAGTGTGTGTGTGTATAATCGAATATCATTTTATTGTGGTAAAATGTGACGATAGTGTCTTCATAAGTGTGTGTAAAGTGAAATTGTATGAAGTCACTTACATTTTTCGAAAGCTTTACTTCCCGTTTGGAACACGTTTACTCGCTTACCCCAAATGAGGAATCGATACTAGGTAGAACGATACAGCATGTCCGATCAAGACCATGTCTAAGGAAAAGGAGAGAGATTCAAATATGGCGCTAAGATCACGTGTCTGCATTTAGGGATTAGCACATTTTGACCGGTGGACAACCACTATTTAGTCACTCCTTAGCTAATTTAAGGAGAAGTGAATAATGTCTACTAATTTTCACTTCATTCTTTTTACTTATTTTTTTGTTTATTTATTTATTTATTTATAGATAATTTGTATCATCACAGATCTCATATATAAAGAGAATTTTTCAATTTCATTTTTGTCCTTTTTCATCAGCTCAGTATAGTAAGGTCATTCAAAATAGAAGTTTTGCGAGTTTAAGAAAAAAAACTTCGACAAAGTATCTTGGGATATTCTCCGGATTTCTAATTCCTTTCTAGCTTTTCGTCATTAGATTCACACACAAAAAAAAATACATTTTCTGCATGCAATACGCATACTTGAAAAATAAGTTAAATCAACCTTTGAAACAATTTTGAAAAAATAAAAAAATTCTTCAAAGGTTTAAAGATCAAGACCATCAACCAATTCTTACTTTAGGTCTATCAATAGCTGAAATTTTACAGGATGTTTAGTGGAATATGTAGACGTCTCTCAATGTTTACTATTCACATTTGACGTATGGTCCATTCAATTTGGTGAACTTGTAGCAAGGAGTGTCGTGACGTACCCATAAGTAAAAGCGTCTCTCTCTAGGATATTGTATTTTCAACACCTGAATTATATCCACAAGTAGGCGTTAGACAATAAAGTAGAAATGGAATGTAAATAAATAATACATATAATAGCCATATTCTCTCAGTAATCCGTGCGTTAATTCCGGGCCACTGACAATCCTTTTTTCTTGATTTTCAATGCACAAGACTCGATGAAAGGAAAAGCCGAAACCTTGCCTACAGGATCCATGTAATCGGCCCTGCAATACAAAGAAAGTTGGCCTCAACATGAACTTCAGTCAAACAAATGTCATGTACAACAAACGAGTTGAGTACAAAGACACAACGATCGAAATCGAAAATGCAGAGCTGGAGAAAGTAGACCACAACATCTACTTGAGACAACTACTCTCCATGACGTCATCAAAAGAAGACGAAATCAATCGAAGAATCATACTGGGTTGGCAAGCTTTCGATAGAGCGAGCTCGAAGCTCAAGAACAAGAGAATCCCTCTCGTCCTAAAAATAAGAGTATACAACCAATGTATCCTACCGATAGTCACATATGGAACTGAAACATGTAACCTACCAAAGGATTGACCCTCAAACTAAGAACCATGCAACATACACATGAGAGAATCATGCTCAACATCACATTGAGAGATCATAAGACAGCACAGTATATCATGGAATGGAAATGGGGGATGTGCAAGGATACAGCGTATACCTACTTCTCTGTTTCCGGGTTTTTTTTGTATGTTCATCAATGTGACATTACTATATACATAGTTCTCCAAACCAAGCTTTACTGTATATCTAGTCCCAAAACCCATTTCCCTTACTGTCTTTAACCTCTGGGCTATGTTTGCAAACAAAGCACTGTTCAGTTATTTACTCGGTTCAGGGTAGTTATCAGTATTCTAACCACTATGCTAAGACAGTAAATGATATTGAGCAGGTCGATTGTTTTGTGTGTAGATTTTAGCATTAGTGGGCGGCTAAGGGTGCTCTTTAAGCTGAATCGTTCAGTTGGTGATACAAGCAAGAAAATTGTCCTGAGCATTCTTCACACGCCACGACAGAAAAACGATCTTAGCTACTTGGAATTTCGAGATGAACGCAACCTAGGTTTTTAGATGTTACCTCATAGACATTGATAGTGTTTTACGATTAAGGGGGTCCTGTTTTCTTTTCTTATGTTTTAGACCTTGCTAAAGCTAGTAGTGCAAACACAATCAACCTTATATACCAACATGGTGGCTATTTACCCAGATAGCTGCTATGTGGAACGTAAAGAGAATATATGATGAATATCTAATCACTATATGTAGGAAAATAAAAGTGAATGATAACATTAAGATTGACCATATACTAAAACTAAGCCAATGGCAAACAAACGTAGTCTAATACAAAGGCAATCGAAAATATTTGGTGGTATATGCAAAGCCAACCGCAGACCACCGAAATTCGAAAAACTATCCATAAACCAACAGCCACTAACTTTGTGAAACAAAGACCAAGAGAAGGGGAAATAAAGGAGAAAATGTTGAACCAAAACAATTCCGAGATGCCCTCACAAAAAAATGTGACAGGGGTCGAGTGGGTACAACTACTTTAACATGTGCAGCTGAGTTTATATCTGGAGCGTTTACACCTTCCCGTATATGGTCTGGTGCACCCACATTTGGTCAACCCACATCGATTCTCTGCAATAGGTGCAAGAAGCGCCCAGAAAATTCCTAACCCCTCGTCCTGTTTGATTCACTCCCAGACAAATGGACCCGGCATTTGTGGTGGTCGCATCGATGCCCGTTTCCTTGCGTATCTGGCTTGATTATATTGTTGGTATTAAGTCATAAAGCAGAGATGCTTTCAGCAAAAAAATCAAAGTCTATTTTACTTACAGTTGTGACATTGCTTGACGTATCATACATTAGCATAAAAAATCCCTATAAAGCTTGCAGGTCACTATCCCTCACCACAGAGGGGCAGTGGCTGAGTTTTGCAAATGTGCTTGTGACCTCGTCACACACGTCCCATGTTTGCCAGACAGACCTCTTTGATTCGCCATGGAAGCTGACACAATACCACAACCGCTGGATGTATGAAAGAAGAGATCTTATGGTCGGAATCACCCTGTGTATTGGAATCCATCTTGTTTTCTTTCCTTTGTTGAATATCACCCACATATATGCATGGCCAGGTTGCATCAAAGAGAGCATGACAGGAAGTGGCTTTAAAAACAACGTCTGTGTCACTGGCATCGATCATCAGGCGTCTGAGTTTCTCTCAATCACTAAGAAATGGGGGAACTGATTGGTTCTCATGCATGGATAACTCTTGCAAATTACTCTGTCAGTTCTGGCAAGAGGCAAATAATCGGGATAAAAGTTAGTAATCTTTTATTTACTTCATCTTATAGTTTGTTCCGCCGGCTGTCGGTTTGTGCTTGAAGAAAGTTATCATATTCTTCTTGATAGGCTTGTAGAAAGCACACTGACCTTCATTGCTCTGTAGACCTGTAATGAATACATTGAACTGCACTTTGCCTTGTTGGTAATATACTGTTATCAGCAATGCTCACCATGTCCAACACACGCAGATCATCTGATTCTGTCGTGAAAGGGTTGCCCATCCCTGCATCATCAATGTGAGTTGTTTCATTTACTCAAAAATGCTTTTTGGACAGCCTCCGTCTGTTCATAGTGACGATTACCTTTCTGCACATCTTTGTCTGATCATTTGGGAATGCTGAGAAATTCCTAACTTGTGAAACTCTCTAGCAACTGGATGTTGCTCTTAAATGTACATTATGCCTCGGAGGTGAATTGCAAGCCATCAAGAATAAACAACGTTAGCAAAGAAGTATGGGATTAGTTCAAACGATGACTCACTATGCAGTCTGAAGTTCGCATCTCAAAATGGTCGGATCAAAATGCTAATGGTCAGCTTCATCCTGTAAGTAAGAAACCAGAACTTAAATTTGGGGCTCGTCTGCTCCGAGCACCAACTTTCAAAACTAATGTTAATGTTAGATGTCTCTTCCTTGTAGGCGTTGTACGAATCTCTCATGAGCTTGTATAGACTGCCTGCTATCATCTGATGTGAACGGTGTATTCTGGATACATTTGATGCTGAATCAAATGATTCTGCAGTACCAAATGAGGTTACACCGGCTACAACAAGGACACTAGTCCATCCACTGTCTTTTGGCAGCATTCCGATTGATTTTAATGCATGTAGATCTTCAAACATGGTCACAAATCTCTATAATGCTCTGGCCAGAGTCATTTGATCTAATTAGCTAGAGTATAAAGTTAGTGGTTAACAGCTATGACTGGTGTTTGTTCTTGATTCACGAAAGCTACTATACCCCTAACAATACCCATGGCATGCATTGCTGTTGCATCAAAATCGGCCAAGTTTCTGAGGATTGGAAGCCATGATGTAATGCTAACGTCGAAACTTTGGCTCCTCCTTTGTGATGCATAATGGGCTGACCATGTTACACTGGCAGAAACATCGATTTCTTAGGTTAGGCTAACCTACTCCAGCCAGTCATACTCGGGGGCAAAATTTCTGCTAAATACGATTTGGTAAAAGTGGCCTAGCTATAGGACGGGGCTATGGGCTTTTCTTATTGAAGCTGGTCGGGTGTTGAAGGAAGATTCAGGAATCTCGGGAACCTTCTCCGTCTGAAAGTTGGAGTGGTGGTTTTCATTATTGGGCTTCGATGTTGGAACATGGAAATACTCATACCACGAAAGGATGTACTTGCCGTTGTTGTAGGGATTATGGTCAATGTTAAGTATAGTAGATGTGGTGAAGTGTCTCTTTTGCTAGATCACTTGACATTTCTTGTGAGGGCGCCTCAGAATTGTGTGGCTTCAACATTTTCTTTTTTGTTTCCCTATCTCTTAGTCTTTATTTCACAAAGTTAGTGGCTGTTGGTTTTCAGATAGCTTTTCGAATTTCGATGATCTGTTGTTGGTTTTCCACACATTACCAAATATCATTTTTGATTGATTTTGTATTCGGCTACGTTTGTTTGCCGCTGACCTAGTTTCAATGTGTGGCCAATTAATGCTATCATTCACTTTTGTTTTTCCCACATATATCAATTAAACAACCATTATATATTCTTTTTGATGGCAGAATTGATTTCAGCATGATCAAAAAACAATGACACAGAAACCTTATTGATCGGTCAATTTCTGAAATTTGCGCTCCAAATGACAGCCATCTGGGAGAATAGCCACCATGTTGGAATTCACGGTTGATTGTAATTTGTATCATTAGTTTCAGGGTGGTCTAAAACATAAGAAACGACACCAAAACTCTCTCTATCTGAAAACCCAATCAATTTCTACGAGAAAAGTTTTAAAATCCAATCTAGAACCATTTTCCCGTTAAGTTTCTTTCAATCACAGAAAGAAGCGGGAACAGTTTATAGAGATTAATGGTGCTATTTGACGATTTTCTTGCATGTATCACTTTCTAAACGATTATGTCACTCAGCCCTTCCACTACAGCACTGGACGTCAGCACAAGAGAATAATGAAGAATAATTGAGTGATAACAAATAAACGGGACTTTTACATCGTTGTCTCTTTCTTTCTCATTCTTTGGTATCTATACACCCAGTCTTTTGAATATAGTCGTTCCTTTTCGAATGTTTTAGTCATTCAATTCATGGAAGTATTTCTCGGTATCATTTTAAAAATTGCTTTCCTTCAATTGTATCAATCAATGTATTTCGGCTTACGTTTGGCATATACTTTTTTTCATCCGATGACGATTACTATGCCTGCAATTGTACTTGTGTATTTTTTACGCGATCAGATCGATATAATTCAGTCGTTGATTCACTAAGAGATAAAGCAGTACTTCTCTAGATAAATAATTCAACTTCAGTTGACTTTTAAAGTTTCTTTTAGGCAATGGGTTGGCAGTTGAAAGAAAAAAAAGAAGACTCCGAATACAGCATGTTCCAACCCGAAAATATATACGCAAAAAACTTAGCTTGCCGAAGGGTTTTAGTGCTTTCATATATATATATATATATATATATATATATATATATATATATGACAGGACTATTCACGTATGGATCGGCACTTTTTCCTATGATTAGAGTTTCTGTATGGTCAAGAGCTCCCTAACATTTCTGTTTAGGATCAGAGTGTAGTATGTATGCTCTCACTGAAAGAAGTCACACACAAATACTATATATAGAGATGTATGGGAAAATTGGTAGGTGAATTCAGAAAAAAGGGTTGAATAAAATTCAAGACAAGTGTAAAGAAAAAGAAGAAACTGAATCACATCAGCCTTTTGAAGACATGTGCGAATTAAGGCTTATTGGAAACCGCTATACCTAAAAAACATAGCTAAAAAGTTTGGCTTTCTTTTTTTACACTTTTCTTTTATACATATATATATATATATATATATATATATATATATATATATATATATATATGAACTGTAGAGAGTGAGACCGACTCGGGAGTAAAGTGTTTCGAAGTTAGGTTTATTTATCCGTAAGTGTTTTTATTAATTGTCTAGACATGTTTCGGGAGGTATTCCCATCTTCAGTAGTGTGTGCTGTGTGTGTGTGCTTTTAGAGGTTATAGGTTTGATGTGGAACCTGAGTCCACCATCAGGAGCTTTGCTTTGTGAGCAAAAAAATGATATCCAGGCTGCTGGGGACATCCTGTTGTGTGAGAGAAAGTCCAGTTAGTGATGAAGCCTATGGTATAGCAGCAGCAGTTGGTCTTGGAGAGGACAAAAGGTGTCAGTATAGGAGGGAAGTGATGTGGTGTTAGATTGTGTGGGTATGTTAGTGATTATATATATATATATATATATATATATATGTGTGTGTGTGTATGTGTGTGTGTGTGTGTTTGTGTTTGTGTGTGTGTGCGTGTGTGTGTATGTGTGTTGGTGAGAATATTTATGCTATTCTGCGTGATCTAACGATATCAAGTTTGTGACGTAGCATTGTTGGTTAGTTAGAAATATCCATGAACCAAGTATAGCAGCGGTATGTGAATGCAATTTAAATCGAATGCAAATAGAAAATAGTCACAAACCTAAAAATCAATCAATGATATGACTGACTGTATTGTTCTCAACAAATAACAATTTGTATCCGTAACATATCTTCTACTGTGTAGCTTTCTACAGTAGGGGTTATATCTATCTTTCTGTATTCATATTTTTTTTGTATCCAGAATTGTTTCAATTTCGATCCTCTCTCTCTCTTTTTTTCTCGATTCTTTCTAATCTTCTTAATCACAAATGCTTTCACTTATTTCCCTTGTACTTTACTTCTCCTATGCCTTCTTCATTGCCTCTCTTCCATCACAGCTTCAGACTTGGTGAAACTCATTGCAATATTAAGCTTGATGGCCGCTTTGATAGAAAAGAAAGAATATGCCAAAAGGTCTCACAAACCTTGAAAACATAAGCCTTTGGGTTAAATTGAGGCCTCAGCGAATCGTGATGCCTTGAGGTAGAGCTTTCCAAAGTGTGAGTCGCAGCACTTCGGTGTGCCGCCGATAATCAAGTGTGTTGTAAAATTGAGTATAATTCTGTATATATTTCAAAAGATACTTTTCCTAGGTCCGTTCAAGTCCTGGGACGACATTGTATATTTAACTTGGCTGGGAAAACTTGAGTAATGTGTCGCAAAAGAAGAAAAAAATTAAAAGTGTGTCATCGATTTAAAAAGTTTGGGAAGCTCTCCTCTAAGCTGTAGTTTATTCAGCTTATGACTAAATCTGGCACTGCTTGGCCTCCATACCTTTAATTGTTGCTTTTGCTTGGCTACTTTTTTTTCTCTCTTTTTCTTCATTACTTTTCCTTCAGTGCTAATTTTTCTTCTGGAGCGAAATTCACATTCATCAAAATATTGTTTGTTCTAGCCTTTCTTTTCCAAAAAATGGGATTCTTTCCATGTCCCCCCTCTTCTCTATCTCTGATTTCTTTATTTACCACTCTCCCTGTCCTTTTTCTTTTCCCCGCTTCTTTTTATCCAGTATCTATCTATCCTTTTCCTCTATTTCCTTTTTTTATTCTCTCTCTCTCTCTTTCCTCTCTTTCACATTCCCCCTCTCTCTATTTCTCTTTTTCCTTTCCCTTTTTTATTGTGGTTTTTTCTTTTTTTCCCTTTCTATCTCTCTTCCTTTGCCATTAATTTAGAATCGAAACAAAGTATCAAAACAGCCCTGATTAAAATGTAAATGATATTTCACCTCCTTCCTCAGCTTTCTGGCTGAGATCAGAGTGAAATATCTGATCCTCCTTGGTCATTCGTGGCCAAAGATAAGAAACCATCTAATTCCAGATAACTGTTCCCCAGACAATACCTTCCCTTTGCACAAAGATAGGTAGTATCAGGATCATCAACTGATGTCTGGGGCGTGCCAAAAGACAAGAGCAGGAAGAACCAATCTTTATCTCAACCTACATGTATGTGGGTGGGGTCTCACATTAAGCTTGGCCTATCGAATTTGCCTTTGTTGGAGGAATGGGGGCGAGTAAATACCCTGATTAAAATGCAATGTTTAGGAAGGTCAGCTTAATCTTGGCCAAAAATCCAATTGTGGGGCACCAGGGGAAAGCTTCCTCACCCTTCTTCGATAACAGGCAGAAACAACAAGTACTATCCTCGCCAGATTTAGGGGAGAAAAATGAACATCCTCATACTGTGATTCGAAATCATGATCTATTGATTGGTAGGCTGGTCTCTCACCGACTGATTTAAACTGACAAATCCTATGTATATCTACAAAATGTACCTTACTTATACGCAAATGTCGTTGCAAAAATAATTGCAGTTTTTCACCATCGAATTTAAAGCAGCTTAGAATTATTTGTTATTGGTCGGAATGAGAACCTTCAGAATTTACACATTTCTACCAACCAGAAACAAATCCATTTAGTCGAGAAGCACAGAATTCTGGGGGCCTGGAACCAAAGAATATCTCGAAGGCGTTTTGAGATGCTGCTTGGTTATGGAAAACCTTGCAAGAAATGATCGAAATGCTTGAAAAAGTGGAAATCAGTCGGAGAGAAATTCGGTGAGTAAGATGGGTGAGTTAGAGTTTCGTGGCCTAGTTCGTTCAATTTCTGCTGGGTCATTCGTCTGTCAGCTTTCTTTGCTTTTCATTCAGGTTCGTTCGCACGACAGGTCAAGCTTTTTTGCATTTCCAATCTCGTACAAACGTCAAATGACTAGTGATTGACCAACATTTAGTTCCTGTGCAACTTCTTGAGTTGTCTTGCGTTAGTCCGCCCCAATACTGGCTTGTCAATCATAGAAGGACGTTCATATCTTTAAGGCTCTTGTCTCCGTTTAGAAATTTTTTAAACCAATCTTGAGCTGTACGTTTGTTGACATTCCCCTGGCTTTATACTTGGTTGGTATTGCATGCAGTTTCGATCCATATTGGGTTTGTTTTTTCCATCTTTGGTTTGACATTTTCAAATAAACCAGAGTAAATAGTGAAAAGAAACCTGCTTAAAAAAAGAGAGCAAAATTCACACTTTAAAATGGTATGTTCCATAAACATAGTTAAATGATATCAAATCCAAAATAATCACCATCGTTTAAAATACAAAGAAAAACGCAATAATTTTTGCACCAACCTAATAAATTTATTCTAGAAAAATATTTTTATATTTTTTTTATTTATCATACATATAATACAAAAGTCATAGTAACCATCTTCAGTCGGAACAGCTCTAGGAGTGGAGTTTGAACCTGCAACAGTCAGGCTCATCCTTATTCTCTTAGTGATGTGTGTTAAGAATTACCGTGTTGAAAATCTATTTCATCGTCTCTTGGGACTCGTACACTGATCACAGACACTCATCCTCTGTTTTTAATTTCTGTCTTAGGCTTCTAGTTTGTTCTTTATCATTTTTACTCTGAAACTCAAAACTCTGCATTCTCCACTATTTAAACATTCATATACTCCATATAGGTTTTTTTTCTGATATACTCAATCAACAATTATTCTAAGTTGACGTGGTGCATTTTCAAATGAAATTTTATACCTTTTTATCAAAACAGTGATTAGCAGGCTACCCTCACACACGATCCGCTGGTGTGGCGAGTTCAATCCCCAATGTATACTCCACTATTTTGGCTTTGTGCTAGATTAAGCTAAGTCTGGTAAAACCTAATAGGGTGCATTCAACAATGCATGATTATATAGCTTGTCTCACTGACCAATTCGCTAGTGTGGTCAGTTTGATCCTAAGTGTCCCACTACCGTGGCCTTGTAAATAACATCAGATGAGTTTTCTTTAGTCTAAACCAAAGGTCGGCAAACTACAGTCTGCGGGCCAAATCCGGTCTGCAGTCTCATTTCATCCGGCTCGCCGACTTCATTGAATATGCAATGCTGTATACAAAGATTCTTTGCTTTCCTTTCTATCTTTTGTTAGCAAACAATAAAACTCAGAACAGCCAAATAGAGCAGAAGTCATATTTTAGGAGTGGCTTCCGATGTAGCTATATCTTTTTTTTTAGCTAAAAATGTTCAAACGGTACGCTTCCATGCTTTTCTATCAATGTACTGGACTAAATTTGAATCATAGTTTCTCAATACTTTGTCCCTAGAAGAGAATTTCATAGGTCTCATTAAGTGATAGTACATGCAAGTTCATGTAGATATATACTCTTATGATAATAGACATAAAACGCTTTTGATCCAGTCCGGCGTCAAGAATGATTGCCAACCCCATGGTCTAAACTATAGACCATTGCTTTTCATTCAAAATAAAATTCAAACATTTTAATTTTAATAGTCTTGCTCGATTAATCAACATCTATTTATTGGTAAACAATACGTTATTTCTTTTTTCTTTGTCTCTCGTCTTCTCGTTTTCTCCAACACTTTCCCCAATCCTTTACCTCTTTCTTCCTTTCTTTCTTTCATTTATCGCGGGTAACTTTCGAACGACCTCCAACGACCCGATGAGTAACTCTTAATATAAATAAAACTATCTTGCCATCACTATAAGCGCAAGTACGGGCCAATACTGACATCGTACAAGATCATTGGCATAGTTACAGCCGTGAAGATTACCTGCATTATATCCGCAGTAGCGATTTTGCCTGCAATCGAATTTTTGGGTGTTATACCATAGATTGTTCTCACTATTATGTTCTGGGTGGCTTTTTAGTTCCAAAGCAGAATCCAGTCAGCTACGCACATGCCCAATAAATATAGATACAAAAAGAAAAAGAAAGGTTTGGATAGTCACCCAATAGAAACCGTCACGTGATCAATGTCTTTCGGCAGCATGTAGTGTTGGGGGTGATCAATCTTTAAAAAAAAGAAAAACGGATGATCGATGAATAAGTTACTTCTATCGCCTTTTATTGGATAGTGATCACTAGAAAAGTCCGAATTTTCAACAACAAAAACAAAAACCAAGCATAAATGCTGCCGGACACAAACTAAGGAACCAATTTAGCATGATGATTACAAATTTAAACCCCACTAAGGAATTTTTTGAGAGGGGAATGAACAAAGTAAAAAAAAACGTATCATCTAGACATAATAAGGAGTAAATGTTTAAATGTTTAGCTAGTTGGGTTACCGATTTCGATGTGATTTTTTTCAATATTTCGATTCTAGAAGTCACGCTCAAATTCGAAAAATGTAAAAAAAAAAAACAACAAAAAACCCAATTGGCAAAACTGAACTTTAAAACATGAAAAAAAAAATTTCAAATCTATATTTTGTCCCTGGACTCACCAATCAAAGAAAAAAAACAAAAAAAAAAATTCAAACTGACAACCTGCACTCCATCTTAATTCGTGCAGCCTGTTTGCATGATACATACACAGCCAGCCAGCTTTAAAATTGAAAAAAAAAAAAAAATGTTGACAGTTTTGGTTGACAGTTTCAATCTTATTCGAATGTCCCACCTATTTTCGATCACCAATGTATTCACTCTTAGTTCTGTTCGCCTAGATAAATCCTAGTTTAACGATGAAAAAAAAAGCATTTGTTTTATGTAACAAATAATTTCAACATAATCACCTCCCTTGCCAATGCACTTAAACTAATTGCTCACACAGATCGAACATTATACAGTCAACATTTCAGATTAAAATTCAACTAATAGCTGTCTTGCTACACACTTCTGAATCCACCCTTGTACCCCGGTACCAAAATATAAACAACCTCGACATTCAAGCTCGCTCTAGCATGAGAGAGTTTCATGAGATATCTGAAGTATGAATGACCGAAAATGGCAAAACCTGTTTTTATCGATAATGGCAAAAGTATATTCTCAACATTTGAACAGGGTCATACGGTGGGAAACACGAATTAACTTATAAAACGCTAGTTGTCGTGGGGCGTTGTTGATACTTTGTTCACTATTGCTCTTGCTAATTTGAGCAGAACGCTCTTATTTCCAAGCTGTTAGAAACCAACAACCAAATCTGTCACCAAAACTATCAACATAGGTTTCTTTAGTTTTTAAGCTGGTCGGGCAAGTTACGTGTCAGTGTATGTATCACACTTACCTATGGAGCTTCAGTGCTGAAAACTTTAAATATTTACTCTCTATTACGTCTAGAAAAAAAGTTTTATGTTTTTTGGTTTAAATTTCTCCTTTAAATAGCTTTTCAGCAGGGGCTCGGTTTGCAATCTAAGTTTTTACTAAATTGATCTCTTACTTCGTGTCCGGTTTGTTTTTTTTTTGTTTTTTTTTTTGTTTTTTTTCAAGATTCAGATTTTTTTGAGTGATCACTGTCCAACAAAAGGTGAGTGAAGTAATATATTCATTGATCACCTCTTTCTTCAATTTTTTTTTATCGATCCCCCTCCCTCCCCTAACATGGCATACTAGCCGATGGTCACGCGATGGTTTCTAGAAAATGACTAACCAGACCTGTTTCGATTCAGATCTGCTTCTGTATGAAAAGTAAATCAAATGTACTTGCCTGTTTGGACTTCTGGTCTACCAGCAGTTTATTTCATCTACTATTCCTTACTTTATGCTATCGCTAATCGTAAATATCTATTTTCTTATCCTCCTCATGAGGACAGGTTTGTAAATATATTTACTTATCTTAGTCGGTTATAGGATCACATGCATGTGGGATAAGGAAAAGTATGTCACGTCAGTATCTCGAGTAGGATGGGCCGGCCTGTCTTGGAAAAACAGCATTCCAAATCCTGGCTTTTACCTCGATTTGATTTCAACGTCGCTCAAGCAAATTCATAACACGTATACACATACACGAATGGCTTCGCAGACGAAGATTGTTGGGAGAGATTACCACAGCAGTAGGACCCATGGACGATTGGAGATTATGTGCTGATTTTCCCTCCAGACTAAGCAATTGGATTTTTAAGGTGAGGCCAGGTTAACCAGGGCCAACGGTACGCTTTAAACCAAGGTTTAGTTTCCTATGGTCAACCAAGGTGGCACAGATTGAAGCAGGATTTCAAGGACGAAGGAGCACGCACATGCACACGCACATGCACACGCACACGCACACACACACACATACACATACACACACACACACACACGAATGAACATACACCTACATACTCACGCACATATATAAGTTACACATATAAATACACATATTGACACACATACATACGCTTATATACGCACACACGTATACACATATATATATACATATATACATACATATAAGCACACATATACACGCACATACAAGCACATACATATATATATATATTCAAATATATGTACATACATGTATATATACACACACACATGTATACGCACATATATACACATGTATAAACGCACATGCATGTATACACTCACATATACATAAAGACATATATACGTATATATATATATATATATATATATATATATATATATACACACATATATTCACATACACACACACACACACACACACACACACACACACACACATATATATATATATATATATATATATATATATGAGTGTGTGTGTGTGTACGTGTGTGTATGTGTGCATGTGAGGGCAAAGGATGCAAATCGAACAGAATGTGGGAAATTTGACAATAAGGCTTTTTCCTTTTTCCATATTGTCAACTTTTCCTCTCTCTCTATCTGTATCTCTCTCTGTCTGTCTGTCTGTCTGTCTGTCTCTCTCTCTCTGTCTGTCTGTCTGTCTCTCTCTCTCTCTCTATATATATATATATACTTGCATATATATGCATATATAAATATATATATGTATATATATGTATATATATATATGCATATATATATATATGTATATATATGTATATATATATGCATATATAAATATATATATGTATATATATGTATATATATATGCATATATATATATGTATATATATGTATATATATATGCATATATATATATGTATATATATGTATATATATATGCATATATATATATATATATATATATATATATATATATATATATATATATATATATTCCAGCTTCAAGGATGTATCTCAATTGTGACTCTCCCTGAAATTTCATAAAAGGATAGGCCCATAAGGAAGTAACATGTGGTTTGAAGGTCAAGTCAATCTTTGTAAGTCCCCCCAAAAAAAGGATGGGCCTATAAGATCTGGTTTGAAGGACATGAGGTAAATTTTTTGTCAGTCCAAAAATGGTTAAGCCTATAAGGAGTAACCTTTGGTTTGAAGGATATGAGGCAATCTTTATAAGTCCAAAAAAGATAGGTCTATAAGGAAATAACCTTTAATTTGAAGGACATGTGGTAAATTTTTTGTAAGTCCAAAAAAAATAAGCCTATAAGGACGTAACCTTTAGTTTGAAGGTCATAAGGTAATTTTTGTAAGTCCAAAAATGGATTGGCCCATAAGGGAGTAACTTCTGGTTTGATGGACATGAGGTAATCTATGTAAGTAAAAAAAAAAAAGAATATGCCTATGAGGGAGTAACCTTTGGTTTGAAGGACATGAGGTAAATTTTCGAGTCATCATTCTTCAACAATAGGAAATACTATATATATATATATATATATATATATATATATATATATATATATATATATATATGTGTGTGTGTGTGTGTGTGTGTGTGTGTGTGTATTACAATTAAGACCTCGAAAGTTAGTTATACTACATTATGGCGAGGAAAAGGATGAGATTTATCCGACATAATGGTGAATTTAACAGGCAATATGGAAACACGAAACTGAATTGTACTCATTCTCGTTACTTGTTGAGAGACTCTGTTTGCTCCCATTGTCAAGTGTCGAATGGGGAAAACGATAACATTTTGCGAGGGTAGTTTAAAAAAATACTCTACCTACACTCTTGTAAAATGTAGGATTATCTACACTCATATTCACACAGCAAAATACCAATGCGTAACACACTATCCTCTAACAGGTCAGTACAAAAATTAAATATGAAACCAACACACCTTAAAAAATCTAAATAGATTTTTTTCTAAATACATTACCTAGACCTTTGTGAAATATTAGTTAACCCACACTTATATTCACATAGAAAATAACAATAGAGACTCATTTTCCTTCTCAACAACACACCTACAACAACACATACTTACACACGCTACATACACACGTGCAATCTTCTCAATAACCGTCATTTGACTAAACTACATATGCACACACAACCCCCTCTCAATTTCACTTACATATAAAATATTTCAACTTTGACACAAAGACATCTCCTTTTTCGCCAATGAAGATAGAAAAATTGAGAACAACAATAACTTTGCATCATTTCCCTCCCTCTTCTCAAAACCCTGTTATCCGCAAAATTTTATAAATTTTCCCATTTGACGTTTGACAATGAGAGCAAACGTGTAACAGGAATAAATGCAATTCCGTTTAGGAACTTTAATCTTTCCACATCGTCTATCAAATTCGCTGTGCTACATTTAATATACATGTGAATAGAAAATAGAAAATTCACTTGGAAAAAATTACCAATAAGGTGTGAAAAAATCCATTTTAATCCCAACCAGCCGTGAAAAAATCCACGTAAATAATCATCAATAAGGTGTTCTGGGAAATCCATATAATAGAAAATGTTTATTTACATCTATCTATCTATCTATCTATCTATCTATCTATCTATCTATATATATATATATATATATATATATATATATATATATATATATATATTTGTGTGTGTGTGTGTGTGTGTGTGTATGTATGTGTGTATAAAGAAGTAACCTTTGGTTTGAAGGACACAAGGTAAATTTTTTGAAAGTCCAGAAAACATCTATTTATTTTCATATATATGTGCATACATATATATACACACACACATGGATACGCACACATATACACATGCATAAATGCACATACATGTATACACTCATGTATACATAAAGACATATATACATGCATGTGTGTGTTTGTGTGTGTTAGACCAGGTTGAAGAGAAATATTTTCATCAGAAAGATAAGTACATGATATAAGTCAATTCATATTACTGATAACAGATATTTCTTCCACTCTCTCTCTCTCTCTATCTATCTATCTATCTATCTATCTATATATATATATATATATATATATATATATATATATATATATATATATGATGTGTACATTCATATATGTGCACTCATATACACACATTATCGGAGGTGCCGATACATTTTTCATGTCTCATCTAATGACAATAGTATTGTTAAATAAACACGATTAAATGTACACTCTGTCTTTCTTATATCAATTCTATCACAGGAAATGTGTCCTCACCTCATCATTTTCCGACAATGATCCGAGTTATCTATATTAGATGTAATCAAATTCATTCGAATAAAATATTTGTAATACGGCAAAAAAAAATATGTCAAGCTTTTTTTTTATTCATTTCTTTGGTAATTACTCTTTTATTCTTACAATTATCGGCGAAATATTCGACAATGCTCTATAATATTGCATGCAGAGCTTGTGTGCAGGGTACTTTTTAGTATGGGAAAGCTTTTCCCTTCCCTTGATTTTTTTCCAGAAAACTGAGTCGTTTGGGCAGTCTATCTAATAATTGTTTACAGTGGACTGCGAATGTTGTTTCATTCAACTCCGACTGCTACCCACTGCTGGTCAATGTTTTAAGAAATTTTCAGAACCAGTTTAATCATAATATGCACCCACTTGTTCTCAATGGTGGAAAGATCGTTTATTTGATGGGAAGGGCTTGGCTCATTTTTTCCCCAGGAGTTGTCCTCCGGTCAAAATCCAAATTCGGATTTTGCTTGGATTCATGTTGGATTAAATGATCCAATTGCATTTTTTATTTCCGATACATCGAAATAATCGCAAATATCAAGCATGGTTGCCTTTATCTACACTTGAAACAGATAATTATGTATTCAGAAACAAATACAAATCGGGCAAACGGCCAATTTTCAGACGGAGTGTTATCATAATCGACATAATAAAAACCATGAAAAAATAAGAACTCGGTTTTGGTTTTCTCAATGAAAATAAATCAGAAGCAGGTTTGTTTCGCATGGTTATGTTTCATGTTTCTAGCATGCACTGATTTGGAAACATGGCAGTAACAAATTTACTAAAACAGTGCTACTCAATGTGTGGTGCAATACCGGTGTGCCACCGGTTCTTGATACATTGGAAGCAAACCTTACCGGTCCGCGAGATCTGTTAGTTAGAGTATCGCTATTCTGAAAAAAAAACTCTCAAACTTTTGTAGCGTATTTCATCAACTCGACTGCAATAGTTTCCTTTGATATCAAAGGTAAATTACCATTTCTTGCACAACATGAAAAATTATGGCTGACCTCTAAACCCTCCCAAACATATTAGTTTGGGGTTCTTCAAGAGAAGAGAAAATGCCGAAACGAACACACGTTCCTTTGCATGTGCTGTGGTGGCATCATTCTAGTCAGAACGTTGACAAATAGAGTAAGATTATGTAATGACGAGTGGGTGTTCATAAAATCAGTGATAAGCAAGGAGGGTGTATCACGAGAGGAGAATCCGAGGAAATGAAGAAAGAGAAAGCTAAGAAAGAACGGAGAAGAGTAAGAAGAAAATGAGTCTGCAACCATGAAGGTGGTAGTGGTGGTGGTAGTTTTCTTGGTAAAATGCAATCGTTAAAATCGATAGATAATAATACAAAATGGCAGACTGCCAACTCAGACGCAGTGTATTGTGTGCTAACATTGGAGTCTACAATGTCAATTCCTTCAACACATCCTTCTTCAACACCAGCTTTTTCTTTATTTTGGTAATACTCTTCGTCTTCATTCTTCCCTTCAACATCTTCCATCCACTTTTTTTTATCGCTATTATCCATTTTTTTCTTCTCTCTTCGTGTTTTTTCTTCTATTATGCTATTTTTTCTTTCCTCTCTTCTACAATTTGCGTCCATTTTTCGCTCGTCAAAGTCATTTCTGTCCTCTCTTCCAGCTTCTTTTTATATTTCCTCCTTTTCACCCTTCTTTACCGACTCTTTCTGTATTCTACCTAACTTTAATGCTCGCTTATTTTTCGCTATCCATTCCGGTTTTTCTAGTTTCCTTTATTGCTGTCTTCTCTTACCTTCTTAGAGTTGTTTGTTATAAGTCATCATATTACTGGCCTAGTATCCGTCAAAAATGACGGGATGATTTACCTATGGATCAGCATTTCTGCCTAAGACCAGAGTATCAGTGCACTCTGTCTAGAATCGAAGTGTTGCTTCCCAGTTCTTCTGCTTAGGATCAAAATGTAATTACCCAGCCTTCGGACTGGTATACTAGTGTAGCATTTACCACTGTCGTGTTCGCGTCTTCGGACGGGACGCAGCATAAACAAGGTGAGTTCAGTAGTCCCCATTGCTCTATGAAGAATGAAGGGAGGTGCGGAAGGTATTTCGGCGCCTTCATGGCACTGGTCGGAGGGACTAGACATTTTTCGCCTTTTCCCACACGTACGCATTAAACCAACCTTGTGCCACGTTCCGACCCCATGGGAAGGCAGGAAATTCCAGACTGAGAGTAGTACCTGTGCACTCGATAATTGTTGCATATATATATATATATATATATATATATATATATATATATATATATATATATATATATATATATATATATATATATATATACAAATATATATATATATATAGTGCACAGTTCGTCTGAAGAAGCCCTAAAAGAGCAGAAACATAAACGTGTTTGTGTAATCCATTATCTTACCATATTTAAAGCTCTACAACTTAATGTTGAATGTATTGAGCACACATCGGATATGGACTTACTGATTTGTACTTTGGCATATATATATATATATATATATATATATATATATATATATATATATATATATATATATATATACATTGGGGGAGAGAGAGAGAGAGAGCAGCGAGTACACATTGTGTTATAAATATGTAAATAATTACATTTGTTATTTTTCTTCTTATTTTGTCGATTGATTCTCCAACTCAATTTCAACCCTTCCTTACATTTTTATTCAACTTCCCATTTTACCCACACATCCATTACTTCTGCAGTTTTCAATTTACACCTTCCCCTTCTTCAACTGCTAATTTTCTCCTTTTACGTTATTCACTCTTTTTCATTTGTGAACACGCTCTCCCATTCATTATTCTTTTCTTCTGCCGAACGATTTTTTGAGCAACCAACTCCAAAATATAGAGGAATGAATGAAGAAGACGGAGAGGGAATTGATCGAAAAAGAGGCTGAATACAAGTTGTAGTAGAAAAAATGAGATGTTATATTTCTTGACTTTTTTTCTCTCATTTTCTGTCTTCCATCGTTTTCACTAATTCTTTCCCTCTTGTCTGGCATTTACTTTGCCTACTCGCATTCTTCTCCTATATTTAAATCTGTCTTTAAATTTATTTTCTTGTTTTACTTCTTTTCTAAACCTTGCCTTTTCTTCCATCTTTCTTTAAATCTTCTAAGACCTAACAGAATAGCCATCGATATGAATGATAGTATTAAAATAGCGATAACATTTTCTACATCTTTAAACATCACAATGAAAACTGGCTCTACCAATAATACCTGAAGGTTGCCGCTGCTGCTATCATTAGAACTAGTGATAGATATTGAACTGCATAAGCATCAACACCAACACAAATTCAACCGTTCCGTATTATTGACTTTAGCAAAGGTCCATAAGTATTATATATTCATGCAGTTGATGGTGATTATCAAACTAGTTTCGTCGACTATTGTTTCAAGGGTTGCCCTCTGTGAACATTCAAAAAAGAGGGGTGTTCTCGAAACCGTCACCGTCATAGTTGTCTACCCACGTAAATGATGAAGCGGAAATAGTTAGATTATGTTTTTAAATCGCTAAGATGCCTTAAATGCTGGATAAGCAAAACAAATTTTACGGTGCAAAAAAAACATAAGAAAAATGGCATTCTTTCAACGTTTCATTTGTTGCAGTGATAGCAATATATGTGCGTGGCTGGAGAACAAGCAAAATATGTACACGGCATTACATGCTAGTCCTAAAACTGCTGAGTTGACATCACCGTACAGGTCGGTCTGTCTGTCTGTCTGTCTGTGTCTGTCTCTGTCTGTGTCTCTGTCTGTCAATCAGTTTATCTGTTTGTCTGTATATCTCTCTGTCTCTCTCTGTCTCTCTGTCAATCACATACAAATATAAACACCCTATTCTGTTGGTAATGTTTTTGTAATACATGCAAATTGAGTGTCGAAACTGTATTACCGTTTCATTCACCTTGTCACTAGAGTAAATCAAAGCTTCGACATGTCCTACACACACAAACTTATATACATACACACACACACACACACACACACACACACACACACACACACACACATATATATATATATATATATATATATAGCAAGAGGGAGAAGGGATGAGAAACGGAGGGTGGTTGATTGATTAGTTTGTGGCCAAAGGTACAAGTTCTGGTGATTGTGCAGAAAATTTGAAATTCGTGTTTTATTTTTTCTCCATCGGAAAATTGAAACTTGACAGGTGAGTCAGCATTTATTGAGAAAATGGACAATATTGTTCATCGAGCTGTCAAGCGGTTATCACCTAAGAAGATTTATGAAAGCGTTGTGGCAATACTAAAGAAGGGTGGTCCTTTCAACAGACCTTTCTTGAAAGCTCACTTAATATGCCCTTATGCCAGACCAGTTGAAGCTTTTAGCTAGATGTGCTCTTGGGATTCTGAGTTAGGCTACGATGGTCGGTTGCGTTCTTTTTGTTTTCAGATACCCAGGTTGGAGACAAATATGCCACTGGTGGATCACATCGGGCTCTGGAGGGGGATCCAGGAGAAGAGATGCATTACAACCAAGGACTATGAGAAGGAGATGTTACTGTTGCAGTACACCGGGGCATGGAAGGCCAGGGAACAAGATGACTTGCAACCAAGGACTGTGAGAGGGAGGTGGCACTGGTATATCACACCGGGGACTGGTGGAACAGGGAAAGAGATGAATAGCAACCAGAGAGGTACCACTGTTGCATCTCACCGGGGCAAGAAGAGCCTGAGACGGGTTGGGCAAAAGATTTCCAGTTAGACCTGTGTGTCGAAACTTTTAAGTTGATATCATCATCATCATCATCAGTCTTTTCGCGTCCGTCATTGGACATAGACCTTCCCAAGGATTTGCCACACTTCCCTATCATGGGCGTCATGGAGCCAGTACTTCCTGAACCTGTCTAGCTCGTCTCTCCATCTAATATTTTGCCGGCCTCGGTTGCGCATGTGATCTCGGGGGATCCATGTCGTGATTCGTGATGTCCATCGGTTGTCTGCCATTCTTGCAACATGGCCAGCCCACCGCCATTTGAGATTACTAATGGATTCTATGATGTCCCTGACTCTTGTCTTTTCTCGGATGTACTGTGCTGTCTTGTGGTCTCGCCGAGCATTATTCTTTCATGTGCACGTTGCATGGTTCTGAATTTGCGGGTCTGTCTCTTGGTTAGGTTCCATGTTTCAGCTCCATAAGTGACTATTGGGAGGATGCATTCGTTATGCACCCTTTCTCTTTAGGATTGATGGGATCTTCTTATTTTTGAAGGTCGAGCTAGCTCTGCCAAAGGCTTGCCATCCTAGTGTGATTCTTCGTTTGATTTCTTCTTCTTTTGAGGGTCTCATGGAGATTCGTTGTCCTAGGTAGATGTAGTGGTCTACTTCCTCGAGTACTGTGTCCTCGATTTTGATCTTGGTGTTTTTATCCCCGATGTGGTTGTTGCACATGATCTTCGTCTTGCTGAAGTTCATGTGTTGGCCGACTTTCTTGCTCTCTTCATTTAGTCCATCTATCATTAGTTGGAGGTCGTGTAGGTTCTCTGCGAAAAAGGCAATGTCGTCTGCAAATCTAAGGTTACTCAGATACTCACCGATCATCACCAACCGAATCACAAAAACACTCGATGAAAACCAGCCACGTGAACAAGCTGGCTTTAGAAGCTACTCGACCATGGACCACCTGCATTCGATAAATCAGCTGAAAGAAAAAGCAGCTGAGTATAAACTACCACTCGCCGTAGCATTTATCGACTTCAAAAAGGCGTTCGACTCAGTAGAAATCCCTAATGTCATGGAGGCCATCAGTCGACAAGGTGTAGATCCAGTATATGTTGAAGTGTTGAAACATATATACCATCACAGCAGCTTCTTTATCAGGCTACATAAAGACTCGGGCCCCTTTCAGCTCCAGAAAGGAGTAAGACAAGGTGATACCAGCTCATCTAAACTCTTCACAGCCTGCCTTGAGATGATCTTCAGAAGACTAAGTTGATATAATGTGCATTGATAAAGTAGGTTGACCCTATCGTTTACCGGCGAGGTAATATGGTATGGTTGGCATAAGGGTTATATTTTTCAGCGGTATGTCTTTTAGCATATAATCTGACATGCAGCGAATCACTGGTGGCAGGACTTAGTGTCATATTGTTAATTATAAGGTGTTGACATAAATGGTACACTCGAAGGAGACAGGTTTTGTAATTTTGGTCGTCCATAACTCAGCTATGTCATGAAACGCTACGTGAATTTAAGCAGGCTTTTCATAACAGACACCCCAGTATGAACATTGGTATTTTTCGATGTATTTCAAGCAAAAGTAATTTTCTATTCCAAATTCAGTTAAGTTATCATTGAATTAACTCTTTTGATAACGGCTACTTTATTTTTGGAAGATTTTTTTTCATTACAGAATTTAAATTTACCTGTCGACACACGTTGGTAATGTCGTGAATAGAAGTAATTTTCGATTACAAAAATATTGAACAACGTCAGTCAAAAGAACGTTTTAGGTACGCAAAAGTCATTTATCTTTTTTACTACTAACTTTATCCTATTTTTTTTACAATCAAATATTAAAATTTCAAATAAGATAATTGAATTATTGCAATGCGTTTTTGTATTGAAAGGTCGGTGATCAATACGTACATGTACACTCACGGATCCGGAGCCCTGAAACGAAAAGAGAGGAAATTAAAAACAAGGACAACAAAGACTCTTTTGATTTGGATTAAATGCAAATGGTAAGTTTACTATAGAAAAAGTATTCCTAGGCAAATATATAGAACTGAGACCAGAATTTAAATGTTGGAAACCAAAGAGCAATTGATTTCGGGGTTTTTTTTACGGGATTTTGACAGAGAGGCACATGTGCAAAATAAAAATGCATAAAAAAGAGATGAGCGCATTCGGGTTGATTATCTGTTCTGTGACTCACAAAATGAACATATTGCAGAATGCTTAAATCTTGGGAACCAACATATCTAGCTTGAATCTTGGGAAACAACATATCTTGCTTGAATCTAGTGTAACTACATATCTTGCTTGAATCTAGTGAAACTACATATTTTGCAGTCTGCAAAGTACTTTTCAGCAATAGTACATGCCACACCGGATTCCAACCATGCTGAGCAGACATTTCTTTTGTCATACATCATCGCAAAAGAAACACAGTAAGAGATTCAAGAAATATTTTCTCAATAATTTTGCAGATTGTAGTAACAAAAGAAGGGACAGAATCGCACAGTTGATAACTGATACTTTGAAAGTTATTTATGATTGTTGCGCTCAGAGGCAATTATGATGGGGTGACAAAAATACAAGAACTGCGCTCAAAAGAGGAATTTTTTCACCTTGCGATTGTCACGAAGTGTACTTAACATATTAGGAAATTATGCAGCCGAATGAGCGCCCAAAGCAGTAGCCTTTTTTGGAACTATTCAAACCGTGTACAACGCGTTTATTTTTAGTCCAACGGGGGTAGAATTACTGGTAAACTGCATCGGCTGTTTTCTTTGTGGCATGTCTGGAACGAGATGGTCAGATCATGTTGAGAGTATTAACCCTTTTGCGACTCAACTGTCTGGCATAAAACTAGCACTGATAGACCGTTTAGACTTCAACTTGACAACCAAAACAATGAACAAGGTCCATGGAGTTTGTTTATGAAACGCTACGGATATTAAATCACAAACGGCAACGACACATCAAATTGAATAAACGTTTGTATAAAATCGATAGAGAAAGTTAATTTCATGATGAAAAGTGTAAATTCAATACAATATCATCTTTCGAAAAACTGAACAGGCTTATTAATTTGACGAATCGAAAGGAACTTTCTTCAGCCTTTCTTTTTCAAAATTTCTAATAAAAGCATCAAAATCAGTTGTTTCTATGTGACACGTTTTTGCCTGTGTGTTAATATCAGCTTTGTGGTACAAAATATTGACTCGCCAAAATAACTTCAACAATGGTATCCAGGCCAGAGATGTCACGTTGGATATCTAAGAAACAAACATTGAAGCACTCCTCACAAATTTGGCATAACGCCGAAACAACTGGAAATACACATGAAACGAAGCCAAGATAGTTGCTCCAAATCTCAAGATGATAATAATAAAAGCTTTGAAAAATAAAAGTCCTGGTGAATGTTTCAAATGATATGTTTCTAATTGTTTTCGCTTGTCTTCTTTGAATAACAAATACACAACAGCCGTGCAATTATAAAATTAAACTAATTATTATTATAAAATTGTTTAATTATGCGCAAAAGTATTATTTGAATTTATTCTTTGATGCAAATTACTTGAATGGGAAGATCATAGGGTAAATTTCAGAAGTATAGTCACATGTGAAAGTCATTAGACCTGGTGAATTTATTAACAGAATACGAACTTGGTGATATGTTCCTAGATGTTTGTGTCAACTTGCTGATACTGTTGAGAATTCCAGCAACTGTAGCATCTGCAGAGAGATCATTCAGTAAACTGGAGCTGATTAAATCTTTTCAAAGTTTACAATGTCTCGAGGGCATCTTGTGAATTTAGCCTGATTGCGTGTTGAATTAGACGTTGCCGAAACAAGTGATTTCGATGCTGTTATTAGAAATTTTGAAAAAGAAAGGCTGGGGAAAGTTCCTTTCGATTTGTCGAGTTAATAAGCCTGTTCAGTTTTTTGAAAGATGGTATTGTATTGAATTTACACTTTTCATCATGAAATTAACTTTCTCAGTCGATTTCATACCAACGTTCATTTAATTTGGTGTGTCTTTGCCGTTTATTATTTAATATTTGATCCAAGTGATTGTTAAAAAAATCCAAACGAGAACATTGAAATTTCATGAAAATCGGAACGTAAAAAAATATCGTTTTCATCTTTTTTCGCTATTCGCCAGGTTTTTATTCTAATCAAGGCTTAATACTTCGATTTGAAGTTTATTGGGCTTTACATAGTTGTCTAACAAATTATATCTTGTAGTATAAAATGGCGTTCAAATGTGAATTATTTCTCTTGACGTCTTATAAATGTTTATTGTGGACGTTGCAGTTGGGAAGGAACACAAATAACCTGAATTATTCTGTTGTTTTTATCTCTAAGGTTCTAATAAGGAAACTGAGGAAAAATCATGCAATATAATCTTTCGACTTCAACAATACACGAGTACTTTCAAAGACATTAGATGTGAGTCTTACATCTATGTACTAATCTTGGTCTATTTATAATCATAATTCAATCAGTGCACTGTTCACCCTATTTACTAATCGATTTTTTTTGCTGCTAATGAGGTGGACTTTCTGTTACCTCAGCTTATCTATTCATCATCGAAACGAAACTGCGTCAATTTGATTGAATCTATTACCTCTTTTGATAATCCCAACAAATAATATTTGCTTCAATAGTTTGATAAATGATGATCGAAACGCTGAATGCGCCATCAAAATTTAGAAAAAAGACAAGCATGACTGATCACGTGCGTGCACGCATGCGCAGACTACAAACGATCTAATCTGCTTTGATTTTTGCTTTGCCTTTTATTGGTTCATGTGTGTACATTATCGGAAATAAACAATGATTTTTTTTGTTCATATGCTTTATATATTTATCATTCGAAAGCTGTAGTTATATGATAACCTGGTTATTTATAAATCATTTATATTCCGTAGCATTAAAGTTTTTGTTTTGTCTTTGTACAAAACAACGCTGACCGTGAAAAGAATAACAAATTTCTTGGCCGCAAAATTTCACATCTCAAGTACAACCATTAGGTTATGGAGACGAAAGCAATAAATTATATATAACAATGTAGCATTTGAACATTGGATATGTAACAAATAAAAAAAACTAAGACAGCTTTTCTTGCTACGCTTAAAAAACTATTCGTCGTTGTGAGTAATTTCTAGTTGGGATAAAATTTCAGATCTGCTCTAATACCTTGAACTGGTTTTCAGACGGAAAAATGAGTCAAAGGTAAGAGAGGGAAAATGGGTGCCACCAGTAGGTGAGGGGAGAATGGTAGCCATGGGAGGGAGAAGGTAAAATAGAAGCCAATGGAAGAAAAAGAAAAGAATGAGAATGAGGAGAATAATGAAGAAGATAAGGAGAAGAAGGAGGAAGAGGCGGGGGTGAGGGTGAATGAAGTCATGAAGTAAATTATCATCATCATTTTCAAGTTTCAATAAAGATAACGGATTTCGTTTGATTTGATCCTGTCACTCCCTGGATTTTAAGGATCACACTCCACCTTCTGATAGAATAATCTTAAACAGAGTTCCAACTATATTTCTTCATATATTTTATTCCTCCTGAACTGACGCAAATAACTCAAGAAAAAATGTTTATTGTAAACCCATGAATGTAAATATGAGAAGGACACAATAGAATAGTCCAGTGTGTGCTATCAAGAAGAGAAAGTGTGAATACACCAAATGAACAAACCTGGGGCTTTTTTGCACACATTATTCTGACGCCTATTCTGTGGTTAAACCATAGTATATCGTTTCTTTACATCCTTAACGCAAACTCTATGTCAACTCCAAGAAAGACGATTATGGTTTAACGAGAACTCAGTATCCAAATTCTAATCATCGCACAACATTAGTAAAAAATGAGTAGAAATGAATATGAAATTAAATGGAGTCTATGCTAAAATATTCAAATGGATAAGATCGATTCATAAAAGATAAAAGTTACTCCGAACAATATGCTGGCAGATAATTATATTTGATTCACAAGAGTCGAGGCGAATAATCCTTTTCTGTTTTGTTTTGCTTTACTGTTGTTATTTTACATCTTTCTAAGAACGTTATTTTTTTTTAAATGTCATGAATTAGTAACTAAATAGAAACCGTCTTGCAATGGGGTGATCAATCTAAAAAATTGAAAAAAGAGTTATCAATAGATAAGTTACTTCTCTTGCCATTTGTGAAACAGTAATCATTTTTTTAAAGTCTTATTAAAGAAAAAAAAACAAGCGTGAATGCTGCTGAGCTCAAACTAGTGGCCAATTTAGCATGAATTTACATTTCAAATCGAACTCCCCTCTCAAACTAAAGAACACTAATGGGGGAATTTTCAAAAAAAATTTCTAGGCATATTTAGAAGTAAATGTTCGAATTTTCAGCCCTCTAGCTCCATTGATGCAGCCTGTATGTGTGATATGTTCGTACATAAGCACATAAACACCTGCTCATATATCAAGCAGTACGCCAAATAACCAGACCAAGTTGAAAACTGAAGAAAACTATGTTGACGGTTTTGGTGACAGTTTTCGGTGACGGTTTCTAATAGAAAATTTTATGAGGATGTGAATAAACAACGGAATATTAACAAAATCGTCCTTGACTCATGTTCGCTAATCTAACAGGGAAGAAACCAATTATTATGATCACTTTGGGACAGGTTCTTATAGATAATAACCAGCTGATAACATTAGGTGAATGAGACATAGAAGGCGCCGTTTATTGTGATATCTTTTCAAAAGGTGTTCGAAATCGACTGATTTTGATAATGGACCTTTGATAACATTATCCTTGATAATGATAAGCAGTTTCCTCTGTATTGAGTACTAGTCTATTTTTGAGGAGAAAGATATTTTACAGATACTATTTCAGATTTTCTGATTGCTCTTTTCTTGCTATGTTTTGTTTTTGTTTTTTTTGTTTTTCGTTTTTGTTTTTTTGTACTGGTGCCATATATTTGTCTTTCCTTTCCTCTTTTATACCATCATCGCAACCACTTTACTCGTACAATCGTTGCTGCTGCTATCTATAAAGGAAAAATCTTTAACATACAAAATTATTCATCACCAAGATCAATTTCCAGCCGAGAAGAAAATCAAATTGGCTCTAGCCAATGATCAATTTAATGAAAGTGGAATTATTTATCGTGCTATTGTGCTTCCTAGAGAATTGTATTTCAATTTTCTTTTGGCTAAAACACAAAGGAACGATCAATTGAGATAATCATATAAAACTGATTTCTCTTTTAATCCCATTAGTCCAGAAAAGAACCAATGCGTTCTTCCGATAGTCACCTATAGAGTTGAGACATGGAACATAACCAAAAGATTGACTCCAAAACTGAGAACCATGTAACATGCACAGGAGAGAATCTTGCTCGACATTACAGGGAGAGATCACAAGACAACACAATATATTAGAGGAAAACCAGGAGTCAGAGACATCATAGAATTGATTAGAAAACTCAATTGCCAGTGGGTTGGTCATGTTGCAAGAATGGCAGATAATTGTTACATATCATGACTCACAACGTGAATCCCCAGAGATCATATGCGAAACTGTGTCTGGAAGAAAATGAGATTGAGTGACGAACTAAATAAGTTCAGAAAATATTGGCTCTGCGATGCCCATGATAGAGAGGTCTGGGGAATCTTGGGAAACGTCTGTGTCAAATAACATTGTTTGAAATAGACCGTTGTTTGACGTAGACATTTCCCAAGATTCCTCAGACCTCTCTATCATGGGCATCGCGGAGCCAATATTTTCTGAACTTGTCTAGTTCGTCACACAATCTAAAAGGCTGCTGCTGATGGTGATGACTTCCTCAAAAGAGTTGTCAAGCTGATTCAAGCTACTCAACACTTTTACTCTTCAAGCACCAGTATTGTTCTCAATATCAGATATTGTATTGGTAACATGCTAGAAACCGTTAACCAAAACAGTCAACCAAAACAGTGTGAACATCAACATAGTTTTCTTTAGTTTTCAAGTTGTTCTGGCTGGATGGCTATGTATGTATATGGTGCAAGTATAGGCCACACCAATGGAGTTAAAGGGCTGAAAATATTTACGCTTTATTATGGCTAGAAAAACTGTTGTTTTTTTAAAATGTTTTTCACCCTGCCTATAGGTATTTCCGTTGGCGTTCCATCTTATAATGTAAGTTTATGTTAAATTGGTCCTTTGTTTGTGTCAGGTAGTGTTCATGCTTTTTTTTTTCTGAAAATTCGGATTTTTTTAGTGATCATAACCCAACAAAAGGTGAGAGAAGGCACTCATTCACTGATTACCCTTTTGCAATTTTTTTTATTGATTACCCCCAAAACAGCAAAAAGATGTTAATTATGTGACGATTTTTTATTGGGGAACTGTGCGAAACTACTTCTCCTTTCTCATAATGATTTTGATAGTCTCTCTGTCTATGACTCCCATTTTTGGCGCCATGTTTTTGAAAATTGAAATTCATCGTTTGTCCTGTTTTTTTTTGTTTTTTTTTGTGGTCCCTATTTGCTATTGATATCTATGCTTAGCCTTCTGATTAAAAGATTTTAATACAGTACGTGAGTTTCTTCCTTCAACTGAATTCTTTTGGCATGGAAGAAAAAAAGTGAATATCTACATCCAACCACGCTACATCATTGTACTTGAAATGGAAGATTCAAGGTCAATACTTGATGTCTTGGGCCACTGGTGTACGAACAAGGGGCAGGGGGAAGTGTCCCCTCTCAAAAAATCGTACGTATTGAATTTTTTTTTAAATCGATGTAATTCGGGTAAAACCGTGCAAAATTTAGCGAAAATCAAACCCATAGAAAGAGATCCCATATGCCTTTGCCTGGGGCATCTACGGAAGTAAACAATTTCTTGTACAACCCACACAAACACGTGAGGGTCCCTCCACTAAATTTGACCTTGTGGCACATTCCACCATTGTGGTGAGGCAAATAAATACTGTTCCCTGTTTATTATATCGACTTCCTTCCGTAGAGGTTGGTGTGCCCCTTCTCCCTCCTGTTGTAATAGTTTGAAAGTACAGTCATGTACAGGAAGGGAAGCGCATAGTTCTTCAGAACGAGGTTCGATATTACATAACACAACAGACACCCGAACAGGCAGTGACTGAAATGTTACGAAAAAAAGTCTGAATGAAAAAATACTATATTTATAGCACATTTCAAAAACAAAATTTAGTCAAGAATGTTGGCTACTTTGCTCCGAGGTATCATCATCATCATCATTAGTCTTTTAACGTCTGTCGTTGGAAATAGACCTTCCCCAGGATTTGCCACTCTTCTCTATCATGGGCGTCACGGAGCCAGTACTTCCTGGACTTGTCTAGCTCGTCTCTTCATCTATTATTTTGCCGGCCTCGGTTGCGCATTTGATCTCGGGGGATCCATGTCGTGAGTCGTGATGTCCATTGGTTGTCTTCCATTCCTGCAACATGGCCAGCCCACTGCCATTTGAGATTTTGTAATAGATTCCATGATGTCCCTGACTCTTGTCTTATCTCAGATGTACTGTGCTGTCTTGTGGTCTCTCCATGTGAGGCCCAGCATAATTCTTTCATGTGCGCGTTGCATAAATAGCTAAACGATAGATTATAGAAAGATACCATTGGAAAATGAGAAATATGGATTAATTTTAATCAATTCTATCATTCTTAAGTTATAATTTCACGAGATAAAAATTCTAGTGTGAATATATGCCGCTTATTTCTAAATCCTACGAATCCTATTTTGGTACGGATGTTTATTTTTCTTCTTGTTATTTACAATGAATACGTTTACAGTATCGCCCTGATCTTCTTTTCCGGTGTTTCATCTCGACATGTAAAACAATTAGCAACGAAACAATGCACATTTGTTTCCCAAAGTGTATTTTCAGGTAATAACGCTAATTCCAGCCACAAAACTGTTTTATTGGAACCTTTGTCAATGTCTTATCAATGAAGTCATTCTGTATCATTCTTAGCCAATCGCTCGAATGTGTGATATCTAGTTATCCGTAAGATATGAGGGACTGGAATATTTCAATGACAAAGAGGATACAATTGGGTAATTGAATCAAAAATGTCTGAAAAGACGGAATTTTCTTTTCATGTTAAGGCAGAATCCGCTCAGATAGAGTAACGATTAGCATGTCTGTCTTACACGGGCTCGATTCCCGATACGAGCGAAGAGTGTGAAAAACTTTTCATTAAGACAAATCTCCCTGTGCACACAGCAGCCAATTAAGTACACGACCAGATCTGAGACCTGCAAGGATCACTAAGCTGATGCATGCAATGGAAAGCAAAACTTCTTCACTGGCTGTCATATACTATTGGGGGCTGTCTCTTAGGAGACTTGACGTTTTACCTAATTAAATTAATAGTTGAACATAGAGACCACACTCAATTAAAATGTTCAAAATATTTCTTATTACATCCAGTATCGATATTATAATTTTGCTGTAAATTATAACGGAAATCACCTTCGAGAAGATTATCTGAAAAAATAACATAGCCGCTTATGGAGCTGAAACATGGAAACTAACCATGAGACAGACGTGCAAACTGAGAAGCATGCGACGCGCACATGAAAGAATAGGTATGGATTAAAGTGAAATATCTGTTCCCCGGCAGAGACTGAGGCGCCAGTACTGACACTTGTCTGCCAAATGAGCCGGAGATTGTGTTGTGGTTGGCATCAAAGACCGAGTGCGCAGGTGCAATGCGTTAGCCAATGAGGCTATACTGACGCTACCCACATTGGGAGCCTTTGGATTCGTCCTTGGGTTCTCCCACTATTACTCGGCCCAGGTACGGGGATACAGCGCCCTGGGGCAGCTCTGTTCCATTGTACTTGAAGGGACAGGTTAGGATTGTCCCGACGCTTTCGTGGCGGCGGTTGCTTTGGTTGCTTAGCAAGCAAAGTCGCGTTGGCTAGGGCTATTTTTCATGGGTTGCACAACGTAAAGCCCCAACCTTGTGTCACATTTTGCTCTGGTGGGAGAATAAATAAATACGACCCCCATTTTTCTGGTTTTTCGGCAAAGATTAAAGTGTAGTGTCTGTTCCACGGCAGAGCCCGAGGCGCAGGTACTGACACTTGCCTGTCGAATGGGCCTGAGATTGGGATGTGGGTGGTGTCAAGACTGAGTGCACCGGTGCAGTGCGTTAGCCAATAAGGTTTTACTGAGGCTGCGCACTGCTACGCGCATTGGAGGCCTTCAGACTCGTCCTTGGGCTCTCCAATTATTACTCAGCCCAGCTACAGGGGATCCGTTGCCCCGGGGCAGCACTGCTCCATTACATTTAATGAGCACGTCGGGACTCGTCCTGACCCTTTCATGGCGGAGGTTATTTTAGAAACTACGGTTGCTTGGCAACCAAAGTCGCGTTGGCTGGAGCCATTTTTGGAAGGGTGTCTCCTATTTTTCCCACGTTAAGCCCGAACTTGTGTCGAATTTTGCTGTGGTGGGACAGTAAATAAATAGAGCATCCCCTTTTTCCTGGCCTTTTCGGCGGAATCAAAGCCCGAGGAGCCGGTACTGACACTTGCCTGCTGAATGGGCTGGAGAGCGTGTGTGTCAAAGACCGAGTGCGCCGGTGCAATGCGTTAGCCAATGAGGTTATACTGACGCTGCGCATTGCTACGCACATTGGGAACCTTCCGGTTCCCTTTCTATTACAGGGCCCAACTGCGGGGGATCTGTTGCCCCAGGGCAGCACTGTTCCATTGCACTTAAAGTGACAGGTCAGGATCGTCCTGACGCTTTCGTGACTGTGTTTGTTTAGCAAGCAAAGTTGCGTCGGCTGGAGCTATTTTTCATGGGTTGCTCCTATTATCCTCACGTAAAGCCCTAACCTTGTGTCACATTTTGCTCTGGCAGGATAGTAAATAAATAGGTGCTCAATCTCACATGGAGAGATCACAAGACAGCACAGTATATCAGGAAGAAAACAGGAGTCAGAGATATCATAGAATCTATTAGAAAACTCAAATGGCAATGGGCATGTCATGTTGCAAGAATGGCTGACAACCTATGGACATCACGACTCATAACATGGATCCTCAGATATCACATGCGAAACCTAGGCTGACAGAATACAAGATGGAAAGGTGAAGTCGACAAGCTCAGAAAATACTGGCTCTGCGACGCCCATGATAGAGAAATGTAGTGGATCTTGGTGAAGAATGATGATGATGGTGATGATGATGATGATGATGATGATGATCAGAGACCTTATGGGAAGAGCTATTTCAAGGCAGATAGAGCTCCAGGAGAACTAGTTTTTCTTATAAGTGTTACCAAACTGATAACATCATCAACCTTTCTATTTTGTATTGTGGAGATACATTTTTGCAGTTGTTTAGTGGGCTAGCAGTAATTAATTTTACTTGAAAAAATCGTTGAAAACATAATTAGTACCTAATTTGACCGGCATTTCCATACTAATTATATCATGTTCCCTATACGTCTTCTTTGAGTGAAAATGTCGATAAAGATACAGAAAATGAGAGAGAAATGTGTAATTGAAATGAAAATGTCTCGAAGAAAAAAAAAGAGTGAAATATTTACGAGATGTGGCTCAAGGCTATAAATATAGAATGTTTGGCGAAAATTGAATTCATTGAAAATAGCTTGCAGAAGCCAACTAAAAACGGAAGAAATAAAGAAAAAAGAAATGAAAAAGAATGGAAAAAGCTTGAGGATGGCGCTATGATAATAATGTAGAAAATAAGTTTATTATTAGAGTGCTTCTAGTTAAAGAGAACTTTCAAAAAGTGAAATCAGCCCTGACAGCAAAAACGAATAAAAATGGCAGTCAAGATAAAAATAGACATAGAAAATTAGAAGAAGCCCAGCATTAGTGTAGTTAAATTCAACTCGCTATTGTTTGCGTTAAAAAGTCCTAATTTTCAATCTCAAAAATCTGAAAGTAGTGGTGATAATTTGATTAACTTGAATGGAATACACTTTGGCTAATTGCGACAAAGTGTACAATTTGCGAAACCATCTGTTATTTTTATTGGCAACGTAGAAGCAGTTGTGATAGTTGCAGACCTAACTACAATGATGGCGGTTTTGTAACCACCTGATCTAACCAAAATTCGATTGAATGATATGATTGGTTGAGCAATAATCGGATTTGAGATAGTTTAGACGAATTTGATGTCTACCGTAAAAAGACAGAAACGAAGGAGATGAAGATAAGGTAAGAATAAAATCTGGAAATTTGTGGGGAATAAATGGATTAAAGTAGAAAATAATGGGACGGTAAATTAATTTCAGGTAAGAAAGAAGGGGAAGAATTGAGGAAGGAAGAGAGGGTGAAGAGAAAAGGATAGTGGAAGGAAGAGACGGAAAGAGTGGAGGACTGGAAGGAGAAGGAAAAGAAAGAAAGAAGAGAGGGGAATAATAAAGGAATAGAAGAGAAAGAGAATGAAGGGAAGAAGAGGAAAGGGTGAGAATGAACTAAAGAATAAGGAAGAGAGGGTCAGAAAGAAAGAATGACAGAGAAAGGGAATGGAGAAAAGAGGAGAAAAGGGTGAAAATGAAGGAAAGAACAAGGAAGGAAGAGAGGGTTGGAAGAGAGGGAAAGAAGATAATGAAGGAAGTAAGAGAAGGGAAAGAAGTGAAATATAAATACGAAAGAAAGAGGATGAAAATGAACAGGAAAAAAAAAACAGTCAACCGAGAGGGAAATTACATTGAAGATGATTAAATGGTGGCTTTAAAGTTCAGCGGAAGGGAAAGAAAACACAAGAAATAAAGAGAATAATAACATGAGAAAGGAAGGTTGTACCAAAGAGTGTGTTATGTCAAGAATGAAGGTCAGCTGGAAGAAAACTGTACCACGTGACAAATCGCCATCTTCTTTTTGAATAACTCATCTCGTCTTTTCCCGATTTTACATCTTTCTTTTTTCTCTCTTCCTTCTCAATTGCATTCTTACTTATTCTTAAATTCAAGCGTCTCTTCTCTCGGTTTTCTCTTCTTGCGACGATTAATCCTTTTGTTTTTCCGCTGTTCTTTGGTCTTTAAATTTGATTCATTCTTTATTTCATCCATTTATACATATATATATATATATATATATATATATATATATATATATATATATATATATATATATATATATATATATGATTCTAAACGTCTTTTTCCTGACTTTTTTCTCTTCCTGAATATTAGTGAGAACACAGCTTACACGGATACATTTGCAGGAGGGCTTGCTGGGCAACCAATACATGACGCTCGATTTGCTTACTCCGGTGTCTGTACTGTCAGACATGACCAAATTTTCCCCGGAGATTCTGCACGACACATAGAATATGGAGAAAAGCAGATGAAAGGTAAATGCTGGAAAGAATATATATACATATATATATATATATATATATATATATATATATATATATATAGTACTAATCAGGAATACAATCTAATATAATGCAATATCCGAGGTGTGATAAGTTTATTTCATAAAGTGCTCAATACATTCGATATTAAACATTACGTTGGGTTCGGGTAAAGCTTAAAGTATGATGAAATAGAAGATTTGCTACACAAACATGTTTATGTCTCTGCCCTGTTTGGGCTTCTCTTGAAAAACGTGTTTGTATAGCGAATCCTTCACTTCATCAATATATATATATATATATATATATATATATATATATATATATGACATTGCATCATTACATTAAATAGATTGCTTGTGTAAAGAGAAGATTATATAGATACATATAAGGGTGCCTATCGCAGAACCAACAAGTATATCTCACTGACCATTAAAATATCTTCAATAACATACGTACAGAAAAATATGTAAAAACTAATATACAGAGATTCTAGCCTCTGTCAGGATTGAAAGCGGGTGTAATAGCTTTTTTACAGTGATACACGTATGCACACACACATACACATACACACACACACCGATTCAATCCCTGGCAACGGGTGTAATAACTTCCTACAGTGATGCACACTCATATTATATACATAACCGTGCTAAAAATCATGCAGTTCTAATTAACTTTTGCCTATAACTTGAACACTGATGCATCAATAATGTTATATATGCAAAGGATAAATATAAGATTTTAGATTAATACTTAATAACCACTTTTAGCGACACCCTATTGTTCAATCCTGATAATCAGTGGATCAGGCTTCTGCAAGAATCCTCAGGTAGATAATCCCAGTGGTCTTGTGCGGCATTCTACAAACTATAGATGTCAGAGAACTTTATACCAGTTCGTTTGTATAAAACTAGTGATTTCGAATGCCCGGACATTATTTCAAAGCCGTCTTCTGACAACCAGGTTTTCGTAGATCTCGCAAAATGGCGAGGAACATTGTCCTGTTGGAAGACATTTCAACCTGGATTGAATGTTCAAGTACTGGGAAGCAATCTAAAATCCAGAATACTATGGTATTTCGCGGTAGTCAAGTTTTTCCCACACAACCTGTGACTCCCTCCTGACTGAGAAAGCATCCCATACTTAAAAAAAAAACAAACTCCCACACGTTTGACAGAAGTAGATAACCAAGGTAATATTTTTTTCACAGGAGATGCTTTTCGGTGGGGGGGGGTATCGCAGACGAACTAAAACCTGCTTTAACCATTAAAGATCACTCGGGAAAATGAGAGAGAGAGGGGGAACTGAGAGAGAAAAAAGTAAAAGATGGAAATAAAAGAAAGAAAGGCAGGAAAAGGTAGAGAGAATTAGAAAGAGAATGTATTAGAGAAGAAAAAAACGAGAGAAAAAAACGAGAGGCAAGGTCAGTAGGTACATCCTGACTGCTATGTTACAACAAATAGTATGTTCTTTCAAGGTCATTGTAATTAAAAGATGAAAAAAAAAACGTACGTAACTTGGAAGACCATATGAATAAATCAGTGTACGTTTTTCTACAATTAATTGAATATGAAATAATGAAACACGTTAAAGTGAAACCGTATCGTTTATTTATTATTATTATTAGTGATTGTTAGAAATGGTCTAAATCCAGTTCAGCACTCTCACAACAAATGTATCAATTTTCATAAACTGCTCATCATATTGATCGGAAGAAACGCCGAAGTTTCCCTGAAAACAAAGCATCAAAACTGAAAAAAGAAACAACTTATCGTGTCTCCATTGAACTCAGTCGAAAGTACAGGATTTCTTTTGTCACATAAGAAAATCAGAAGGTAAAATACAACCATGAGAAAAAGGGAGAAGACTTCCAGGAATGAACAAAAAAATGGAGAGGGAACAATGAAAAACAGAACGAGTAAGTTTAAAACCATATCAAATGAACAGAGAAAGGAAGAATAGAAAAAAAGAACAGAAAAAAACAAGACTCGCCATTACAGTCCATAATTGAACAACTGTGGCGTCAAAATAAGAAGTCATGTAAGAAAAATTCGTTGAAGAATAAATCTGGTCAGAATTCTATTTATGACATCACTAGCGTTACTTTCTGGAAAACATCTAAAATAGAACAAAAAAACATCTAGAAATACCTAGATTCTGGAAAATTTAGATGTTATTTCTAAGGGAATCTAGATGTTATTTCCACTGGAATACTTCTAAAAAAAAGTAGTAAAAACATCTAAAAACATCTAAATTCTTCTGAATTAAGATTTTATTAATAGACCCGTCAAAATGAGGCCCAAATAAGGTAAAAAATCTTCTTTTGCAGAAATAGAAATAAAAACATTTTTAGAGGGGGTTTAGTTGAGTACTGATACCAATTTTAAGTCTGTAGACAGAACGGTATGGCCAGGGGCGCACATATAAAACTGATAGAGCCTTTCGCTACCTTTGATGGCTTCAGTTGTTCAATGGAAGGAAGAGGAAAAGCATTGAGTCGCCTAAAAGTGAATTCGATTTATCAAGTATAATTAAGTATTTCTCTTTGCTTTTTAAAAAAAACATAAAGTTTTATCAACCTTTCCAGACACCTGAGACAAATAGGTCACTATGACTGCTGGGATACATAAGTCCCGTAGACCTCTATTTAAAGTCTACTGGGGCACATGATTCACAAAAGAAAAAAGTGAATTAGATTTTCCCAAGTCGTTGTCTGGGATTGTAAAAGCCTTTACAATCTCAGACAATGACGCCATCGTAGAAAGAAACACACAAAGAAAATAGTTTGCATTACTTGACTGAACATGAAATATGCGGGGGCGGAAGGACCCATGAATTCCGTGTCTTCATTTGTCTCAGGATGAATGTCGATTGGGACAAATATATCGTATCATGATTTCGGATCTTGAAAATTTTTGATTCAAGAAAATAATAGTTTTCTTTGGCCATTAGATAAAAATATCATGTATTAGGCTTTTCATGCCTTTTTAAAAATCTAGACATTAAATACCTTAATAGGTTAGTCATAAAAGAGTTACACGACGTACAGTTTTATTTCGCTATCTGCCATCTTTCGGGCAACTTCATAATTCTTTCCCGCCAGATTTATCTCTTATTTTTCTCAGCTAAAAACGGCCCTAAGCGCTATAATCAGTCTTCGAAGGAATTTAAACATTTTTTTTTCACTATAGGAATTCTGTGACGACTACAATAGATAGTGATCCGATGATGCAATATCTGGGATTACGGTGGATGAGTAAAAACTTCCAGCCAGAATGTCACTTTTTTTTGCCTGGTCACCAAAGAAACATGGAGTTTAGTGATATCCCGATGGAATATTATGTCCTTTCTCTTAGCTAATTCCGGGTGCTTTTCGTTGATATCTGTCTTCGATTTGCCTAATTGTGGGCAGTACTTGTACGAATGAATCGTTTGATTCCTGGAAGGAGCACATAGGAGAGGACTCCCTCCTACCAGATACAAAGTATCATCACAAATGAAGACCGGCCTTTGGTACGGTTAGTAATGGATCATTTCACCCCCAATTTTTTTTTTGGGGGGGGGGGAGTCTACATCGTTGTAATTTATCGGCTTCTCATCACCTGTCACAGATTGTTTCAAAAATATAGGAATGTTGTATGGAGTGAAACACATGATAGTCTGGGGGTGACAGATCTGGAGAATAAACCACGTGCGTTGAGAACTTCCCATCCGAGCATCACGATCGTTTGATGTGTCGCACTCACCTGACGAGGGGGGGTGTTGTCATAAAGCAAAATTACCAGTCATTTTTGTTGGCCAAACCGAGGTCTTTTCTGATCCCAGGCGTCATTCAAACGAGTCAATTGCTCAACATAGTATCGCACAGCAACAGTCCATCCACATTCTAGCAAGTTATAAGAAAGAACTTCCTTTTGACTTGTAAACATCAGTAGATTGCATTAAGGTTGGGATTTTCGAGGTTGTCCTGAATTCAGCACCGATTTTTTTTCTTGGATTCAAGATCTATTTTTCATCGCCAGTATCTATCTTATCCGAAAAAAACAATTTTTGATTTCGAGGAAGTAGTATTTAAACTAGGATTTTTCCGTAAGTTCGTGTGGAACCTATTTCTATTGCTTCATTATTTTCTTATGGCCTGTAAACGAGGTACTACAGTTAATTGATTGTGCAAACACTAAACCTGGGTATATTTCAAAGATACTTGAAAAATACTTCCCTATCATTGTGGAAAAAAAATTAATGGGAACCTTTAATCTAAAAGTATAAGTATCATATGATTTATGGAATTTATATATGGAGCATGCTTTATTCATTTGAAATTTAAAACAAATACACGATTCACTTGGCTTTGAATTTCGGGAAAGAAACAATTGAAAAGAAAACACACACAAACAGATTTTCATAGATCCAATCAGTACTAAATATATAAATTGTTCTTGTTGATAACCATTTTCATCATCTTGAAATCTCTTCAACCCTTTCGTGGCTTTTTGATCAGAGTGGAGTACCTGATCCCTAGTCGTGTTCCCGTCTTTGGGTGGGATGCAGCATAAACGAAATGTTATTGGTCCTAGGGTTTCCGATCACGGGGCTGCACCTCCCCACTGTACTATAACGATGGTATCAGGAGTTGTTATGACTTCTTTGTGCCACTTGTCGCGGGCCCAGGGAGTTTTTCTTGTCCTTGCCTACACGTTCCCCACAAATCTGCGTCCTCGTGGGAAGGTGAATAAATATCCTTCATGGTTGTGAGATTATGCTTTATCTCAGTGTTTTCGTCATAAGCTGTTGACGTCAGCTGAATGGATTTAGTTTCGAGCCAAATAATCAAATTAATCCACCTATGATTAACTCTTGCAGCTTATCGATTAACTAGTATAGACTGCAAGCTGGCGACATTACAGACAATATTCAAAGTGCTGAATTTGCGAATTTTAGCCAAAATCTTAAGTAAGATAAAAAGAATTTATTTTAGCATTTGGCGAAGTTTCCTTACCCTGTTGGCTGCCAACTATATATTTTCTAAGTTGTATGTCCTCTGCTGGGTTTCGATCGTGAAAAGTTGAGAAAAATAAAAAAAAGTTTTCATCGCATACTTCAAATGATTTTATTTTCATCCGAATCAACGAATATATATATATAACAATATCTAATAAATGTGATATGTACAAAAATGTGTTAAAATATCTATTAACATTTTAACAATTTAGACGATTATGAAATATCATGAAACCTGTGTCAATACACAAAGGCACTTTACATTCAATACGTTTGTATTCACTTTTGCAAACGTTCTGAACACTTTCGGGTAAGTTTTCATGATACTGCACACAGAATAGCATTCTCTCGTAAGACGAGTTATCTCGTATATGACACTGGATTGACGGCTTGCAAAGACGAATTATTTTGCGAACCGATTAAAAATGTTCGATACACACCTCCCGACAACGGGATGATGTGGTCAGAATGGTTCAGTATTTGTAAATGCAGTCGGATACAAAAGGAACCGTCTGTAAAATGCTGATTTTGCTTTCATTGAACCATTTTACTTGATAGATAAATATCATATAAAAGAGGAAGCTGTCGTCATTCTTTTTAGAATTCCAAGACATCATATCTCAAAAATCAAGTTATTTTCCTTGATAACTTTTTACGAATTTTTTTTTTTTTTTGTAGGCGGAAAAAACTTTGCCCCGTTATCAGAAATTAAACTGTTCATATGAACCTTTCCTAAGCCGAAATTCCGTCAAACGAATTGGTGATTACTATCAATTCATATTGGAAAAATATTCGAGCGTTCCTATTGTCCCCCATACACACATATACTCACCCAAAAATAATCTCCTACGCACACCAGTTTTACGTGAAGTGTAACACCCTCACGAAGCGCTGTTAGGATTTTTTAATACTTAAAAACTCGTCTTGTTAAAGGATCGACGAAATAAATCGAAATAGAATACACGTATTGGCAGAGCAAGTTCAACCTTCAAAATTAAGAAGATCCCATAAAAAAGAAGGGTGTATAACCAATGCATCCTCCCAACAGTCACTTATGGAGCTGAAACATGGAACCTTCCCGAAAGACAGACCAGCAAATTGAGAACTATGCAATGTGCACATGAAAGAATTATGCTGGGCCTCACATGGAGAGACCACAAGACAGCACAGTACATCTGGGAAAAGACAGGAGTCAGGGACATCATAGAATCCATTAAAAATCTCAAATGGCAGTGGGCTAGCCATGTTGCAAGAATGGCGGACAACTGATGGACATCACGACTCACGACATAGATCCCCCGAGATCACATGCGAAACCGAGGCCGGCAGAATATTAGATGGAGAGACGAGCCAGACAAATTCAGAAAGTACTGGCTCTGCGACGCCCATGATAGAGGAGTGTGGCGAATCCTGGAGGAGGTGTATATCCAACGATGGATGTTGAAAGACTGATGATGATGATGATGATGATGATGATGACGATGATGATGATTCACAGACACAATTTAAAGCTACAGCAGCTTGATATCTTTTGTAAAAGCGAGGTGGCATGAAACATACGTTAGTAAAACAATAACTGAAGTGTTCTATTTATGTCGGAGAGATTTTGATGATCGAGAAATGTTGTACGTAGAAAAGTGTCAGTGCACCGTTTATATAAAACAATTTCTAAAGAAAAAGGTTCAGAATTACATATATCATATCCCTATTCTGTCAGTAATTCTGGCCTTATTTCCTGGCCACTGTCAGTGCTTTTTTATTTCCTGATCTTCGTACAGATTGTGTGCTTAAATTTGTCCAGAAAATAATTATGCAGAAAAAATTAAGTCATCCTATTTATAACAAAACAGTTTATATATACAATGAGGGAAAACAAGTATTTGAACATTTACAAAATATCAATTTGATATACTTCCAAAGCTCATATTTACCTTAAATTTACACAGGTGATGCATTTTTAGCATACAATAAATAATAAGAAAAATACAGTAATATTCCAGTAGAGTGCCCGTTCCAGTGAGGCTTTTGGTGGCGCCAAACTTCTCCCATTTCGCGATTATGGATCCAGTGGTACCGACCGGGATATTTCACATCTTGACAATGGTGCTTTATTATTCTGCTTAATTACATTCTGTATTCGGTTGAGAGCTCCTTTACTTTAACTATGACGGCTCCGTTTCAAGAAGGTATGAGTACTGAATGACGATGGTGATGAAATCATATCTAAGTTAAGTATTGCCATCGTTACTTTGATTTATATTTCATTCCGCATTTCATGTTTGGAAATATATTTCCCCTAATAATTATTAATCTTATATCGAAATACATCACCTGCGTAAATTTTAAGCAAATGTGAGCCTCGGGTGTATATTAAATGAATATTTTGTAAGTGTCCAAATACTTGTTTCCCCTCACTGTAAGGACAGAGTAAGGGGCAAATAATGAAGTTATACACACGCAGCATAAATTTAGAGTAACTAAATCCGTTAGCAAATAAAAGAAAAAATATCTAACAAAGAAAAACAAGATAACTACAACTCTTCTACGTTGTCTTGATTGTTGCATGTTTCAACTTGCTGTAGATAAGAAAGACCACCGGAGCCAAAAAACTGAGATGATTGCCGATACGGCAAATCGGAAAATTAAAGGCACAATACAAGTGATTAGTTGGGAGACTAGAGTAAAACAATGGACAACAAGCTAGTCATAATATTAGTTGTCCAGAAAAAGGTATTTTCAATGCATCATTCAAACAAGCCAGTTGCTCATTGTAGTGTTGTAAAACTTTGTTCAGGTTCCTGCACTTTGTATAAAAGAATTCTTTTGAATCTTAAAAGTAGTTTTTTTTTCTTAGGTGGATTCTATTTGTAGGCTGTCCCTGGATTTTTCTTTGTTTTGAATTCATCTAATAAATCTGTTTTAATTACTAGCAATAGACTTGTTCGAAAATGACATTTTTCTCTGTTGAGCAAGACAAGAAAGACAAAACCTTAAACACTGTCTGGTACTCCTATCTGTAAATTCATGAAGAACCCATTTTGTTTGGATCAGAGTTTTTCCAAAGCCTTGTAAATGACGTGAAACTATGGACTGACAGCCAAAGGAATAGAGAGCTAAATAAATTTCATAGACACTTCTAAAATGTTCATATCATGGGGGAAAGATTGTGCTGAGAACTTTTGCATCAATCTAACACATATACTTACCAGTAATAGTCAAATAAATGTCACCTGCACACATTTACTCAGTTTGACAGAGGGACACAGCCATCCCATGTATATATATATATATATATATATATATATATATATATATTATATATATATATATATATATATATATATATATATATATATATATATATATATATATATATATATATATGAGGGGGGAAGAAGCAAATAGACGTTAATGAACCGGCAATGTCAGATGTCAGATCACATCAGAAGATACACACGCTCACGATCATCGTCAAACAATGACGTACACAAAAACATGAGCGTATACATAACCTCACTTATATGCACCGAAACAGTCAACCCTTCTTTTTTTACTCATGCATATACTCAAAGAATCCTTTGTAATAGCACACACATCCACATGTCCGTGCGTACACGAGCCACTTTTCGTTCGTCCGTAGGTACAGATTCTTCGCTTGATTTCTTCTTCTTTTGAGGGTCTCATGGAGATTCGTTGTCCTTGGTAGATGTAGTGATCTACTTTCTCCAGTTCTGTGTCCTCGATTTTGATCTTAGTTTAGTGTTTTTATATCCGATGTGGTTGTTGCACATGATCTTCGTATTGCTGAAGTTCATGTTCATGTGTTGCAAAAATAAGAATATCCCATTTATCCTAAAAAGAAGGGTGTATAACCAATGCACCTTCCCAATAGTCACTTATGGAGCTTAAACATGGAACCTAACTAAGAGACAGACCTGCAAATTGAGAACCATGCAACATGCACATGAAATAATTATGCTGGCCTCACATGGAGAGACCACACGACAGCACAGTATATCCGAGATAAGACAAGAGTCAGAGACATCATAGAATCCATTAAAAATCTCAAATGGCAGTGGGCTGGCCACGTTGCAAGAATGGCGGACAACCGATGGACATCACAACTCATGACATGGATCACCTGAGATCACATGCGCAACCGAGGCCGGCAGAACATTAGATAGAGAGACGAGCTAGACTAATTCAGAAAGCATTACCTCTGCGACGCCCATGATAGAAAAATGTGGCGAATGTTGGGGAAGGTCTATGTCCAACGACGGACGTTAAAAGACTACTGATGATGATGATGATGATGATGATGATGATGATGATGATGATGGGCGCAGATTAGATCACCCTCCTCACTTTGCCATTGCAATTTTAAAAAAAGATATTTTTTGAATAAAAGATGCCTGATACTAATCATTTCACAGATACCAGACCAAAAAAAAATAACATCCTCCCATTTTCGATGTAGAGAGCAGAAAGGGACAGAAATGATTTTTTTATAGCCATGAGGAAAGTTCTCTTCCATAGACATTCCGTCTGCATCAGTTAAAATCTGGCCTTATTTAAAGATTGCTGCGTGCCGAGTGAAAAAGAAACGCCCCAAGAGTCCTGAGTTTCTGGTTAAGAATCAAAATATCAGCACGAAGTGAATAGAATAGCAGAGCCTATTTAATAAAGAATAGTAGGAAAGAGAACACACGTAAAATATGGCGGCTAGAGTGGTCAGTGCTTTATCTCTCCGCAAAGGAAAATTTCTCGCTTAATCTGCAAGTGGAAACCATTTGAGTCAGGCTTCAAAATCCAGCCATTGTTGGCACTGTATTAAAATATTTGCTAATATCAGTTGAGCCCACATCCATAATGATGAGGCACTCATGAGAATCGAACTCACTACACTAATGAGCACGTGTGGAAACCGAGCATTGGTGCAGAGCTGTGGGTTCGCGTTGGAACGGCGTTCCTTAACTTTGGAGGTTGGGGCGGCGTTTACTCACTATGAACATACTTCTAAAATTCTCTAATTAGGCAATTCACTGGTTAGAAAAATTAGTCCGTATATGGTCAAATACTTATCCCATATAGCCTGAGTCTTTGAAATTGGTTAAATTTCAAAATTCTTCTCAGGGAGTGGGTCGCTTTAAATCACACTTACGTGAAGAATTTTGAAATTTAAACAATTTCAGAAACTTTTTCAGGCTATATGGGATGAGCATTTGCATTGCAATTTCAGTTGTAAATAGATTTTTGTTTTTATGGGGTGGAGTGGCTAGCCCCACGCCCAAGATGGACTGCCATACGGGACTAAAGAGCTCCAACTGTCTTGCTATTTTACTCATAGCTAGCATTAGTATAAGGTGAACGTAAGCAGCCTCATCCGAAACTCGATAAGCCGATCCCGTTTTCGGTGCCGATAACCGCTCCGCCACTTTGCACCTCCGATACATAAATAGCGTGACTTGAAAGCATAATAAGAATGCAAGGCATGACTTTGTGGAATGTAAACAGATAGTCTTCTAATAGTTATCTAAAATATCCTGTGCCTGATATCTGCAACAGTCTATTTTTATGAAAATAACGACTAAATATAAAGGAAAAATGGTTCCAACTGTTAAGAGAGTCTGTTCGAGATAAAAATCATCTCGGTGTTTTTCCTCTTTTATTGGAACGAATTAATTATTCGCTTATTGCTCTGTGGTTAGCGAGAATTTTTCTTTTATTCGCCAAGAGGAGAAAATCTGGCTTCGTTGAGCTTTTCTGAAAAACTCCAAGTTCAAAGACTGAGATTCAGCACGAAATATCCAACGATTGCATAATTGAAAGCATTGAGTTTTTGTGCACGCCATTTTGTGCAACTTTTACATTAATATACATCTTTCTGAAACATCTGCGTTTTGAACACTAAATAAAGACGGATTTCATAGTATTTCTAAAGAGAACACAAAAAAGTATGTCGCTAATTCTGAGCAAAATTCTCTTTTCTGACTTTTCCTGACTATATTCTTTTGTGTGTGTGCTTCATGCTATAGGACCCATATTAATAATAATACATGATTTGCAATTCATGCTTATTCCGAATGTTGAAAGTTTGATAGATTCTTGCAATGTATTTGAAAGAATTGGCTGGCGTCTTTTATTCTGATTAATCTGGATTACCTTAGTCTCACAAATCCAGAGACGTTTTTTTCGCCTGTTCTGTTGGCTCTCACACAATACGTTATACATTTATTTATGATTGGGTCAGAAAAAAAATCCATAGATGTAATTTTAATTGCCAATGATTTTTGAATAGGTAGCATCTTATTCAAACGTCTGCAAGCAGTGGTGAACCTTATTTATTTTTACTAGTATTTCTTTCATCTCAATTTCGGTTGCTTTTCATTGCAACTACCCAGAGCGTCACTTTAGGGACATTAGTAAACTGCACGGTTGGGAGTAGTTGCGACGGAAAGCAATTGATATTAAGATGAAAGAAATAGTCAAAATTTGATTATGGTGGACAGTTTGCACCTAGTAATAAAAACTCAAATGGTGAGTGTATCATATTTACTTTTTTCTGTGTAGTTGAAAAATGTACATTATATATATATATATATATATATATATATATATATATATATATATATATATATATATATATATATATATATATATATATATATATATATGTATATATATATGTATATATATATATATATATATATATATATATATATATATATGAGAGAAGAAGTATGTAGCCTAATGATGAAGAGACATTCGATTCGCACAAATATTCATTTTCTCATCCCTAATCAATGCATTGAGCCCAATAAACAATGAACATTTCAGATAAAAATCCAGCTTATAACGTGTCAGGCCACGAACTTATTGATCTCTTTTATTATATATATATATATATATATATATATATATATATAACAGCGAACAAAATGTGACAAGCTCTTGATCAACATTATAACATTGTTTGGTAATAACATATCTTGAAAGAGGCTTCTGAAAAAAGTATCTTCAAAGCGAAGTCCTGTCAATTGCAAGGAAGACGAAATTGTCTAGAAAGCGATTACCGCCCTGCATTTTCAATTTTAAACGACACAAGATGTCTGTCCTCTTAAAGTCTATACAATCACATGCCAGATAAGTAAATACTAAATATGCATGTGTAGACGTAATAACTATTTGGTGAATGAAAGTTCAGTTCCGTACACGATTATACGAAATTAAAACGTCCAGAGAAGAATTGTAATTTCTGAACTGTAAATTCATGTCAAGTAGTGAAGAACGTGTTAAAATCTGGTGATAACAGACTTATATCTCTATTTACATTGAATCTGTCTGAAATGCAATTACATTATAAAATCTTTCACTTTTTGGTATTATTCTCTCTGATGTAAAAAAAAAAATCTGCAAATGTAGCAACCTATTACATCACAAAGCCAAAATATCCACGTTCTACTAACCTCAAATCAAAAATAAAATGCTGGAAATACAGACGCTTTGTATAACACCTTTGGTGTTGTCTGAGTTATCCAAATTTTAACGCCTTCATTCTTGGTCTCGAGATCTTTTTCATCATAGCACATTTTTTAGTTATCTTCAACGTTCATTATCACCCATAATCTAATGATATACGTACAAGTCATCATAATAATTACGCGTGTGTATACATGCTTGTGCAACCTAAATTTCTAGATATTTAACTATGCGTACAAAATCATAAATAATATACGAATCTTATGTGCATGAATGTGGGTAAATATGTATATTTTTCAAACTTCATTATTGTTTTCATTGTTCCTCTTTTGCTGTCTGCCAAACAAAATTGTTTAGATATGTTAAAGCGCATTTTTATGTCATTTCCAAGATGTAGACAGTTACGTATTTATTTTACATAGTACGATCAAAAAAGGAAAGTTTTACATCGCATTAACAATACAATAATATCTCCTGCTGTCGTTTGTCTAACTCAGTGACCAACAGATATATTTGAATAAAAATGGGATTAAAACATTTTAAATTAAAACTAATATAACGAGGCGTTGAGCAATAGGAGAATAAAAGTGTGCATATGCAATATAATGTATACGGCAACGTGTATAATACAGGACCCCCTCTATCCAAAATTTGAGCGATCCTATGAAAACCTCTCTTAAGCCGAAATGGCATAAAGCGAAGAAACAATAACTATTAATTAATACAGAAAAAATTTTGAGCGTTCTCAGACCTAAAAAATGGTGATGCTAGTCCGAGTCGTCGTAGGTTGGGGATATAGAAGACAAGGATGTATTAGAGAAACGGGGAGGCAGAGAGTGTATACACTGCTTCAATAACGGCTCGCAGCAAAACGAACCCTGAATGCTATTTTACAATCAATGCATTCTCCTAATAGTCACTTATGGAGCTGAAATATGGAACCTAACCAAGAGACAGACCTACAAACTGAGAAGCATACAGCGTGCGCATGAGAGAATCATACTCAACCTTACAATGGAGAGATCAAAAGACAGCACAGTACATAAGGAAGAAAACGGATGTCCGAGACATCACAGAAACTATTGAAAAACTCAAATGGCAATGGGCAGACAATGTTGCAAGAATGGAAGACAACCGATGGACATCACGACTCGCAACATGGATCCCCAGAGATCAAATGCGAAACCGAGGCCGACAGAACACAAGATGGAGAGATGAACTAGACTAATTCAGGAAATACTGGCTCCGCGACACCCATGATAGAGAAGTGTGGCGAATCCTGGGGAAAGTCTATGTCCAACGACGGACGTTAAAAGATTGATGATGATGATGATGATGATGATGATGATGATGATGGGGTGTAGCGAGGGGTACCTGTATAGGGATATTCTGAATTTGCTATTTAGTAAGGAGCACGTTTTGCAAAAGGTATTTCTTAAAAGTGCAGCTCGCCGAAACTCAGTCAAACCTCCGATCCCAAGGTTTTACCCCTCGGTGCCTCAGCATCCTTCCTATAATGCGCGCTCATTAAATGCAGTGTAATTTTTCTTCGCATACTTCAATTGAGTCTTATAAGCGAGCAAATATGATGGTTCATGTTTATTTGAACGTTGAAACACAGTAAGCTTCAGCAATCAGATTTGGAATAATTTTTTTTTCAAGAATTCAGTCCGATCGTAAAAGCCTGTCGAAAAAGCTCTACACTGCTAAGACCCACACACACACACACGCACACTCACACAGATCTAAAACCTATATATGATACAACTGTAACCTTTTACTCAATTCCAAACATCATTCTACCTAAAGAGAGCTCGTTACAACGCAGAATCTGAGATTGAAATATACACGTAAACCTATCTACCCCACCATACACACATACACACACGCACACACACACGAACACACGCGCGCATATTACACGCAAATAAAAGTACGCACTAACATACACGCACACGATCTCTCACTCATATAGATGATCGCTCATGATATCACACCATCAGTTGGTGTTCCGGACATTTAGTGGGGAACATCAGATCTTGTGACCCTATAAGGTATTGCACAAGGAGACCTCACCTCCATTCGACTGCAGCTAGAAATAGAATCCAACAGAAAGAGCTCTCACACCTGGCTCTCTTACTGCTGTCTTCCTGACTACTTACCTGTTTCACTTACTTGCTTCAGCCTTGCGCGATAACTTGTCAAGGCTATCTACCAGTGCGTACACACATAGATACGCACACGCGCACAGGGTTTTTTTTAGATATATCTATATACACCTACTGTAATAGATTAAAGAGACAGTTTTGATCTGCACGGTCTCTCTATTACTCTGATCTTATGTTTATGCTTGTATGTATGTGTAGATGCATGCATGCGTTAATGTATGTATGCGTTAATGTATGTGTGTGTTGTTGTAAGTATGTGTGGATCCATGTAAGTGTTGATGTATGTATGTGTTGATGTGTGTATGCGGATCTATGTATGTGCTGATCTATATATATGTGGATGTATGTATACGTTAATGCATGTATATGTGGATGCATGCATGCGTTAATGTATGTATGCATTAATGTATGTGTGTGTTGTTGTATGTATGTGTGGATCTATGTATGAGTGGATGTATGTATTTGTTAATATTGATGTATGTACGTATGGGTGTATGTACGTGTTGATGTATGTATGTTTGGATTTATGTATGTGTATGGATCTATATACGTATGGATGTATATATGTGTGGATCTATGTATGTGTTGATGTATGCATGTGTTGATGCGTGTATGTGTGGATCAATGTATGTGTTAATCTATATATATGTGAATGTATGTATACGTTAATGTATGTATGTGTTGATGCATGTTCGTGTGGATGTATGCACGAGTGGATGTATATATGTATGTGTGAATCTACGTGTGTGCGGATGTATGTATGAGTGGATGTATGTATGTGTTGATCTACGGATGTGTTGATCTATGTATGTACAGATCTATGTGTACATTAATGTATGTATGTATATGTTGATGTATGTTCGTGTGGATATATGTGTATGTTTGGATGTATTTATGTATGTATGGATGGATGTATATGTTGATCTATGTGTGTGTTGATCTATGTATGCGTCAATGTATGTATGTACAGATCTATGTATGCGTTAATGTATGTATGTGTTGATGTATGTATATGTACCTCTATGTACGTGTTACAGTTAAGATTATGAAGTCCCATTTCAGTAATTTCAAGAAATCCCTAGTTCAATAATCGGTGTAGTGACAGCTATCAAGCTTGTAATGCTAGCCATCATGACTGTAATGAGTTTGATTCTAATTGTGCGCTCAACTTCTGTGGCCTTATGTCAAACGAAGCTGAGTACACTCTGTAAATAATTGGGCAGAATTGAGTAGTGCTTGATATTTACCAAGTTCAACTTAGTTCGACACAATGCCGCATTAGTGGGACACCCGGTGAGGATCGAAATCATTACAGTAGAAATCTTGTCCGTACTTCACGTCAATGAATAACCATAGCTGGAGTGTACCAGCCTTAATTCTTTTTAAACATTTGATTTTAAACTAAAAGATTATCGCAAATTATCTTTAGATCTTCGATCTAAAATTATCTGAGAAAAATCTTAACGTAAAAGAAAGGTCTAAAGTGACCATAGAGATTTTGAAAAAAAAAAAAAAAAAAAAAAAGAAGGAAACACTGAAAGAAATCGCCGTTTTTAGATCATACTTACTGGTATACTCCTGCCTATTTTCACGGTTTCAGACCCCTAAATGTGACCAGGAGTACCCGGAGACACAAACAGATACACGGACACTCGAAGAGAGAAGAAACAGTAGCTCATTTAGCTCGTTGGTCGGACATTTGCGGGGCTACGGCAATGCGATATTTAGCATGACAAGCTTGTTAACCATTACTAAACTAAACGTGAAACAGGGGCGTTCATGAAATTGATGAATTGTTCAGGGATCTCACAAAATCGCTTGAGATTTCACGAAATCTAGTTTCACGTTCTTACTATGACACACACGCGCATACATATACACACACGTACACGCACACACACACAAAACGTATACCTACATGTTCCTATCCGTCTGATATAATCTATATATTTCCAGCTCGATAGATTTTATCTCTTTTTTTTTTTTTTTTTTTTTTGTCATTAAATCGCTCCAATCTTCCAAGATAGACGGAGAGGGAGGAGAGAGAAAGAAATCGTCTGAATGCCACAGAATGAGATAAACAGATGTAGACTGAGAATTTGGCGGCACTCATAGACAGATAATTTTTTTCATTTTGAAAGTTATTTGAAAAAAATGTATCAATTTTCTTCGCTATATTTGAGACCGCTACGATGATTTCCGATATTTAATCAAGAAAATTCAAATTAAAGGGTTATTACAGTTTCTGTTTACTGTGAGGTACAATCTCACTACCACTGTAACTATCTAACCAGATTCAGAATTCCATTCTTATCTTTTGTTAGTAGTTATCAACCGAGAAAAAATTGACTGATATATTTTAATTTCTGTGGGATATTTTTTTAAGAAAAGGAAATATGCATTTCATATAAGCATACTGGGAGTCGTAATGCAATTGGTTTAACTACATATCTCTCTGTGGAGAGTTTACTACTTCGAAGCTGTTAATAGTGTAAAAAACTATTTACGTCTTATCAATCTCATTTAAGGTTTTATTGAAAGGTTACCTAGCTCGTTCAAGTAAAAGAATCCATTGTTTCAAATGGTGGGTAGGAGATACTTTTTATCGGCGAAATATAGATTTTGTCTTAATTCTATCATGAACTAGACAATCCTGTGATCCACTGGGTCACCCTTTGAGAGCCAGTGCAATCTGATGGGAGCAGAATGAACCTTGATTTTTTTTAATGCATTTGCAAATCAAAAAAAAATGAATAAAAAAAATGAAACTACTCCATAATTAACATTTAATAGTAATCTCCCTTGACAAATAGGTCACCATCATAATATAGATAGGGATGAACGCGAACGCAGACCCAACACTATCATCACCAAGTTGCAAATTATCGGGATTTTTTTTTTCGTATTCATTGAGTGCATTCAGGGGTACATCGATAGCTCTAGCTACAATGTACCACTTCGGCTTTTTGGTGGTTACAAACATTTGAGCAGAATCATACTTTAAGTATTAGATAGATAGATAGATAGATAGATAGATAGATAGATAGAAAGAGAGAGAGAGAGAACATTATTATAGGTGAGTATGAATGCACACCCCACGTTATTATCAAGTTGCAAATTACCCGGATTTTTTGCATTTTTTAAGTTAGCTGTTTTCGCCCAAAATAGAGAAGTGTTTTTTTTTTAAAAACTTAATAGTTACGATCTTTTTGAATTCCTTGGATCAGAATTATATGGAGATATGAGTTAATTTATCTCTATATGTTCTTTACTTCACAAGTTATGCGGTTTTCCATTCTCTCCGAGTACGGGTTCAGAACCCTACTAGGTGCCCTATATGGTTGGAAAAAAATGATTCTCATGGGACATTATTTCAGCCTGGGAACAGCAGAATCATAAAATAGACTCTCCAATGATTGAGCAGAACAAGTGGCGAAAAAAATCCGGGGCGTTCCCGTGAACCTATTTTTTCGACTCCACTATATTCAATAATCATTTAACTGGTATTTTCAACTTGGATAAGATTAGATAAATAAACAACAAAGGTCAATGGTGATCTCTACATTCAAACACTAACTTAAACGAGTCTCTATTTTGAAGAAAAAAAAAACAGGTATATCATAGTAATGAAAGAAAGAAACTAGGTGTAGCGTTGCTTTGGAGTGAGTATCAATTTCTCTTACAAACTTACAACCTCACGTAGTTCAACAAATGCAGAAAATCTTTTCTCAAGTGGATCGGTAGTGTTTAGAAAGAGTGCCATTTGTTTCTAATAAACATCCAAAATGTTGATACCACATTCGGCTTCTAAATAGCCGACTGAATTGTTAGTTCCTGCCGTAGGCCGATGGTTAGATAGCTAGCCTCACAGACAATTCACTAGTTTATTGTGTTAGATCATCATAAAATTTGCATCGTGCTAAACTCAATTAATGAATAGGAAATTACTTATTATAGAAGTAAAATATCATTGCTATGAAAGAAAGAAATCATTCCTAATAGTCATCCTCCTTATTTTCTGTTCCTTTGGTCTTGAGTGAATGCTCGACTATGGCGGTCCTGGGCTAGACTGAGCTAAACTCAGTAAAGATACACAGCAGTGATTCTCAAACGATAGGGACTTGGCTCCCATAGGAACAATTTCCCAGGAGTCGAGGAAGGAATCCCTGTCAGGGGAAAGAACGTTTAATGATCAGAAAATTATTTGATAACAGTTGAAAATAGAGGAGATATTGGGGCAACCTGAGATCGCAAGAAGGAACGTGATCTAGGACAGAGAACCAATGATATATAGGTCAATAAATAAGTTCACTAAACTTTCCTCGGTATGGCTCACAGCCAGGAACTTGTTCATTATCTGACAAAATTTATGCACTGACATAGCAATGTAAAATATCATGTCGGCCATGATACTGTTGTTAACTTTAAGCCTTCTTTGAGCCTCTGTACATATGTGCATATTTTGTGAGCGTATACTTACTTACATATTTACAGCTATAATTATGTATGTAACTGCACAAAAATTCAATCGGTGCACAAATAATGCACTTATAAGAATTGGCATACAGCCAGTGTATAGACTTATTAGAGGGCAGAAAATTTTAATTTTTTTTTTTTTTTCAAATTTTTACTCCTTATGATGTCTAGAATATTTTTTAACACCCCCAAGTTTTCGAGGGTGTGTGTGCAATTCACAATGTACGTTTATGCTGTATTGGTCACTGAGTTCGTGTCCGGGAGCGTTTACGCTCATTTATTTATTTATCTATTTATCTATCTTAAAGTTTGGACCTTTTTAGTGATATAACAGAAGGCGACAGAAGAAGTTATCACATTGATCACCACTTTCTCTGATTTTTCAATTTATGAACCCATCACAGCATGCTGTCAAAAAGATGTTGGTCACTTAATGGTTTCTACTGAGTAACTAACCAGACCTATTTCTCAAATGTTCTGCCGGAGATTAATAAAAAAAAAAAAAGCCATTTTTAATCAGCCCAATATAGAGGCTTGTAGAAAATTCAAGCAATTCTAAAGCCTTGGAATTTCACAAAATAATTTACGGCCTCAGACATTCTTGTTTCTAAATCTATCATGTTAAGTTCTTCACCAAACAGTTAATCAGAGAAATACGATAGCATAAGTGTATGCCCAGGGGTGTTTTTTCCCAAGTCTCCACAGCAGCGTCACTGGGGAGTACGGACCGCACCCGGAGACACCGAAATTACTATCATGTTTTCGTTACTGCAAGTGTGTTTGTAGTCTCCGATTTAGTCAAATCTTCGTGTTTTAGCTGGTAGTTAGAAATAGTGAACTTTTCTGAGAATGAAGTGATAATTAAAGTTTTTGGTTTATTTATGATACTGGATGAAGTATTGTAACAATATTTTCATCATTATTTAGACTAGTTTTTACCCTCTCCTTGATATTTGTGATAAAAAGCAACAAAAATTAAGGTAAAGGTAAGGAAATATATAAATAACCCCGTCATTTTCATTGGTAAATGCAAGTAAACAAAGAAAATCAAAATATCTGATAGTCTGCTGCCATGACAGGGGATAGGATTAAGACAGGCCACACAGACGCCAGGTTTTCAAAAAAGATTACTGAATTTTGAAAACTGATTATTCGTCTGCCAGTTTTGCGGAGAGGGATTGCTAAATACATGGACGTCTACCTTTCGACCCAATAACCTCTCTCCCTATCTTTTAACTCAGACTTTACTCCACAACTCCCATCTGCCACAAATTCACCTAGATTCACTAATTTTTATCAGCTTCAATTTGAAGTTTCTTTTTAAAGAAAAAAAAAGAAAATACAAACCTAATTCCGTTTTGAATAAACATTTATTCTAAAATATGTTTGTATAATTTGTCTATAAGTAAATAATTCCGTCATCTTTTGTTAAAGCTTTTTTACATTAAAAAAAAAGCACACACGATATCTTTTCTTTTCTTTTTTCTTCCATCTGAATAAATATAATGTTGTTTTTTAAAAACTACTGACGTTTCTCTTATTTTTCCTACGGGAACATTTTTTTCTTAAAATCTTATGTCTAGTCGCCCTTTAAAAGTTGAGACATAACAAACTTAAAATCAAACACTTGAATTATCAATTACCTTATAAATTAGTTTTATGCTCCTTGGTGTCAATCCATACATGAATAAACCGTAATTTCAGACACATAACATCATTCTTTTATCGTCTGTCCTTGGACTTGACCTTCGCTAGGATTCGTCAGACTTCTCTACTATGGCTTTCGCAGAACAAATACTTTCTGAACTTTTATAGTTCATCTCTCTATCTTGTATTCTGCCGGCCTTGGTTACGCATGTGATCTCTGAGGATCCATGTTTTGAGTCGTGATGTCCATCTGTTGACTGCAATTTTTGCAACATGACCAGCCAATTGCCATTTGAGTTTTCTCATGGATTCTATGAAGTCTCTGACTCCTGTTTTTCCCTAAAACATTGTGCTGTCTTGTGATCTCTCCATGTGAGGTTGAGTATGATTCTTTCATGTGCACATTGTATGGTTCTCAGTTTGAGGGTCAGTCTCTCGGTTAGGTTCCATATCTCAGCTACATAGGTAACTATCGGGGGGGATGCATTGGATGTATACTCCTCTTTTCAGGACTAATGGGATTTCTTTGTTCTTGAAAGTTGAGCTTGCTCTGCCGAAGGCTTGCTATCCTTGAGTGATTCTCCGTTCGATTTCTTCTTCTGAGGATTTCATAGAGATTTGTTGTCCTATATAGATGTAGTGATCTACTTTCTCCTGTTTTACGTTTTCTATTTTGATCGCTGTGTGTTTCTTTCTGACGTGATTGTTGCACATGACCATTGTTTTGCTTGAGTTCGAGTGAAGACCGACTTTCTTCATTCAGTTCATCTAGTTGGAGGTCGTGGTGTTAGAGATGAACACACTATTTACTTTCTCTCTAAAAAAGGGGTCAAACGTCTTCCATCGTGTTTAAAGCATCTCTGAAAGCTACAGTTAGAGCAGCTGTAAAAGACTATCAAGGCCAAAATCCATTAAAGCTCAGAAAAGTTGTTGGATCTTTTTCTTAAGTTTTCTAGTCCCTAAAACCCAAAATAATCATAGCAATTACTGCTCACCGTATTTTTATTTGCTATGTAAATGTAAATGAAAAAAATGTCAAGTACATTTCGACAACTTGGCTATTATTATCCCATCTGGGGTCCGAGTTAGGGGTTAGAGTTAGTCAGTCAGGACAAAGCTTAGTTTGCGTTGGGGACTTAAACCTTTTATTTACATTTATTTCAGCAAATGAATGCGTTGGGCTCTAATCATTTAGTGTGGGGACTATCGAAAAGATCTAATTTTATTAAAACTGTGCATCTGCTCACATGTCAGCTGTCACTGTGGCTTTACTGCACAGCTTTGGCTTTAAATCCATTGCATAGTACTTCTAATTTGAGCTCGGTCAAGGTATTACAACGAAAACGTGTACGGACTTGAACTCAACGTTGAAAATAATGCAAAAGTCCTCCTCGTCATTAAATACGTAGAGTTTATAAATCATTCGATCAGCCCAGGAAAGAGGCGCAGACAGGTTCATCTGTTAATACATTATGGATACACATGGGTGTCTTGTTGTAGAACAATTGTTAGCAAACTGGTCTCAAAGACTGCCGTAGGTTCATACTGGAAGCTCTTCACTTGTGTTCTCTGCTATAAAAAGCTAAGCTTAGTAAATATAAACATAGATTCATCCTTTCCCATAGAAGTACATAGAGAAACGCATACACACACGCACGTGCTCATGCGTCAAATATATTAACCTACATGGGTGGGATGAAGATTATGAGTCCTAGTAAGATAGGTATATTCCATGCTTTGAACTTCAAATTCCAAGGCAGCACGCCATTACACCTTCGGGAGATTGGTGCCACAGAAATTATTGATCAAGACTGGAAAGCGTATGTAAAGTATTTGTGTCTTAGTAAATGTGTTAACTTTCATCTTAAGAAGCATCAAGTATCATATCTCCGTATTAATTCAATGATAAGGCTTTATCAAACGCCGTTCAACTGAGTTGTCCAGCCAAACTCTATTTCATTGTGCAATGGACTCGTCGAATCGTATTACAGTCATTTCAGATTACGACGAAGGCAGAACATGAACTAATAGAGTTTTCATTTGTTAAAAGGCTGCATTCTTTCACAAACATAAGAAATCTTTTCATTGAAGAAACTATATTGGATCACTGCCAAATGCTCGGAAAGAATTAACTCAATTCTTAAAAAAAAAACACCGCAGAGTGGGATGAGCACACAACACTTTATTACACCCATGAAGTGCTTTTACTATTTATATTTTAATATTCCCGCCAAAAACCGCGCTCAGGTGCCTATTCGTGACATCTGTGCGGCAAATCAACAAGTACTGAAATAAAACAGAACCTTAAAAAAGCAGGCGTAAAAAACGGCTTATCAAAACTAAGAGGAAGTTGTATGTGTACGTCGAGCGAATGAAGCTGGTCTCGGGAAGCTTTTTTGGCCTCTGATAAGTAAAAGAATTTTCTATCAATGATTACTAAGAGTATCTTGATAAAGCACAAGACTGCGAGTGGATTTATCTAGTGAGGATCGAAGTGGCTACAATGGTCTGTGATACCATCTTGCTAACAATTGCTCCTCCATAAGGTGATTTATAAATATTTATATAAGCTTATCTTAATCTTTCACAAAGCTGCACTAGTAGAGCACTAAGTGAGAACGGAATTCAGTAGTCTAACAAACTGGTCGATAAGACCCATTTGCTAACTATTACACTTGGTTACAGATCCAATTTGATATCGATATTCACTAAGCTGCATTTGAAGTCTCAGAGAAGTGCTGAATAGGCAGGATTTTTTTTATAAAATCCAAATATAAGTCCAATGAGTATACATAGAAAATCATTTCCTACGATGAAATCGGTACTCAGTCATTAAACAAATATTTGCTTTTAGGAATCTATGTACGTATGTATGTATTCTTATAAGCTGAGGAAGTTATCGAGTACCGGTCTGGCATCTTGTCCTTCATGACATTTCAGTAAACAAGGTGAGTTGATTGGTAGTATCATCTGTTCACCGCTCCAAGTATCATGTGACAGATAGTACTGAGCCACATGGTGCTGTTTGCTGAAAAGAATCCTTGACCTTTAGCAACCATTATTAATTTTTGATTAGTGCTTTCTTTCAACTTGATGTTATTTGCTTAGTCTGCCACAGCGTAAATTAGAAATAACGCGTAAGCTAATGGCGAAACAAACTCGCACGCTTTTTTCCCCTGAAAGTACCTAGAGTACTTTATGAAGAGTACTCAAACCAATTTGTAGATTGGTTACTTGTGAGTATAAGGACTGTGGCTGAAAAGTAAATATAACAAAACACGGGAAATATACTAGAGTGAAAGGACCATTGTCCCTGACAAGGAGGTTCGGCTATATATCATTGCTTTCTCTTATATGTGTCGTAAGAATATTTACCCATTAATAAATAGTATCCCAGGAGATATTATCTCAAGGGATAGTTCTTTCGATCATTATCAAGGGATAACATCTCGGTATTCGCGCTTCTTCATTTTCAATGTCTGTTTCAAATTCGCCAGAACTACATGTGTCTTCTATCAGCGTTTGTTTTGTATTAGTAATTCGTTCATGCGGTGTACGATGCCTTCCTTTGTCTTGATATTCCTCTAAATCAGTTCCATTGGCTTTTACGGGCGTTGAACAGTTTTGATGAATTATTTCACAATTTTGGGTTGAATTGTTTCCAATTTGAAATTTCAATCTGTTAGGAAGTCTCAATCATTGTCCACAGTCCGTTTTTCCATGATAAAATTTTATTTTCGTCCATTTTGGAATAATTAGTTCTTTACCAGACTTTTTCTCTTACATGTTAACTGTGAAAGGATATTTTTATCGTTCTGTTTTTTCATTTGTTCGCGACTTGAACTTGATTGTTCTGCGACATGATGATAGACTTCAGCGAGATGAAGCTTTAGCTCTTGCGTGTGTTCACTGTCAGATTTAAGATCTCCAACGTACATATTGCGTACTCAACTAAGCAATAATAATTTTTGTAACCCTACTGGTTTTCTGTCGTGAAGTACGGAAAAAGCGAGCACTTCGTTGCAGAACTTTGTGTCGTATTCAAAGCGAAAACGATTTCTGGTAACACTGCACACTAGTTTTTCTGAAGTCCTTTCCAATCCCACAACGTCGAGCGGGAAACTTCACGAATGCTCTTCTCAAAAAAGCCGTTTCCCTGGCTGTGATAAGTCGATGATCTCCGTCTTTCTAATGTTAAAAGCTCTACAAATATAATGGATGATTCATCCATCAATATTTGATCCCTGATCAGAAAGTAAATACGAGGGACATCTGCTGCCTCAGCAGTTTGATCTTGAAGCAGAACTCCCTCGATAAATTTTGAGAATACAATGGGAGGAAAGGAGTATTTGGACACTTTCAAAACTTCATTTGATATACTTGCATTTGGAAATATGTATTTTTTTCTCAGTATTTGTTAATTTTATATCAAAATATCATCACCTGTGTAAATTTTAAGAAAATGAAAGCAAGGGAAGTTTTTAGAATGAATAACTATAATTTTTTCAAGTGTCCAAATACTTATATCTCCCTCTGTACGTCTCCCTTAAGTAGAATATACGCGTACCCAGCATGAAATTCTGGTAACTAAGCTATGTCCATAGATACAAGTTGCATTGGAACATCAGACTTAAACAACTGCAGTAGGGTGCTTTTGGAGATTGATCATGACTTTTTGTCATGTCACAGACTCGTACGAAATTCTGGGCGTACGCGGACACGTAAGGCCAGTAAAATCTCTCCTTGAGAAGCGTATAAAACTTGTCTGTTGAAAAATCCTATCTTGTGTAGCTTGGAAACAACCAATCGTCTCATGGATGTTGATAAGATCAGGCGACTCGATTTTGTGAGAACGTCATTTTCTATACGAAGTTGATTGGAAACGCGTTTAGAATTACCACGTGTAATGTTATCTCCGTTTGAAATTAATCGTTTTGCTGGACCCATTCTCGGGTCGTTATTTTGCTCAGTGATAATCTGATCCTTAAATCGTTGATCGTCTATCTTTACGGAATAGATCTTTTCGTTAAACATTCTCGGATTACACATTTCCGTTACTTAGCGATTGGAAATTTGAACGTGATAAAGCATTTGCTTTCGTCAGGGTAGGTAATTCACGGTGTTGTAGTCGTATTCTTCATACCCGAACAACCATCGCGCTATCTCGCCATACGAATCATTTATCTTTCTGGTATTTACTAACGGATTTTGATACGAATTTAAAATAAACTACGTACCAGCTAAATATACAAGCCAATTGCGAATAGCCATTAAAAGAGCGTAAGCTTCTTGGATGAGTGTGCAGGCAATTTATGTTGTGATTTGATAAACGTGGTGGAGAAATTAGCAATAGGGTGTATCCCATTTTATTCTTTAGGCAAGACGTCACCTACGACAAAACTGGCGGTATCCACTTCGACGGTAAATACTTTTCCACATCGCGAGAGGACAAGTAGGAGCCTAAAGCATGAACAGTCTTTAAGACTTGTAAATGCTTCGTTGCATATTTTATCCTATTTGTATACAACTTGATCCCTGGTGAGTCGATTCGACGGCTTGCTAATCTTTTTATGATAGTTGATGGAATTTCTGTAAATTCCTGCGAGCCCTATGGATCGTTTCAGTCCCTTCTTTGAATTAGGTGCAAGAGACTCTCTGATTCAGTCCTTTTGGGTGACTCAATTCCCGCAGATGATAATTCATATCCTAGAAATTCTATATTTCGGTTGGCAATAATACATTTCGATGTTTTTATTGTGTTTTCTGCAGGACAGAAACGTTGGAAAACTGAAATTAAATCATTCAAATGCTTGGCGAAACTAGAACTTAAAATTGCTTTATAGTCCATGTATGCAAGAACTCCGTCGACAGGAAGTCCTGCAAGGCATGAATCCACCAAATGCTGATATGACGCACCTGCATTACACAAACCTTACGGGGTTACACTGAACTCATATTTTCTGCGTGAGATTGAAAAGGGCAGTTTTTTTCTTTGTCTCCTTCCTGCAATAGCATTGGCCAGTAAGCTTCTACTACGCCGAGTGTGGACCAATAAATTGATCATGTCATCTTGACGAATACTTCAATAAAGTGGGAGATAGGATGCGTGTCTCTTTTAGTCACATCACTCAATCCTCTAAAATCAGACGAAATCTTTCACTAAAATAATTGGACTGTTCCAGGGCGTTCCAGAAGATCTAATAATTTTATTTGTTAGCTTGTCTTTCACTTGTTTTTTTTACTTCATTTTCCAATGTGTCTCGAATTCGTTTTGTTTTCTGATAAATTGGTAACGTATTAGCAGTAATAATCCCATGCTCAACTAGTTCGTTTTTGCTGCAGATGTTTTGGATCAACTACAAAAATATCCATATATTCCGCTATTAAATACTTGATCTTATTCAATTCGTTTCCGGAAAGATGATCGAGTACAATGATATCAGGAGCCTGTTGGTTTTTTGTTAATAATGCATTTTTTCAGGGTACTTGGTATAGAATTGGTAACACTGACTTGTGCACAAGCTGGAAGAAGCGATCATACTCATTTTCTGTTGTTTGATTGAATATCATGAGAAACATTCACGACCATGATATTGAAGAGGGTATAGCATTGGGCGCTGAACGTGTTCGGACAGCATAGAGGTTACAGGAACCACGGCAAAAGAGGTTTGCTTCAAAATCTCGAACACTAAAAAATGATACGTGAGCTGCTGATATTTTTTTCTTATCTGCCAGGTATAATAACGTTTTCAGGAATTTGGACTGACTGTGATTTATTTAATTTCAGTTGAGTAAGCCATATGTTCCCCCAACTTAACTTTGTTTCTTTCAAAATCGAAAGTTATTGACTCGAATAGTTCCATGACATCGTGACCAAGTACAATATTTGTGTATGGTGTATCACCTACAACTTCATGTCATCTTTTCTTAGTTGTTCCTTTGATGAAAACATTCAGTTCAATTTCAAGATTTCAAAGATTTTTATTGTATCTCCCAATGCATCAACAAAATTAGAAGATTGAATAATAGTTTGGTTTATGTTTGGTTTCTCAAATGTCTTGCTATTTAAGATAGAATCTCCTGCTTAAGAGTCTAACATAACATTTGTCAAAGTTCCATCTGCTTTTAAAACTACCGTTGATAAAGTGGAAGTATTTTCGCCAGAGTTAATATCCATTTCGGTTTCATTATTGAATTTACCTTGCCATAAGTAATTTGGACGACTTTTGCTCCAGGCATCGTGCCCCCTGCCAAAAAATATTTAAATGGCAATGGGCAGGCCATGTTGCAAGAATGACAGCCAATCGATGGACATCATGACTCACAACATGGATCCCCAGAGATCACATGCGAAACCGAGGCTGAGAGAATACAAGATGGGGAGATGAACTAGACAAATTCAGAAAATACTGGCTGTGCAACGCCCATGATAGAGAAGTGTGGTGAATCCTGGGGAAAGTCTATGTCCAACGACGGACGCTAAAAGACTGATGATGATGATGAATGTCGTCTGGCGTCTTCATCCTTGAGGGTAAGACGTCCTACCGAAGCTGTGTGAAAGCTGAATTAATGAGCAGCAGGGGCGTCAGAGAATAAAAGTCAGAGAGAGCAGTCTTAACGATGAATGAAAGAAAAAACTGCTTTGAGTATTTAAGCTGGAGATTAGAGGGCCCAGGGGCTTGGCTCTTCAAGAGGCCCCTTTGATATTTAATGAAATTTGTCTTTGTGCAATATTAGTAGAATTGCAGTAGATGAACTACTATTCATAAAACTTTTTGGAGTCCCCATCCATCGGAAACCTGGCGGGCTATTTAAAATCGCTTCAACCACCTTATCCTCAGCTATGCCTCTGATAGACAATTTATTTTTCAGCATTAAAATTGTACTTTTGCCTGGAATATCTTCTTGGTACCCTTTTGTTGGAAATACGCCCGAAATTTTGATAAATTATCAATCCAAGTACTTTGTGTACGTATTATGCCCAATTGTTACATTATAGAAAACTCAACATTCTAGTGTTTAAAGCATAATATACCGAACAAAATATATGACTAGTATCAGCATCATCATTGCTGACTCGTCAAATTGCCTGTTATCAAGTAGTAGTTTTTGAGACTACTAAAACTATCCATGACAAGCTTTATACCAGGCATGAGTAATTTGGGGGGTCTGTGGGGCCCACATGAGGCGTTTTTCATCTTTATTTGGGCCACACATTCACTTCAAAAATGTTGATCGTCTTACAGAAAGCGTACTTAATTTCTATTTTAGACAAACATTTGAATTACAATTAATACATGATTGATTTGTGAAGCCAAAAAAATAGTAATTTTACGATGTAAATCATGAAATCATCTTTCTGAGGAAAATCATGAAAGCTCTTAAATAAATGCTTAGATTGGCTGCGGGCCACTAAAAATGTTGCCATGGGCCAAATCTGGTCTGCGGGCCCCTGGTTACTCATACGTACTTTATAGAATAGCTTTAGGTTGAAATGTTCTTTTTGTTTTGGCAATCAGTTGCACTACTAGTGTTAAGTGTTTGAGTATTGAAGTGGAAATGAATATACCTGCCCTTTGCTATCACACTTTTTCCCATTAGGTTATTTTAAGGCTTACCCTTTTACTTGGTTGGCACTTGGGTGACGTATTGCTGTTATCGCCAGCCATCATCTCGGTTTCCGAGCACTAATACAGCTAAAACAATACCACAAGTAGAACATTTTACGCAAGATTATTCAAAATCAAGAATGCGATGTCAATATTAAAACGCACGATTAAAGAAATAGTCTCAAACCAAGTTCGTTCATTGGTCATATCTCGAAGCATTTTCATAACAATGTGACTTGTTTAAGAGCCAAATTCTTTCAGTCAAGGCGGCCATCGATAGCAGTTGAAACAGCTATGACTATGAGAAAAAATTAACATAACAAATACCGAAAGCAAGCCTACTATTTTCTCTCTTGAGTATTATGCGGATATGAGAAAAAGGGGAGAAATTGTCAGGAGACACCTAAGAAACGAAAACGACATGAACGTTCTAGCGCTAAGTGTAGACACAGAGGACAAAAGGTGGTTCGTCAGATGACGAATGTTCTTCTGGGTACGACTGAAGTTGTCATGTCTAAACGATTATATTATGGTGTCACCTTGTAACCCTTTGAAGTCTAGTGTTGGTGATAAAAAAAAAAGTAATTATCTCTCTTTGTTTTCTCAACTTTTCCTTTCTTCCTCTTCCTCTCTGTTGTATATGTGTGAAGGGGCGTATGTATGTACGTATCATTCATAATCGCTGTCGTTTACCTCTGTCAACGAAGTTGAGTGGAGGTATATGATGCGTTTGTTCTTCCGGCTGTCAACACGATACCTCCGAAAGTTCTGAATGAATTCCAATGAAATTCCATTGAAGGGGGAACTATGTGACAAGAAGGGGCGTAAAATTTGGGAGCGAATTCAGGAATCTTTTGTGATTCGGAGATATTTTTCAGTGTTCTTTTGTTTTGTTTTGTTTTGATTTTTTTTTTTTCAATTACATTTATGTATACGCTCATGACTGTCCTCACGATATCTCCGAAAGATATCTATCAATTTCTACGACATGAAAAGGTAGACAATAGGCTACGGGAGATCTGATTAAATTTTGAGGCGGATCCATGCACAATCATCTCCCCTAAGTCGCAGTCATATGTCCTAACCACATAATATCGTCAAATGTTCGTCCACAAGATATCTCCAAAAGTTTCTAATCAAATTTTATGGAAGGCTATGGAAGAAATGATTGTGATAGATCTATCCACACTTACTCTCCCCGACAATTGGCAATGGTGTGCACTCTCTGGGTGCTTAGTTTTCCTTTTTTTTAGCTTTACTCTCATACTTACTACTTGCTATGACATCCCACTGGGTCTGTTCAGTAATTGACACAGTTACATATTCCCGACGGCGCCTTTGATCGGTGTTTGAGATCCAGGTAAAATCAAGGATTTCAAATGTTGACTTTCAAAGCAAGCGTACTCTTCCTACTTGAATGCAACAAAATCCCACTAACTGTTCCTATTCATACGAGCGTAAGCACAAAATAAGGTGAGGTAAAGTGCACTTCTCTTAAGAGACAATTCCCATTGGAGTAATAAACGACTGGTGACGAAGGCCCGGTTTCCTCTACAAACACCAGCTTAATGATCCTTGCAAGGTTCAAATCCGATAGAGACCAGAACTTTATTCTCACAAGCTTTTTTTTTATGGCCGCCTAGTTGGTAGGATACAAGTCCATCAAAGGAAAACCTTCGCCCTAATCACATAGCTTAGAGCGTATCCATTTAGCTGTTGAGTGCACAGGGGAAAAATGTCCTAATTAAGAGTTCTCCCCTCTCTTCGCTCGTATCAGTAACCTTCTGCGTGTGAGGCAGACGTGCTAACTATCACACTATCTAAGCTCAGTAAATATTTACTAAGCTTTTCCCTGCACTCTCTTCTAACATAATTAGCGGGAAATGTCCGATTATTTCACATTTATGCAATTTAATACCAACTTTGTTTCTTTCATTCTCTTCGTTCCTTTCTTTCCAGTTTCCCGATTTCCTCTCACCCTCAATCCATGTAGTAAAGTACAGAGTAGCATAACGGTGACCAGCACGGGAAACCAAATTGGCGGACTGAGTTCGAGGTCTGGCTGAGGTTGTTTCGGTTCGTTTCACTTTAATGCCCTTGAGAAATACATGAATCGACTTTCCTCCCAGTTATAGATGAATAGCATGGCAGCGAGAGCCTATAACCCCGTAAGGAAGTCCATCCACGGAAAGGTTACTCTGACTGAAAGAGAAAACTACAGCTTAGCAGTCACCATAGCTGGTCCCAAGCTCGGGTGTGAAAAGGTTGGCCAGACATTTTAGCCATAGAACCCACTTGCTACTGAAACTTTAACAGAGTAGTTGCGGCCCTATGCTCCATATTTTTCCTACTCTATCGCACTGATTAGTACCGAGGCAAAAGAAGTGCGTGTCGATCTTCAGACGTAACAACTGCAATGATTTTCTTCCATTACTCAAGCGAAATATTCTCTGACAGTTGTTTTGGTTGAACAGGGCTCTCCGGGAGAATAAGAAAAATTACTTCCGTCAGATGGGACGGTTTCCCTTTATATCTTAAGATTTTCTCTTGGGTAATTTCAGGCGCTTTGTTCCTCATCTGTTTTTACTTCACCTGAGAAAAAAGAAATGGTTCAATTTAGTTTGCGATAAAACTGTTTCTCGATGATTGTTATAACATAGTATTCCCTCACTTACGTTTTGTTCATACTTTGTATACGGGGCGTAATTTCAATGATTTTACAAAAAGTCTGTCAACGAATCTCCATGAGACCCTCAAAAGAGGAGGAAATCAAGCGAAGAATCACTTTGGGATGGCAAGCCTTTGGCAGAGCAAGCTCAACTTTCAAGAACCAGATGATCCCAATAATCTTAAAAAGAAGAGTATACAACCAATGCATTCTCCCGATTGTCACTTATGGAGCTGAAACATTGAACCTAACCAAGAGACAGACCTGTAAGCTGAGAAGTATGCAACGTGTGCATGAGAGAATCATTCTCAACCTTACATGGAGAGATCAAAAGACTGCACAGTATATAAGGAAGAAAACAGGTGTCTGAGAAATCATAGAAACTATTAAAAAACTCAAATGGCAATGGGCAGGCCATGTTGCAAGGATGAAAGACAACCGATGGACATCACGTCTCACAACATGGATCCCCAAAGATCACATAAGAAACCGAGTCCGACAGAACACAAGATAGAGAGATGAAATGGACAGATACAGGAAATACTGGCTCCGCGACGCCCATCATAGAGAATTGTGGTGAATCCTGGGGAAGGTCGATGTCCAACGACGGACGTTAAAAGACTGATGATGATGAAAGACCACATACTGCATGTTGATTTTACGGAATCATAATAGAATCCGAAAACTTTCGGGAAATGTGTATGTCCGGTAATATTTTTCATTGGTATTACTTAGTTTTAATATAGTGCATGGTAAAGTTAATGACATGTATGCTTGCTTTAATAAATGTTCAATTCTACATAAGTATACATCTGTGCACAGACGTGTTACACGAGGAAAATGACTTCAAATGCGATAACACTGTGGGAAGTATATTCTTTGATGTATTTCTACGTACATAACACAACAGATTGAAAGTAAAAGATTATTTACACCGAGAGATTATTCTTTAATCAAGGTCTACGCTGTTTATAGAATGTCGTGGAATCACAGCCTGAATTAAGTTGTTATTAAAAAAAGCTAAACGTTCGTTGAGCCACTAAAGCCGAAGAACTGATTTTTTTTATGAGGTGCTTCCAATCAATAAGACCCCTGCTGCGCTTTAGAAATTGTTTTAGTTTTGTTTGTTTTTTTTTCGGGATGGGGTCCTATTTTAATTGTTCTAACTGCAATGCTATGACGTGAATTAAAATATTTCGTAGATTTTTTTTCATTTTCAATTATACTAAGAAGAATTGCTGAGTTTTTTAAAATGATTTCAAGCGGCTGTATTACAGACAGAAATTGAGTTTCCAGTCCAACATTGAAGATACATCGTAAATTCCACCTCAGAACCAGATTTTTTTCTTAACAACTGAAAACAACACTTATCAAAAGGTAGAAGATGTTATAACGTTTGTAATTCGCGACTGATGGGACGAATGTTCTCACGAACCCTCACTCAGTGTTATTTGTCTTTAGTCGTAATTTTATCTAACTGGACCAATTACAGTGTTTATTGCTTATTTTGAAAAAAAGATACAAAGATGTAATCGAAACAAAATCTATCTTTAAAAAATTATTGAATAACATTGAATCGTTTCACAATATGCACAAATAGGATTAAATAACTGTACAGAGATTTTAAAAAAGAACTCTAGTTACATAATTTATCTTAATGTTTCTCCAAAAACACGATATTCTTTACCTTTGTCTAACCATGTTAAGGCATAAATTTAAAACTAGATATTTCTCCTTAGTCTAGATTTGACCTTCATTACAGAGATTTGAATCCATGTACATTATCTCGCGAACCGGAAGTATTTAGTCTGATAACGGATCTAATGCTGATCAGGGTCTACCTTTAGATTTCACCATATTCACCTGGATACATTCGTGGGTAATTGGTTAGTGTACCCGACAATCAGCGAGCAAATCGTACATTGGAATCCTGTCATAAGGTTCAAATATCTCTTTCTATTTTGATTATTTGTACGCACTAACACGATAACTGATAACCAAATTTATCTCTCTATATATATTATAACAAGTTTGAATTTAAGCGATATATTCACTCTCGCGTAATTCCTCATCCACCAGAGTGCTCTATTCCTAAGTAAGAAAAGCATTGCATAAGCTTATAATGAACGAATAGCCCTGAATAAGGGAGCGATAATTATTATGATAATTAGATAATTGTGTCATCCACATTCAGTTGTTTCGTTGTATAACGGTGTGGCTATAGACTATACATCATCCCATCCAGTACGACGAGGTAGGATCGAAGCCTTTCGCTTCAGACCCAGAGGCTGGCATATATATATATATATATATATATATATATATGTGTGTGTGTGTGTAAGCAAATACATTTTTGCTATATTATGTTGAATACCTAATTTCGGGGAAAGACGAGAAACGCTATGAGAGAAAATAACAACATCGTACTTAGATCTTCAAAGAATTTTGTTTCTGCACAAATATATATTTTGAAAAATGAAAAGGACAAAACGGACAAAAGAGACTTTAATAATGACGTTTATCTATTCATTCTTCTCAGTACGAAACGAGGAGCGTGAAAGATGGCCTTTTAGAACTCAAGTAGGTGGTCAAAGTTAACTTGGTTCTCTACTCTGAATATTTGTTCGCCCGCGTCTGAATCGCTCGCAAAGGTCAACCCAACCGAAATGCAGCGAAAAAATTTCACTTTTGGGAAACATTATCCTCCAGCAACGGATACTTGTTTACCGAATTATCTGTCCATCGAACAGAATTGCCACCAGAGCTGACCTAAGTATGTACGTAGAAGTGCTTGCAGGTAAACATTCGTACATAAGTAATACGTTATGGGATTCAATATTAGTTTCGTGCATATGGCCGCAAATGAACTAAAAAACAATCAGGGAACGCTTACTCCCGCCAACGTCATTGTCACTAAACACTGAAAAATCAGTTTACAGATCCCAAACCATACCGCAACAAAAGCTTACGAGATAACATTACTGTGAGGATGCCATTGTTGTTGATGCACTACACTACCAGTATGATGACCTCACCATGATGTAATCATCACTGTTATTACATCTATCTTACCTATCTTGCAATGTTAACAAAATCTTTTAAAAAATCCTGGATCCGTCCCAAAATAGTATCAACTTTTCCTTGACCCTCCAAAAATTAATTTTATGTACATGTAAAAGAGGTTATTATGATCTCGGAAAATGTTATCAAATAGTTATTGCTATCAAAATCAGTCGATTCCAAACACTTTAATTAAAGTGATCTTGATTGGCAGCTTTTGCATGTCATTCGCCTAATCAGCCGGTCATTGTTATCTATGAGACCCTGAACCCAAAGTGACCACAATAAGTGCCTTTCACTTATTTTTCTTAGTATTCGGCGAAAATGTTGCCTCAGTATCTCTTTCCAAAATTTTCGCAAAAATAATTAGACTCAAGAAAACTGAGTCCATTCGCAGTCTATAAAAAACGAATAAATTGTGAATTATTTAATTTGTGGAATGGAATTGTCGAAAAAATGTTTGTTTCTTTTTTAATACTAATTAGGATTCGAATTAAAATACCAAACTCAGAACAAAATATGTTGTCCCAGATACACGAAAACAATCCACAGATTCCGTTGAAATTGATATATATTCTATGTAATTTGAGGCGAGTACGCCACTCAAGTGGGTGACGCCACTTCGGGTGCATGTCGTCTCTAAGTCAATATCACATATCGAAAACCGGGACCGAGGAAGTAGCAATGTGATATGTGGAGCCAAGCAGTGATGGCTGACGTCTTGGTTAGCGTAAGGGCATTAGTCACTTATGTAACTTCTGTTCTACCGACAGAAAGTACGATTACACTTTTATGTAGATTATCCATTTGCACTTTCGTATAGATTATAGATTATCCATTTCACTTTTAAACGATGCCAATCTTTATTAAATGCCAGCAAGTAGTGGTAGGTTAACCCTAAAATGTGATAGGTCGTAAGCACTAAAAAAAAAAAGCCTAGTATAAGTGCACTTACTCTCCTAAATTCGCATGCTATGAACACATGCAAACATAGAACCCTTGTGGAACAAATAACGTACAAAACAGGGTACTCAAAGATCACGTATACACTTTTATGACAACTCACTTGATAATCACGAAAAGCGAGAAACAAGTTTGTTGTGAGGATCCACCTAAGTCTCTCTCTCTCTTTCATCTTTCTCTCTCTCTCTCTCTCTCTTACACATTCTGCCTACTTTTCCCCTCTCTCTCTCTCTTTTCTCTCCCCCTACACTTTCTTTCTCCGTGCCAAATCTTTCTGTTACACTCTCTCTCTTTCGGTCTCTCTCTCTCTCTCTCACACACACACACACACACACACACTCTTCCTATTTTCCTCTGCTCTCTCTCCCCCCCTACACTTTCTTCCTCTGTGCCAAATCTTTCTGTTACTCTATCTCTCTCTTTCAGTCTCTCTCTTTCTCTCTTTCTCTCTCTCACTATACATATATGTATGCACATCTCCCAGAAACGAATCACCATAGCTCGCGAGTGTACCAGAACTAATTATCTAAAAATGTCACCTAAAATTGTAAAATTATATATAAAAATAGATCTTTTATGAGAGATCATCTATGAAAGAATTGATCCTTTGTCTGTAATAATCTTTAAAAGAATTTTAAAAAAGAGTCTGAAAAAAATGCATTCTAGATGGTGCTTAGTTGTATATTCATGCAAATTTTCAAGGTTGTAGCCTCGAAAATGTGACCAGGGGCGCTCGGACACAGACACACACCAACGCACACAGACACACACACACAGATACTCTTTTCAAGTCATCATGGCAGCAACCCACTTCCGATTTTCTCTTTCCTATTTTTTATTGCTTTTTTTTCTTTCTTTTATTCAAATTCTTTTTGAAAATTCAGTAGTTTAAATTGGTAGTGTCATCTGCTGTGGGAGCTAAATTACTATGTCCTTTCCTGCTGCGAGTGACATCAGTATTGCATTCGTATTTAGTTTTTGAAAGTAAATTTTTTTTTCTCTAAATTGGAAAAGACACATAGATACCCATGTAGATAGACACAGACACTCAAAGAGAGGAGAATCCGTATTCCACTTGGCTGGCTGGTCGCGCCATTTGTGGAGGCACGGTGACTATATATATATATATATATATATATATATATATATATATACTCACACACACATACACATATATATATATATATATATATATATATATATATACACATGTACATATATACATATATATAAACTGGCAAAGCAGCAAGGAACCGAATTTTTAGAGAGGCTGCTGAAAGAAAAATTCTTAACGAAACTATATCCCTTTGCACATGTGCATACACATTCTGGTTAAACCAGAGCTTAGTTTATCAGGGTTCTGAATTGAGCTTCAACTTGCAGGAAACTCTTGGCATTTTAACAAGCCAATCGTTTTCGGTCTCCTTGTCTTCTAACATTACAACTTATATCACTACTTATGATTAACACTTTCAAGCCAGTATATCTGTTATTTTCTCTTGTCTAATCTACGATCTACCATCTTTGTAACCAGACACCAGACGATATGAACCAATGATAGACTTCCACCCACAAAAAAAAGAAAATCATCATCTGAAAAAACTAAACATTTTACTACTGCCATGTCTGGTCAACTGTCTCCCATAAGTATATTAGCCTCAACACAGACATCTATTTATACGTATCCACATGATGCAGATAAATCTGGCAGCCATATTTTGAGACATCTTTTCTTTTTTTTTTTCTTTTTAAAGTAGATAGAGAAGAGTTCCCCAGTGAGTGCATTGGAAAACCAAAACAAGACATGCTGCCAAGAGACGTTTTCCACTGAATAACTAACCAGACCTGCTACGTTTTCCAATTCATTCGGAGAGGTAATTCCTCCTCGCGTGTCGAAAAGAATTGATCCCTGGTTTGTGAAAGGAGAAAGCTTTTCGATTTCATTTGCAAAGAAATGAAAAATATGGGAAATAGAACATGCCAAAAACCAGGACCGAAAAAAGATTTTTTTTTGATAATCTAAAACAGCAATAAAATTTTCTCAAGGAATTTTGTGTCTCCTACTCACATGCACTTGACTGTATCTTTTGACATACATTCATGAGTGCATTTATGAGCACATATACTACTATTCATATATGTATGTATGTATGTATGTACGTATGTATGTGTATGCATGCATGTGTGTGAATGCATATATGTGTGTGTGTGTATATTTGAGTATGTGTATATATGTGTGTGTGTGTGTACATGTATGTATATGTATGCATGTGTATGTACGCGTGTTCATGAACGTGAGCATGTATGTGTGTATGAGGTAACTTGTTTCACTACCCTATCGCTTGAGGTGCAGCTGCATGTATCGTAAATGTCAGCCTCAGCTTTATCGTTAAGCTGCAGCAGAAATTAAGTTTTGAAAGAATAGATGATTGATAAATAATACAATGCTTTATATGGATTCCAGAGCATTTTCTGAGGAAATGAATGAAAGTGATTCACAGGCGCTTCTCTTAATGATCGATATCTGCTCAGAGCCACGGACAAGATAAGTTATCTGAGGAAGTCGTCAATCCAATCCAATGCTACAGACAAGATAACCTTTTTTTCACGATCGGGTGTTGTTCTTTCGAGACGTGGCAACATCTTGAACAAACAAAGGAAATTTGCGTATCTTCTTTCGTGATTAACATCTCGTGAATGTTTGATGCAAGGAAAACTTTCTATTTATATGATTTATTTACGAGAAAACCCGACACAAGGGTTACACTGATAAATATATATATATATACTTGGCTGCAAACTGGTTAAGCAAACTTTCGTTTATTTATAATTTTCATGCAAACTGGAAGCATAGAGATTGCTAGAATTTACACTGAAATATCGGGTCAAACAAGGAATTGACAAACCGAATTCAAGTTTTGGCTGAGACAGCTTACGTTGACTTCGTACTAATTCACTTTGGAAAGGGCATAAATCCACACGCACATCACCCATTAGCTAGCTGCACAGTTTGAACCCTTTGATCCTATAAGGCAGCGTAAGAGAAAGTTACTCTGGACGTTGGACAAACAGTTCCATAAGATATAGTTGCTACAAGAACCACAAACGACCCAAGAATAAACAGAGGTTGATAGTTCTCTTTATTCCCGTAGACTTCTTATAAAGAGCTTGGGTCACTTGTGGTTTCTGTAGCAAATAGATTTTCATGGGCTGGAGCTGTTGGCTCTTTGACCAGACTTACTTTCTCTTAGATGAGCTGTTTTACAGGATTTTCTTACATTGGTTGCTTCATAGGATTATTTACAAGTTAGAGTGTCACTCGAAGTTTCGAGTCAATTCAGCTGAAAGATTTAGATCAATACCAAATGTAATGACGGGGGCAACAGTGTCCAGGGAATCTTCGATCATCATCTCCTCATCATCATCAGCCTTTTAGTGTCTGTCATTGGACTCTATCATGGGCGTCGCGGGTCCAATACTTTATGAACTTGTCTATTTCGTCATGCCATCTTATATTTTGCTGGACACTGTTTCGCATATGATCTCTGATGATCCACGTTGTGATGTTCGTCGGTTATCTGAAATTCTTGCTATGTGACCAGTCCATTGCCACTTGAATTTTCGAATGGATTCTATGATATCTCTGACTCCAGCTTCTTTCGCTACTGTACTACGCTGTTTTGTGATCTCTTCTGGTGATGATGAAAACTCGGCCAAATAGGCGTTCTCTCACCTTGCACAAGAATAATTTCGCGTTACCCACTTGATACAAATATTATAAACCATCTGGGGTGCGGCATACCGGAGCCGGTAATGGCACGGGGAATGTACTCGATAAGCTGAATGCAATCCTTGGGTGGAACAGTTTGCGTTCACTTCGCACTCATGTCCTTGGGGAAGGCATGAATTCATCTCCTGTTGTGGTTAAAATAGTTCAGGATAAAGTGAGTGATGCCACCTCAGGCCTTGTCGCCTCAAAATTCTATTTCACGTATCACAAACAGGCCGGGTATGTAGTAATGTGATTTACGGATTCCCAAATGGGGTCGACTGAAGCCGTTGCCAGCGTAAGAGCACTACTTTCATGAGCCATCGAATGCACTTCTATTCTGTTTGTCCCTTCGTCTCTCATCAACTCCACGAGCCCAGTGACCTTTACAGGTTTACAAAAAATTAGTAATGGGAGTTGAAGGGAAATTGTAGAAAGTATCAAGTGAGATCAAGATTAAATGTCGCCAAAAAAAAAAATGAAGGTACTTGACTCACCAGACTGCTGCCAAAAAGATTTGTCATGATATTTCGTGACAGAAATGACACCCAGAAGCTAAATTCTACAGATGACACGTTTGGCAAACGCCTTCATGAAAATGTCTTTGATTGTATCCGTTGAGGAACCAAATCACTATCATTAGCTTGCCAGACACGAATGCTACCACGAGCGTTCCGGCAAGGATTATGGGGTGCCTTTACTAGTTTTTACTAGTTCCAAATATGCAAATAGGATTGGTTCGATTAATCAAAGTGAAGGTATCCAAATCTGTGCAATCTGTTTTGGATCATAGTGTAGTATCTGCTCGCAGTACATACTTTGGTGGCTTTGCGTCAGTGCAATACAGTGGCCGATGATGGCCAACTGAGGTTTGGTATGGCTAAACACAAAGGGCCTAGAATTCGTCCTTTGGCCTCAAAAAATAACTCTGCCCAGTCTCGGGGGATCAGCAAGTCCCGAGGTGGCACCTTCCCATTGCACTAGAAGGCAAGGGTCAGACTGACCCTGACGCATTCGCAACACCAGTTGTGAGGACTGGAACAATCTTTTGAGCTATTCGTGCGGAAACCCCACATTAAACCGACCTTGTATCACATCGTGCACTTGTGGGGGAAGCGAATAAATAAGGATCAGAGTGGAATATCTGTGCGCTGATCAAAGGAGTTACACAAAAAAATATATGCATATCTATTATACATTGCGTTTTATAAACGTGCATGCTTGATTATTCACATATGAGGGTAATGTGCGTTGAGTCTGTTTTGAACATTTGCATATATATATATATATATATATGTCTGTGTGTCTGTGTGTGCTATTTTGATAAAGGAATGTGTTTATGCAGTAGTGCATGTTGGTGGGTTCGATCTTCGTCAGTTTTTTATTCATTTGTATTGTTGATTATATGGATTTATAGACAAAGGAACATTTTTCTTAATCAAAATTAAAATGTTCACTGTTTTATATAGTGTCGTTCAAAGGGGTTGATAAGCAGAGTTCAAGGCTGTGAATAGGGGTAGTATGACGTGCATTGAAAAGGGTATTTTAGAAGGTGAATAAGAAATAAGAAGCAGTCATTAATCTCCAGTAGGGTTGTTCGGGTATAACAAGATAAGTGCATTGATTTAGACTAAAAATCGGAAAACCTGGTTAAATAAATACGTCCGTGTGAAAGGTAAACATGGTTTTATGTTTAGCTTTTTCTGATCTAGCCAAAGGAGAAAGATTGTTTTGCGCCAATCTTCCAAAATACAAAAGGCTACCCGCCTTAAATATCAGCACTTGAAAGCCTAGTTTTTTTCTGGACCTGAACACCTACCAGTGGTTCCGGTAAGAAATACGCATCTATCTTGGTACTAAACAGACTGATGTATAATAAGGTTAGCTTAATTTTTATGATCGAGGTTATCTATGATAATCAAGTTTATTTCTATTTATTTTAGCTTATCATTTGTGTTTACTGGATTATTTCATGGGTGGTTTTATAAGGTTAGGCTTTGCGGGTGAGTTCGCTAAATGGATTATAATGTAAGTGCTATTTTCTCACTGGTAAATGTACTTATATAGTCATAAGCCAGACTAAGCCACCATTTGTATGCAGACAATGCGTCATAAATATTTTGTCTCCTTTTGGGAGGCTTAGCAGACGGATATGCGGTTTTTTTTTTGGAGAAGAAAAGAGCTAAAAGAACTATGTACTCCATTTCCTACACATAATAAAATACTTTCGCTTTAAATAACAATTGATGTTTATTTTCATAATCTCTGACTATTTCCAGTCAAGTACGCGAGAAGGAAATTTTCAAATTGCAAGTATGCCAACGCTTTCATAGGGATTTAGGCTCCATTTTGCTCTTCGTAACTGGAAAACTAACCTCTACTTCAAAACGATGGCTAAAATTTGCATTTTTAGCACAAATGAGAGAATTTAAAAATATGGTTTAGAAAGCAGAACAAGGGTTATTACTTATCTTTAATCTTGACAGTCACCTTTGGCATCAGTCGAAAAATGGATGTTATTTGGTTATTTTGTAAGCTTAGCTTAGTTTTGGCACTAAGCCAGAAGTATGGACGACCCTATGAGGATCAAACTTACTATTGAGCGGTAAAAGTATATATATATATATATATATATATATATATATATATATATATATATATATATATATATATATATATATATATATATATATATATATATATATATAAGGATGGTAAATATATTCCCTAAGGTTTCTAATTGCATCATTTGCTGGTCTCGCTCGGGGAATGGCTCAGAATTCCTCTAAATGCTGTTCAAAAGCTGTATGAATAAAGAATCAAAACCTTGACGTATTCTAATTCCTTGACCAATTAAAGCTGTTATTAACGCTAAAGGAGGGCCAATTCTATATCAATTTTTTTTCAAATAAAGTCAGTTATTAAAATGGTGTTTCCATGATTGTGTTCAGTCCCTTCGTTATTTGATTTGACAAATTTAAAAAAGAAACTGATTATTTCATTTATATATATATATATATATATATATATATATATATATATATATATATGTGTGTGTGTGTGTGTGTGGAAAAGGACATTAAATGTATCCTTTAACGTTTCTTATAGCTACTTTTATATCACTTTTAATTATAATACTATTGTAGAGAAATGCTTTTTTAAATCAGTCTTAAAAAAACTTAGATATGATAATTATACTCGTATAGATTTATCATTTAAAAATTGATGATATTCCTTAACATTGTCTTCAGGTTTTTTTCAAGTAATCCAATCTGTAAACGTTTATGCGCAATTACATGCTAGTAATTGCACTCAAAAGATTCTTACGGACAATTTGTCATCTAAACACGCCTGCATAAATTTATGAAGAGAGGTAGCAAGCACTTTACTGCTATTTCTATTATCTGTATCTCATAACAATTAAGATGTCATTCGAAAATAAATACGTTTCTAAAATTAAAATAAAAGTGGTATCTGTTCGTCAGAAAGAATTGAAAAACATGTCTTATAATTTCCATCGACGAAAACCACCGATATGAATATGATTCTTATGTAATGTACCAATACAAAGATATCACAGATGTTTCTAGGAAACATTGAAAATATTCTTTTGGGACAAAAACCGCCCAATGTTCTTACAATATTTTTTTCTGCGAATCATATTGTGAATATACATTATTCTTTAAAGAATTGTAAGCAGGTTATTTGGAGGGAAAATAATTGTCAATTAGCATTCACAACTCACAACACGGGACCCCCAGAGATCAAATGCGAAACTGTGGTCGGCAAAGAAATAAGATGGCACGACATCCATAATAGAGATGTTTAGCGAATCTCAAAGGCTGATGATGATGGTGAGGATGATGATAATGATGAAAAAGCTAACTCCCAGTTGTGTACGTATGTGTGTGTGTGTGTGTGTGTGGGTGGGTGTGTGTGTGGGTGTGTGCGTGGTAAAACATTCTAAAATGGAATGTGAGATAGAAGTTAAGTTGTCAAAAGACAAGAGAGGACAGCATAACAAATAGCGTCTCAGTTGGACACTTTTTAACAGTTATTTTGAAATTCGTTATGAATTATTCTTCTCTTTTGTGAGTATTAAGAGTAATGCTGCCGTAAAACCTGTATAAATAAACTATTCACACGGGGTGGGTATATGTTTGTCCCTTTCAATTGGATGTAACTTCACTTCCAGTTTAGAAAAAAAGGTGACAACGATGGCCTGACTCGGAAACTGTTTTCTGGGTGTCGATAAATACGTCTTGCTTAGAGTTGTCAAGCATTCATATTTTGCCCAGACATGTCTTCCATTTAGAGTCTCAAGAACCCTCATTGTGAAGGGATTAATTAAATTCTTCAAAAGCCCATAGAATAAATTCAAGGTTACTTAGAGCCAAAGTGTGTGTCAAGAGGGTTGCCAACGTAAATGTGATTTTTCAATTTTTCGATTCTTGAAGTCACTCTCAAATTTGGGAGAAAAAACAAACATCTCAATTAGTAACCCTGGATTTGAAAACAGATTGTTGGATTGGGGCAAGACGTTTTCACGATCGTACCCTTCTTTAATATCCAGATAAGGTACCTCTCTCTCTCTCTCTCTCTCTCTTCTCTCTCTCCCCAAAACTTATTTTAAAATTGTCTTCATTTTACTTTTTATGCAGGATTAGAGAAATCTATTTATTTATCAAATAAAATGCCTCCACAGTTTACATTAAAACTACTTATTCAAAATTAGGTCTGCATTAATTCAATCGATGAAAACATGTATGAAACTTATCAAAGAAAATTACAAAGAAACGTTTACAATTTGACTCGAGCTAATTCTTACGAGGGGCATCGTTAGTCTTTCTAAATGTTTGCAGAAAGAATGGGCTTTTCTCCAAATTATTTTTGCCGTACATTAGTCGAATGTTTTCATCTAATTACCACCCAAACCATGAATGAACGATGTCAATTATCTCATTATCGGTTTGGCAAAAGCTCTAAATGCAAAGCTAACCAAAATATTATGTTATATATTTTCGACTTTGCACTTGGGTGAGGGTTACCCTAGGGAAAATATTTTCGCAATCAACTACAATACGTTTAAACTAAGGTATCTTTGCCAATCGGTTATTGTCAAAATTGATACCACTTGAACGTAGAATGAATGCTGTATACATGTGGGAACAATATATCCTTCAATACACTCTATAAAATCTTTTGCAGAAATCTGTGGCAAAAATTAATTGACAGCGTTATCATTTTTAATACCTCAAGAGAAAAATCTTTTTCATCGGAATATTTTGCTGACGTGTGCCAGGAAAGTGTCAAGTATAGATTTTTTTAACGAAATATTTCGTTAACGTATATCAGAAAGGTATCAGATATATATTTTTATCGAAATATTTCATTAACCTGAGTCAAACAATGTCAGGAAGTATCAATTATCGATTTTTTCTATTGAAATATTCCGTTAATCTGTGTCAGGCTATGTCCGGTAGTGTCAGGTATGGATTTTCAATCGAAATGTTCCGTTAACGCAAGCTAGGCAACGTCAGAAAGTATCTGGCAGCCTCAGGTATAAAAAGTACTGCCCACTTGATAATGATACTCTGGGGTCAGAGTCTGCGCTCACGTCAATAATCTATACAATAATGATCCGATTTCTCAAGGAAGCTATCTCCAGATATATTAAATGCCAACTTTAGAGTATTTCATGTTAGTCATTTATTGATTTGCAAATTATAATATCAATACGATGAATAGGACAGCGAGGTTGATGACTGTCGAATGTGGCTCTTTAGCGAGTATTGAAATAATAATACACGAAACTAAAATACTTTTTTTTCATCAGTTACTCGAGTTTAATGAGTATAGAAAAATATAAAGGAATTTAATCCACCCCCTTAACGCCAATTCTTTTGTTTATTTGATAAAAAAATACAATGGCGAAAACTCCGCCATTTTCATGTGTTATTAACTGTCGATTTCAGATGTTAACTGCATTATGTCCGCGTAGAATTTGTTGGTCGGACTCTTCATCGGAAAATGTTGTCATTTTTCCTTTCAGAAATCATTTATTTTCTGAATGAATATTACGTTGGTTAAACTCTGTCTAAAATGTAGTCTTTATCAATATTTTGGTTCTTATCTTACTCCTTTCCAATGTACGAATATATTAACCAATTCAAAGATTTTGTTAGTCATCTTAAATATAATAACATTTGTCATGCTAGTGGATGTGTAAATATTCACTCTTCGTCTGAGACAAGAAGGGAATCGTGCGACATAGTTATTTGGGAAGATTCATCATCATCAGTCTTTCAACATCCGACGTGAGACATAGACCGTCCCAAGGATTCGCTACACCTCTTTACCGAGGGCGTCGCAGGGCCAATACTTTCTGAATTTGTCTTGTTCATCTCTTCACCTTGTTTTCTGCCGGCCTCAGTTGTGCATGGGATTTCTGTGGATCCATGTTGCGAGTCATGATGTCCATCAGTTGTCTGTCATTCTCAAAACATGGCCAGCCCGTTACCAATTGAGTTTTCTAATGAATTCGATAATGTTTCGGACTCCTGTTTTCTCCCTGATATACTGTGCTGTCTTGTGATCTCTCCATGTGAGGTACTTCCAGCCTTGAAAGTCAGCATTCAAAATCATAGTCATTTCCAATTTGTGAGCGAACAAAGAATATCTTTGATATAAGGTATGAAACAAGTAGAAACCTTTCTTTGCATTGCGTGCATTCTCGTATTGCACTCAATGAACGATTTTGAGCTTTTCGTATGGACGGAATTTAAGTGATTGCACTTTGGTCAGCCGAGCGCTAAGGCATATTTCCGAAAACCATTATTGCCTTGTCATAAAATTCTCTACAACTATCATGTTACACCTTGAAGAGAGTGAAGAAATCGTTTCGTTATCTATATTGTAATCATCAGTGCTTCCGCCTATTTAGCACGCTTTTCTGTCCGTCTGTCACTCACATTATAAAAACAAAGAATTTCCATTGAAAAAAGATGGGTATAGATGCTCTGAAAAAGGAATCACGGTACGATAGATCAGGGGAAAGTACTGAATTCGTTTTCGATTGTCTGTGAACCGAAGATTTTGTCAAGTGTCAGGGATGGTCGCTTCAGGCAACTCACTTGTTTTGTTTTATTCTTGTTTTGTTTTTGTTTTGTTTGTTTGTTTTTCAGATATTAAAGTGAACGAGATTTATTCAAATTTTGACTTTATCCAGTACTTAAAGCGGTCCCAGTATGGCCTAGATAGGTTGTGTACATGTGCAAAAATTAACGTGTATGGTTTTCTCTAGTTGATCTCTATGTAATCTTCTATATAATACTTGAAGTTTGATTCACCAAACCAGTTGATATTCGGTTGAATCACTTCTTTTTTAACTTTTAACTCTACCCAGTGCCTAAAACATTTCCATTAGGCCCCAAATAGGCTGTACATGCGTGAAAAATCCACACATAATTCCCCCTTTCGTAAAGTGCTGCAGATAGATAGTTATGCAGATAACTCAACAATTTAGATACCACTCATAATGATCATGATTTTAAAAATGCCAATCACCATAATAACCTGGTATTCATGATTGACTTTGCTCTATTACAGATTTTTTTTCTTCGCAAGTTACCTTCTTTTATGTATGTTCTTTATTTTCCAAGATATTGACTACGGATGATAACTCACGAAACAGCGTATAAAAAATCTTGAGAGAGGTAAAAATGAAACAATCGCGCGGGGATGATAGGTCTGGGTGAAAGAAGATTGAAAAAAAAAGCCCAACGAACAAAGATGAAAAGAAGTACTAGATGCGATGAATAGATAGAAGGAAGATATAGAGATATGAGAGGGGGAAGAGGAAAGCCTGGTTGAATAATAGATGGGAGAGAAGGGAACAGCTACTTGAGTAGAAAAGAGGGCAACCTAATTAGTGCACACCAAATTTAGACTGATAAGTTGACGACACCAGTATCACGCATCACCTCCGTGCTCGCCGTCTAAGAGCCAAGAGACTTCATTGGATCCTAAGTCTGCAACTCTCTGCACACGGAACGCTAACCAACACTCATTCGTCAAAGAGCTGCTCGATTTATTAATATTCCACTGATATAAGGCGTCAACGTAATTGTACACCACAGTTCGCCCCAGCTGGTCATCGAAGCAAGTTCGACTTCTCTTATGTGTGCGTATTAACTATTGCTTGCGATTTGAAGTATATTATCAACTAGCTGAAGTACCCGACCTTGCCTGGGTCCATATATTCTACTCATGATGTCAATACTTTTTTTTTTTTCAATGTTCCTTAGTGTCTGATCAAGTGCTTTGAGGGCAAGTTTGTGGATCATTATGCATTCATCTAATGCGAACAATTCACAACTACATGAAAATATAAGTATAATCGCTTAGGCATCGACAGTTTATAACAATAAGCAGGGGAAATGAATATACGTATATTCTCTCAAAATATGCAAATATATGCAGTAAGATCTCAAAATATGCCGTTATATTACAGACATCAAAACAGGCGCGTGGGAACTCTTTCTATAAGGGTGGGGGGCAAAGGCTTGATGCGACTGAAAATTTCGACAGTTTTGCCCGCATCACACTGATTTCCTCGAAATATAACAAGTTTTGTTTGAATGGGGGGGGGGTCTGCCAGAATCGCACATCTATGACAGCAAACCTTGAAATATGCTAATGTGTGCAATAAAGAACCTTACAATATGCAAATCTGCCGCGACAATAACATAACCTATGAGGCTATATTGGTGGATGTGAAAATCAAATTTTCATGGAGTAAAAATTATTTTATAATGTTAAAAAAGATACAATGATATAAAATTAAATAACTCGCCATAAAATATTAAAATGATATTTTTTTAAAAGTACGTATCAGAACAAAAATTATGGAAAATTAAAATCCATAAAAATAATGTAAGGCACTCGGGACGAAAATATATATCTATCGGTTGAAAATCAAAAGTATGCATTTATGCGCATTTCGTATGTTTCATTTGCCACATTACAAAAATTTATTATCTGAAGAGTCTAAGAATTAGAATTTAGAAAGATAAAACATAAAGGTGGAGAAAAAATATTTTTAAAAAGCTAAAAAAATTTCACCACCCTAGAAAATTTTATCTCATTTTTGTTCGAAAAAAAAAATAGCCAAATTACTGAGTGGCCTCTTTGAAGTAAAATTATAGAAGGGCCTCCCTTTGAATTAAATCCTGGGGGGAAATAGTCATATTATAGAGTGGCCTCCCCTTAATCTCTTTTAAATCCTAAATTTGTTTCCCTTGTATCTGTCGACGAATAAGCAAAAAATCTGCAAAATTGAAAAAATGTATTTTGAGATACTCAAATGCTCAGCAAGAAAAAAGTCACGTAGCCTATGACTTCTGCCTGGACAATATGTATCCCTATGCCAAATTCCAGCTTCTGGGGTGGAAAACTGTGGCCTACAACTTGGAACATACATAAATACAGACAAAACATACTTTCACTTTTGTATAATAGATACCATTATAAAGGATATAGATTAAGGTCGATGCAAACGAAGAACTATTTTTCGGAATTTAGTAGAATGAATGTTACACGCACCAAGAAAAAAATAGTATTTTCAAATAAATCCATAATCAACTTGGCAGCTTGACAATATTGGCTATCTACTTGTTGAAAGATAAGCTTGTCAGTGCGCATCCATTGGTTTAAGTAATTCAGACAGAATTTTCACTTGATACTAAGCTCTGCACAAGGCCACATAGAGATGATAAATGAAAGATTGTATTTGGCATATTTGTAAGTGCTGAGAAAGTGTACCTGCCTTAATAGTCAGCATACAATATTCTGGCCACAATGACTCTTGTGCCCGAAATGCACTGAAGTGTCAGTGTGACAATGCTTTTGGTGGGATTCTGTACATTGTACCTCCAATGTTATAATTCATTCACATTTGTAATATGTCGATGTAAAGATCGAAGAGCACTGGGGGAAATAAGTCGGTAAGAACTTTTTAAAACTATCTCAACTAAGCCCCTCTAAAATATCCGATAAAGATATTTAAATGAGTGGTAGGCATTTTTCGGAGAGGTTCTCTGAAATAAACGGTTGGGAGGGAGATTTGTGGTTTGAGCCGAGGAGACAGAATACAATACGTTGAGACAGTGATTGATTATATCAAACAAGACAACACTTCAATAATGTGCTTCTAACGTTTTTTCTAACCACTTGACTCGTTTTTTCCCTCTGTGTGTGTGACATTAAGTTAAACTGTCTGCCTTTATCGATTTACAGCTAACCTAACTACTAGATCATATTGACCTGACTAAGTCAACTTTTTGGTACCATTACTTCTACCACCACTCACACACAGTTTCACTAATTCTCTCTCTCTCTGTCTCTCTCTCTTTCTCTCTCTCTCTCTTTCTCTTTCTCTCTCTCAACTTATTTTAAAATTCACTTCGTTTAACTTTTTTTCATAGGATTAAAGAAATCTATTTATGTAACAAATAAATTCCACAACAATTTACATATTCACTACATATTTAACATTAAAATACACACCAATTAAACTGATAAAAATATGTATGAAACTTATTGAAGAATTACTGAGAAACATTTACCATTCGACTAAAGCTAGTTTTTTACGAGAAGTATTGTATATTTGTCTCTGTGAAATTGGACAGAGAGAATGGGCTTTTCTCCAAATCATTTTTGCCGTACATTAGTCAAATGTTTTTATCAAATTATCTCCCAAACTACATGAATGAACAACGTTAATTATCTCGTGGTCAATTTGACGTGAGATCTAGATGCAAAGCTAGCCAAAATGTAATTCTATATATATTCGACTCTCTCACCTACTATTTACCTGTTTCTTCTCTCTTGGCCACTTTCTAATTTTCTCTTTCAAAACTATTATTTACAATTCTTTGTATCCCAATTGATGCTCTAATCTTTAAGAAAAAACTTTTTATGTTCTCACTCGTTTAAAAGCCTCTGCTTTGCACACAATAAGCTCGATATCAACTAACTTCCTATCTATAAAATTTATATTATAATTATTTACAAATAAACAAATCAGGTAAACGATTAAAAATGTAATGTACTCGGAGTAGATTATATTATATTATATTATATTATATATTAATGGGGTAAGTAGTAACGCTGACCCCACGCAATTAATTGAACTGGAAGCTGCTTTATTCTCCAAGTTCATCAGCAGCAACGGCAGAGCCTTTTAACGTCCATCGTTGGACATAGACCTTCCACCAAATTCGCCAGAAGTCTCAGTCGTGGGCGTCACGGCACCAAAGTTTTCTGGACTTGTCTATATCGTCCTACTATCATATTTTCTGCCGGCCACAATTTCGTATATGATCTCTGGGGATCCATGTTGTGAGACGTAATGCCCAGCGGTTGTTTGACATTCTTACGAAATGGCCTGCCCATTGCATTTTAAGTTTTCCGATGGGTTCTAAATATATCTATATATCCTGGTTTTTTTCTCTCTCGTCTATTGTACCGTCTTGTGATCACGCCCTGATGTTCAGTTTTTATTAAGTTACGGTAAAAGCCGTACAAACAAACATACAGAAATCGAATATTCCCAGGTCTCCTCTTTTTCTCTCCTTTCCTACCAAGCCCTTTTTTTTTGCACTCGTTTGCTATCATTTTCTCATGCTTTTTCTGTCTGTTTCTACCTTTTTCCCCGACACTCGTACCTGGTCTTACTTCATGTATATTACTTTCTTTCTCTCTTCCTTCTTCCATTTTTCTTCGTACATTATTTCACTTTCTGATTTATTGTTTCCTTCCGTGACTTTTTTTCCTTTCAAACTTTCTATTTCCCCTTTTTTCTTTTTTTACCTGTGACTAACGTCGACAGGTCCCTGAGTGCCCAAATTTCGTTTTTTTCAGACCAAACTGAAGAAAGGTTGGAAGCGTTTATAAAAAAAAGTGAAAGGAAGCGAAAGTGTGCAAAGGAAGGGTTGGGTCTTTTATTTTTCAAACTTTTACGTCACATTACGTCAAATAATTCTTTTTAAATCAATTCTCGAAATAAAAAAAGAAAGTACACAACAGAAAAAAGAAAGAAAGAAAAGAAAAGGAGAAAGAAAGTGGACTATTTAGTGTTTATAACTAATGTACACACGTCATATATATGTTTATAATTTTTTTTTTTTTTTGCTTCCCAATAACTTATACTGAATTTTGGGCGATACTTTTTCGTTTTATTTTTGATGCAATGATTTTTATTTCAGACATTTTCATCATCATTATCATTAGCGTCCGTCGTTGGACATAGACTTTCCCCGAGATTCACTATACCTCTCTATCATGGGCATCGTGATGCCAATACTTTTAAACTTGCTGGCTGCAGTTTTACATATGATCTCTGGGGATCTACGTCGTGAGTTGTGATGTCTAGCAGTTTTAAGACATTCTGGCAGCATCACCAGCCCATTGCCATTTGAGTTTTTTAATGGATTCTACGATGTCGCTGATCCTGTTTTTTTTTTCAATATACTGTGCTGTCTTGTGATATCTCCATGTGATTTTAAACATGATTCTCTCTGGTGTGCATTTCATGTTTCTTAGTTTGAGGGTCGATCTTTGAGTCAGGTTCTATGTTTCACCTCCTTGAGTAACTATCAGGAGGAAGCATTGGTTGAATACCCTTCCTTTTATGACATGGAATTTTCTTATTCTCGAAGGCTGAACTTGCTCTACCAAAAGCTTGCCAACCTAGAGTTATTCTCCGACTTATTTTTTTCTTTGGGGGATTTCGTGTAGAACTGTTGTCCTTGGTAGATTTAGTGATCTACTTTTTTCTATTCTAATCGTTGTGTTTTTGTCCGCAACCTATTAAACATGATATTTGTTCTATTGAAGTGGAGACCTAGTTTCTTGCTTTCTTTCTTTATTTCGTTTAGCATTATTTAGGGATCATGCAGGTTCCCATCAAAAAGAAAGACGTCATCAGCGAATCTAACGTTACTTCGGACGTTCTAACAGGGATTAATTTGAAAAATCGGTTGAAAACAGATACTTTTATTCCAGGCACAAAAGTTGCTAAATGCTGCCCAAAAAGTTTCGTTACAGAATTCCTTTACGGCTTCCAACTTGTTAATCTTATTTCTTTCATTTCCTCACGTGTGGACTATTTCTCTAAACCCCTTCCCGACCTCTTTTCTTCAACATCTTGCGCGTTCGCCCTATTCATTTTCTGTGATTACCTTCTCTCTTTTCCCCACTATCTTATCGTCACTATCTCATATCTCTCCGTACTGCTTCTTTTATTAAATCCTCGAATCTTTATCTTCCTTCCTCTGCCTCCTCATCTGTGTTCACCCTCTCGTTCTCTCACATTCATTTACTTCTGAACTTGTCTTCCGTTTCCATTTATTTCATCTCTTCTTTGTAGGTATCTACCACTCTTTCTCTTTCTCCCTCCTTTGGACATTTTCTTCGCGTTTATCTCTTGTCGTCATTCAAATCACATCAGCTCAATGGTAGAGCAGAGAACACAAGATAACTTTGGAGAAGAACTGATTTCAAACTACAACACAGACGTAGCATTATCCTGAAGGCAGTGTCAACTACTATTAATTTTTAACGAGTATTTTTGGAAATCACTTCTCCTGGTACCACTACTAGAGTAACAACAAATATTCTTTCGTTTATTTATCAAGTTCTCTGAAAGAAAAAATATTTTCAAAATGGTCACCCTACATGGATGTCCGCTGGGGGACAAACAGGACCTTTGCACCTCCGGGATCCGGCCCTCTGACCTAAGGCGGGGAAATTCGAAAGTTGGAACTTTATAGTCAATAAAGGATAATGGAACAGTACAACTGTTATACGTAAGCCTAACTTAATGTTCCAACAAAACGAGACTGAATTCTTATTTTCTGGTGACAGGGTTGCCACTAAGATATATACCTTTCCCCCTCTTGAAATATGCCCCCACCCTTTGGAAAGTGACAACAGACGCCCATGTCATTCTGTTTTGCTTTAACTTCACTTAATTTGTCCCAACACCGTTCGCCATTTTTCCCCGTGTTTCCATCTTTTGTCTTTACTTTATCTTTTCAATATTTTGCTTGTCTTTTCTATTCAATTCATTAATCGCGTTCTACTCTTGTTTTTTTCTTTCGTGTTTCACTTCAGCATTTTCTTTCTGCTTCTTTCTTATTCCGTTCTCCGCTTCCTTTTTCGATCCCCTCCCATTTTTCTCCGAGTGATTATTTTCCTCCTCGTTCAAACCTGTCTCTGTTTTTCCCCCTCAGTCTTTCAACATTTCTGTTTCGTTCTCGTATCTTTAAACGCCGTCCAGTCAGGTGTCATGGCCATCTTTTGTCTCTTTCACTTTCCTAAGTGGTTTGCTCCGGCCTGTCTACCTCTTTTCGCTAATCGCCTGTCTACGCACGTCATACTATGTGCAAATACCTGTTTAAAAAGAAAGACTGCAGGCAACTGAATGTACTTTGAGTGTCCTCATGCGCAGGAAAAACTTGCATATGCACAATAGAAGCTTGTGACTCCATTTCTGCATACATGTTCGTGTACGACAAAAGAATCTATGATTTATACTAGATCCAGATTTGACAAATGTTTGAGATGTGATAGGTTCGGATCAGGACTAAGTTCATCATTATCACCATCATCATCACTATCACCATCTTCATAAGCCTTTTAACGTCCGTTGTTCGACATAGACCTTCCCCAAGATTTGCCAGACCCTTCGGTCGTGAGTGTCATTGAGCCAATATTTTTCTGAACTAAATCGTCACACCATCTTATTTTTGCCGGTCATAATTTCGCATATGGTCTCTGGGTATCCACGATGTGATTCCCGCTGTCCAGTAGTTGTCTGATATTCTTGCTTTATTGACTACTTATTGCCATTTGAGTTTTCTAATTGAACTTATGATAACACTCTTTGCTCTGTGGCAAAATACCTTATTATCCTGAAAAATAACTTCCTCGTCATCAAACTTATTTTTTTATCGATAGAATGGGAAAAGTGTCCAAAATTTCAATGTTCACGAGTGCATTTACTGTCGAGATAATAGATGCCAACCCCCTGGTCCTCTTCCTGGCATGCAGCACCATATCATAAATGAGTGGGGAAATTTACTTGTTAGTTTTTTTGGGTTTTTTTCAGGCAGTCATCTTTATATATTGCTTAGAATGGCACCAGACAATAGTTGCCGCATCATCGTTTCGGCCAATGCGGAATCACGATTCACCAGTGAATATCACTTTCATCCAATCATCCACACTACATGACTGCTTCTCTTTAGCTCATTATAACCTTGTTTTCTTCTGTTCAAGTGTTAGCGTTAGTTTTGTTTTGGCTTTTCTGCATGTAAATTCCATTCTATTCAACCGATTTCCTACAGTTATGTCACAAACACTGACTGCTGTTTCTGTCCATTATCAGTTTTTCATTTTTTGTGTGTGTGTTTCTGTTTTCAAGGCATATTGCTTTGAATTTTCTGCATGCATTGACGTCTTCTGAGGTATAACTGTATGTTTTCCACTATAATTCTGCCATTTTGTTTATATTTGCACCAAATTTTAGACACAGCTGCCTAGAAATAATCAACATCTTTTACCACACCATTTCATGAAACCAGAATATCAAGCTATTAAACAAATATTGTTTGGTGCTATATCTGTTATTCGTTTTTTGTTTGTTTGTTGTTGGTTTTTTGTTTTTTGGGGGGTTTTTGCTATGAAGTAAAAAAAAATTTTTTTTAATGGATGAACATCCTTTAAGTGCAGTGATCCCATATTTTTACTGTGAATAGTAATGTGTTACCTAGCACTCTCTCCGTGTAATGTTAAGCATGATCCTTTCTTGGGCATTTACTGGGTTCTTAATTTGAGAGCCAATCTTTTGGTTAGGTGTTATATTTCAGCCTCACAGTTGTCTATAGGGGGAAGCATCGGCTGTAGATCCTTCTTTTTAGTACTAATGGGATTTTCTTGTTCTTGAAGTTTGAGCTCGCTCTGTCGAAAGATTGCCAACCTAGGGGAATCGTTCGTTTGATTTCTTCTTTTGAGGGTTGCTTAGAAAGTAAGGTTAACTAAAAAATATTCTTCCTAGGGCAGCTATAAAACCCTAAAACTGATGGACTAATATTACAGTTTTGCTGCTCCCCTAGTTTAACTATAAAATCTACAGACATTCAGCATAAATGTTCGTTTAGGTCATATTGTCTGTCCCAAGGCCGGTAAAGGAGGAGAGTTAGGCTTGGAGCTAGCATCTTCACTCCGTGAAACCTTTTGTAGAAGCACCTAAGCGATTGTCCCAGCGATCATCTCATCGAGATTATTATTTATAAATTTTCTTTATCTAGATATTTAAAGAAACTTTTTAATTGCGCTCGGCCTGAGGGGGTTTGTTGAAACCAAATTACATATAATTGCCCAATCATATTGTCAGTAATGTTTGTGTTAATTTCTGACACCTGACAATCCTTTTTCATCCTAGTTTCCAATCCGTAATATATGCACAACATGCAGATTGAGTGCCGAAATAGGTTAAGACATATTTCTGTTTAAAAAAATATTACATTACAAAAATATTACAAAATTTAGTGCTTATTCTCCTCCCATCTGAAATATTCAATTTGATGTATTACAAAAAGACTAAAGATAATCGTGGTCAGCGGGCAGCGATAAGAGAGACCGAAACCTTGCTTATATATACAGCATTCAAATGCAGTTGGTGGTAAAATGCAACTGTGATTGTTTGACCCCCCCCCCTCTCAACAATACCACAAACCACCAGAATTTGTTGTATCAGTATACATGTGACCATTAGAGGGAATAAAAGTTTTGGTGCATTCGTTCAATAAATCGTAACCCCGTTAGTTCTTACTATCATCCCTTTCAACGGTGTTCTCTCCATTCTTAAGTCCTGCCACTCTAATAAAATGGCTGGTAAACCTTGGCAATAACCAATTTCAGGTAAAATAACAAAAATAGGCATACTGCACCGGGTGAATTTATCGGACACTTTTACATGAACTTAATTTGTGACAATATACGGATTTTAAAACTCCCATCGAAGCCATGATTTTATTGATTCGAATGTGAACATTTAGCGTAAATACGTTTGAGGTGGTAGTACTGATTCCAGTTCTGTAGGTCCCACATTTAATTTCAAAAATGGCTGATATTACTACTCTTTTAAATGGGGGCTGGGTTGTATTCCGGTCATTCAGTTCCAAAATATCGGCCTCCAAAAGTTTTGAGAGTTTGAAGACTTGGAACATTTAATATCTAATAAGATAGATTTATTCTAGCTAACCGTTGAGGGGTCTTATTTCGCGGGAGATTATAATCGTAATGTGATCACTTGCTTAGTGACAAACATCTATCTGCTACAAAGTAATATTTCCTCTTTTTGAAGTTTTACATAGTGAAGCTTCAAAAATCGAATTCATTGACTCAAAATAGTACCCATATATCTTATTTGTATAGACATTTTTTCTTGGGAACTCTTACCAAAATTCAAAGAATCACTTTTCAAGGAATATATAAGGTGCTGATATTTCCCCTACTAAATTATGCCGATATTAGGGTCACCTTATATATTTTTTTAAAAAGTGATTTTAAGAACTAGCGTAAATGCTATCGAGAAAAATATCAACACAAATACAATATATGGTTAGCAGTTTGAGACAACATATCCAATTTCATGGAATTATACCAAGCAATGTTGCAACCATTTAGAGAGAGGAATTTTTTTTCTGATGAACGATTTTGCTTGAATGAATCTAAGCAAGCGATCACTGTTAAGCCTCGTGAACACAGAGATCCAATTACTCTCGTTAATTAAGACTGGCATCTTGAATAAATTATTCCAATTTAATTTTTTGGAGTCCTCAAACTCCCAAGACTGTGGGTGACCGGTATTAAGAAGATGTCGATCTTAGCCTCCGATACGATACGGTTAGTTTTTGATGTTTTGTAGAAAAATTCAAGCAATGTAAACGTTGGTTTTACAAAACATTCATAACCCAAGTCAATCCTAGAAATATTTCCCTTGAAAGAACAAAAAACTGAATCCCTGATGAAATATCAGTTTCTGCTTCAAAAAGCATAAATTAAATCTAATTGTATCATATAACTGGGTGGGAAAATTATCGTTGAAGACAGAAAGTCACTTAATTGTTGGAGTTCAGGGGTGAAATTCGAAATGTCTGGCGTTACATATTTGCAAAGAACTGAATAATCTAATCCTAACTAATTGATGTTTTGAGTATAAATAACTAATCATGGATCGACTCTAGGGATACAATGTCACAGGACTGATGGTTTAGAAGCCTATGTGTCGTCAATGTTCCTATTCTCACTGGGGGTACTAGAGTACCAAAGGGGATTCGATTATACCTACGATTCCGCGCATACCAATAGATGTGACCTTTCGATTAAGGAGATTTCAGTGTCAAGCACGCCTAGATTTGGCCTTGCCAATCGATAAATTCTTGGGCCAATATCTACAGTTACTTTATTGCATCCTGAGGAATCCTGCTCTGTTCAGGAACGATTTTATGTAGGATGCTCAAGAGATTTGAGGGGCTTTTAAGCCACCCAAATCTCTATGCCCCTCCTGGACAAAAATACACTGTGTATCTTGAGGTGCAAATAGTGATCAGAATTCTTAATACGTTGGGTACAGATTTAATACTATATATATATGTGTGTGTGTGTGTGTGTGTGTGTGTGTGTGTGTGTGTGTGTGTGTGTGTGTGTGTGTGTGTGTGTTATTACTTGGAACTTTAAATCATTTCATCACCATTGTAGGTATTGCATCACTATTGCAGGTATTGCTACTGACCTTTTCCAATATTTTGGATTAGTGCTTTTTCTTTGGTTACTCTGATTGCAGCTGCCTTATATATATATATATATATATATATATATATATATATATATATATATATATATATATATATATATATATATATATATATATATATATGCATATATACATATATATATATATATATATATATATATATATATATATATATATATATATATATATATGTGGTACATATCAGGCTATGAGACCCGAAGAGGGCAGAAACATGAGCTAGTTTGTGTAGCGAATTCACATTCTACTATATATATATATATATATACATATATATATATATATGTGTGTGTGTGTGTGTGTGTGTGTGTGTGTGAGTGTGTGTGTGTGTGTGTGTGTGTGTGTGTGTGTGTGTATGTGTGTGTGTGTGTATAAATTCTCCATTTATTACCGCTGACAAATAAATGTTATTCGTCAAAATTTTTATAGTTCCAAAGTATCCACGACAACGTGCCACGCTAGTCATCTTTAATCTGATCACGGTTTTTCAGCGTGTTTTCTCATTACTATTTTTTAATTATTTTTCGGATCTTGATACATGTAATTTAGTTAAATTCTTATTTATATTTGTAATTTTATTCACTATTTTGAGGTTCATCAGTTCTTTTACCATAGTCCTGTTTCAGGAGTTTTAAAAAAAGCAGTTGAAAGGCTTATTACTATGGAACATCGACATATCCACATGTTTATATGATTATAACTACCCCATTTAGGTCGACGTTAATGAGGTGAAGAAATAGAATTATAATTCGCTGTGAAACAACCCCCATTGCGTTACAGTTATGCATATGACAGCATGTATTGTTTAACAAGGTTTATAAAAAGACTCAGGAAGCCAAAATTATCTAAACGATTTGTTTTATGAGGTTTATAAATAGATTCAGATTATATTTTAAGTAAAAGTTTTTCCTTACCTTTGTCATGTTAAAATATTTAGGTATGCTTTTTTATCTCTTGGTTCATTCTTTTTTCTTACTCCATCTTTTCGAAGAAACGAGTGGTCAATGTTTACTGTTAAGTCTGTTTGATTTAATTAATTCCATATGCTAACGTCCATCTCTCACTGCTGAACTACATGGAAACATGTCCAGTTTAAGAAACAACCGGGGTTAGTATATCTGGCTAAAGTTTGGTCTTACTGGCTCCGATTATCTGATAAGTATCTAAAACTGCCTACCTTTTCGGGTCCGTGTGTATTCTCTGCACCCCCCCCCCCCAATATATATAATTCACACATAGCACCATAATATATAATTATATGTAAAACACGAAAACCAATGAAAAATTGCATAAATTGTATTTACAGATATTTGGAAATAATTGACTGAAATTGCACGAATATGGGGAAAAAATTTTTTTCATACATATTCATTGTTTAAAGCTATGAAGCTATTTACACTATATACATTACTATAGAGGCGACGAATATTTGTTTGTTTGTACAAGGGAACCTTGACCCCATGGTAAACATAGAATTGGTGGAGATGACCTTTTGTGACCTATAAAGATTAATTTAGGGTCAGTTTTAGCATTTTCAAATGTAATGGAGACGGCTGCAACCTACGAGCTGAAAATTTGAGTACAAGGGTAATTTGACCCTGGGATGAACGTGGGGTGCAGTTGTGTTTGTGGGATTTGAAAAAAAACTTTGTGTTCAATATTAAGTTGACCCTAAGATGAACATAGAATGGATGGCTATGAACTTTGATGGCCTCTAAAAGTCAATTTAGGTTCAGGTCAATTTTAGCAGTTTCAAATCTAACAGAGACGGCTGCACCCTACTGGCTACAAATTTGCATATAAGGGTAACTAGGTCCAATATGAACGTAGGATATGTGCTGACCTCTGGTGACTTCAAATGGTCTATTTAAGTTGGGTAAATTTTGGTATTTTCAAAAAAGGTAATTTTGACCTTTTCAAATCTAACGAATTTGTGCACATGGGTAACTTGACCCTGGGATTAAAATAGGATAGTTGGCATTGACCACTGGTGACCACAAAGGGTCAATTTAAGGTCATGTCAGTTTGGGGATTTTCAACCCACCTGAAGGTTTGTGGTCTCTACTTTGAGAGGCACTGTGTAAGAATTTAATAGATAAACTTTCAATATTGGTTACTGCAATCCCCGGATGGGACCGGGTATGCCAGATAGTACACACACACATACACACATACACACACACACACACATATATATATATATATATATATATATATATATATATATATATATATATAATCTAGTAAGCTTTACTGCTTTAAACACTAAACACAGAAAAAACTTCAAAAAATGTCTCGTACCACTTCAGTCACTTATTTCCAAATATCTGTCAATGTCATTTATGAAATTTTCTTCTATATTTTTCCCCTGTTTCACACATATTTCGTTGTTATAGTATGTATATTTTCCTCTTGTTGGAATCATCAGTTGTTTACCATCTAACCGTTTCGGGGATTTTGAAAACAAAACAGTTATATAAACATGGCACCCCAGCAGAGTTGATCAAACACCACCTCCCTTCCTTACTATAAAACTTATATCATACATGAAGTTTGTCATTTTATATAGGGTACTATGTGTATTGTATATTGATGTCACTTCATACCATATACTTATTCTTTCAAACAGGGATCACCAACGTGAATTACCTAAAAAACGTGTTTATCGATGAGAGATCTGTAAGTATAACAACAGATATGACTCGCTGTTCATGTCATTTCTATTGAATGTTCACCCATGTGAATATTGAATCCGTTATGTCAGTTTCAATATCAGACTGCATGCAATCTAACATGGAATCATCTTTTAGAAAACTAATCAAACAGAAAAACTTCTCCGAGTTGATTCTCTACTAACATATTCAACCAAAGAATTTGACAATTTTTTCCACTAATCTTGAAGTTATCTTTTCCACGCCGTGTACTATCGAGCTTCGATCAAATGGTTTTTAACACTTAATTATCAAATGAATTATCCTTATATACATGGTTGAAACGAAACCACTCTCTAGCGGGTAGTGATACTTCAATAGGCGATTCCATTAATAAACTTGGACAATCTGTTAGATGGCATTCCAGTTTAACCTTCCACCCCGCCCAACTAACAGTCAGACAAATCGACCGGAGCCAAATGTTTTCCCCTTTCCCTGGTTTCAGTCAATACAATGATCTTTCACACTGACAAAGACTGGATCCATCCATTTTGATTACCTATTTCCACTAACATTAATACAAATTAATTCATCTTAATATACACTATTCATTTATTCTAGTTTCATACTCTCTTTGAAATATTCTTTAATTTTTGTTATTATATCACCATGGACAAGCTGACAGGTTTTAGAGGGATCAGAACGACAAATCATGGCTTTATCAAATCGTCTAAAAATCTTACTTATTTCACCGCCTTGATTGACCATTCTTACAATTAAAGAAATAATTTCTGGTATAAAATCAACAAATCTAAAAGTTGCTCTGGCGATTCTCGAATATTCTGAAAATATTTTTTCCGTAAATTATATAAAATGGAATGCTACTTGTTCTAAAAGGCATTTTCATAAGTTATCAAACAATTAGTTGATAAACATTCCATCTTCGATTTTAATATCCAAATCTAAGAACGTTGCTTGCATTCCTTTATATCCACGTCTATTCAAGATCCTTGGGGTATGTATTACTCTACAATTTTCTGAGTTCTCCTCCATCCATCCATCTATATATATATATATATATATATATATATATATATATATATATATATATATATATATATATAAGGGGATTCTAAGATCACAAGACGCAAGCCATGAAATGTTGAAAAATAATTCCGAAAGAAATAAAACCATTTTCACTTTTAATTAATCATCGCTTCTTACCTAAGATGAATGAATAAGCTATAAGCCATATACACAATTGAATTATTCAATATAATATTCATACTGAACGCATCTATGTAGCTCAGTGCATTAAACACTGAACTGCTGTAAACAGTGAAAAAGCATTTAATTTCTGACATGAAAAATAACTTTCCACGAGATGCCTAACATGGCTTCATTAACAACAATTTTTGGCCATTCATAGGTACTTTCCAGCTCGGCGCATGTGTGTATGATATTTGTTGAAATATTTGATCGATCCATTTAGTAATAAAATTCAGGTAGATAGTGCCATGTCATAAAGAAAATGTCTATACGTGGAATATGCTGGGTCATTTCTAATATATTGTAATAGCAATCACTGCCTATGAAACTTTTTGCGCCCCTAACCATGCATACTTAACCCTGCCACTCTACACATCTGACCCAGACGAAGGTATCTTCTAGAAGGTCATGAGGCTTTAACAAAGGTGACCCTTCGATTTATTTATTTACTGGTTTTCCCCTATCTCCATGAAAACGGTACGGTCATCATATTGAAAATGATAATGGCTAAATTGTAGAATTGCCGAAGGTTACACTGTTTGTAAGCGTTCCTTGTATATATATATGTACATGTTCGTACTTGACGACAGAAACAATTTTATCAGACGATACATTATAACAGAGAGAACAGGGAGCCGAAGTATTGTATTAGCACATGCCAGTAAGGCTACAGCTCTCCCACTAAGGATTTAAAAACACGACTTTCTGATGATTCATAAAAACTTGTGCGGGTCTGTGTGTGTGTGTATGTCATGGAAGTTCACGGAGAGCAGACTGAATTAAAAAGATTGATAACCGTGACGACCACTTCGTTGTCTGGTTTCACTGATTGTGATTTCAACGCTCATTGAGTGCTTCGAAATGCGATTGTTAATTATCTTGTTTCGTTTTGCAGAATTTCAAATATTTATTTTCAGAAAAAAACAAGAGTTAAAGACGGAATGGGGCAAAATGTCACTCATTTATTAAAATAAATACAGGGGAACACGCCTATTGCAATCACTTTTGGTCTTTTATTTACTTTAAGCGGCTGATAATATTATTAAAGTATGTAATAATTGGAACAATTTAAATTTATACTTGATGATTAACAAAACTGTAATAACTTCATTGTTATGAACAACTTGGTACATTATAAAGAATTTAATAATGATGATAAATTTGATGACTTTTAAATCATTTCGAATGAAGACTGATTTTGATCACAATAACCATTTAATAACATCATCTGTGATTATAAAAGAACAGAACTATAGGCTATTCAGGAATTTATCAAGAATAAAGGTGAGCATACAATCAATTACCGGCCTCAACATAATCTTTTTTATTACTATTTCCACGATCACAAATCTGATGAGGTTAACTCTATGAAGCTGAATATATTTTGCCTAACACTTATATTAGGATACTTCGATGCGTTGAATTGGTCCTTACACACAAAAACACCAAAAAAGTGTGAGTGCTATATATATATATATATATATATATATATATATATATATATATATATGTGTGTGTGTGTGTGTGTGTGTGTGTGTGTGTCTGTGTGTCTGTGTGTATATGTAGATATATATGTGTGTATATATATATATATATATATATATATATATATATATATATATATATATATATATATTGCATTATATTATATAGAAACTCTTATTTGAAATGATTTGCCGTCATTACAGGGTTAATGTATCACTTGACCTAGACAATGTAAATAGCATAAACAATTAAGAATTTGGGGCTGCTGCATTACCGGCAGCTGTTTAGTTCAATGGTATGAGCAACGATGCGTTGAAGCGGCTACCCTATCGGTCACAGGTTCGATTCCTGCAGCAGCCCGATTTTCTTTGATTATTTATTCTATTTACCTTGTCTACACCAAGTGATACATTAATGACGGGAGATCATTTCAAAAAGGAGCTCTCATACATATATATATATATATATATATATATATATATATATATATATATATATATATATATATATATATATATATATATATATATATATATATGACCTGTAAGGATAATGCAAATAAAGTTCCTTGACTTCATCATCCCACCATCAGTGCTATCCCTAACCTATCCACACAATCTAATACCGAACTACTACCCTTCAACTCTGACACCCCTTGGACTCTCCAAGACTCACTATTGCTGCTACTATCACATCTTGCCACAGACAAGCACAGACTTCACCACAAACAGAACAATATCCCACACATCAGTATGACTCTAAAAGAATCCCTTTCCTTGATTCCCATTTTTACTTCATAAGCAAAGCATCCGATGGTAGATTTATTTTCTACGGAAACCTTTTAATCACTGAAAAGTACACTCACACACACACCACACAGTACTGAAGATGGGAACACCTCCAGAATCATGTATAGCACAGTAATTGATTCATTTATGGATTAACTACTTGATAAACAAAGTCTCTATACACTCTCACTCCTGGGTCTGTCTCAATTCCTATGGTTCACACACACACACACACACACACACACACATATATATATATATATATATATATATATATATATATATGTATATATATATATATATATATATATATATATATATATGTATATATATATATATATATATATATATATATGAAAGGGTGGTGGGAGGGTGATTTTCCTGATCATGCTGAAGATGTGGGATCATTCCAGTATGGTTACTTATTCATTCAATTTGTAGTTTTCCTTATTGTCAATTAATTTTCACCATTGTGTTGGATATGGCACATCCATCCAATGATCATAGATAGATAGATAGATATGAGTGTGTGTTTGTGTGTGAGAAAAAGAGAGAGGTGTGTGTGTATACACATATAAATATATTTATATATATGTGTGTGTGTGTGTGTATGTCTGTGTATGTCTGTGTGTGTGTGTGTATATAAGAATTGGAAAAATATTTTTCAAATGAACTCTTCCCCCATTCACCCTGCCACGTAATACCAACACATCGCGAGATTGGACGCCAAATGATACTTGGAAAATCGTAAAAACATATCTCCTGTCTGAATTAGTCTTGAAAGAGAATAAAATCATAGTCAGCATGCTTGATCATGATCAATTATAAATAGACGAGGCGCTTTATTACCTCATTCAGATGTGCCGCTACGCACACGATAAATGATCATCTGGCGATGCGGGGCACATCCTTGGGATCCTCTATGTTTCTATTCCTGCACCCCCCTCTCCTGGGGTTTTTTTTTTTTCGAATATATTGACCCATTTTTTAGTTTTCACGATTTCTTCAAATACTATTAAAATAGAATGGCATCCAGTCTCGCGCCGTGTGATGGTATCATGCGACAGTGTGAATAGGAGGAGAGCGTTTCATTTGAGTTCAAATCTTTGTCGGGAGTCAAAACTAGTCAGAACAGATCATTAGAAAATATTCTCCTATTGTGATTCAATTCATATATTTGATATTATATCTATATACACACACATATACATATATATAAATATATGTATATAATTTCCTATTGATTGTTGATTTGTAACTTAATACAATAAATTTAAAGTATAATTCAGTAAATTATTATTATTATCATGTTAGAAAGGCATGTTTGCCCGTGCCTTTCAACCTTGGTACACAAAATAGGCTAGCGATGTCTTTACCCCGGCCATGGACACTGCTACAAGCCACATCTGATAACAGAGCATAAAGGCAGTAGAAATTCTGCCTTCGTTACAGTCAGTCTGTGTATGAGTGTGTTACGAGATATGTCACTGTTTCATTTCAAAAGTAATCAGATATAAAGAATCATCTCCACCATTATGTACATATAAAGTCAGTTTTTTTAGAAATCTGTGTTCACATATGTAAAAAAATTCATTGATTACTGAATTTATTCATACTTTGTTAAAAAAGAAATAGTGGAAATATTTTTTTTTTACGTAAGAACCCCGCCTTGTTTAATTTTATGACATCTCAATAAATCTCGAACCGAACCAGAAAGTTTTATGTTATAAAACGATAAAAAATTTTAATCAATAAAACATTTTCTAAAATTAGTCCGATGGGGATTATTTGATGTCCTGAAATTGATACAGTTTAGACTGTGATATAAACTAAACCATTCTTTGTTCAGTAACTTTTTTTAGTTTCATTTGTTAGAATACATTGTAGATTTGCAGCATGTGAAGGTTTTTGTTGACTATTCATTTCATAGAGGTCGACCCTGGGTAATTACTCACAGCACGTTTCTATTATGAAAATATGTTTAATATTCTTTGTGCTATTGTAAATAACATTTATTGCGTTTTTCACCATTATCTTTAATGTCTGCTATTATTCAGTTTTCACACCACTGGGGATCAAATGACTGCGAGTCTTCTCAAATCTCCGACATTCCTTATTATTCACGCCGTGGTCAGCATTGTCTCGGTTATTGCTAGTACTATTATTCGTATCTTCAAACCAGAATTTATAGTTTCTGGCTTGTGATACCAGTGCAAAATCCATGCAAATTATTCTTGGACAAATAGATTATCTTACGCCTTCGTGTAGTTGCGTATTTTCCTATAGTAGATGTTTGAGCTTGGGTGAAAGACTGAGTTTGATAGTCAATTTTCAAAGTGTGCAGACGATCTCCATTTTGGGGGATTGGAACACAACCATTCCATATGTGTCTGTGTAAAACTAAGACTCGTATATCGAAATGTTTTTAAATCTGCAGATTAAATCTTGTGTGTTTGGAATCGTTTGGTTTTTATGAAAGTTACGTCAGTTTTGTTTGTTTGTTTTTGTTGTATTGTTTTTTTTTTGTTTGTTTTTTTTTTCATACTAAACTTGCAACAAATCTTGCTTTTACACTTAAGGAACTTACCGAACAATTCAATGTTAGTCATATGGCTGTTTATCGAAATTTGAAGAAGCAGGGGAAAATGTCAAAAGTTTTGAAAATGGGTACTACATGAAGTGGCCAGCAATGTGCTGATTATTGTGAGTCACTGCGTTCTCGGCGGCTCCAGTTGCTTTTTTGGTCAGGGTGGTTATCGGAAATGGATCCCTTTCCATAAGGTTGAGCGCCGTCGTCAGTGTCTCACTTTTGATGATAGACCTATGCCCCAGCAAAAAAGTGACCTCCATCCGAAGAAGATTTTGAGTGTTTGTTAGCATATGCAAAGAATCGTCCATTAAGAACTTTTGGACAATAACAAGACAGCCACAGTAAGTTTATTGGGTGAATGATTCATTCGCCATGACTTTGCTCCAAGAGACTATCATTTATTCAGAACTTTGCAAAACCGTTTTGATGTATAAACAATCGCTTCTGGGGAAGGGATTGAAAATCAGTTGCTATCTTACTTCAGGTCGAGATCGAAGGAATTTTGAAAATCTGGTATCGAAAAACTTATTGATAGGTGGAATAAGGTTAAAAGAACAGTAAATTAATAATAAAATATATCTTTAGTTACCACTACCTTTGTCCTTCGAAATAGATTTTAACAGCGGACAGAATTTTCGTTACAACCTGATGAAAAAATCGTTGGGAGAATAATATTGAAGATATAGCAGATTTTCAACCTCTAACCATTTTGTTCTGAATCTACATACACACCCATGCAAACTTGTGTGTTTCTATAGTTTTTTTTACCAATAAAGTCAATATATAAACCATTCACCTCTATCAATCCATACGTATCTGTCTACTATATTCCAATCTATTCGTAGATCTCTTGGCCTCAGCTTACCTCTCAATTTATCATTATCGTCTGCTACCAAAAAAATCATCCATAATTATGTGAGTGTCCTAGTAGTATCCTCTTATGGACATTGGTAAACAATAGCACCAGTAGTATTCTTCTAATATGTATTTTATCTGCTAAACTATTTTTGCATAGTTCTAATAAATAAACGGGTGTAATTGATTAATTAGAAACCCTTTGTGTTCTTTCAAATTGATCCCATCTTATCTAATTTTCCTTCATAGTTTATTCACATGAAACATATCAGTCATCTGTAACATACTAAGACTGAACCTATCGTGCCTCCTGTAAAAACAGAATCTTACCGACGACAAAGAATGAATCGGTAGCTGGTGAAGTGACGATATTGTTTTTGGCTCAACATCAAAGAAAATGTAGGTGTGGTCACAATGAGGGTAACCGTAAGGGTAACAAGCGTTATTTGTGACAAACAATCCGTTACGTTTGAAATATTGTCAGGGTTTGGGAGTAATCACTTGCAGAGCTCTAGGAAATTCTACTAGCAGACACAGTAGGTTAGATCTCAATTGAGTGTTGTATGTTTCCGGCAAAACTTGACCCAATAAGACAAAAATTTAATCAAGTTCGTCTCTGTCTATCTAGTTCTGTGACACGTATTTCAAGAGTGACCACAGAATACACAAAAAAAGGCAGATACGTACTGTTTTTTAGTAAATATTGACTAGCCAGTAAACTCGTTTTCATTCATTATATTCTGAGGATATTTCGAAGAAATTATCAAAGATTAACGCCTGTTTTAATCAAATTTTGATTATATACAAATGTGTATTCCAGTATTATCTTCAGCCTTCGAGTGCACACACGCAATTTATCTATATTGAATAATGAAGTGATACGCATGTCCATGCATGTTCTGTGGATAAAATACCAGTATGAGTCGTATATTTGATAACCGACATTTGTGTCGAGTTCCTATCCTTACAGGAGATCAAAGATTTTTCTCTCAGATATTTTTGGATTTTCCGTTCAGATTACTCTGAATGGGACTTTCATTTATTCTCAACTTTGCTGAACTCAATCGTTTTCAGCAGTAGCTCGAGATTTAGGAGCTCGAGAATTCAGCTCCTTGAACCCCCTCCCCATTTCAGGAGCTGTGATTCCCAACCTAGAGACCGTGAACACCTGAGGGTCCACAAAGATATTACTGGGGGTTCGTGGGTAAACCTTTACCAAACGTAGGGTCTATGAGCCTTTTGATGGCCTAGGCGGAGGGGGACCACCTCCAACAATTTAGTGAGATTAGTTAGTGTAGAATGTTAGTGTAAATGCATTGGGTAAAACTACAATTCATAAAGCTTTTGAGGGGCCCTCTTTTGGGAGCTCGAGGCTTAATCCAACCCCTCTCTCAGCTAGGCCCCTGAACTTCAGAATCTGATTTTGAAAGTCTGTCTGCTAGTCTTGGAATGGCTGAAAGTCGGCAGTGTTAAATCGATCCAGTCATGAAGTTGGTGAGGAACCAAGAACGCAAAATATTGAATATAGGAGAATGGAAGAAACAACGAATGGGGGAATAAAAAAATAAAGAAATAGAGAGAAAAATAAGAGAAAATATGTAAAGAAAAAATATAACCGAAGAAAAGCTAAGTAACTTCGATTAGGAAAAAAGGTCGGATTGAAAAGGATTTTGCCAGATAGAAAGAAAGAAGAAAAACAATCGATTGGAAGATAAGACTTAGTAACAATTTTTGGTAAGATTTTTTTCAGATAAATCTTCACGAAGATAGAATGAAAGAAATAACAGGAGCAATGAAATGATAAAAAATGAATTTTAAAAAAAGAATTTAAGATGAGTATAAAATGAAATAAAATCTTATGTGTTGGGGGATTATCATGAATAGTCGTCTCAGGGAGCAGCAAATAAGGCTGATATTTATTTGCATAAAAAATACTATTACAGGACGAGGACAGACAGAGGTCAGAGCTAGAGATGCTTCAGTTTAATCTTACTTCTTACGGTAGTTTTATTCACGACCCACTCACATTGCATTTTTAATCTTAAATTTAAATTTTTCTCAAAACTCACCCCTCCCCTTCATTTCCCATCCATCATTGATTCCTATTGATTTATATGGGGAAAATCTTTGAGCGTTCCCAGAACAAAAATGGTGATGATGGTATATTTGGTTGAATCGTCGGAGTTTTGGGTGGTGGGAGTTACAGAAGACTAGGGTGTAAGGGAGAGAGTAAGAAGTCGTATGCTGCCTCCATAATGGCTTGTTGCAAAGCAAACGCTGAACGATATTCTCGATTTTTTTCGTAGAGGCGAAAAAGTAGCATAAGTGACGAAATTTCGAAAAAGCGGCGGGTGCCTGCTGGGAATCTGCTAGCTGTACATCTGGCAGTTTCCATGTGTGAGAAAATAGCACAACTGACGCCAGAACAAATTTTATCGGTTAATTTTTTTAACAGTCGTATCATCAATTGAAATTGCATCGCCGCTACAATTGTACGATCACCGAGGGCAAGGGGTATGAAAGTTCGAAACTTATGGTCAATAAACGATAATAGTGTAGTACAATAGTTTCAAGTCACCCCAATCCCAATGTTACCATATTAAAAAAAAAACTTATTATTCGCTGGTGCTGGCTCAATCATATCGCCTTGAGGTCAGGTTATGCGTCTCCGTTAAAAGGTGTACTATCTGACATCTGGATCATACAGTGGGTCGTACTTGCTTATACTACAGACGGCGGTTGGAATATATATCGTGTAACAAGATATATTCCAAATATACTCTTTTCTCTCAACCTTGGAAAGTATATGCTTTAGTCCCTTTGGAATGTATGCTTTTCGCCCCTATCCCTGGAAAAGTGGGCAGCGGACACCCATGACTGAGGATTGAACTCGTTACGCACTAGTGAAGTTCTGCTAGACTAGCCCGCTTATCTTTGGCCCGCGACAGGGTGTCATTGTATGTTTCTTGAGAAATGGTAACCTTTGCATTGGAAAAAAATTGCGAAGAATAAAGTCAGCAGATAACGCCCTTCATCTGAATGTGTCTTATCATCATGAGACAAGCGTCTCAGTTAGAATCTTTTTGCTAGAAGGTATTTACTTACAACTCCACTGACGTAAAATTTGACTCTAAGTTATGTTACGCGAGGATTATCCATATCGCTTCATGGTATGAAACACTAATCCAGGTCGCTTTTCTAATGTGGACTGCAAGACTAAAGCTCTGAAGCACCCAAGTAAAACGGAAAAAGATATCAGGGGATGTCCTAACACCGATTCCTTTTTACCTACAATGGGGAGGTACTTTCTTTGTGAGGATCCATTTTGTGACCTCAGACAGAGAGAGAGAGAGAATATCTTTGGCTGACTATAGTGGAACTTTCCTATCACTTTTACTCGCTTTGAAGAATGACATAAACATTATGACATTTCAAAAGAGTTGTGTTTTTTTTTTTAATTCATTGACGTTGCTACAGATTTTGATTTCCCACGATTACGTTTCATAAATCACGTCTTTTGCCGTCCCTACATTTGCATCCTTGTAAAATCTCTGATATTGCTCCGTTACGTATTGCTGTGTGCGCTTGTGCCTTTCAGTCCACCAAGTGGCGCAATAGATCATAAAACGAAGCCGGCGAAACAATTTTGAGTACACTGACGTAGCTTGGTTGAAATGCTCTTGAAAGAGGCATGAACCGCATTTTTCTCTACCATGTCACATCGCCAGTCTTATATAATCAGTTGCATGGAATACTGTATAATTGAGGCAACGCGATTTTCCCTCGAGACCGAAATTCGTAAATATTTCTGTGCATTTGCGAAACGAAGTCTGTCTGTCTGTCTGCAACTATCTATCTACCTATCTTGCTAGTTGTGTTTATTCATATCTATCTATCCATCGATCTATCTATCTATCTATCTATCTTGTGTGTGCGCGCGTAAGTAATTCCATATGCTTATATTTGTTGGTATGAGCGATTTATACGTAGAATATTAATACCACTACCTTCCAAAAGATTACAACCAGCCAGAACAACCTGAACTTGGGTTGCGCCCAAATAGAAAAAAAAAAAATTGGCTAGTGGAACCCAACACTAGCGGTATTCGGTCTTGAAAAATTTGCCAAAATGTTCCGTGCCACGAACTTGTACTTCGGATATAATAGGGACGTGAGTGCACACCTGAGCGCGTGCTTACGCATGTGAGTTCGCGCTCAAGTTACGATACCATTTTTGTAGTAAAGAGGGAACCCATATGTGTACTCTCTGTAGCAGAAAAGTGACGATATGCAAATAGGTTTTGTTCTTTTTTTTTTTGCGATCATTTAGCTATATTACGTAGAGGTGTTAGCGTAGACCTTTTCATTCCACCTCACAGACTCACAGAGGTTGCCAGACATCTCTCTGCGTGGACACAGAGAAACGATGGTCAGTTAACCATAACGACGACTTTGATATCACCGATTCCATGAATGAACGAACAGATTGACTAAGATGAGCATGGGGGGGATGATTTCCTCAACTTCCGAACGGGGCGAAAGAATACCTACGAGAGAGGAAACCTTTACCTTTCCAGTTGGCTATTATTCACATTTTTTACATTTGGTCGTCCGTGGACATGAAAGCTCAATCAAAGCAGTTAAATTACAGTAAACCCCTACTCGTAATCATTTACTTGCATCTGAAATTCAACCGCAGTTTCAATTTGTCTCGTTTATCAATGAATATGAGATACCTGCCTATCTACATGCGTGTTCGGAACTGAATGTACAATTAGTTATGTCGTGATATCCAAGTGACCAAAGGATCATTGAATCTTGAAATATTATTCGTACGGTTAATTTCCATTCACTGGCAGAATTGATCCGACTAAAAGCTGGAGAGCTTATTTCTTTTTCTTTTCTTTTTTTCTACTTATTATCATTATTTATTTATTTTGCCCTTCAACGTAGCAACGGCAATTTCCATTCATAAATTTTGATCACGTGACACTTTTTGCGCAAATGTACTTTACTGTACGTCTAAATTTTTTGCTGGCTAAGTTGATTATTCTTTCATGTCGCGCCCTCTTTTGGCTGCATTCCGGGTGAGTTTGCCAAAAGGATTGATGTTTTTTTTCACCGAGTAATTCAGAATGCATACACAAATGATGATAAATAGCTAACACCAAGCATTATCGAACTAAAAACACAGGAGTCACTGCGGTGTACTTCGGACAGTATGGAAAGATATGTGTACCGAAATGTTTAGCGAATATCGTTTTCCCCACGTATCCTCTCGTCCAAACTCAAATCATCCTGATTTTTTTTTCGGAAGAAAATACTTGTCGAAGATCAATAATAGTATTACTACTTCTACAACAAGTCTACAAGAAAACAATAACAGATATGTCGCCGAGAGATCAAGAGAAAGTGAAGGATGGGTTTAAGGGTTTTATTTGATCTCTTGTCGGCGGTAAGAGCTCTAGTGTCTCAGAAAGTAGAGCAGTTGCGGTACATAGGCAAGTTTTCAGGGGACGTTGGTTCGAGTCTCGTCAGGAGGTTATCCTTTATTTCCGATATGCACTGTTTACTCACTGCCGTAGACAGGCGGTCTCAGTAATTGTGATGCAAAGTAATTTAGATGAAAAATACCAGTGAAGAAAATTATATTAATGACTAAACTCAAATCGTTCATGTATCGAAACAAAGGAAAATTCTCCAAAGATTAGAATGCTCAAAAAAATTAATAGCAAACATTGTATCAACAATAATATGAAGTTGGAACAAAACAAGTGGTCCATTGAACCACAAGCTTTAAAATATAACTCGGCGCAAACACTAGTTATTTTCAGTCGAATTAAGCACCTTTAGAATCGATACAATGTTGCCAACAATCTGGCAGTAAACTTATATCATCACGATAAAAACTGACAAACTGCTGGAAGGCATTTTCAACCTGGTCTGCATTGTATACACCTGCTGGTGCGAATATGTATCTCACACTGGAAAAGTTATAATCGTTAGAGGACATGTCCGGTGTATAGGGAGGTTGGGGCATGATCTTGAAGCCCAGGGTGTTTTGTTGAGTAGGAGGTCTTGCGTTATCCTGCGGCAGGATAGACTCCTTCCTGCTCACCACTGCCGGCCAAATTTTTTCCGACTCCTGATGTATCAGTTTCAAATCACGCCAATGGGACTCAGATTGCAAGAGACCGTAATGGATTACTTCCTCATGGCACCATCAAACGGTCAGAAGGATTTTTTTGCTGATGAAGATTTGATTTTGAGAAGGTTGAAAGGGGAGTTCGACGACCCAAAGAAAACCATGTTTTAGTTTATCATAGAGGAACCACTTTTCGTCAACAGTAAGCACGCGATCAAGAAAAGGGTCATTTTTTATACGAACAGACAAATTGTTGCAAGCGTCAAACCGTGCAAGCTGCTGGTCATTTGTCAAATGTCAAATCATGGGCATTTTCTTTGCTTTGCCGATTTGTGCCAAATGTCTCTCGACTGCTGCAAGGGCTGCCTTATACCACCCCCAAAGCCCGGCTGTTTGTTTCTCGGATAAGCCTACAATGTTGCCCTCAATTCTTCATTGTAGATTGACGACTTCGTCCACGAAATCCAGGCTCATTTTGGAGATTCAGACCACCAGTGGCAAACTTGGGGAACCAACGACGCAAACTCTAGCCCACAATTATTGTTAATTCTGCAGGGGGCTTCGGCTGTTCAATGGCCTTTGAACTCGTGGAGTATAATGACACAAAAATCGCGCTCATTATCTTCACTTCGCTACCCAATAAGAAAAAACGAAAAATAATCAAAAAACACACAAAACAGAAAGAGGCATAAACCGCATTTTTCTCGACCATGTCACATCGCCAGTCTTGTATAATCAGTTGCATGGAATACTGTATAATTGAGGCAACGCAATTTTCCCTCGAGACTGAAATTCGTGAATATTTCTATGCATTTGCGAAACTAAGTCTGTCTGTCTGCCTGCAATTCATTGACGTACGCATGAACAGAACGATGTGAGAAAAAAAAAACGATCAGAGTAATGCAACGCAAAAGTAGCCATTGGTTTTGTTCAAATCAAATAATTCTCCAAAGACAAAATTCAATTTAATAACTGAGTACAGGAATTAGGATTTGACAAGAATTTATATGGCTGCTCTTGGGCGCGAATTTACACAAGACGATTTTTCAACCGTTGTTTTTGCTAACAGATTCTCTCTAACTCTAGTTCTGTTCGATGGCACATGACACCCCCTCCTTCTTATTTCAACAGGGAATATTTAAGAAAAATCGCAATTCCTGGAATTCCTCTCATTCATCCCCTGTCCAAGTTCTTGCTTGTGTGGGGCTGAACAACTGAGGTAGAGTTCAACTTTCGAGCCAATTGGAGGTAAAATGGGGTCTTAAATGCCGTTAATTACAATCACCGTTAACGCATTATTACCCATTTTATTGCTTTGTGGATAAAAAGGATATTAATCCATTATGGCGTCAGGGTTTATCAGCCAAAATCTGTACCTAGTGAGCCATGAAACCAAATCAAAATACAAATTAGTTCGTCTCTTTATAATACCTCCATATACGATACGGATTATATTACACTTATCAGATGAACCACAACACTTGCCATGAATAGTAGTAAATATTTATAGCATTCAGATAGAGATGGTTTCATGGAACGAGAGTGAACGAGATACGCATCCTCACAACAACAAGAATTATTGCGAGAGCGCTTCGCATTCCAGTTTAGTGTTGCCACGTTCTTTTTCAACTCCCCCTCTCCTACCGACCGACAGATTACGAAATATTTGTTCCTCAACTCACGTTTCCACCTGGAATTCTGATCACTACTAATAACAACTATTGGCAGTAAACCCCATCAAGATTACGTATCGGTTTCAAAGATCAGTCTCACGCTTACCTCTTTTTTTTTCTGTCACTATGATCTCGTATAAAATCGTGTGTATGTATGCGCACACGCGCGTGGTGTGTGTGTGTGTCTGTGTGTGTGTTTGTCTGTGTGTGTGAGTGCGTGTGTGTGTGCGTGCGCGGGAGGGTGAAACGGGGTAAAATGTGGAAAAAGAATTAATTGAAAATGATAAACGTGAGTTCAGAGTGTCCTCGAGAGCGTGGCATTGTTTGCAGTTTCGATTTGTGATGATTGCTTCGTCTCAATTCCTAATTCAGAAATATTAGATGTGCAGATAAAGATATTTACTAAACCTAATTGTTTACGCGTTATCGTAAGAGGCCGAATCAAAGGGGTTTTTTTTAATGGCATGAGCACTCGAACAAATCAAGTGATTTGGGGGAAAAAAACGTTATTTGGTCAGTCGCACTTATGGAAGCAACGATAGAGTACTTGTACCAACAACATCAGAGCGTACAACATACTTATACAAACAATAACAAAGTACTTGTTCAAACAAAGTATATGTACATAAAACACGACACGGTTGGTCTTATGTTTGCACAAGTACTTTGAATGTAGTGTTGTTGTTCTCACAATATCTCTCTCTATATATGTATGTGTGTGTAAACATAACCATATTATATACACGAGCGTGTTGACGAATTTTCTGCTCGTACAAGTATTTTATGTACTCGTAAATATATTTGTATCAGCATATGCGCGCGAGATTTTTGGCAGATTTTCAATTACATACCATCTGAAAATTCCTATGGACTTTGCCAAAATTATTTAGGTCAGCTTAAAGTGAGATACGTGATACATGACAACTGCATAAGTATTCGATACGCGTCCACAGATTTACATCTTTAACGAAGTTACCTTTTGCAATTATCATTTCATAGCTAGCTTTACTCCATTTTGCTATTGTTGCTTTCTTATCAAAACACTCTGGATCGATATAAGGGAGATTTTAGACCGTAGACAAGATTATAGATAACGAGGCAGTCGATAGCAATACCAAGAGAGGACTTTGTGGACTATTTTGGAAAATAGAAGCGTGAGGTCCCGAGAGAATTACTTTGAAGAAACTAAGGCGCCATTGTTCTAAGTATGTTATTTTTGTTGATATTAAATGGCTAGAAACTTTCTTGACAAAGTTAGTTCAGTTGAAGAAATAGACAGACAAATATGCGTGAATAAATCGTTTCTGTCCAATTTCGTTGGTAGAGATAAAAATGCATTGAGCATTAAAAAATTAAATCAACTCAGGATGTTTTGACAGTTTCCGATTCCAAATCTCGTGTTTCGACCACTTGAATATTTTGAAAGCACCCAACTTTTATGGTGAGTTCTTAATGGTTCTTGTTAGAATAAGAATGGCGTGATGGAGATGGAGGCAGAAAAATTTTGTCGCCCTCGTGGTTTGAAGTTGGCACCGGCACTGGAGATGTGGAAGGTAAAAGGGAGATGTAGGAAGAGAATGCACGCTGAGTATGAACTTAGACACAGAGATGAAATTAAGTAAAAAAGAACACATACAAATATGTGGATGGACAAATAAGACGTACATTTAATACAAGGACATTAATGACAAATGAAAATGAAGTACATAAGATGATAATGATCGTGTAAAGAGATGAGAAGAGAAGAGATAGCAAAAGGTGGAAGCTCTCTTGTCATTGACAGCACTGGCGTCGGAGTCGGAGTGGAGTTGTCTGGAACGCTTTGGAATCCGTATGGCTTGGACCGTACCAAGAGATACGTGGAAACCAGGTTCAGTTTGCGAGACATACTGCCAAGTTGTCTGTGTTAACTTGGGTGCTATTCTCTGACACTGATAGACTCTCGACGGACACACCATGAAAGACAGAGAACGTGGAGTTTTATCCAAGCGTATTTTCCCGAAGTAAATAAATTTAGAAAAGATCACTGTGACTATCAGATAGTAAAAAACATTGCAATTTCATTCACGAGAGTGAGAGGTGTATACCCATTTGGGTCACGTGATGCAGACACGGTGGCGTAGCTGCGTAGTTGTGCGTATGTGTGATGCCTCGACATCGGTGAAGTGAAATAGGAAAAATTAGTACAGAGATGGGTTACGGTGGGAAAATGGTCAAGATCGGATCGGTCAGGAGGTCGGCGAAATAATAACGATCTTAAGGAGAAGGAAAGAGAGAGGGAGTAGACGGCAACAACTGCTGGGGCCAGAGGCATGGCAAGCTAGGGGTGCTGGTGCCAATGAGCATTGGACCATGTGTGTCAAGGGGTTTTATTGGGGTCGTCGTCGGAAGTGACGTTTTCGATATCTAGCTAAAAGTATTGAATTCCTGACTATAAGTATAGGGGCGCTACACTACCTTACCGACTGCTACGAGAGCGATAAAATTTCTCACTATCAATGTTTAGGAGTGAGTATTGCAACTGGAACTTTTCGGTACTTGAAGTCGAGACTAAGTGTTACTTCTCCAAAGAGTTTCATCACTCTTGCCGATCAGACGTCAGTGCAGAACAAAAAGTATTTCTAACTAATCGCTTTTCGCTGAACCAAGCTCCCTCTAGAATCCTATGTGCGATTATAAAAGAATTCTGAACTTGACAGTCATCAGGTGATTCCTCCGTGGACAACTCACAAAAACACATATTCTGTCACAGTTTTCTTCAACACGTCAGAGTACTGCAACATATATACAATCACAGCAGCTCACATCAAGCTTTGTCATTTGGCAAATGAAGCCAGCCAGCGTCATCATACAATTTCCAAAGAGGTACAAACTGAATACCATCCAAGTCTACGCACCCACTTCGTAATCAACCCAAGAGGAAATAGACAACTTCTATGATGACTTGAACTCCCTACTCCAAGACACCAGAAAATATTTCAATGTCATCATGGGAGACTTCAACGCACAGGCATGACAAGGAAATGAAAATTGAGTTGGCTTATTCGGATATAAAGTATGGAACGGAAGAGGAGGAGATCTTGTAGACTTCGCAACAGCTAACGGGATCAGAATTATGAACACCTTCTTCAAGAAGGGATCCAATAGGAAATGGACTTGGAAAAGCCCCAAACACGAAACGAAGAATGAATTAGACTACATCCTAACGGACAAAAGCGATACCGTCAAAGACATCCAAGTCCTAAATCAAGTCAACGTACGAAGCGACCACAGAATGGTAAGATGCAAAATGCAAGTAGATACCAACGAAAACTGCAACCACTAAACGTGTCAAAAGAGCGCACTCGATCCTTCAAACACACAAACCATCAATAAATCTCAGATGAAACCAGGAATCTCATGGAAAAACGCAGAAACTTCAAGCAACAAACAACAACAGAGAAGATTGAAGAGATCGAACTAAATAAAATTATCAAAACGAAACAAAGGGAGAACAGAAGAAGATACACGACAGCAGCCATCGAATCGACTCTCGAAAAAGGTCGGGGCTTCAAAGCTACAGACAAAGGCCTCAATCCAGAAAGGATGCAAATAACCAGCAGAAGAAAATGGAGACCTGACAATAAACAGAGACAGGGTTGTCGAACGTGCCAAAGAATTTTTACCAAAAACTCTATTCATCCAAACAAAGACTACAAAACAAAGAACATGATACGCAAGACGCAAGCAATCAATTCAAATATTTCCTAGAAGTAACACAGAAAGGAAAGGCCCCCTGGATTAGACATCACCTTCAACCTACTCAGAAAAGTGGGTAAGATCATCACTAGGAAACTGACTGTCCTATTCAACTAAAATAAAGTCCCTGCAATCATAATGCTTTTATATAAAAAAAGAAATCTAAAAGATCTCAACTACATACCTATAAGCCTACTCAACTGAATATACAAACTTTTCGCAAAAATCATCACCAACTGAATCACAAAAACACTAGATGAAAACCTATTACAGGAGCAAGCTGGCTTTAGAAGAAGCTACTCTACCATGGACCACCTGCATTCAATAAATCAACTGCTAGAAAAAGCAACAGAATATACGCTGCCACTCGCTGTAACATTTAACGACTTCAAAAAGACCTTCAACTCAGTGGAAATCCCAAAGTTCATGAAGGCCATCAGTCAACAAAGTGTAGATCTAGTATACATCGAAGTACTGCAACATACATACAGTCACAGCAGCTCCTTCATCAGGCTTCATAAAGACTCGGGGCGCTTTCAGCTCCAAAAGGGAGAAATACAGGGTGATACCAACTCACCCTATCTCTCCACAGCCTGCCTCGAGATGATCTTCAGAAACGCCTGCATCTTTGTCTTTAGATCTGTCTCAAGAATTCTTTAGAATTGTTTTCGACCCTAATCAATGCAAATAAATGGAAATCCATAAAAATAGTGAAAATTGATATTCTTTTTACTACTGACGATATATATCGACGAACTATGATGAATATCGAAAACTGGAACCCTAATTATAAGTATTATACTATATCATCTAGAATTGTAACTTTTTCGAAATGTTCCCTTTAAAAACAGAAATTTATAACGGTTCTTAAAAAAAAGACTGTCTCTGGTCTTTGTCGTTTGGCAAAATGTCTAGTGCTTCTATTCTCAAATGTCACCAAGAAAAGGAGGGCTACCCTTTATATATAAAATCCTCAACTGAAGCAAAAGTCAGGTGCATTTTTCTACGCAATTATAAATCCCTGACAACCTCTCGCGGAACCCGGGTTGAGAAAGGCGACGGAAATGAAGATCAAAAGAGAAGAGGAAGTTTAAAAAGGAAACGATTGACGATTAAAGATAAACGATTGATAAAAGAATGAAATAAAGCGTATATTTCGATGAGTTGTCTTACGTACAAACAGATAATCGTCGACAGGGATGCTATCTTCATGGGAGGCTTTAAATATGTATATCATGTGCACATGCTTTGCAAACCTGGTCCAAATGCATACACATCAATGAGAAGGGGGGGATGAAAGGAAAAGTATTTATTCTTGAAGACAGGTAGAGAGAATATGGCTGCCAAAGGACATGCTCAGTTACCCTAGTTCTACACAGCAGTAACTTGATACCCAACCGATTCAAGAATCCTGTGTTAAATCGGGATATGTGGTGTGATGACAAGTATATGTTAAGCTGTGCACAAAAACTGTGGTTGCTCTCAGGTAGAAAGAAAGAGTTCAGGTGAGAGAGAGGATGTATTATTGAGGTATTTTAAAAGTGAGAGGGAAGACAATGGATAGCGTAGAAGTCAGAGGCATAGCTGAAGGGGAAAAAATGCCCCCAGGTTCCCAATGGAGGCGAGGGCCAAAAAGCTTTATAAATCTGAAATTATACAATGACAAGGATAGATATTCGTACATTCATGAATTGCATAAACAATAATTCAGCTTTTTTTGTTTGGTTTTTGTTTGTTTTTGTTTTTGTTTGCTTTTGTTTTTATTTTCATCAATTGAGTGTTGTGCATATCTATAAAACGCAAGTTTTCATGTTTTCAATATTGGACCGGGCTACCTAGGAACGTGTAAAGAAGAGAAAAAAATGAAAGAAACTGAAGGAAGGTGAGAATAGAGAGACAATAAAAGGGTATGAAGTAAAGAAAAAGTAAAAAGAAGCGAAAGAAATATATGAATGAAAGAGAATGCAAGAGAGAGAAGGAAAGCAAAACAGAGAAGGAAAGCAAGAAAGATGTTTTGGACTATTGACAAAACATAAAAAGAAATCTGATATGGTGCAGACGCACCTACAATGTTTTTTTTGTTTTTGTTTTTGTTTTTTTTTTTTGTTTTTTTGTTTATTTTTTCTTTTTTGCTCAGATGTTCATAAATCCATAGCGCATAGGTATATTTAATTATAACTAATGTTTAAACCTCTGAATTCTTCACACACTCATACACACACACACACACACACACACATATATATATATATATATATATATATATATATATATATATATATAAGAATCTAGAAGTCTAAACATCTAAAGATAACTTATAATTAAGAATCTATAGCAAGAGAGAAAACCAACTAATCAGTGGGCCTGCTGTGGTAACCGTGGATCTCCCACCAGTACCAGAGCCTAGATAAAAGCAAGGATTTCGAATGCAGGTAGATGTGGCAAAATACAATCTTCCTGTGCCTTGTCTTAGCCTTGTGCAGTATACCGTATCAGGGGATAAATTGATTTCATGTACTAGCGAATGCTTATTGAATCGGATCAGGTCTTCTGGTCAAATGAGGGTTGATACGATAATTATCTTCTTGCCATCATGCGATATTTCTGGAGTATTTACAACCTAGCAGGTTGAAATAGATCAGAAGGTAGAGTTTCTTTCGGGCCCACTTCCTTTCTCCATCAATCCTTCTTTTGGACTCCTAAGCCCGGATACGATGTACACCCGGCACACCCTCGTGGGCCCTGCAACAACATCCTCAATTTGGAAAACGCACCCAGGCCCCCAAAGCTTTATAGATAGAAGTTCATCAATTGCATTTTTACTAACATGATACAATAAGGATATATGAATTGCATAAATAATGATTCAGCATTTAGAGTCACTTTTCACCAATTAAGTGCATATCTATTTATTTCACATTCTCTTTTCTTCATAAACGAAATATTGTGAGCGGCACCTCAAGGAGTAATCCCATCCCGGACCCAAAATCTCTACCTACGTCACTGATTAATTGTCATCTTCCAGCTTGTTTGAAATCTTTAAAAAATCACTTTATATAAAAGCAGGCGGTATTTCGTTTCAAAAAGGCGATGACTCATGCTTAAATGCTACTTTTTCAAACTATGGTTTCATTCTGGCCAAACAAAGTTATAGAAAGTGTTTCAAATTGATTTCAAGGAATTAAATCAGACATAATGCGGTCTTAAATCTAAATTTTTTTATCTATACGCTATTTTACTGTGAAGTAATTATCTCGGTAGAGTAACCGACCGTGACACTGCTATACATTGTAGAATGACGGTACGGGTAACCGACTGTAACCCAGGTATCCGACCGTGACATATATATATATATATATATATATATATATATATATATATATATATATATATATATATATATATATATATATATATCGTCCTAAATAAAGACCCAAATAGATCAAATCATTCGCCTGAAGAAGCCACAAAAACATGAACGTGCGTGTGTAGCGAATCCATTATTTCACTATATATATATATATATATATATATATATATATATATATATATATATATATATATATATATATATATATATATATCATAGTACAGTTACACTTAGTCACCCGTACCGTGATAATTACTTCTCGGTAGCCAGGCAGATAGAGTACAAAATATAAATTTAAGACTGCATAATGTCTTGATAAATAAATATATATATAGAGAGAGAGAGACAGACAGACAGACAGACAGACAGAGACAGAGAGACAGAGAGACAGAGACAGATACAGATAGAGTCCTAATGGTCACATAAAAAAGGTTTCAAATATTTCTGTTATTTGATTATTATTCATTATTTTTACAAACAAAATTCACAATGGTGATAGAAAGTTTAACTGGGTATGAAAAATCTGGAAAGAAAAATAGATAAAATATTATTTTTTTAAAGAGTGAGAGAGAGGGAGAGCGGAACAAACTGACATTTACAGACGGATGAGGGTTTTGAACCCTTCCGCAATTTCTGAAACAGTGTGTGTATGTGTGTGTAAGGAAAATTATAAATCAATGATGTAAGGTTTAGGAAAAACTTGTTTTAAAGGCGAAGAAGAAAAATGGAAAAATATTTTCATGAAATCGATGATGAAAGGATCAGCGTTATTCTGGACGAGACAAGAAATAGGGAGGAGTATTACACGGACGTTCTGTAGAGAAGTACTGGCTGATATGCAGGCAGGCACTGGAAACGTCTGTTCAAAAAGAAAATGGGAACTTTATATTATGTAACAAAGGCTTTTGTTCGAGCGAACGTGCGTTTGCGTTCTGTCAGAGGAATAAAGCAATTGACAAAGGAATCATGGGAAGCTTGATATGAGATAACAGACGGCGAAAGGAAAGTAAGGATTGTACGTTTGCCCGGGAAAGGAAATATGTTAAGCACTATGGAGGGAGTCATTACTATAAATGGATCATGTCACAACGAACTCACTTCTTGGGCTGGCATAAAGTTCATTCAGTTCGTTCAGCAGCAGCAGGCTTTCTATCGTCCGTCGTTGGACTTTCCCCAGGATTCGCCAGACCTCTCTATCGTGGGCGTCGCAGAGTGAATACTTTCTGAATTTTTCTTATTCGTCTCAACATCTTATTTTCTGTCGGCCACGGTTTTGCATATGATCTCTAGGGATTCACTTTGTGAGTCGGTATGTCCAGCAGTCGTCTGCTATTCTTACTATATGACCAGCCCATTGTTATATGGATTTTCTGATGAATTCTATGATGTTTTTTTCCCCTAATATACTGTGCTGTCTTCTGATCTCTCCATGTGTACGTTGATCATGATTCTCTCCTGTGTACGTTGAATGGTTCTCAGTTTGAGGGTAGGTCTCTTGGTTAGGTTCCATGTTTAAGCTCCATAGGTCACTATCGGGAGGATGCATTCGTTGTATACCCTTCTTTTTAGGACAGGTGTTCTCGAAAGTTGATCTTACCCTACCGGAGGCTTGTCATCCTACTGTGATTCGTCGCCTTATATCTTGAGAATTTCATGGCGATTGTCCTTGGTAGATGTAATGGTCTACCTTCTCGTGATCTGCGTTTTCGATTTTTATCGTAGTGCGTTTGTCTTCAACATGTTTGTTTTACATGGTCTTTGTTTTGCAAAAGTTCATGTGAAAGCCAACTTTCTAGCTTTCTTCATTCAATGGCATTAGTTGGAGGTCGTTTGCTTCTCCTTAAAGGACCCATAATAGTGGACTCCCTTCTTAGCCAACCATGTATAGATCATCTCCCTCTTTAGAAGAAGACCGACTTTGGTATGGTTAGTGGAGGTCCATTGGGCCTGCCACGCGACCTTTTGCTTTCCTCGTAATTGTAAAGCATCTTCTTCAATTCATCGTCTGTCAATTTGTTTAAAAATCAGAACCTTTTCATTGCGTTTAAGAGATAAATCGCCCATGGAAATACGGTCCAATAGGGTTTCTCCGCTGAACCTGTACGGGTGGAGCATTGTTCTGCGAAAAAATCTCCAGCATGAAACTTTGAAAACCACTTTTGATACGCTCGATCATCCTCTCTACCTTCTCCATAAACTGCACAAATCTTTTTTTTTGTGTGTGTGTGTGTGTGTGTATGTGCATAGTCTTTGTTTCGCAAAAGTTCATGTGAAAGCAAACTTTCTAGCTTTCTTCATTCAGTATCATTATTTAGAGGTCGTTTGCTTCTCCTTAAAGTACCCACAATAGAGGACTCCCTTCTTAGCCAACCATATATAGAGCATCTCCTTCTTCACTTTTACCTTTCTTAGAATAGAAAAAAATGCATAAAATGCCGAAAACGTTGCCTATTTTTTATCAGCTTCAATGTTAGGCGCATCTTTGCTTATCGATTCAATTTTTACAATCTTTTGAATTGCTTGCTGATATGGCAGCTACTTCAATTCACTAAAAGGCGTTCTCTTTGAATGAAGCCAGATGAAACTAAATCCTCCAAATGCCATCCAACGACAAAAACAGGACGTTCTCTTTGGCCAACCCAATACGCAAATGAGAGACAATAGTTTCTATTGAGTGAAGTACACGTACATACGTATAAACATCCAAACGAAAATATAAAAAAGAAACACGCACACGTTCACAGTAATATATAGAGATACACGCCGCAAATATATCCTCACAATAAGAATGCTCTCTTCCACATATGAGGGTGAGTCAAAAAATATTGCTTCTACCGTTCTGGTTCATACATTGACGTGAACATCTTGACCTCGGCAAGCTTTCAGTTCAGTGGATGGCAAAAGCGGTTCGTGAAATTCAGCTGACTCAAAGACATAATCTTTCCACCGATCTTTTAAGTAAGATAAAAGTAGATGAAGGCAATTTTTTGGAATGAATCGTAACCGGGAACCAAAGAGTAGGGTCTTATCAAAACAGGGGTTTCCCATGGGATCTGCTGGGTCAGTCAAATTTGAGGCAGAGAGGTCAAGTCAGCTCAAAGACGACAGTGACTGTTTAGGGGGATTCCAACGGATTAATCTTGATAGACTTTCTTCAAGAATCCAGGACAATCACAGGATCTCATTATGAAGGAGTTTTGTTTTTTTAACTAGATTGGCGAGAAAATGGTTAGGTAAGTTGCGCCGAGGAATCTTTTCCATCACGGCAATCTAATCACGAACTGTCTAACGAGAAACTCGTTCGGAAGCCTTGGGTCATCAAACTAACAGCCTTAATCTTACCCCTTCAGACTTCTTTTTGGCCCCTAAAATCAAAGAACATTTTAAAGAAACATGATTGGAGTTTCTCAATGATACCAAAATTACTGTTTTCACAGGGTGTAAATCAGAGATTACAGAAATTTTCAGGAGGTTGTAGAGAAATTAAAACACTACCTCAGAAGTTATCGGCGTAAATGGAAGATATCCCTTGTAACAATACTGATATTTTTGTTTGATAAAGGTTCCAGTGATGTTATTGTAATATTCTGTTAACTTACCTTCATCAGCATGTACACGTATTTGTACGCATTTTTATGCACTTATGTGTACTTAAATTAGGTATAACAAGATGCTGCCTTCGGTAGATTGATGATTATTCTCTTAAGCCTTTGCGAGTGAATTTGATCCTCACTGGGTGCACTATTGTATTGTCCAGGAACCAGAAAAGGTTAAGTTTTAATTAATATCTAAATTCACATTTGCATATATGAATACGTACATATTCATAAGCAAACATATAAGCATACATATTGGAGAGTGATTGCCATAGATTGATGGTTGTAAGCAATGTAATCCTGCAGGCCTTTGCTCGCTGTGCCGAACTATTGTGACCTTGTGTCGGACTACGCTAAGCTTATCTTTAAGTAGATACACAAGCATCCATACTTTATACAGTAGTAATAGTCTGCTAGACTAGCTTGCTAACAAGGCCAGGCGCCCAGATTTATATTGAGTTGAACATGAGGCCGCGGGGCCTCCAACATGGATCAAATTCAATACACGGGTTAATTTTGTATGAGAACGGGTATTCGCGAAGAAATATCCGAGCGAAACGAAAGGCTCATTAAACACGCATTGTTAGTTATACAAGAGAGTAACAGAAAGGTTCAAACGTGGAAGTGGTCGAACTAAAATGTCTTCGTTCAAAGTTTGTGAGTGATGCGCGAAAGATGGACTTGCTTCTTCATTGTATTTTGTCGTGTGTGCGCGTGCGTATGTATGTGTACGCATGCGCACGAAGGTCCAAGCAGGAGAAGCAGGCAGAGATAAGCTTGTTGTGAGCAAACGGTCTTTCCCTGAGATTTTGGGGGTCAGTTACGTGATATTTAAGGCTTAATCCAATCGCTTCTATCATTTTATACTTGAAAGCAACGATTTGTCTTTGGCGCAACATTGTAATAGTGTTCTACAATAGCTCAGTAACCATCACCCCAAGACAAGGCGTTCAAGTTGTAATTAAGCTAAGCAAAAGACTCCGTGTGCAACGCGTGCAAGGAGTCTCGAATTCATTATACAGTAGTAAGGGTCTGCTACATTAACTTACTAAACATTATCCTCGTATTACAGAGTTGAGCACAAAATCCATTATACAGTAGTAATGGTCTGTTACACCTGCTTTCTAAACATTACCCCGGAGCAAGACGCCCAGGTATTTATAAAGCTGAGCTCAAGACTAAAAGTGCACTGCATACAAGGAGGATCAAATTCACTACACAGTAGTAATGGTTTGTTACACTAGCTTACTAAACATTACCCTGGAGCAGGACGCCCAGGTATTTATAAATCTGAGCTCAAGACTAAAAGTGCAGTGTATACAAGGCGGACCAAATTCACTATATGGTAGTAATGGTCTCCTACACTAGCTTACTAAACATTACCCCGGGGCGAAATACACACAAATATGCGTACACCTGTATAAATATGAAAATAACTGGATAATTAAACTGTATACATACTACATATGCCAATCTGTTTGCACTGGCACGCCTGTACAATATCATACACACCGAAAAAACGGCATCCACTCACAAACCACACATCAACATATGTGCGGGCCACACATGTACACCTGGGTGGCCATTTGGTATTTTTCAGGGCTAGAATTGAGCAAATCCGATTCTTAACAAAGCTATTTGATTCAGAAGAAAAAGATTCGGAGATGACGGAGAATTCCTTCCGCACAAATGATATAAGACGGCAAAAATATCCATGAACAATAGATAAAAAATATGTATCTGAACCCATTTTGGCAGCAAACTTAGTCTGATAACACATATATGTACATGTACTAATATTCAAGCCGTCTGTTTATTTATTCGTCCTTGCCACTTTTACGCTAAAACTACAAGGTCTGTTAACCTAAAATTTGCCAGGAAGACTCAATAACCATCAGCTTGTAACAGAGGCTATGTGTAGTTGAGTTTGGATGTCATTCATGGTTACCAGAGGTAGGAATTTTAACAACTTCACTTTTTCTTTTTTCTGTATGAGTGATCATAGAGCAGTGGTTAGTCTATGTAAGAACAGCCCAAAAGTTGCTGATCAAGTGTTTTCAGCTATACGTTCAACCATTAGCAAAATCCAACACCTTCAGGATTAGTGACAAAAATTGTGATTATAAACGTCAGCTGTTTTTGTTTTTTTTAATCAATTTTTTAAATGTCAACATTTATGCATGAAGAGGGTGTCATGCACAAAGCAAAACACGAGCAAGGTTCTTCTCTGGGCAGAAAGTAAAATTGAAAACACACACCCACACGAATGAATACAAAGGAAGCCATTTATTATGATAACGGGTAATGTCATCAAATGGTTGTCGTTATCAAAATCAGTTGGTCCCAAACACTTCATTCAAAATGAATGAAAGATTATCCATTTACTATAATCTAATATTCAATAACATAAGGATAAATCTATAACAATGAATCTAAATTGTCCCAATTTTTATATTTTTTGCTTAATGTTATCAGCCGGTAATTTTTATCTAAAAAGTGATCACAAGAAGTGGCTTCTTCTGCAGTTACAAGCAAGGACGTGCTGAAAATCAATACAGCTCTCGATTGGCTCTAAGAAACGTATGGGTACAACGAAAAACAATTATTCACACATACATGCTGTGGCCTGTCTTGGATAAAATATCACAAGCCGGTTTTCTTCTTCCACCTTAAATTAGTGTTCAAGTTCTGCTGAATACCAAGCATTGGATCTCAAATTTCATTGTTGACAAGCCGCCATGAATACACACTGGGAATGTTACTTATACAGGTACACTAATAAACATCCGAGCAAAAAGCCACTGGTAAATGTTATAGAAAGCATGCTGTTCTCACAAACCATTGATAGTTAAGTTGTTAATAAATGCTCAACAAAAGTAGCCTTGAGTCAATTTTGCCTCAATGTATGTAAATTAAAATCTGAACATTCTCTCTCTCCCTCACACACATATATAACACTCCTTTATTCAGGGTTGAGCACTCTCTAAGTGAGGTAACTCGTTCATTGTAAGCTTATGCAATGCTCTTCCAACATCGAATGGAGCACTCTGGTGGATGAGGAATATATACAATAAATAAATATATTGCTTAAATTCAACCTCACTGACCGTCCAGTTCCGTGGAGTAGAGCGGGGATACCAGCCTCCGGGTCTGAAACTAAGGTTTCGATCCTGCCTCATGGTGCTGGATGGGATAATAGATAGTCTATAGCCACACTGAAGAGTTGTAATACAACGAAACAGCTGTCTGTGGATGACACAATAATATATATATACATATATATATGACAAGGCACTTGTGGACAAATTTACATGCATACAGGCATACAGAGAGTGGAACAAACCTTTACACGGATGGAAAGAACAATACATACACAAGCTTGATGCATGTGAGACTTTCAATATGTGAAATTCTGGCACTCAAATTTTATTTTTTAGATCTTCCGCGTGTACTCAACATGTAGCAGGGAGTTGAAGACAGCTATTGCATTATCTTGTCTGTCTGTTTATATTCTTTTGTTTTTACATGAGCGATTCATCATGATTCTCCTCTGGCCTGCTGGGTCTATCAGAGTTTCACCAAAGACCAATCAACCTAACATTTCAAGAACATGAAACTTACTCTATCTGTTGCATGCCTCTCACGATACTGTATGGAGATTTGGACTTTCCCAAATATGGAATCGATTTTTGGTCTCCTAGACTGGTTGTCAACCAAGGCTGAAGAGCACTGCCTCAGTCTTCCCTGCTATTTACAGGGTGCAGTCAAAATAAAAGGTATTGTCGCATTTACAAAAGAGAGATGAATAAATGGAAAACGTAAAGAACTAGCAGCTCTTACAAAAACTGGGTGCTGTCGAACCCCTAATATGGTAATGATGGTCTGTTAGGCTTGTCAGGGATGGGGGGGTGGGAGTAAGCAATTGTCGAACCCCATAAATGGTTATGATGTTCATTTCTGCAGCAAGGGAGGTAGAAGAGTGGGGGGAAGTGTGCACGCTGTCTCTTTAACAGCTCACAGCAAAACAGACACCGAACGCTATTGACACTTCTTTTTATTTATGTGTGTTTGTGTGTGTGTGTGTAGAAAACCAGAATAGTGGTGTAAAATGAACTTTTGAAAAAATGTGGATACCTGTATTTGAATAATGTAAGGGGAAAGAAAATGGAAGTGTGCAATTAGCATATTTTAAGGGAAGGCACATAAGTCTAGCAGAAAGTTGGGGGGTTGCTGATTTGCAGAAGAAAGCTGACAGCTGAAAGGAAGAAGTAGGAAATGATAGGAATGAAAAAAGAAGGTGGAAGACATAGCAGGTGAAATGAAATGGTATTATTTGTGTGCCTCCCTACGAGGGCAAAATGTGACACAAAGTCGGTTTAATGAGGGGCCCCCGACGTGTGTGCGGGTTGGTAACGACAGAAACTGCACAGTCCTTGCAGCCTGTGCTGCGAAGTCATCAAGGCACCCCCCTCTGTTTCAGTGCAACAGGAATTTGTAATCTAAAGGGAACAGGCTCACTTAATTCGTGCTATGTCTCGCCTGAAGACGAGACACTACTGATCCCAACGAAAAAGCTCAGAAGGGTACCAACATTTGTATTTCAAAACATCTCCTTCTGCAATTCTACACCAGGGTAGTATATTTGCTGCTTGACAATCAAAAAAACAAAACAGAAAACAGTATTTTTAGACCAAGTCCTCTGGTGTGTATTCAGGCTTACGTTAATGTCTTTTTTTACAGGAAATATAAGACAACAAGCTAAACAATAACTAGGAATTGGCCACGTTTCAGCTGAACACCAAGCAAGAAACTTTAAGGTAAATACCTACCTTCTCCTTAGTGGAAAGTGCAGATTACCCCCAAGTGCAACCCAAAAGTAGAGCTTTCCTGCAAAACTTCCCATAAGCCAAAATGGCATTAAGTGAAGAGGCAATCACCATTAATTCATATGGAAAAAATATTTACACCTATTTATTCATTTAATTTATATGGAGCATTCTTAGATCCCAAAGATTATCTGATTGTATGTCTGCCAGTTTTACACTAAGAGTAACGCTCTTAAGAGAACACTTAGGTCTTTTGTGATATCTTAGAACACATCTTGATAATGATGCCGCAAATACTTGAAGACAGAGCACAGATGCTCACAGGCACAGTTCAAAGCTATGGTGGGTTGAGATCTTTTGTAAAAGCAAAGTGACAACATCCCTAAAGAGGGGGTTACCCATATGGCAGATTCATGTTGGGAAATATTGGCGAAAGGTTAAAAGATTTGAGGAACAGATACAAGAAAACATTTCCATATTTGGCCAAAGGGGGAACTTTGGACTGGATAGCTTAGGTCAAAGCATGTATATAAAAATACAAAATTATATATGAAAGTGAAAAGGATAAAAATAAAGACAAACAAATATCCAGTTTTTTTTACATGTTTAATATACAATTACAAACTAATACAAAATATACTATCTCTGTAAATACTTCTTTGATACATAAATATTATGCCAAATATAGATCAAGTATTCATATAATTATTACAAACATTCATACAAATTTGTATATAACCACTTTTGTTCAGAAGCTTCACAACTTTTTGATCACGCACTAATTCTTATATATATATATATATATATATATACACACTAGTTAAATAATTTTATATTGGACAAATTACATAATGGGAGAGTTTCTCACTTTCTCATAATATATGTATATATGAGAGAGAGTGATTTATTGAACTAAGAAAACTTTGGCACAAGGACACATTTCTGGAGCAGCCAATAAAGAATAAACTTACTAGCAATAGTTGCAAGATTAACATGCCACTCTTTGCCAGGTGTTCAGCTTGTTTGATATTATGGAAGTACGCATTATATTGATATATGTAGTTGTATATATTATGAAATATTGTAGGTCTGTGTGTGTGTGTCTATATATATATATATATATATATATATTGAGAGAGAGAGAGAGAGAGAGAGAGAGAGAGAGAAAGAGATTCAAAAAGAGTATAACAAAGCAGCAGTCCTTCATTTAAACTTATATTGTTAGAAATAGACATTTTATTTAGTTTGTTGAATCAATTTGTACTCAAGTTAGGAAAATTAAATAGACAGATACACTCAGTCTATTTAATTTTTGGAGTAATTTTTCTAGTTTGCATACAAATTGATCAACAAAAAAAATTGAGTATGTTATTTCTAACAAAGTTTAAATATATCTATATATATGCACACATTATGTAATTTGCCATATATATATATATATATATACCTACATACACACACAGAGGAAGCCACTTATTGTGATCACTCTGGACCACGGTCTTTTAGATAACAATAACCGGCTGATAACATTAAGTAAGCAGTTTAAAAATGGTGAATATATGAAATTCATTATTTAAATATTAAATTCATTTTATAAAACAACTTTGTATTATAAAAAAATTAATATGAAAAAAAAATTTCATAAATCTTAAATACATTTCAAATAAGATTTTTAGGACCGACTGATAACATTATTTGTGATTATAATAAATAACTTCTTCTGCTTGTTTTTTCAGCTGCATGTGTATGAAATTATGTTTACTCCATAATTATACACATTTTACATATAACAAGATCTTTAATAATTATAGATGCTCTTCATACAGATTTCACACACGTACAATTATGGGTGTTGTAACCCTGGGATTTATGTTTGGAAGGAGATAAAGCTCTTCTTGCAAAGACATTAGATTTTTGTTACTTTCATTAAACGGGTAACTCAGAAACAGGCCAGTGAGAATGGCATTTAAAACTCATGAACATATTACTGAATACATTCATTTTCCAATAAGATATGAATACAACTATTTCAGAAATAGCAGTGGTCTTTTGGATAAAATATCAGAGAATGGATATGATCTGTAATTTTGGGATTAATTATTATGATTCCAACTTCTTTGTTATTTATCAAAGAAAGGATAGGAAAGCAACCCTTCATATGAAGAAATATGGAATTGTCTGTGTTATACATGTTGATGTGAATAGATTAATCTGGTCAGAATATTCGCCATCACTACTTTTTGGTTCATTACCATATTCTGGTTGGCACTACTGAAAAAAATAAGTCCCTCTTTTTCTGAAAAGGCTGTTGAATGGAATGGCCAAAATGATATAATAGCAATAAAAACAATGAAAAGAGCAAATTCAATTCATAAAATAACTCCAAGAAAAAACCCTCATCAAGACAACTGATATGGTTCAATCCTAGAACTGATCATTTGGGGGCTATGCAAGTCTTTCTGGCCTTAGATAATAGGGTTCATTTGTTACCAAACTCTTTTCTTTCTAGAATAGTCTGTGAGGTAATCTTAGCTTCTTCAGTCTTCAATCTTCTTTTCTAATACTTGAGCCAAACTTAGAGAGGCTTAGAGTCTCTCAACAAGCTTGATATCCAGACTACAAACTTAGAATCTACAACCTTGAACTTTTTCTTCAACAACTTCGGCCGAATTGTCAGAAGATTGAAGTTTTCATTATTCAAGTAACATAAAAATGTTGAAAGGGAAGGATCTTTTGATAAAGGCAACCTCATTATCTAAAGCAATTGGATTCTAAGCTTGCTTTCATGTTAGGCTATGGTATTACAGCATAGTCAAAAAGCAAGACGATGAAAATAGATATTTTGCTTATTATATATATATATATATATATATATATATATATATATATATATTATATATATATAGGCAACTCAACACACTTAATCTTGTCTTCATTTCTTATAATCCTGGGAAGTTAGACCATCCAAATGCTTGAAACTGAAATAACAGCTCTTTTAATTCTGCGCTCAGAAATTATTTAAAACTAGCATAGTACCTGTCAAAAATGATGGAATTATTCATGTTTGGATCAGCACTTCTGCATTCTGCAAAGGATCAGAGTGTAATATCTGTACACTCTTATTAGGAACAAACCTGCCCGGCACATCTGCCTAGGATCAAAATGTAAACACAAAAATATATATTCAATGTGAGTAAGTCAAGTTTCTACATAAATCGACAACTTCAATTCTGTATTAACTTTTGTAAAAAATCAACCAAATTTAATAAGATTTATATCATCTTGTAGAGCTCTTCATTGTGAATAACTTCTTTTTTTTTTCAATTACACCGAATCTCGAAAATAGCTTTGAAAAATGCTAGTTAAAAAATTTTAGGGAATTTTACTTCAAATCTGATATAGAGAGTAGTAATGAATTGCACTAAACTTTCCAAATACACTCAATTTCAAATGATTTTTTTCGAAAGACCACCAACAAAAAAAAAAGATTCACCAATTTGTAAACATGTAGCAAGAGCTTTAATGTTGGAAATGAGAAAGATTTCAAAAGTCAGGCACAAAAGATTTATAATCAAAAAATAAATTATTTCTAGTACATATGTCTCCGTGGTGTAGTTGATTTATGAGTTTTGTTATCAAGAGATTGGTGGTTCAAATCCACCTGGGAACTACATTTTTTCAGACAATAGTAGTTACAGTTGAGGATGTCATGTTTACATATAAATATTAAAGAAAACAAGACCAGTAAGAAAACTGTGTACCAGCACAATGTGTGAATGTAATTGTAAAAACTTGAAAAATACTGTACAAGACTATTTCAACATGAAATAGATGAAGAAATATTAATGCAGTGGAAAAATTGAACAATCCTATTTTGCAAAGTTTTGTTATATATAGCTACAGGCCATCAAAAATGGCTATTTTGTCCACTGCATTGATATTTTTGCATCTACTTTACATTAAAATATTCTTGTTCAGTATTTTTCAAGTTTTTATAATCATGTTTATACATTGTGTAGGTGCACACTTTCTTTACTCGTGATGTAAATATATATATACACACACATATATATATATATATATATATATACGTATGCATTATACTATTTGAGACACTATATAAAACGACCTCCCACGGGGAATGAGTCACTTTGCCTGGCCAGCATAAATAGAATGAACAATTAAAGAAAAATGGGAGCCCCATTTTCTAAAAATTGTTTATGCTATTCACACTGTCTAGGCCAAGTGACTCAATCTCCATGTAACAACGGGAGGTCATTCTACATAGAGTTTCAAATGATATAACGCATCCATAAATATTCTGACAGATTATATATCAATTTCTTGATAATATAGATATTTATATTTATATATTTGGGCAGCAATCCTTCATTTATACATGTCAGGTTAAATATGACTGACAAATAACATTTTGGAAATTTTTTTATTGAATTCTTCTTGCTTCTGCACAAGAAAACAAATGTTTGGATTCATAGAGTTGTCCAAAAATGTTACCATACCTAGCGCTTTTGGCTAAACAATTACCATTATCCAAGGTCTTTGACAATTCCACAATTATCTTAACCACAGTGTATTTGTCTTGGTCATGAGTGTGTTCATGTCATGTGGTAAGTGTTGGGAAACGTGATGGCAAATTACATTCTAAACTTCCTGACCTTGGCCAAAGGAGATTTTATTCACTGTTTTTAATAATTGATGCAGCTTTTCTTACAGTTTATTTTGTATAATATATGAATGTTATCTACAAGTATATCCGTTATAGGTCTGATAGGTGGCAAATTAGGTGCCTAAATAAAGTGATCCAACATAAGCATTTATCGGTTGTTTTTCATAGGAGACACAGTCCTCCAAAGGGCAGTAAACTCATAAGCTATGTTGATTTGACTACAAGAAGATTTTCATATCAAGACAGGTTGTTGCTAATAACACACAAGTACCACCTTATCCAGACGCCCAACTTGCCATCTATTAGACTAAAATGCCATAAGACAACATAAATATACAGAGGCCTTAGAAAACAAAAAAAAGGAATCCAATGCTGAACGAAATCTTCTTTGGCCAAGATCAGGGAGTTTTGAGTATTTTTTTGCAATTGAAACCCTTCCAAATTAAGGATTCAAGTTTCCTATCACTCACCACACGACAAACACACTAATGACCAATCAAATATCACCGTGGTTAAAATGATTATGGAATTATCAAAGACAATCAAGTGATAGGCCCACAAACTGAGAAATATGCAACGTGTGCATAGGAGAATCATGGGGAGATCACAAGACAGCACAGTATATCAGGAAAAAAACGGGAGTCCGAGCCATCATAGAATCTACAAGAAAACTTAAATGGCAATGGGCCGGGCATGTTGCAAGAATGGCAGACAACCGATAGACATCACCAGTCACAATGTAGATCCCCAGAGATCACATGCTAAACCGAGGCCGGCAGAATACAAGATGGAGAGATGAACTGAACAAATTCAGAAAATACTGGCTCCGTGACACCCATGATAGAAAAATGTGGCGGATCCTCGATAAGGTCTATATCCAACGACTGATGACAAAAGACAGATGATGATGACAACAATGATGATTACTATAAACTATTAAACTCTATGAATCCAAACATACATTCTTTCATGAAGAAACAGAAAAAAAATTAATAAAAAATCAACAATATGTTCCTTTTGATGAAGTATTGCAACATTATTATTAATTCTGATTAGTTTTTACCTTTGTTGCCGTTGGTCCGATTCAAAGATGTGATAAAGAGCCACTGAAAATTGAAATGAAAATAAAAACTAGTCAAAACAAATAATAATGTTGCAATACTTCATCCAAGAATAAAAATTTGAAAATAGAATTAATAAAATCGTTGTATTGAGAGACTGCAAGGTCTCAATGGTAAACATCATCAACATGGAGTATCGGCTGTAAGGAGTTAGGTTTAAGGTGTGAAATTAATTTCCATTTAACTATAGAGTCCCTATGGCTGGTTGGTAAGAGCATCCCAATGTATACTGCCCCCCCCCCCCCGGCAAGAGGGTGTGAGTTTGGTTCTCACTGAGGGCTCTCTATTTCATAATTACGCTGTTAAATCGTTGCCTTTGGATTACAGTCCTATCAAAGTTTTGATAAAAGCAACTGAAAATTAGGATGAAAGTAAAAAATAGTCAGAATTGTTGATAAAAATATTCCTTGTCAGTCATATTTAACCAAACAGTATATATATATATATATATATATGGATAGACATTGTGTAATATATATATATATATATATATATATATATATATATATATATATATACACAAGGATACATGTTGTGTAATATATATATATGTGGACTAGCTGTCATGTCATGGTTAGGATTCATTAATCAAATACAATAAAATTTCCATTCATTCTAAAGATTGTATATTTTGTGACGCAGCAAAGTCTAGTGGTAGCAGTTGAGGGAGGAGAATTCTCAACTAATACTTTGCCACTCCTTTTAATCAATTTCTGTTCTCATAAATCAAATATTTCTAGTTTTAAAAAGAAAAGAAATACATTGAAAAATCAGGAAAATAGGATTGTCAGTGCCCAGGAATTAGCATTTCTGACAGAATACGACTATTACATAATATAATGTAAATGCATTGCTAATGATTTTACTGCAGAAACGCATTGAAAATTGGTACAAAGGAGATAGTTAGCAGCCTGGAGATATTATACCATGTATAATATAAATGCATTGCAGATGATTTTAAGATAGAAATGCATTGAAAATGAGGAAAATAGAATAGTCAGTGGTCAGGAATTATTGATCACTTCTCTCAAAAACAATCATCAGATAGAAAATGTTTTGGCAGTGACTTTAGATAATATTTTTATTTCGAATTTCAAATAAAGAATTATTATGGGGAATCAGTAGAGATTTTTGAAGAACGTACAAGTTATAATTCTTTATCCTTTTTCTTTAAAACATATGTAGAGGCTATGATAAAAAGTTATCAACAAAAATTATCATTTTAACACCCCGAAGTAGATCATAAAGTCAGTAAGTCTATTCAAATCTGAAATGTCATCGTATAGAGCAGAAGTTCAGAATGTAATCTTTACTTAGGTTCAAATACTAATTAGTCATACAATAAACATTATTACAGGTGCCAACAATCATACGTCATAATCAAATAGCACAATCACTCGGTTACCACTTTAGAAATATCCGATTGTCCAAGCTGGATGCAACTGATCGTCAATGCATTGATTTGAGAAGATGAAGTACCCATCTGCACCGTGTAAGAGGTAAAAATTCAATCACTTCTTTACGCCATTCCACAAAGTTTCACTGGAAGTTATTGAGAATCTTTGAAGTTATTGGGTGGTGTTGACATAGAGCTACAATGCAGAGGAGGTGACTGTACATGGATCCACCCAAAAATCAAATCACTCCCACTTTAGCCCTTCCACAAAATTTCATTGAAATTCATCAAGAACCTTCAGAGATATTGGATGGTGTAGACATGTGGCTACGATGCAGGGGAGGTAATTGTAATGGACAAGAATGGTAATAAATGTTTGACGGTTAGCTTAAGATGTTTGATAGTCAAAGCAAATTTCTCCATAAGAGAAATACAGCATAAATAACTGATAGTCCAAGGTGTCAAACACCCAACACGTCTTCAACAAAAGGCTAGGAATATTTCCTAATTGAAAGGTAAAAGAAAAAAAAAAAATGGTTCAAAATGTTTCATTGTCAAAGCATCATGAATAAAATATTAGCAAAACTCAACAATGTTGAGCAGAAAGGCTGGAAATAGTTGACGACTTAAGAAAGGGTATGTGTAGATGTATGAAATCAAGTTGAGTACCCCAGCCTAACACAATAGTAGCACCAGTCAGTCTTCAGGTAAAAAGGTTATGATATTTAATTTGAAATTTTAAAAGACTAAACCTTTCCCTGAGCAAATTAAAATGTTTAACATGTCTTGAATCTTAAATTTCTTTTTTTTTTTCTTTCTTTTTTTTTTTTTAAATCGTCCACTTGTACTCATTGCAGGGAAATGAAGATGACAGTCACATTACTTTTGTCTGCCTGTTTCCACTCTCATTTATTTTACTTGAGCAATCTAACATAATCCAATTCTGGATTGCCATAAGATGTTGGACATAGGTCTGCCTATCCCAAGTAAGGAAGGATTAGGCCTTAACTTTGAATACTGCAAATTAACTAAAAGTTCAAACTCAATCAGAGTAAATGTTTGCATCTGATTAAAAATAAAATGGATAGATATATTCATAAAACAGAAATTCTATTGCTAAATGATCGTCATTAGGGCCAGATCTTACTTTCATCATCCTAAAATTACACTAAAAAAAAAATCACAGTACTTTTCAAAATCAGTAAATTAGTGTTGATTGAAGATCTCATTCCCCACAATTAGCCATGGAAGATAAAGTCAAAATATATTTTTCAAGATAAGCTTGATAAATAATTGGCTAATATTTGACTAGATATTTTGTGAGATTCAAAAACTGCACCTTAATACAGGTTACAAAATACTGTTCAGAATGCAAAGAGCAAAGATTTTTTTCTCTTTTTTAAAACATAAAAAAAGACCCCAAAAAACACACTAAATATAGCATCAAATGGGAGAACTACATAACCAACCTTGCAGTCCTTTAGAAAGCTGAAGCTAACATCATCAAACATTGGCTCATATAGACAGGCTATGTGACACCAGACTTCCCTAACAGACCCTCTACAGTGAACTCAGCACCGGCAAAAGACCTGGCAGCTGTCCTCTGCATGGCTACAAGGATCAACTCAAACAGACTATGAAGAAGATTAACATCAATCTGGGAAGAACAAGAGGCCGATCGCTGAATCTCGCGTCAAATCATCTAAACTGTAGCAGGATTGTTTGAACAAGAAACCTGGCAGAAATGACGAGAACTAACCAAAAGATGAAAGAACAGCCAAGCCTAAATGAAACAAAGAACTTAGAAACAAGAATAGCCAACTATACAAAGTTGCAAACACCAATCCTTAAAGCCAACTTTTTAAGAGTGGTTTCAGTTTTTAAGGAATGACAACTCGAGGAATTTCAGTGTTCTCATATTTCAGATTTTGATTAAATTTGATCCATAGGAATGAAAGGACGTAATCTGATAACCAATTCACTTCTTTTTTTTTTCAAGTTTTTTCTAAAAATAACTCATCAAAAATCCACAAGAAAATTAATACCTTTCAGCCATATTAAGCCCTGTTGAAAATGATTCATCCTAATAATGCCAGGGATTACATCCTGCTTCTGGTATCACATAACCTAGTACTACTCTGCCAAGTAAACCCTTTGCCCTGAGAAATGATATGAAGGACCCAATGATCTACAAGGTCATCTGATAATTTGAATTATCATCCTAATGGTCATCAGAAAATTATTCAGCTCAATTCCTACTTTAACAATACTCCTCAGTCATGAAAGATTAGTGACCCATTCTCTAGAATTGGAAACATCTCACATTGAAGTTGTTAAGATAAACTGTCTTCAATAGATGACACAACTTTTACAGAACTAGTGATTTATAATACTACAGAGAATAACTAAAATGATTTGCCTGCTTACTTCTCCTGAATATAATTGAACAATCATAGCCATCAAAAATGGCAAAGGGTTCTATCCTTTTTTTGTATAGCTGAGTGTGTGTGTGCGTGCGTGTATGTGTTCCAGCACTCCTGACCATACCGTTTTGTCAAACAGACTTGAAAAATGGCATCAGTACTCCACTAAAACTCTTCGAAAAATCTTTTGTTTTGATTTTTGGAAAAAAAGCTTTTTTGACAGGTTTATTATCAACATCTAGATTATCCAGATTCTTTTATATTAAATGTTTTCCAGTTAAGTAAGGCCAGTGATGTCATAAATAAAATTCATCCTGACCATATTTATTCCTCAATGGAATTTTTTTTTTACACGACTTCAAATTATGATGCTACGGTTGTTCGATTATTGACTGTTCATTTTATATACTTATCAGGTTATATTTTTGTCATCATAATGCAAAATATTAGAGGAGTGTGGGGCCTTGGCATGCCCAAAATTAGCCCACTCTAAGAGCAGTGGTTCTTAATCAATAGGATATTATCCCTTGGAGGGATTTCAAAATCCTAGGGTGGGAATTTCACTCCATATCCAAGTGTGTGCAAATGGGACTTGGGTGTATGTTCAAATTGTTATGTCCCTGACTGACCTATTTTTCATAATGGAATAGGTTGAATGGAATACATTGATGACATTTATTTTCAAATATCTTCTGTTGTGTGTCTTATTTCTCGAAGTGTAAGGTGATATGTGGCCTACACCGGTGTGCGGTTTCAGAAATACAAAAACCGAGCTCTTGAAGAAAAATGAGTAGTATTGCATTGCAATGGAAGGTTCATAGAATTTTGATAATTTTCTTCATACTATGTTGCTAGTATGAATCTCCAGTAGAGGACAAGGGAGGTGATGCTGAGAATTTAGGGGGGGTGAAAAGGGTTCAGAGCCACTGTCTTAGAGCTATGCCCTTGGCACTTTGCACTAATGCCCTTAAGAAAGGCATGAATCAACTGTTTAATGAAAAGGAACTTTCATCTAGAAATGACAAAATAAAATTTGGTTTATTTATCCATAAAAAAGGAACCAGGTAATGTACATGATATTTTACTTTAGACCTAAATTTTACAAGAAAGTGAAATTTTTTTCCACTTCAAATACCTCAAATTTCAAAAATGGAGAAGTGTCCAGAAATGATCTTTACATATCAATAGGACAAATTATTGGCCTTGTTAAATATCTAATGAATAGACAGAGACAAAAAAAAAAAAAATTAGATCTATCAAAGAAAATATCTAAAATATATCTGATGAGAAATGGATAAAATCCGATATCAAATAAAGAAGAGCAAGTCAGATCAGATTGAATATTAAATCAGGAATATTTTTTTGTGTCTGTAAGGACAATGTCAAAATGTCTTGTTTAGGAAGACTATATATATATATATATATATTATATATATACATATATATATATATATTAAAAAACTGTATATATATGCTGACCAGTGTATTGCTCATAAGAACATTTATTTTGGCAGTTAAAAGTAATTTTCTTTCCCCCCCCCAATCCAATATACTTTCTGCTGTTTTATATGATCTCTTTGCAAAAGTACTCATTCACTCCAAATCATTCTAACATTTTGAAAATCTCACCAATAACAGAACAAAAAGAATAGGAAAACAAGTCAAAGAGAGAAAAATAGAAAAATCTGAGATTTACAAATGATGATATTCTTGAAGAATAGAAGCCAAAACCATAAGAGCAAAGGTAGTTGGAAATGGTGTTATGGATGGTAGGGTGGGAAGGGTGGGATAGTTTGGGGTGAAGGTGAATAGTCACCACAGAGGGGAATGAGTGATGGATCCTTCCCAACATGCTAGATTGGCTCTTTCCAAGCGTTCGGTAAGAAAGTCCAGTTTGGGTTTCACATTCTGCTGTAGTTCCTGCAAACGACAAGAAAAAAAAAATTAAAATGGAAAAATGAAATAGCACTGGAAAACTATTGGCCATGGACTATGAAAATGTCTTGAAGTTATGTTTAGCCTTTATAATGAAACAATACAATGTGGAGATAAAATAATACGTTGTTGAAACAAAATAGATATAGCAGATAAACGAGAATAGAAAAAATAAGTCAACTTTTATAAAATCATTAATTATGCATGCAGAAATTTTAAAAGAGGGTGAAAGATATTGAATTCCTAGGTCCATGAGGATTCTTATGATATAAAAGCTGATGTCACTTGTTTTGTCTATTTGTTTGTTGGTTGGTACCCGTCAAAGCAAACAGGAGAAGAAGGGCGTAAAACAAGGCCCTTCTGTGTCTATATGTTAGAATTTACATTGCTATTACCACCACTACTGCTGATGCTGATGTCTTATTGTCTGGAAAACAAATCCACTAAATATAGGCATCTCTGATTTTTTAGGAATAAATCCGAGGCTTTTCTTATATCAAAGATGGAAATTTGTTTTTCACCCAATTTTGTTGCAATATTGTTTGAAAATTATCAAAAAACAGAAAACAGAGAGTTTTAAAAAATCAGCAGAAAAACAAATTTCATTCAAGGTATGCATATTTTTGTTTGCAATAAATACATTTGTACTAAAATATATCAAAAGACTTTAATTATTTCTTATTTGTTTTTTCCGATACACACAAGTTTATGAAAAATAATTCGAAATTGCATTTTTGGTCCGAACTTTGAAATTGTATTGGTAGCACCAGCATTTTATATCAGCTTAGGCTAGGTCCATTCAGAAAACTATGAGGACAGGCCAAGTTTTTATACATGTAATAATATCAAATTATGATTAAATTTGGCAAGCTTGAGCAAGGCTCAAGTAAGGCCACTGAGAGCCTGGGCAATGCCTAAGCTTGCCCTAGCCTGGTGCCCTCAGTGTTGATACATGTGAATAAATAATTTGAGGGTTTGCAAAATTCAATCAAAAACACGTTTTCTATTGTAATTTTTTAAATTATCAACAATGATTTAAACAAGGCTACTACTTTCTTATCGAGCAGTAGCTCAGAGAATGATACTTTTCTAATTATAGTGAATAAGACAAGTCATAAGTGGATCCTTCCAAACTTTATATCACTTCTCCTTTCAATCAATGAATCTTTACAATCAATTTGTAATTCTCTCACAGGGCAAAGATAACAAAAACTTGTCATCCAAGGAGGAAGCATTTTTGCTCATGCTCTAAAGGGAAATTCAATTCAAAATTTTGAAACAATTGAATTTTTTAACAACCCCTTAAGATGAAAAGTAAAAAGCACTAAATTTCTGCAAATGATCAAAGACTGAAAGGAATGAACAAAATTTATTATCTTGGCAGCATACTTGACCAAAAAAGTATAAAAGATATTGAAATGAACTTTGGAACTTTTGGCATACAAAATAAAAAGGGAATTAGCATTGCAAGCAGAAACTAAATGCATGTAGTGCACAAATGTTATTCATACTGTTATATAGTTTGCATAAAAATGGCTGGTGAAGAAATCCATTTTCTCATCATATACCTTATCTAAACTCGAGAATATTTTCATATCATCTACTCATCACTAACAGCGTGATTTTTTTCTGTTTCCCCGTAACAATTGCCTCTTCCACCTCAAAGGTAACAATTTTGCACCTAAAAATATTCTCTACACACTATTTAAAACAAGGGACAGTTCTACTGAAATGAGTCAAGTAGTTTCTTTTCTAAAAAAAGTCAGCTCATAGAAATTCAAATATATCCATGAATTTCAAACAAGTTACAGTAAACTGTCACTATAGTGAACTAATTGGGGGGAGGTGGTGTTCATTAAAACCAAAAGTTTTTTTTATTCCCGATGGTTGTCCCTCATACAGTAAATAAGAAGTAATTTTGATGGTTCATCGCATTTAATGAACATTGTTTGTTAAATCCAATGGCAGTCAAGTTGTCCATCATTCCTAAACAAGAAGTAAGTTCTAAAAAAGAATAAATAAATAAATAAATAAAGTTGTTTCACATTAAAATATATCATAGATAATTTTCGCCATTCAAGCAAAAATTGTGAATTTATGTCACAAATCTATAACCAGAAATTTCAATTAATTTAATCAAAACTATACGTAGAATTCAGACCCCTTTAACTACATAAAAAGAATACTATAAAGAAATATAGAATGACAAAATTAGGAAAAAAAACTTTAATCAAAACAAAGATTGCATAATTAAATAAATCATAAGTCCCCTTTTCAAAACTATACTTACTTTAAACTCTATATTATCATTTTCAAAGACATTTTAATTCTTAAATCTTTATCTATTGGCAATTTTCTTTACCAGTCAAATCAGTTGTTAAAATAGTTCTTTTTATTTACTTCTTTTAAGAGATCCTAGACAAAGCAAATACTAAAACAGATGAGTCGTGAAAACTTGTAACATATTTAGGTTGAAGTGTTCAAATATACAGTTTTCAATGGTCAAAATAATTTATGGTGCTATTTAGGAGGTGTACATAGAAACCTTATTTACACCACTAAACTAGAATTACCAAATTTCAATTGAGGTATCCTTGTTTCAATTGAATCAGATTTTGACTGAATTGAAACTACATAGTTATTTATTTAGTGTGAAAAAAAAAAGACACTGTTGGAAGATAAATATAGCATGCTCAAAACCAGTGAGAAGCCCCCCCCCTAATCTTTCAGATAAATCAAATTTGGGTCCTCAGAAACATTATTGTGCAAAAATTTTATGGTCCACATGTTCCACATTTATCAAACTTGATTCAGAGAATCCAAAGTCAGTACGGCTGGATCCACAAATCCATTAAAGCTGAAATTCATAATATTGAGGTTCGTTATAACAAGGGTGTACAGTATTTATAAAGTCATAACTCACAGTCATAACTCTTTCTCCAATCTTTTGATGGTAACCAGGAACTGCATTCTCTAAGCGATCAAGCTGGAAAGAAAAAACACATAATCATATGCATAATAAAACAAAGGCATTCTTTATGAAAATGTTTAAAAGATAAACTATCAAGTGAAAAACCAGGGAGGTTAAAACTACAAGCATTCCTAGTTATACAATGCAATATCATTCCAGAAAACAAGACCTCAAAAAACCTGACCCAAAAAGTCCTTTTAAGCACAAATTAACAAGATTACCGTATATACTTGTGTAATGTTTGACTCAGTGCCAGCTTCGACTCCTCCCTTTTTTCCCAAATAAATCATAAGTTTATCATATACTCTGTTTGATGTTTGAGACAGGATTTTAAAGTTACCAGTGATAGATTCGGTACATGCAATTAGCATTTTTATAATTCAAATCGTATTTTGCTAAGGCGTAAGAGAAAAATATCTGGTGCCATTCATGCCAATGTTCGCTCTTATTTCAACCTTGATCATCTTATTAATCATGTATTAATAATAGAATTATAAATAACCTATTATATAAAGGGATACAGTAGATAAATCCGTATTTGTACTAAAATTATGAAAGAAAACTATTTGTTGACTTCTGTCGTCTAGCTCAGGCCCAAGTCTTCAGGCCTGGTGTAGACCAAAAATTATCACATTTTCAAAAGCAAACCTCATTTAATATTTAATACCCTAATTATAGGTTTAAAAATTGGTCTCAGAAAGTAAAAAATTACACAAGTATTCGCAGTAATTAATTGATATTTTTGGATTCTAGTGCTGAGAATTCACATACCTTGATTAGAATTCAGATCTTACCTTGAATTATTCCAACTGGTTTTATGAGGCCTAAGTTACTATAAGTAAGGTGTTCTTTATAATGATATTATATATTCTAAAATGCTAAATTCTGTAAAAATTAACAGTTTACAACGGACTAATGTTTTATTTCATACACTCTTCCAAAGAATGATCAATTACTTAATAGTCAGAATTTTTTTTAAAAAAAGAAATCAACAAAATTAACAGAAAAGTCAATTTGTAATGAGGAATACTTTATGTTAAACAATTCTCATGATAGATAAACAGAAAATTTCAAAATACTTACTCGATTTGAAGTTTCCTTTAACTTTGTATTCATAAATGCATTCAATGAAGTATCATTTTTTATGATTGGCTTCACTAAAAAAAATTGAGAAAAATCAAAAATCTTTGAAATTACAGTATGTCAGATTTTATCATGGAACTCAGTGTTCTCACAACAAAAATGATATCAACCAAGCAATATTTGTACAATTTTTAGGATATATTCGTGTTTATATTTATATGATGAATATACCATGTGAATTTCAATGTGTAATATCTGTTTTTTTTAGAAATATTCACAATAACTTATTTGATAGTTTGAGATTTTACTATGAACTCGACAGTTATTCATCATATTGTAAATAGATATATATATAATAGTGTAGTTTTTGATATTCATTTTTAATTTCAGATACGTAAAGATCGCCATAAGTTATACGAAAAACAAACTCAAAAGAGAAACAAGATATTGTAAATTTACTATAGGAGCACAAGATATTGTAAATTTACTATAGGAGCACAAGATATTGTAAACTTATTATAGGAAGACAAGATATTGTAAACTTATTATAGGAAGACAAGATATTGTAAACTTATTATAGGAAGACAAGATATTGTAAACTTATTATAGGAAGACAAGATATTGTAAACTTATTATAGGAAGACAAGATATTGTAAACTTATTATAGGAAGACAAGATATTGTAAACTTATTATAGGAAGACAAGATATTGTAAACTTATTATAGGAAGACAAGATATTGTAAACTTATTATAGGAAGACAAGATATTGTAAACTTATTATAGGAAGACAAGATATTGTAAACTTATTATAGGAAGACAAGATATTGTAAACTTATTATAGGAAGACAAGATATTGTAAACTTATTATAGGAAGACAAGATATTGTAAACTTATTATAGGAAGACAAGATATTGTAAACTTATTATAGGAAGACAAGATATTGTAAACTTATTATAGGAAGACAAGATATTGTAAACTTATTATAGAAAGACAAGATATTGTAAATTTATTATAGGAAAACAATGTTGAAAATTCTAAAAAAGTTGAACAGAGATCAATGAAAAATCAAAAAAGAAACTGAAAACATTGGCAAGAACAAGAACTCAAAGTGCACATGGATGTATATAAAAGTGTCCAACTAAGTCAGGAGCAGAATCCCAAACCTCAAGAAAAAAGATGGAACACTCTCTACAACTGATGCTGGAATGAAGTGGTTCTACAGTGCATTTACCACAGAAGACACCTCTAACATATTCAACATACCTCTGAAAGAATTAGTAACTAGTGTACTGCAAAGTTTCACCATAACTGATATAAGGAAAGCATTAAAATTTACTCGAAAATAAGTCTCAAACCAAGAGTCCTCAGGAAATTCTACTGAAATGACTGTTCCATTCAGCATTCTGTATAAAAAGAGACTAGGAGAGTGAGGAGAGCTATCAAACCATTGGAGAGCCAGCATAACTCCTATCTACAAGAAAGGAGACAGGAGTGACCCTGACAACTACAGGTCCATTAGTTCAACAACATAAATTTGTAAAAACCTAGAAAAAATTCATATTGATCCAGATCATTAAGCCCATCGAAATAAACAACTACATATCTAAACAACAGTGCTGGTTTACGAGTCGGAAAAGTATGATGACTTGCAGGAAACCATAAACATATGGACAAAAGCTCTAAATCGTAATACACCAGTAGACATTCTGTACCTCAACTATTGTGAAACTTTTCATTGTGTCTCATATCCGCGGTAAATACACCAAGTGGAAAGCTTTGGGGATGAGGGTGGTGGATCTAGTCCTTTTTATCCAACAGACAACAGAGAGTAGTAATAAATCGATGTGACTTTGGATGGTCAAGCATTCTCTCTGGGGTGCTGCAAGGGTCTATCCTGGGTCCAATACTCTTCTCGTTACTTGCAAATTATTCATCCATCAAAACAAAAATCCATGATAAGTTTATTTGCCAATGACACCAAGCTGTATCCACCAGAACCAAAAAAAGAGGCAGCATTTCTACTAGCTGAAGATCTCATGCATCTTGAAACCTGGGCTCAGACCATGCATGTGCATTTCCACCCATTGAAAGGTAAAGTGTTACATCTAATCTAGAACAACCTTAAGAACCAATATGCCACAAATACAAGATGGAACCTACCATACTCTGGAATACACAAATGTAGAGAAAGACCTCAGTGCATACACTGATAAAACATTAAAATTCACAGCACACTGCGAATGGGAAATCAATGTAGTAAATAAAACTCTAGGTTGTCTCTGCCACACCTTTAAGAACATGGATGCAGTGATATTTGAAATGATGTATAAAGTCTTTGTCAGGCCACATTTTGAATTCAGCTTCTGCATTTTCTCTTATTATACATAATCCGTAAAAATAAGGAATATAATTCATACTTACCATTATAATGGTAGGGAATTATTTCAACATGGTAAGGGCTGAAAGGAAAAGGGGATATTTGTAAAATACATTCTAAAGACATATCAACAGTCATAATAATAATCTAAATATCTAATTTATTCTCGTACAGATGCTCTATGCTTTCTGATGACCCAATATGATGTTTTGATTTTATGATGCTACAATAGCGATGAAAATTCAGAAGTTATTAAAGCAGACCTTACTGCACAAGCATGAACAGACAATCTAAATCCAAGAAAAAAAATTACCCAGGATAAATGGAAGGAAAGTGACTGGTTACATACATTATAAGAAAGACATAATATGGAAAATATTCAGTATCAAAATAGAAATCAAATGAATGATGAATTTTATCAATTATAAGAGTGAAAATATGTGCATGAGTGCATGTGATAAAATAGAAGATCTTTAATGGTGGGAATTGTCAGCTGAATGTGTATTATAAAAGAAAAAAAAAAGGAAAGAGAAAACTTAAACATAAAAATGGACCTACTTACTCGTCTATTGAGTTTGCTGGTGTTCTTCCTGTCAGGGCAATGACAGAACCACGATTGTTCCGAACCTGCTCGGATAGAGATAGATTGATAGATAATGTACATGAATCCCTTAATTAAGATGATTTTCTTCAATGTGAGTTTTTATCAATACAGTTAAATTAATTGCAACCATCTATTTATGTACACAGTAAAAATTTTGATTAACACAGTTTTGAAATTTCTAAATTGTAACAATAACTTAGTTAATAAAGGAAATATGTGATGAACTCACTGACCCGTCTGGGTTAAAAAAAACAGAAGAAAACCCCAGATGACGGACAAGTAACAGGCTCAGAAATCAAGTCAAAGGAACAAACAGTCTGAAAGTTGATTGAGATCCCGGGGATTTTGAATGAAAAGGACGTGTCTTTTTTTTGGTCTCCCATTAAAATCACACACCTAAAGACTGAATAAGTAACTGAATTCATTTGTATGTATTGTCTTACCACAACTGTTAAAAAAACTAACCTCACTAATTTTTCAAAAGTTCGTGAACACAATTGTTTTCTTTGAATGGATTACATTCTAAAAAATATTTGCCCCTTCAACTGTGTCTAGAATAGTGCAACTATCAAGAAAGGAAAAAAAAGAAAAGATAAGCGATTATTTTAGACATTAAAATTGACATAATTAAAAGATTTAAACATGTTGAAAGTAAAGGTAACATTAGGAGTGAGCTTGGATTTAACAAGACAAAAACATGGAAAAAATGGTCACATGTAAAGAAAATAATAATAAATGTGAAATATATGTTTATTAAATATAATGAGCCATAGTGATTGTTTTTCTGAAAGTAAATGTTGCTAAGACTACTTTAATATATTTAATAAACATATATTTCACTTTTATTATTTTCCTCACAAAAGTATCATATTATGTTCTTTATAAAATAACGATACTAATGTACAGGTAGTCCCCAACTTGGGTTTGCTTGACATGATATTTCAAAGTTACAATCATTAGTTTTAAATGTAGATAAAACTAAAACAGCAGTAATCCATTTGATGCTGCAAGGAAATCTACAACACATACGAGTTATGATATTTTTATTTTCGATCTCATTTTTGGTCCCTAACCCAATCATAAATCTAGGACTATCTGTATTTTCATTTGCTTATAATCAATCATGGACCAATTGTGATTTTTACCTTTGGTTGTTGTATTTAATTAATGCGGTTTCTGATATATGTGGAAACATCAGAGAATTGTAATTGATAGCAATAATCAAAGGAAACACACATATATATATATATATATATATATATATATATATATATATATATATATATATATATATATATAACTAGTCTATTTTCTACCTTTCTGAAAGTAGTGCATGGGAGATAACCCTGTTTCACATTTTGGTTTCTTATCTGAAAAATAGCATAGAAGTCTTCAATGATCAGTGACTTGTAGACAATGAAGACTTTCACGCTTGAGATGACTTTGAAGAATGAATATCTTCGTGGATATTTACTGAAAAAATCTCCACTTTTATTCACCAGATTATATTTCCCTTTAATTATTTTTTAAATTCTGTTCAACATAAAGATAATAAAAAAAGAAAATCAACAAAGTTAAAGATGATGTCAGATAACCTTGCTGTCATCATTATAACCAATTAATATAACACGGCATGCCCATTTAAAAGGTGCATCCAGTTCCATGAAAATTCTTAGGAGATTTAAACTTGAAATAATGAGACACTGTTCTTTATTTATGATGTTGTTAATACCAAAAATTAAAACAATTTTTTTTCAAATGCCGTTACATTATCAATCCATAATTTAATTTAATCCCATTCTACAGAAAAATTTGACAGAAAAAAACCTGATTCTCACTGTCTCTTTCTACATACTCACCATGCATTTTAAATCTATAAACTCATGCTGGTGACATATTTTTTATCTGTTTCTTCCAGTGGTAGAGAATATAAAATTCAGTTATAAAAATTATCATTGTTATATCAGCAAATTTTTCTCAAAATGAAATGACTTTTATCAATATTTAGAGTTTATTTCTGCAAACATTCTCTTATGTTTATAATAAAATGTCTGCATACATATACGTGATAAAGTTGAAGGAAGCAAATTCAAGTTGCAATTTATGCTATAATAAAAATACTGGTATTTACACATTATCAAAAACTATCAATATAGGTTTCTTCAGTTTTCAAGTTAGTCTGGCTGGCTTGTTCTGTATGTACATATGTATAACATGTACAAGCCACACCAGTGGAGCTAGAGGGCTGAAAACTTGATCATTTTTTTCCTTATTATGTCTAGAAGAGAGTTTTTTTGTAGAGTGTTCAATTAGCTGCCAAAAGACGTTGGTCACGTGATGATTTTTAATGAGTGACAAACCAGACCCGTCTATACATTCATGATAAAATAATTGAAAAGAAATTTTTACTATTGAAAAGCAATAATTTATATGTTACAAAGAAGGCTGCTTATCATAATCACAGATAATGTTATCAAACATTTATTATTATCAAAATCAGTCAATCCTGAACACTTTATTTAAAGTGATCACAATAAGCCTCTACTCTATATAGCCTCCACCTAATGTTACCAGCCAGTTATTATTATCAAAAAGACCCTGTCCCAAAGGGATCAAAATGAGCCGCTTCATCTGTAATCAATAGTAGTGGAAGATCATACAGTGTCTCACCAAGAGTGGTTTTTCTCTAAGTATATAGCCATCAAAGTAAGTTTTGATTATCAATGCCATAACTCCAAAGGGGAGAAATTTAGAATATAAGCTTTCAGATCCATAAAGGATATGCAAATTAGTCTTTATTTTTCACTGAGTCTTACAAAAAATTGAAAATCAGGGCTTGCAGAGATGATGAGGACAGATATGATAATTTAAAACCAGACCAAACATTAGGAAAGTTGATTGAATATCCCTTTTTAAAAATTGCCAATACAAAATTTAACATTATATTTCACCAATGTGTCTTTAAAGAGTTATTACAGGTTTTGCCCACTATCTGAAAGTGGAGCATCTTTATAAAAAGCTTTTGTAAACCAGAATGGCGTGAAGCAAAGAAGCTATTACTATTAGTTTATAAGGAAAAGATTTTGAGCATTCCTCGACCCCAAAAAATGATAATGGGGGTATGTAAGGCTGCATCTTCAAAGGTTGGGGTGGTGGGATGTATAGGAGACTTGAACATAGGAAGAGAATGAAAGAGTGTGCACTGCCTCTATAACAGCTTGCAGCAAGACTCATGCTGAATGCTATTTTTGCTTTTTGTCTTTTCACATAAAAGCAAAGAAGTGGCCAAACGTGAAATTTTGAAAAGCAGGGCATACCAGTATTTCTTCTCATTATAGTAAGGGGATCAATCCATTGTACCTAAATTGTACAAACAAAGATAAATAGTGCTTTACTTTCAATCAATTCTAAGATTTATTTCTGCACCCATTATCCCATAATGTTTTGTAATTTAGGTACTGATGAACATAATCAAAACTGCTGATGCTTTTTTGGGGCTGTGAAATACAATCTTAATAAATGAAAAAAAAAATATTGCTGCAACAATTTTTTCCACAGATCAACTTGTGCTTTCAGCAACTCTGGATACCATCAAACTAAAATCATTTTTCTAAATCATTTAGAACTTAAAATGTATAAACATCTATGTTTATGCTTTCAAGTTAAATTTATACTTTAAAAAAAATTAAGTTCCACTTTATATTTTATCATTCAATATCAGAAGTGAATAACTGATAAGAAATTGCATATAAAAAATGAAAGAATTTCTTGGTAGCAAATCTCAAAATTCTTCACTATACCAAAAAGATCATTGATTATAATTTCAATGATAATTCAAAAAATATATCTTTTTTTTAAAATCAAGCCAGATCTGATAATCCATAGATAATTTTAACAAATAATTGACAATAAGGGATTTTACAGCAAATACCTAATCTCAGATTTGCAGACGATATTGTCCTTTTTGCAGAGAACCTCTAAGACCTCCAACTAATACTACACAAACTGAACGAAGAGAGCAAGAAAGTCAGCCTCCATATGAACCTCAGCAAAACAAAGGTCATGTATTACAAACATGATGGAAATAAATGCACAACGATCAAAATCAAAAATAGAAAGCTGGAGAAAGTAGACCATTACATCTACCTAAGACAATAAATCTCCATGAAATCCTCAAAAGAAGAAATCAAGCAACGAATCACTCTTGGATAGCAAGCCTTTAGCAGAGCAAGCTCAACTTTCAAGAACAAAAGAATCCCATTAGTCCTAAAAAGAAGGATATACAACCAATGCATCCTCTCAATAGTCACCTATGGAGCAGAGACATGGAACCTAAGCAAAGATTGAGCCTCAAACAGAGAAGCATGCCACTTGCACATGAGAGAATCTAGCTCAATGTCTCATGGAAAGATCACAAGACAGCACAGTATATTAGGGGAATAATAGAAGTTTGAGACATCATTGAATCCATTACAAAACTCAAATGGCAATGGGCTGGTCAGGTTGCAAGAATGGCAGACAACTGATGGACATCACGACTCACAACATGGATCCCCAGAGATCACATGCAAAATCAAGGCCAGCAGAATATGAGATGGTGAGACAAACTGGACAGGTTCAGAGAGTATTGGCCCCACAACGCCCAGGTCTGGCGAATCCTCGGGAAAGGTCTATGTCCAATGACGGACAATAAAAGACTGATGATGAAACAATACTCTTAGGTTTCCAATGGTTTTTCCTTTTTCAAAAAATATGTGTTGCTTTTTAGTTGAAAAATAAGTTCAAGGATTTTAATGTAATATATTGCAATAAGAATAAGAGAATTTTCCAACCATTTTTGTTGAAGCTACACAGTACATAATAGTTTTCAATATTTTTATACCATTGGAAACAGGAATTTCTGAAATTGTGTGAATGTTCATCAGGAATATTTCTAGTCAGATGAGTGTTAAGAACAGAAGTAATATGTGAGTGGGACAATTTTTGCAAAAACCTTTTATATTCAAACTGAGAAAATGAAGTAATATTTGGTGATGGTGTGTAATTCTTAACTCTCAACTTGAATCCAGAATTTGAACATTGTTCCCTGTTTCTTTTCCATAAGCTTTTACAAATTTCAAAGCAATTCACAGGTCTATTAGATTATTCATTCTAAGCAATTTACCTTACCTAATTGATTTGTGGGTTTACAGTTAAAAACCTCAGGACACTTTTCTTAATCTTTTTCTAAAAGAATTCAGTCATATAGAATAATTTTTACAGAAAGTGGGTCTTTTTAGTCAGTCCCCAAGACACCAAGTAATTACAGTTATTGGAACTCACCATGATTTTGTTTACTGAAAATGAAATGTAAAAAAAGTTGAGGACATTTCAGTAATTCAGCTGTTATCATCTTATCAAGATGATAACCTGAGGTTAAGGTTAGTCACTCAGGGCAAAGGTTAGTTTGCATTAGGGACTTTTAACTTCCATTTACATTTATTTAGCAAACAAAATACAGTGAGATGCAATAGCTAATCATTTATCAAAATAAAACAAAAAGACCCCGGAAACAAAATACAACAAAGAAGACCCTGGAAATGAAATATAATGAAAAAAGCCCCAGAAATGAAATATAATGAAAAAGACCCCAGAAAGCTTGAATATTGAGTAACATATAAAAAGGTTGGTGGAAATTAGCTCACAAATTGATTCTTCCAGAGATTTCCCCATTACTTACTTTTACAACATAGGATTTCTGGTCCAGATCAAGCCTTTCCAGTATTTTGTTCCGCACAACTTTGAATGAATTGTTTTGTTCAACAGATATGCACAAACATTCGGTGACATTGCTGACTAGAAGAAAAATAAAATAAAAGAGAAAAAAGTTACAAAGCAATTAAATGAAACAATAGAATAGTAATTAGTAACATTCAATCTTTTCTTTTTCTTTTCTTTTACATTCCATAAAGCATGAAATGAATCATAGGTAATCAATATTTGATAAATAAAGCAGTGAGGAATCTTAACATATTTTGGTGTTTATTCACAACATCATCAGATCAGTATGGCTGAAAGCAACTTAGAGTAGTCTTTTTCTAAGGAAATTAATAGTAAATCATCTAAGCCCAATATGCTAAAGCAAAATAAACAATGCCTAATGTAATGAATTAAAATAGATGAAGCCCAATATAACAAAGTAAAATGAATGAAGCAGACGGTACTGAGAAGCATAACAGTTACCAGCATGGAAAAGAAAATGGATTGAGTTCAAGTATCGGCCATAGCTGTTTACACTCAGTTCACTAATGCCCTTGGGAGAGGCATGAATTCACTTTTACCCCAGGCTATGAGTAAATAGCAGTAGAGCCTTTCAGTTCTGTAAGGTAGTCCATCTGAAAGAAGATCACGCTCAGAGAAAAAAACAATAGCTTGGCAGGTATAAAGGAAGGATTGCACATGGAGGAAGCAACTCCATTCAATAAAATCTGATATTGTGTAAAGAGACTACAGGAATAAACAACAACAGATTAAATTAAGCTCAAAGTAAAATAAATGAAATAGCAATGAAAATACTTAAATAAGAATCAAAAGAGAAAGTAAACTCATTATGTGGAAGTGCTTCCCTTTATTTCTGGAATTTCTTCATCATTATCATCAGCAGCAGCAATCTATTAGCGTCCGTCATTGGACATACACCTTCCCCAAGATTCATAAAACCACTCTATCATGGGCATCGTGGAGCCAGCACTTCCTGAATTTATCTAGTTCATTATGCCATCTTCCTTTCTATCAGCCACAGCCTCGCACCTGATCTCTGGAGATCCATGTGGTGAGACGTGATGTTCAGCAGTTGTCTGTCATTCTTGCAACATATCCAGCCCATTGACATTTGAGTTTTCCAACAATTTCTATGATGTCTTGGACTTCTGTCTTTTCTCTAATATACTGTGTTGTCTTATGATTTCCCTATGTGATGTTGAGCATGATTCTCTCATGTGCACATTGCATGGTTCTCTATTTGGGGGTCAATCAATAAAGTCCTAAAATACTCTATCATTGTAGTAAGGCAACAATTACCCCCAAGTGCAATAATTTTTTCTACCGTCAGAAAAAGTAACTGTATTTTTTTAATCTTATCAATGATGATCAATAAAGAAGAGAATTATTGCATCCAATGAAAGTGAATTACTAAGATGATAACTATGCAAAAAAGAAATAACTACAATGTTTACAGGCTTCCATACCTGAAAATAGCTTCCAAATAATAACAACACAAACAATATATATATATATATATAAAATACCCCAGCAAATATTTTTTCATCATATCATCATATTTAATTATTTAGCATTGTTATATAATCAATTACAAAATTTCAATCGACACAGGAGAGAAAAACGATAAAAAAATAATTTTCAAAAATATCAAATTAACTAGAAAACCTTTGAAAAAATAATTTGGAGCAAAAACTGTTTTCTTCTCAAAGATAATAAAGTATAAATAATTAATCAAATAAAAGTAAAGAAAAATAGTCGCCTAAAACAATATTTCACTTAATTTTCCAGTTTCTTAAATTCCAAAGTTATCTGTATGATTTTTTTCTTTTACAAAGATACAAAATACATATTTCTCTTAGGGACTTATACTTTTTTTTTTTTATTTAATCACTGTCCCACCAGTTTTATAAACACAATTTTATAAGTTAGATAAATAAAGGGATGAGTAATTACATGACAAATTTTTTTTTTAGGTGCAATAACATCAATTGCCATCACTGACTGACTGATGGGCTGACATACTGATATATAAGTGAGGTCCTTTGCTCAGTGTTGCCAATCTAGATTCTTTTGGTTGCATCTCAGTGTTAGATGATTTTTAATGAAAAAAAAAGTAACATTTTTATTTATTTATAGTAATGAAATAAGTAATATTTTGATAAATTAAGTAATATCTTAATAAAATAAATGTCAATAATCAAAGTCACATTTATTAATAGTATGCATTATATTTTTTTGATTTTAGATATACAATATATTGATGTTTTAAGGTGGTTTTTTTTATCCAATTTTAGATTGAAAATAAAGTTGGCAACACTGCCCTTGCTAGATCTTCACACAAGAAAAGAACTAAACTCTCAGGCTTGTTTTCTCTGAAATAAGGAATAGTTTTGGATTTTGTCCTTGAGTATTGGAAATATCATCAAAATCTAAGGAAAAAGAACTTTTTTAAAGGTTTCACGAGATGGGAGTCATTTCTGTTTTCAATGAAACTTGTATGATTAAGTGAGCACATACTTCCATGAGTTATCTCATTCTAAAATTTTTCAATTCTTATTCTTTTAATGATTTTGAATTTTTTAAGGTTGGGGTTGATAATACAAGAGGAAGTAACCAGGAGATTTTGAAATTTTAATTCATTAATTCACGAGACAGGTTGATGTTATCCAAAAAAAGTAAGCAGGGGAAGAGAAGATAACTAAAGCAAGTCATACCTTACTAAAAATGGCAGAAAGTAGGTGCCCACTATATCACCATAGTTACATTGTAAATAGAATTCCCTCATAAAACCTTTAAAAAATTCCTCTAAAATCTAACAAATTTCCAGATGGTTCTAGGGTCTAGGGATTGAAAGTGTCTTAAATTGAAGGAAAACAGCATGCTGCTAAAGATCAATTCTTAACTAAATGTACAAATTATTTTTATTTCATCAAGTATCAATTTCAAATCCAGGACAAAAGGCATCAGTCAAAATGCAAGCATTATAGTACAGACTACTAAAGGTTACAATCTTTACCAGTCAAAAGGCATCAACAAGATTGTCAACACTGTAGTACAAATATTTTAACTGAATTTATACCAATTGGATAATATTACTTATTTCAGTCAAAGTGTCATCTCATTACTATAAATTGAAAAAAAAATTACTTCTTTTCCCTGTGACATACGTTATGAAACAAAAAATAAAATCACAGTATTTTTTGTAAAATTGTATGAATACAACTGATGTTGAAACCAAAAGAAGGCATATGATGATGAAATCAATGGTCATGTATCTTTAGACAAAAGAAGTTGTTAGTTTAGAATATTACCTTTCTTGAAGAAAAAAAATGTAGAGAGTAATTATTTCTTCTAAAAGTTCCATTCTTGGACACCCAGAAAATTTTAATACAAATGGTGCTGGATAGATTCCTCATCACAAGATAATTATGAGTAAAGAGTATAGTGAGTTTCAGTTGAATAATGTTGATTTCATTACCTCTGCCAAGAATGTAGGAGTATTGCCCTCCGTCTTTAAATCTTTCTGTTTTTCTGTCTGTCTTTCCACAGGATGTTTCCAGAAGTACACAATGAATTTCAATATAATTTCATACACAGATGGGAAATGAGATACGGAGGAGGTGGTTAAATCTGGGGGGGGGGGGCCACTGAGTAATTTTGTTCAATCAAGAGAGACTTTTCATTTTTGTTTTTCTCATACATTCATGTATACACTCATGACTATCCAGATATCTTCCAAAGTTCTAAAAGAAGGGTGGGCTATTGACAACAAAAGAAGTGATTAAATTTGGGGGAGAATCCAAGCACAATAACCTACCACCACCAACCCCACCAAAAAAAAAAAAAATACCAAGATTTCATGTATATCTACACAATATCTCCAAAAGTTCTCAATCATTTATAATTGAATTTTGCAGAAGGGTGGGCAATGAACCATTGACGACATGATTACATTTTTGTGCGGATCCATGCACAATTACTCCCCTTGACAATGGAGTCAGCAGAGGTATGCACTCTCTGAATGCTTTCTAATTACGTTTTGGATAAAAGTGCAAGCACATCTTTAGAACGACACATGCACATTTGATGCCCAAAATATTTCTAAATCGATTCTCAATCCAAAATACACAGAAATTGCTAATGTGACATTTTGTTGATTAATATGAGTTTTATAGAGTTTGGGATTCATACTTACTACGCGTGTATTTTGGGGCATTAAAATCAAAATTTTCAAACACCCCATAAAATGTGATTGCACAGTCTCAAATTTGGCATGTTTTGATCAGAAATTGTTGTCAGTAGCTGCTGGAAAAAATTTGACATTTTCTACTGTATTTTGGGGCTTAATTTTGAATCTGACCAAACACCTCAGGTGGACCTTACAAATCAGAATTTTCAAAAATCTGAAAAACGGTTTGGATTTATGTGCAATGTGCGTTTTAAGCTTTGAAATAAAAAAAAAATAAAAAATGACATTGCAATGTTCTATTGAGCAACTAAATTCCATATTTGGCATATCTTGGCCACAAATTGTGGTCAATTGATAGCTTCTGGACAAAATAGTCAAACAATTTTTTTCACCATATTTATGGGGCTTATTTTTGAATGTGATTGAATGTTGCTTTCAAAACAATTTTTAAAAAATCAAAAAAACAGCACCTGTTAATTATGATGTCATTTGGGGATGAAGGGGAGGTGAAGGGAACATATACCTTTGGCACAAAGATACCTTGTACATTAGTCTAGATTTTGAAAGTACTCCTATAATTTTGATTACTACAAGCTTAAAGTCCCTAAAAAACTAAATTCGTCTTCAAAAAAAAAAAAAAAGGCTCCATTTGAGGCCAGTCTTTTTCGATGATAAATCATAGAATTCATTTTCTTTTTGCTGTGATATAATTTATATATATATATATATATATATATATGTGTGTGTGTGTGTGTGTGTGTGTGTGTGTGTGTGTGTGTACATGTGCATATATATAAAGAGAGAGAGAGACAGAGAGACCATTAACAAAATAAAACATCTACGGATAAATAAACCTAACTTCAAAACACTTTACTCCCGAGTCTGTCCCACTCTTTACAGTTCATATATATATATATATATATATATATATATATATATATTCTGGAATTGATAATAATAATCGAAAGAATGAATGCCAAACAGGAAATTTGACACATTATTTGAACACAGGCCGAGGAGAGGAAATGAGATAGTCTCTCACAGGTATTTATTTGTCAATAAGTAGGAGCCCACTCAGTCGGTTATTCAATCGCCGACAAAGCCATACTGAAAGCGAGGAACAGAAAGGGTCACTAACAGACATCATCAGTCTTGTCTAAGAAACTCATTTCAATAACAGTATTGCTGTTCTTCTGGGAGATCTTCTGGTTTAAATGGGGAAACAACTCTCACTTGGAGAGTTGAGCTGTTCTTGAATTTACCGATATAAAACGAAAGGTCGGCCTAGAATAATAACTGATGGGTGGAAAGCATACAATGGGCTACAGAATCATGCAGTAGTAAATTGTAATAATAGCTTCCTTGATTCAAATGATGCCACTGACCGTGCATACAAACATCAGTGAATACAACTGGTCCAGCATTAAACTAAATACCGAAACATGCATGGCTTGGCACGTCGAATGGCTTATGGAACACATCTAACTAAAAGAAGAGTTTGTAAACAATTCATTAATAAACAATGTATAATTATCAATAAATCATTTTTTGTCATTTGTAACCCTTATTTTTATACTTGTAATTCATCAAGTGGGAGTTGCTTCCCCATTTACTAACATGAAACGAAAGATCGCCTTCTTTTGTTTGTTATTGTTATGTTTTCTGCATAGAGTTTTCAAGACATTTCAACATCAAAATCAAAAACACGAACAAGAAAAAAATCCACAAACTTGGGGTAAATACCTTAGGTCATATATACACAGGTTAAAGGCATAGAGGTAAAAGGATAATACGAGATGAAAAAAGTCTAAACACTTACTTTTGGAAACAGGAGAGGATATTTTCACGTAAAACACTTTCTTGTCGACTGCCATCTTGCGTTCTGGATTTTATTTTATCGGTGTAAGAGTAAGGTTTCCCCTTAGCAAATATATACCGGACTTTCCAAATTTTGATCGGACAATCCAATTTCTTCTTCCCATCTTTGAAATTAACATAACTTAACATAACGTTTCGGCCAGTGGAATGTAATATCCATATAGAGTGTCTTTTCTATCAGTCTTTTTCTCCAGCAATATAAATGGATATTACATATCATACCTGGAGAAGGCTGTTGAATGAACAAGAGTTTGTATGTTAATGACTCTTTTCAAAGATATAGACAATGTTCCAAACTTGTTTGTGTATCACTATTTGAGAACACTAATTTCGCAAGTATTTTTTCAGGATACTACTTACCAGTGATGGTCCCAATTTGAACTTGACTGAAAATTCTTTGATGATCTAGTCACACAAAACTAATTCTGAACAATTTTTATTGATTGCTGTCTTCATTTGGTCTGATCAGGAGCAGGTTCATTTTGTTTATATGCCCTATGTCCACAATCTCTTGCATTCCAAGTTGTTGTGATATATCCACTTTTCATTGCCCATCTCAATTTGCTTCAAAAACGAAATATTTTTGTTACATCTTAAGTAACAAATCACTTTCAGAAATCAGTTTTTTTCACTTAACATTCGTGGAAGTCACACATCAAAGTGATTAACATAACCAAACTGGTGCAAATGATTTTTTTAAAATTTAAATGATAATGTGGGGTCTGTGTTTGCATTCACACTGATAATAATGATCAAATTTCCATCTATCTAATACTAAAAGTCTGATTCTGCTTATCTGCAGTAGGCAATATTATGTATTGTAGCCAGAAGTATTGAATTCAGATAACCCTAAAAAACAGTTTTGATCTTGGCAGCGGGCAAAGTCCCTACTTAGGCTTTACACAGGAACTAGCTGAAAATACTACCTGTAGGTCTGGTTTTCAGCAATGATAATTAAAATTAACAGGCTTTTAAAATAGAGCATGTGTTTAAATGAATGAGAGTGATGTGAAAGAGAACAGTTTGTCATGAGGTTAGTATCCTCATTCCATTAAAAAAATCGTCCACCAGCAGAAATACCAATGGAAGGTGTTAGATAGATAAAGATACGTAGTCAAATATTTCATAAGATCAGGAAACATGATAACCTATTTTCCAAGAATTAACTTAATCAAAGGAAATACAATTAATAATCTGGCTTAGAAATGAAAAGACTATTTTGAAGCATTGAGTACTGGTCAAGATGATTTGGACTTACATAAGACTTGTTGGTGTTAATAGTTAAAAATGCATCCTAAATATAAGCTTCTGTAACACACGCCATTGAAAAAATTTGTAAGGAAGCCATTTTAATACTTTGACAATCCTCAAAAGGACATTTATGTGCTTAACCATAGGATGAGAAACCCAACCTAAAGTTAACTGAACAAGCACATGAAGAGACTTATTTAACAACACATTCAAAAATATTTAACTACGTGGGTATTATTGAGATATATCTTGAAGAACTCATTCAAAGATATTCCTACCATAATAACAAAGATGATACATGAATTCACATATAGCTGTCTGTCATTGAAAGATGCATAGGGGAGTATTGGGATTGGAAAAAATCCAGGCAAACATTTAAAAATCAGCCCATCAAGGTATGCAAGGGGTTCCTAACCTGAGGTCATATGTATAGTAATAGTATAAATTGGTACAAGACCATTTATAGTGAGAGATCTGATGGGTATCGAACCCATAAACAATGCCCAGCAAGATTAGTTTGCTGATCATCACTAAATGACATTAGTCCTGATCTGTTTTTCTCATATGATCTACTTATCATTCCCTGTGGAAAATAGTTCATAGATATATTTGGAGTGGAAGGGGGTTTTTTTGTTTTTTGTTTTAGAGAAAAAATACTGGCTTCACTTATCAGGGATTACTGCATAGTTTGAAATGGTAAGCATGAAGTATTTTTTCAGCAAAAATTTACCCCCCTCCCAAGTGGAATAGTCCAGTGTTACAACTAGCAAAAAAAATCACACTAATAAACCATTAGAGTAGATTTCTTATCAAAGAAAATAATTTTTTAATCATGATATTTTTGTACAGAATGATGGGCTGGGGCAAAGACCCCTTTTGCCCGCTTATGAATCCAATCCAGTCAGTTCATACTGTTTATATTTAAGCATTTTGTGGGGCTATATCACAAAAATATAAGTGATAGAAGGAGCTCTATAATGATATTTTCACAATTAAGAATAATACACGACATATCTTAATTCCTTTTCCTGTTTGGTTTTCTTTCTCTTCTCTTTCCTTCCCTACTGACTTCATTCCTTCCTTCTTTCTTTGGTTTAACAGAATTCAAACTGTTCCATCCAGTTTAATGTGGTGAACTGTTTTTTTTATCCGATTACAGGTGGATTCAGAGGAAAATTCTTTCTTGCAACCAGGTTTACCTGCTTTGGATGCTCACTGGTCGTGCATGGATTTTAGAATTTCTGCCAGCCAATTCAATCCATGGTGGTATTCCAGCTAAAGGAAACAATCTCTGAAAAATACCCCCACCCAGCAGAGGGGTATATGTGAAGTAGCATAATTAGAGACTGATTAATCTTCTTTATCTAATTTTTGGGCATCTATTATCTATCACGAATCTCTGATTTCACCAGCTCATTTCTGTTAGTCATCTATTTTGTTCATACAAGAAACACCTTTACCCTTCATTGTACGCAATATCTTTATTTTGTTTTCTTTTCTTTCTCTTACCATTTTTGACATTAATAAAAAAGATTTTTTTTCCAAATTCTCACATACTTCATTACGAAAATATAATGCTTGTAAAATCTAAGTATTATTACTCACTTCAAACGTTACGATTATACTTTTTATGCCTGCCAGAAAGCAATAATACCTGCCAGATTACAACTATATAATGTAATGCTTTTATGCATTCTAAATGTAAATTGAAATTTGATGTTGTTTTTTTCTAAATAAAATGTCAAATTAAAATATTGATTTTCAGATATCTACTTTATATTGTTTAATTTCATACGGCCATGATTCAGTTTAACTAACCTAATGGATACAAAAGATCCAGTTTAACATTATACTTACATTATGAATCAACCCTGCTTCCCACCAAAAAAACTTGAGATGTTTATTTTTCTTAAAAATTAAAAACATAAATTCTTATTAAAAAATCCAACGTCTTATTCTATGTTTAATTTGATATTTTTCTTTTGTAATGCTTATATAACTAATGGTATAGGGAAGATGTTTGGTGGGATTTCATGCCCACCTTGTTTTGACAGAAATCAATAGTTGATATATCAGTAATAAAGTATAGTATAGGGAAGATTTAAAATTTCCTGCAAAAAATCCATACCTAATGGAAAAAAATTGTGTATAGAAGTTTTATTTACGAACTGGAAACAGGAACATGTCGCTTTTTGAATTCAAATTCAAAAGACATTATTTCTTCCAGCTGAATCATTTGTAATCATTTGCAAAATTTAATTCAATAATATTTGTTTTATCACCCTGTTCTGCTAATGTTATTCAAGATGTACAGGAAAGTATTTTTTTGAGAAATTTTGTTTAGTTGTTTAGGGGGCATTTTTAACCTTTGAATGGTCAATGGATAAAAGACGACAACGTCCATGTCAGCAGAAAAAAATCAAAGTGAAATTTTTAAAAAACATAAAATTTACTCTAAATCAACTTGAGTTTATTTATTTTTCTTTTGCAATATGAAATATTCACATTAGCATAAACATGTAGATTCATAAGTAAAAAACCCATGATAAAAATATCCTGCCGACAAATAAAGTTTTTGACGAAATGTCAGTCGATGGAAAGCCAAGTCGGAACCTAATTTTGGTAAAAAGGTTTTTAAAAACTGTCCACATGACAAAACAGCTGTCGGCCGACTGTGTATTGGCAAAACATCATTGTGAAAAACTTTCGGACACGTTCTGCACATAGCTCCTTGACATTGAATTTCTGCCAAATTAATAAAATCTCAATTGTAAGACCACTAATAGAAATGGGTTGTTAATCAATGCCTATGCACAAATTTCTTGCATAGAGTGATTTGATTCATCAACAGTTTGGTGGGATTACACGTCCACCTTGTTTCAACAGAAATCAATAGTTGATATATCAGTAATAAATAAATAGCACACATTGCAATAAGACAAATGGTTACCATTCCAACTAGGACCCGTCTTCTGTCAAGTGTCTTGGATACAATTTTATGGCCGGCACATTTCCAGCAATCTATTTTCTCTGTAATGTTGAGCTTCATAACACGCCCAATTTCACATTTTCAAGATGCATGTAATATCCAAAAATCCTGAAAAAATTAAGTAGCAGACATTTTTTCATTCACCATTTCATTAGTCAGGCCAGGAGTTTCTGTAGATAAAACATAGGAAAATGGTGAACATTCAAAGGAGGGATGGAATGTCTCACCACCAACTTTGGTGATCAATTAAAACAAAGGGTCAGAGACTTCAGCTTTTATTATTTAGTTATAAAAGGAAGCACACATTATCAAGATATAGACCAGTTTCTTCCCCTTATCAGAGGTGTTGTCAAGATCTTTAACATTACTGAAGAATTTGTTGGTATGTAGTCTATGACTGGTTGTACAACCAATCAAATGCAAATACACTATCAAATTCATCTATAGGAAAATGAATAAAATATATTCCTTACTATATACAACACTCATATCACATGAAATTTCAACACATCAAAATTTATCATCAAAATCACAGGCTGCATTTTATTCACTGAAGTTCCAACAGTTTATAAAGATTCACAATAAATAAAGAATGATGAAGCCATAGCAATACAAAATAAACTAAAAATGAAAAAGAAGTTTATTTCATATTATGTTTACATGAGTCAGTTTTACAATCTTCAAATGAAATGATAAAACATTGTCTTCATGTTTGAATCCTTTATTAATCATATGAAAATGATTATTAAAATTGCTGTCTACAAAATGTATCAAAAATATTTTTTTTTACTTTGTTTAGAAAAAATATTACAATAGGAGGTAAACTAGTGTTTTACCTTTCCAGTGAGTTGTAAATGAAATAAGAAAGACAATTGGTATGAATACAGTTCAAAAAAGATAAGAAATAAAAACTGAAATAATCCTACCACAAAGCTCCAGAATTCAAAAATGTCCAATCTTGAATTTTTTCCTATAGGTTGGCCATGGGTTTTTAAGCCCTTGAAAACAGCTTTATCACTTAAGTGTTTATTTTTCAGCAAGTAGTGTGTTATATTATCAAATAATGAATTGGTTTTACTCAGAAAAAAATTGAGTACAACTTTCATTCTATCTAACTTTGAGAGGTGATTTTTTTTTTCACATCCATTAAGCTTAAAACTTGATTCAAAATTAAAATTATTGATTAAATTTCAATTCACAAATTACTTTGAAAACTCAGTCCTTTTTTCTTTGAAATCAGGCGAGACCATTCCTAAATTCTCATTCTGCATATCTACGAAGGACAAGAGTTGAAAATGAGCATCTGACAAAGGAAAGATGGGAGAAAGAAACAAGACTTATGATACAATAAATACTAAGCAATCTCTTCAACATACTACCAATTTCATACAAGAAATAAATAGAAAATAATTGTTAATGATTCAGTCATTGTCAGCAAAGGTGCAGACAGACACACACACACTCTCACAAATGTTCTGAGATTGCTTGTAAACTCCCAATGATATAAACTTGATAGTATTTTTTCTCTCCAATATATTTATCACTTTTTCATAGTATGAATAAGTTAGACATAACCTAACAGAATCAGAGTATAATCTTTTTTTAACTTTCTTCCTTTGTTTCTAGCTATCCGGCAACTCACTGATGCATGCTAAGTATTATACTCCTTTTTCACATTTACTACAGGTATTTCTTCTATTCTTAATGGTATAGTGTTGTCTTCAACTGTCAGATTGCTGTATGAGTTTGTACCGACCATATTAACCATTTCTTTGGTGATCAGTTTTTGTTCAGATGTAGGGGTAATGTAACCTACTGGCCTCATCACAGGTTCAGTCACATTTTGATATAATGATGCTGGCCACAGAGTTGATGATTGTTTGGAAGAAAAGGACAAAGAGGGTAGGTATGAAGCTGATACATTCTGTTGTACGTCTGAGGTAGGTACAAGGCTGAAATTTCTATCATGGCTGGAAAAGTCAGGCAAAAAAACATCATTGTTTGTACTGTAATGGAATGCTCCACTTGCACACTTCTGCTCTCCGGGATCTTCTTGTTCTACCTTGATTTGAATCTTATTGTTACCATTTTCTTTTTTATCTTGGCTGCCATTCTTAATGGCAAAGCTATACTCATCAACAACAACACCAAGATCGAAGTTCAAGTCTTCAGTGTTATTAGAAGAACAAATCTCCTGTTTAACATCCACAGGCACCAACTCAAGTCTACTATTGCTCTCTTCATTAATGGATGCTATTTTCAACTGGTCATCACAGAGCTGCTCAAAGTCCTTCATGTCTAACATCTGAGCAATGGTCTTTATCTGCCCAAGAATTCTAGCATCTAGATCAAGGACTCCATTGTATAAGTATTCTGTAAATGCCACCAAAGCTTCCTTAGAAGTGCTTGCTGGAAAGGTCACATTCGGAAATTTGTTCGAAGAGTCATCGTCGAAAATACTCAGCATTTTGGGACACACTGCACTCAGAACCACTTTGTGAATCTATAAAGAGAATTAGGATGAAAAATAATTCTAAAACTGTGTTCTATTCATCATTTTTTATCAAATGACTCTATACATGAGCATGTTCAAAAACATCTCTAAAAACAAACAAATCAAGACACACATTGGTAAAGACAAACTGTCTAAAAATAATCCCCAAGTTAGAAATTACTTTCTGTTTTATATATATATATATATATATATATATATATATATATATATATACTGTTATTCTTCATGTATAATCTACACTTTTTTCAGAAAATTTTGAGCTTAAAACTCCAGGTGCATATTATTATCTATAGATATATAACATTTTTCCAGTACAGTTCATTGGATGTAGAAGGTTCACTTGACTGCCACCATAGCCAGGATGTCATTTTCTTCAGATTACATCCATTACAATGTCTTCATTGGCAAAATAAAGGTCATCTTCATCACAAAATTCATCAAAATTACCCTCTTCAGCTTCTTTTTCTTGCTTTTGGTTCTCTTCATATGTCTACAACATGTTATCTTTGGTCCCATCAAATATACAGCAGCATTTGAATTATTTGACTACTATTTCTCTGATAAGTTCATTCCAAACATCCTTTATTCAATGGATTATGGTTGGAAGGTCAAGAATACGCATGCAACCACCCTTTGTGAAACTTTTGGTACCCTATTGCATCTTATTCTCATCAATTGTCTCTGAGGATAGTTTTCATGGGTCGATTGACGCCAACATAGAGTTGCTGTAGGAAGGATAACCTGGGATAATAGCCACCTCTGCTTTGTGGCTTCTCTTAGGATTTTTAATGATCTCTAGATTGCGATGACAGCAGAAGGCATCTAACACTAACAAACTGTTGCCTTTCTTGGTAAAACCTGATATTTCCCCCAGACACTATCAAACTAGTCTTTCATCAATTTATCATCCACCCAGCCTTTCTCTCCTTGACATGCACTTGAAAACCATTGAGGAAAACTGATACCACAGGGCAAAGTTTCCAGTTTAAAGACAACACAGGGGAGGTAACCTTGTCTAGTCTGCAATACAGGCTAACTTGAGAGTGAATAGATTTTTTTTTTGTGTCAGTGGTGCAAATTGAATCCATACTAATGCCTTTTCCTTGATCTGATTTTGGAGAAAAAGCCCAACGGCTTCCGCTGGCTCATTCAGATTTCAACATTTTGTCAAGTTGCGGCTTTGACTTTTTTCATAGTCTCACATTACTTTCATCAACTCCAAAACAATGAACAGCTTCTCAATTGCCATTTTTCTTGGCAAACTCAACAACTTGCAGTTTAAACGCCATAGTATAAGAAGCTCTTCAACGCAGGATGAATTTTTTTTTCCAAACACACCCATATACATACATGATTGCTATTATACACTATTTACCTGAACCCCCATGAGAACAGATATATTCCATGTCCAACGTACTGTTACTGTGGAATGCTACAGTTACGAATTTATAACTTGTGTGCGTTTGAAGACGAAAAATATCACTATTCAATGAGGCTCAAATTAAAATTTACATTTCCAAACTCGCAGCAAACATCCGACTTTTTGGAGATGCTGATCAGATAAAATAGATGGATGTATTCGAAATAGCAGACCATCTATGGTAGCAGATTATACATGGTGAATTACAGTATATATATATATATATATATATATACATATAAATACATATATGTATGTATATAAGCAAATATATATATAAATATATATATATATATATATATATATATTTATGTTGTCAATAAGTCCATAGCCTGATACATAGTTATTAACTGAATTTTGATCAATGTATACAGAAGTTAAACAGGATAGGTGTGTTCGTATGAATTTTTTTCATGACACAGTCTAAGCCACTTACTGTGATCAATGGAACAGTGTCTTTTAGATAACAATAAACAACTGATAACTTCAAGTAAAGGATGTAAAAACCCAAACAATTTACATTCATAGTAATGATTTTACATCCATCATTATAGAATCATTGCTGTATCATCAAATTCATTGTTATAAACAACTTTACATTATAAAAAAATCAGTATGAAACTTGAATTATTTTGAAAGAATTTTCATTCATCTTAAATTAAGTTTGGGACTTACTGATATTTTGCTAACAATAATCATTTGATAACATTATCCATGATTATAATAAACAGCATCCTCAGCAGTTCTATCTACTTAGATTTATGACAATTTCTTATTCCAATTGTAAGAGCTAAGAATGTCATAGCAAAGAAGTTCTGACTTCAAACAAAATATATTTATACATTACGAGTGTTATACTTGATATACATTTACCTTAACACTTGATGTACCATTGCTAATGATAGCATCACACAGTTTACCAGCTTTCCACAAAGATGACAGGTTAGTCATGACTGATTGCTGGTGATTTGAAACTATCAAGACACGCTTCTGTTTGGGAGGAATAACATTGGAAATATGAGGGTTGAAAGTAGCAAATGGGGCCTGAACAGAAACTGGCCTGGGAGGAGATTCCGCTGGTTTCACTGAATTGATCTGTTGTGGCTTGGCCACTGACCTCTGGGCAACGGGTTGCTCCTCTTCCTGAGCGCAGCTGCAAAAAAAAAATACAGACTGAAAACACACAAACCAATCACATAGTTCAATTAATGATTTCCTAACTTTTACAAATGGAAGTATTATTATCATTGTATTTAAATGGAAGGAAGATTATAACCGTGTTCTAACTGCAAGCAATATACATTTTACAGTAATAACAGCAGCAATGTCAATCAAACTACTTAACATTCTTTTCTATCATGCTTGTCATACATAGTATCTATAGCAGCTATCAGCTGAGCCTGTTGTTGTACACTCGTGATAGCAGTCAGTGAAGTGACAAGTCATGGACTAGTATCATGTAATAGGTACTTCTATTCAATATTGAAACTGTTTTTCATTATGTACAAAAGTAAGAAAAGAAAGAACATATTTTATAGAGAATTTCTAACAATTAAACCTCCAACATCTTGGAATCCAAGCCATAATCTATTGGAAAGCTAGAGGAAATACACTGAGCACATACTTAGATCCAAGCTGACCCCAAATGGTACATAGCTGAAGTGTTGAGCACCATTAATTATTCTATACACTTGCGGATGATTGCTTACTAGTATACACTGAATTCAAATTAAACCTCTTTCATAGAAAAGAGTTGTAACTCACCTGTTGGAATGAAATTCTTTCTTTGCTTTTTTTGGTGACCTGCAGATATAATCTTCAAGAAGTGAGATTTGTTGCTTAGAAATGTGATGCTTTTTACTGACAGGATTTTGTAAAAAAGCTGAGATATTGCCAATTTTGGTCTGCTGTCTTGATTGCCTGCCCTAAAATCAAATGGAAACCAAAAGAAAAACTGGTGTACAATAATAGATGCTTATCCCATTCATATAGAGTCACCTACTTCATATTAGCTTACGGTCTAAAAAATGCTGAAATTATTCAATAAAAAAAGATGACATTGGAGACATTTTAAACCCAGGTAATACTACAACAATGCCTAAAAGGACAGGTTTACTATGCAACCGTTAGAGGTCCTCAGATTTCACTGATATTTTATAATATGATAAAATAACTTATCTAGGATCTAATGGAACAAATACTCATATTTACATAAAGAATGAGATCGAAATGGCCTCCTTCTGTCTTGGTAGACAAAGGAACAACATTGAAGTGATCTGTCCAGGGCACAAGCCTGGGAAAAGCATATGGAGATCCTGGGATGCCCAGTAAACAGAATCACCCTCTTCAACCCGATGATGCAGTCCAAAGGGAAGCGGAACAATATGTCTGACATCAGCTTGGCTGCAGAAGCTGCCAGAAGAAAGTTTGCATCCATACATCTTAAGAGGGTTCCTCACCCTGGATTAGGATCAAAGTTGCGTGTCTCCTAAACTGATTGCCAACCATAGCTAGAATCCAGCGTGCCCTGCTACTTACCCATAGCTTAGGGGGAGAAGAGATGTATTCATGTCTCTACCAAAGGCATTATGGAAAGGAGAACTGTAAAGTATTGAAACTATTCAAACCAAAATGGTTAAATAACCCTTGAATGCAACACTGATTTTAAAACTAACTTTTTAGCTATAAAGCTATACACTATTGAATATTATTGACAGTATCAGATATACACAATTCAGTTTCAAAGTACCAACACAACATTAATCCTAGTCATGAAATTTACATAAGCCACTCACCATATTGTTTGGTTTATGCCCATTAGGAATAGACTTCATCCATTTCTCATTCACACCTGAAAAAAAAAATCTTGAAATATTCTTACCTATAAATTGAATATGTTCTTCATCATTTTTCTATACAAAGGAACAGAAACTAATACCCATGCACACATACATACATACATAAATAGGTGCTTGCTGCAGTAACAAGCTTGTCTCACAGATCATTCACAATCTTCACTCGGTGCCCTGTTACTGGTACTAGATTAAGCTATGGTTTTATCTCCATTTCTCAAACGATCCCTAGATATCCAATAATTTTTTTGAGCAATTGTCGGTTTTTTTTCAGGGTCAGGGTGATAGCCCAATGCCAAAGATAGACAGCCAAAATGATTGTAACTGCCCTGATATTTACTACAGATGGCGGAAGAAGTAGATTTATGCCTTCACCAAAGACATAAGATTAAAGTGAATGCAAACAGTCAAAGCCAGAATTTGAATTCTGTTTACCGATTCCATTCTCCATTCAGTTTACAGTTAGGTCACCCACAACTCCTTAGTGAATGAACATGTAAGGGAAACCAGAGCACAGTGGATCAAAAAAAAATTAATAGCAGGTAGAAGCTGATTTTCATTGATATATTTGGGGAAGAAAAAGAAAGATAAACTCTGTTGGCTGTGAAATATATTATATAAAGATAAGAAAGTAATATCTCATTAAGTTATTAACTCATTTTTCTTGACATTTCTGATCCAATATGCAATCTTAGTACATTGTGGATCATCCCCCCAGGGAACAGTGGATCATTCCCTGGGGAACAGCAGATCAACATAAGATTCAATGATTCAAAATGTCCCAGAATGAAGTCAACTACACATTTTATGAAAGTATTGTTGACTATGCTGCAAAAAGTAATCACAAAAATCACTCAAATATTCGATCGCAAAAGTTAGGCACACTAAAGGAAGAATTTAACCCCAAATCACATCCACACAGTCCCAAAAGCAATTGAAGAAAAGAAAAAAGAATGATGCAAAAGTAAAATAAAAATGCTCTTTTAGTTTCCAAGTAAACTACATGAAATGAATAGACAGAACCATTTTCAATTAAAAGAGGTGATCCACTGTACCCTGTTCCACTGTGCCCCACACATACAATTGAGAAAGATAATCTTACATATCTGTAAAGAGCGAGCAGTTTGGACAGGGAATAATTTTGATACAATGTTAATTTCATCTCATAGAGTGCAATTAGAACATTCTGAATAAGTGCAGCTCCATAATGAAAATAAGAGCACCTTAGAATATTACTTTGGGCTTAAAATTAGGTCCTTCAACTTGCATACTGTACAGCAATGCTCAAGCAGGTAAATCTTTCACAAAATAAAATGGCAGACGTGTTGACTTGAGAAGAGGGAGTAGCAGCAGTACTGTTGTATATTCACATATATAAAAAATCATGATTCACTGTAACCCATGTTCCACCGTGTCCTATTTTCCACCTATATTCAAACATTTCATGAGAGATGCAATATTTTCTTTCTTCAAACTTCAAGTTATCTAAATCGGGGCTGAAAATTATCTCATGCTGATCTACAAAAAAATTGCATCTGAATCATGGATAGCTTCAGTTTAAAAAGGGCAAATGGAAATGAATCCCGTACACTCTCTGGTATTAACTTTCAGATGAACAATACACAAATGAAATTCACAAATATCATTGAAAAATGTGTTCAAGCAAAAAAATTCTAATAATTAGAGAAACTAGTTCAAAATTATAGTGATTCAAACGTAATTCTTTCACACATGCTTTTGGAGGAAATACTAATGGACTTTTTAAAAGGACAATATCTTGTTTTGTCATTATTCTCATAGCAACAGAAATGACAAATTGAAAATTGACTAATGGATGTTGATTTATTGATCCTGTGGAAAAGGCTGTAAAAGAGTTAGAAGATTGTTTTTAGATTTGTCCAACATCTCTATAACTCACTTTGTCTATACCCAGTTATCTGATGTCATTTAATTTTTCTTAATCCATTCTTATGATAGAGAAAAAAATATCCACGGTTTCTCTTTCAATGGTACAGTCTTTTTTATTGTCAACTAAGAAATATCATTTGTTAGTTTTTCTAACCAATTCTTAGGAGAGATATGAAATTGTCATCAGCATTCCCAAGCATAGGATAACAGATAATAGATTACAATTGTTTTTTCTTGGGATATAATTAACATCATTTATCGCTGCTCTACTGACGGTATCCCTTATCCGCGGTTTCCCTTTCAGTGGTATCGTTATCCGCGGTTTAGGTTCAAGTGGACCTACCTAATCCACGATTTACCTTCCAGAGATCCCCCCAGCATTTCTATTCCAGCTGCCCCACCCCCGTTATCTGCGGTTTCCCTTTCAGTGGTACGTGGACATTAGAATTGAATTCCTGTTTTTTTTTTTGTTTACAACAATTAAAGTTGTAACCTCAGTACTCCACTCTACTAATACATTATTACCAAAAACCGGGTTGAAAAAATCCCATCCAAGGGAGATAACTTACTTTACAACATTTTTTCCCCACATATACACATACACAACGAAGACATGAATATCAGTTTATAATCAACATAATTGTTTGACGCATTGAAATTAATATTTTTTTTATTCTTCTACTTGTTTTTCACTCAGCCGAACTCTAGAACATTTACAAGACGATTCAGGTTTAGAATTCAAAACAGTCGGCATTTTCTTTACATGTTCACTAACACTGTGTCAATCAAATTTATGGTTACACCGAAGTGCTATATACATTCAATCATTCACAAACACATGTACACTACAGGTTCTTCTTGTCTATTGAATGATTTTTATCACTGCTTTCTCACCACAATTGACAATTTTACCTTTAGGTAGATTAAGAGTTGGTACCATCTGCTTGCCTAATCCTCGCTTATTACCAGCAAAATGCAAACTACAAATAGTATGGTCTTTGGTTATGTGCTTTACGTCATCGGCATTGTAAGGATTATAACCAGCTAGTTTTACCCATTCTGTCCGCAGTTGAATGTTGTTCCAAGGTAGGCGATGGAAAACAATCTGGGGATTATTGGGGCTTTGAATCGAAGAGCAACCCTTCACAATACAAGATATTAGCATAGCGTGTAGCAAGAAGTACGGTGAATGGTAAAATATAGCAAATATTGATCTATTCCTATCCACTCTATTCGGGAAACAGGGGAACTTGCAGAACAAATGACAAGGAAAAAGTATGGAAGGCGTTAAGTTACAACCGAAACGAGGCTTGCTCACGTGACAGACTGGAACGGCGTCTGCAGAGAAAAACACTTGACGAAAAAGAGAAAAAAAAAATTTTAATATTTTTGCCATTAAACATTCTGTTACGTTTTTATATTTGCTTTGCATTGGGACAAGATATTGTCCCTTGACGTGACAAAAATTTAAAAGAAGCATTTTAGAACTTGGGTAGGGGGCTTATTTCGACGGGTTTGTTGAGAACATCTAAATTCTCCAGAATCTAGATGTTTCTAGATGTTTTTTTTTAAAACACTATTCTAGATGCTTTTCCCTGGAAAATGCCAGTGATGTCATAAACAGAATTTATTCTGATCATATTAATTCTTCAATGGAATTTCTTTTGACGCTACAGTTTTTGACTGTGATGGAGAGTTCATATTTTATTTATATTATTAATCATTATTATTTATATCATGTTCATGGTATTATGTTCATTTACATCTATATCTTTCCCTCTTCACGAATTTAGGCATATCCAGCCTTCTGTGGTTGATTTCACCAATGGTTTTAATGGTTAGGGACAGCATGGAGACTTGACACGGAAAAATGCCAACCTGACGTGACAAAAGTGAAGTTATTTAAAAAATCTATTTCCTCTGCCATGCAAAATAATGAGATGAGAGACTACTTGGTAAAATGAAGAATCAGTACTTCTAATAGTCTGAAATTTAACCTTTCTACTGGGGACTTTTCTTTTTGGTTGATCCAAACCCTAACCAATTTTTACAGTCAACTTTGTAAATGTTTTATTTTTGACATACAAAAAAAAAAAATTTATAAACTTGAATTAAGATTTGTCTAGGAATTCTTGTTTAAGTTTATTATAAAGGTGTTTATGCTTTTAAGCTGATTAAACCCTTTTTCAGAGTCATCCCATGTGTGGGATCAGTATGTTGTTCCACTTGTGGAATATTTGGTCAACCAAAAAGTTCATTTCATTTTTGTTGTTGGCACATCAGAATTTTTGTAAAATGACTTGAATCATCAAAGTGTAAATTTCATTCTGATTTTAATTGTACGATTGATATTTTCAAAAGGACATTTTCCAAAAAAAAATCCATAGATCTAACGTAGTAATTTATGTTTGTTTGTACCCTCATTACTCGAGAGCTACGCTTCACTAACAAAACATAAAACCATGATTGAATTCAGCATGTCTCAATCTACCAAATTTCATCTGAGGTTTTATTAAGAAGTGACTTTGAAATTGAAAGGTCTGTCAGAAAAGGTTGTACTGTTCATTATAGAGATAGATTCATTACATTCTTGATACGAAATTCATGTTTTTCACTCTCAAAAATACCTGTTTGTATTGGATTATTTGCACAAAATAGTATTAGGTTGGTGCAAAAATGATTGCAGTTTTTCAACAACTTCAAAGCAGTAGATCTCAGCTTAGGATAAATTTTGTTAATCGAAATCAGAAACTTCCGAATCTATACATTTTTGTCAACAAGGAACAAGTCCATTTATTCAGGGAGCCTGGAATCAATAGATTCATTGAAGGACTTTAGAGCTGCTGCTTAGTTGTTGGAGACCTTTCCTTGCAGAAAGTGGCCAAAATGCTAGAAAAAGTGGTAGTTGGTCTGAGAGAGGTGTAGTGAGTTAGCTAAGTGAGGTAGAGTTTTGTAGCTTAGTTCGTTCACTTTCTACAGGGGCCATTTGTATGACATTCAAGCTTTCGTGCTTTTTGCTCAGGGTAATTTGTGCAACATGTCAAGGCTTTTGATTTTCCAATATGGTGCAAAGGTCAACCAACTGTTGAATGGTTCGCATTTAGTTCCTTTGCAACCTCTTGAGTTATTTTGCGTGGTTCCATTTCAGTAATGGCCTTTAATTGGATTTCATCAGTCAAAGAAGGATGTCCCGTCTTCATTTTGAAATTTTTGGAACCAACGTTGAGCTCTATGTTGCTCAACGATACCCTGGTCAAATAGTTGGTTGATATTGTGAGCAGTTTCCGCTACTTTATATTCCATTTTGAACTCATACAACAAATTTACTTTTTTTTATCTTTGATTCGACAACCTCCAATAAACCAGAATAAATAATGAAAAGAAAATATTTGGATTAAATAGAGTGAAATTCATTGATTAAAATGGTATACTACATGAACATAGTTAAATAATGGTTGATTTCAAAAATAAGCATCAAAATTTTAAATAACAAAAACTGCAATTATTTTTGCACTAACCTAATAATAATCAACTAATATGGTACAATACAATGGGTCACTGGAGAGAGATGAGACAGGACAATGGCTATTAGAGAATAAGGATATAAAAATATATGCTACAAGGGTTGTATGAATATTCAGGATGAAATTGACATTCAAATTTCTCACAGATCTGAGAAATAGAATTGTTATTCTGTTTTACCAATGACCCAGACAAAATTGGCTGTGAATCTTTTTGGGGATATAGGGATGAGAAGTCAACGTCTGATTCACTCTTGATAATGGAAGCTGGTTTTACTTTTTCCACGCCTTACCAGGGGGGGGATCAGATAAATATCTGCAATTTTTTTCAACTTGGGAGTTGGGCTTTTTTTGAGGCCTGAGTTGCTGTAGGCAGTTTTGGCTGGCCTGGGGGTGGGGGTCACATAGCTTTCCAACTGTGGAAAGTGCCATTAAGATACAACATTTACAAGTTGAAATTCTCTCTCTCTCTGTGCAGTCAACACACAAACATATGCTCTTTTCAAATAGAATAAAAATGACAGCTGTAATTGCAAAGAAAAGTCTCTGTCTTATATGGTGTTTTTTGTAGATTGGAAATTTCTTCACCAGGCATCAACAAAAGACAATCAGAGCAACACCCCTAAAACACAACAAATCAACAGCTTATCCACACATATACACACCAGTCCATAGCTGCAATACCCACTATGTCACAAGGAGCAAAATGTTCAACACTGCAAGTTGCATCACAAATACTCACTTTTTCTGGTAGTATTTTATAAGATCTTTCCGAATGATTTGATAACAAAAAGAAATTAATAATACAGAGAAAATTATTTTATAAAAATAAAAATCTTTAATGATGTATAAGTTACATAAATTGTTATACTCACTGAAATTCAAAATAATTCGGATTCAAATCAATAGCCTTTGAAAACAAGTGACATCAATAAATCTTTCTAAATTGTACTTTCCTTACACATTTTTATTTTGGTTGGAAGTAATTCCTCAAGTTACGCCCTAATCCTTTGAGTGATAACACTCGTGTTTTCCTGAAATAATATTCTTGGGCTTATAGAGCAAATGATTGAGTTTATCCATCAGAAAATAGATACTAGTACGAGACACAATTTGAAATAAAAACTAGCACATTTCATCAATGTTTTTAGCCGATCTGTTACAGTAATAGTCTGTTGAGGTAGTTTTCACTGAACTAATCAGTACAGTAAACCCTCACTATAACGAATCTCAATATAATGAATTCCGACTTGACTTAGAAAATACCAAACAATTTTTATAAATGCAGTGAACACGTGGACCATAACAAACATGGCATCATGCTAGTTTTGTGGTCCAGCCGTTTGCGGCCTTTAGATCAAGAACAAAGTGTAGTATCTTTTCTCACATCAACAAAACATAGCATTAACTTCCCATTTTCAATTTTAAGTGTTATTATGGTTGTATTTTAATTGTTTTCTTGACAAATCTAATTCAATTTGAATACTTTTTCAATTGACAAAAATAAAAATTGTTATGAATCTCACTTATTGTCGTCGATGAAAACCATGCGAGTTAACATTCCTGTTTTAAATTTCAAAGTTTACCCAATTCACATTCATGGTTTTACACTGTGAAAACGTCAAGTAATTTCATTTCACTATATCGCTCAACTCTTCATAACTTTTTTCAACTCATTAATTGTTGTTTTTTTGTATCAAAATAAATGGTTGTGTTCCGTATGTAGATTATTGCTTTATAGAATTCCAGAAAAAAAACATCAAAATCGATTAAAATACAACCATAATATAATTGAATTAAAATTCATGAAGAAAACAATCGAAATACAACTATAATGACATTTAAAATTGAAAACAGAAAGTTAATGTTATATTTTACTGATGTCAGAACAGCTACTACACCTTGATCTGGAACTAAATGCTACAAAAGGCTGAACCATGAAACTACAATAGTACCACATACTTTCTTATTATCATTTACCAAACAATGTAAGGTAAGGTTGAAAATAAGATGAGGGACAAACAAACTGCCTTTGGATTAACTGTTTATCGTTAAATACGGTAAACTACTTTTTATTTACCGAACAAGGGAAAAAAACATTGGTTATAACAAACTTTCAGCTTTAACAACAATTCCCTCCCCAAATCAGTTCATTATAACGAGGGTTTACTGTACTTGGCTTTTCAATCAATGTAAATCTACTGAAAGCAAAATATTTTCTTACTTCAATTTTTATCCATAAGATTATCTCACATAGGCATGGGTGTCCATTGAGTGAGGATCAGGCCTTCTCAGCCAGGGTGTAGGGTTTGAAAGTTGGGACCTTATTGGCAATAAATTATAATGGTGCTGCACAATTTTCTTTATGTAACCCCAACTTGATGCACCCATATAAAAAGATGGTATTATTTTTCATTGGTAACAGGGTTGCCTCCAAGTTATCTTCCGAATATACACGCCCCCATCCCACGGATATACATCCTTTTAAACCCTGTTCAACCCTCCGAGGAAAAATAGCATCAGATGCCCATGCACGTAAGGCAGGTTATGTTCTAGAGGAGCTACCTCTCTTTCTTCTCAGATGCTGTCGAAAGTTCATAGGTAAAATGGATTGACCTCACTAGATTTTGCTTGATGTTATCAAAATAATATATTTAACTAGTCAGCAAATTTTCTCCATCCATTGTTCAGTTCTCTAGTGAAAAAAAGTGAATCAGATGTGAATAAAAATACTGAATAAAAGGTTACTGATGAATCATTATATCATTTACCAATGACTACAACGGGTAATCTTGCAAGTGAAATAAATAACTGGATGAATAATGATTTCATTTTTAGAAAAGATCATTGATGCTGTTGAAAGTTTTCAACGAAGATGTGCTAGAATATATATATATATATATATATATATATATATATATATATATATATACAGAAAAAAAAAAAAAAAAGGAAATAAGCTTTAATGGTATTTCATCTTGCAAATACAAAGCTGCCGGTATATGAGATGGATATATAGTTTTTTTCAAAAACAATGCTACCACTACACAACATCTATTGTGCTGGCATAGTGACTTGGGGGGGGGGCATCTACCGAAGCTTGATATGGACATTTATGGGACTTGGATGAGTTGCAATGAGTGGTAGTCCTCCAAACACCTTTGCATATAGGTTCTTGGTGATTTAGTTGAACGCCGTATCACCAACAATCAGCCGACATCAGCTCGGTCATGTGGACACTTCATAAACAAATTTTTTGATAAAGTGATGTTTTGCCGACTTGGTTTCTTGCCAACTGCCTTTTCATTGATTTTTGTACAAATTACAGTTTAAAAATCAAAAAACAGTGAAATATCTGAAGAGTAATTTTATCTTACATCTTATATAGCAACATTGGAAGAATAGGATGATAAAACACGTATCATATTATAAAATGAATTTCAGGCAATGATCAGAGAAATACTCCAGCAGACACCAATACCCTATATCAAAAACGTAACTGAAATTGAGAAAAATGAGTTTTTTCTTGGCTTTGCGAGAAAGAAAAAAGTATGAATTTCAGTCAAAAGAAACAAACAAATTTTCATTAAAACATTGCAATGTTTCTTAGACATTCCTTGTTCACTATTATGATCAGCAACATATATACACCATATTTAGTTATTTGATAAATTACCAGATAAAACTTTAATATGCAAGTTTTTCTCTCATCAGGTGTCTATTTTTTGTTGAAAAAAATGATTTTATCATTTCTCTAAGTTATATAAGCATAGATTAATTAAGCTCATTTCTAAAGCAGGCTTTTAGTAGTTTAATTTTACATTTCTGTCAATAAACCAAATTACTTCTTCAAAGGATGTGTCTCTCTCTTCAATAGAAAAATTAAACTGTTCTGTCAAGAATCTTTAATAAAAAATCTTTTAAATTTATGTAGGCCTTTGAAAATAGATTTAAAGAAAGTTTGTTAATTTAATGATTAATTGACTGGATTGAAAGAAAACTTGATACAAGCATGGCTGCATTAAAAGAATGGTGGGAGAATCAACACCCGATGAGATGAAACTTGTATATAAAAGTTTTATTTGCTAATTTCTTTTGACTAAAATTTGGGATTCTTTCTTTCTAGCAAAGCTAAGGAAAAACTGAACTAATTTTTTTCAATTTTAATTACATTCTTAACACAGGATGTCAGTGTCTACTGGATTATTTATTTCTCTATCATTTGCAAAAATTAATTTTACAATATAATGTGTTTTATCAACCTATTCTTCCGATGTTGTTTTATAAGATGTAAGATAAAATCAGTTTTCAGAAATTTCACTATTTTTCATTTTTCAAATATCAAATCGTAAAAAAAAAAAAGTATACAACAAAACTGCAGTCAGCAAAACATTACTTAGTCAAAAAAAGTTAACTACAAAGTATCTGCATGGCCAAACTATTGTCGCCTGATGGTGAGTAGATAATACGCCATTCGACACGGGCATGTAGAGTATAATATATAATTCATTCACTTAAGACACTTTGTTTAAGTTTCAAATATTGTTTTCTTGGGATGTCTGTGGTAACTTGTTTCTGTTTGCAGCAAAAAGGCCTACTGGATACGGTGTCCGATTACTGGCAAGTGAATTGGATTCTTGCATTGTTATTAAACTGTTATTATTTGCAAGGCTAACTAAAGCTGTGCTGTAAGTAAGACTGTCCGAGTTGTTTACACGCGATGAATCAGAAGTAGATTGGTTTTGTGTTAAAGAACTGATTGAAACCAGGTCTAAATCATCATCCTCATCAACCAATTGAGATCTGGTTTTATTTTCAGAGTTGATATGATGGTCAGTGTCCGTAATTCTAGGTAATTGGGCTTCATTCAGATCAGAGATGTTAACTATCTCTGGTGAAGAAGAGTTCAGTTGATTTGTACACTGACCAGAAGAATAACCAAATGTCAACTCCCCACCATTGACATCACCATTGTCTTTATTGATACAATTGTTATTATCCATGCCACTGGGATCAACAGTTGATGGTGTAAGATGTGAATCATTAATCACATTGGAAGGAATGCTGTTAAATTGCATAAATAATTCTTCATGGATTCCATAGCGGCTGTCATCAGGACCACTGGGTTCTACTTTCAGTTGATTGTTTTCAATTGGTATTATTTCAATACAGCCATTGTCATCATCTTCAGATTTAATATTCACTTCTGAATCCCCAGCTGCTGGAATCGGGGATCTTTGTGCATCTCGAGACGCTAGCGTTGATGAGCAGCTTGTAGGAACTGCTGTCACAGGTGCGGGCTTAGATGCAGGCAATTGAGATCTGGTTGAAAAGTGAGAGCTTTCTAGCAGCTTTAAGAGAGGGCCCAAGTCTGCTGGCTGGGTCTCACTTGTTGATGCAGCTTTTTGTTTACAGTTTGACAGCAGTCCAGAAAAAGAAGCTGGCTCTGAAAGGATTGGTTCCATTATGGTGGACAGAAGAGAGGTTATCCTGACCTTCTGCAGTTCATTGCTACACAGCTGCTCAAAGTCCTTCATGTCCAACCGTTGGGCGATGATTTTCAGTTGTGAAAGAATGTCTTCGTCTAAGTTTAGTACACCACTATACATGTACTCTGCAAAGGCCAAAAGTGCTTCTTTGCTCACAGAACAGGGGAACGTCACTTTAGAAAACACATTGCTAGGGGTACTGTACAAGACAGATAAAGCTTTTGGGCAAACAGCTCCTAAAACCATCTTGTGGATCTACAAAAGAAGCCAAAACAAGAGAAAAAGGAATAAATAAGCATATTATTGTCATTGGCATGAAAGAATAGATAACTTTAAAAGCTTTATCTGAAGTCAGCATAGTCTGAACAATAATCATAGATATGAAAACAGTTTAATACACAAGAAATTTTACTAGTCCTGTATCGACCTTGGTTAGACCAATGAATATATTATTAGGGAGCATATACTCACCATAGATTATTGGTTAGCAGATTAGCCTCATAAGCTATTGTTAGTGAGTTAGTTCCTCACTTGTTGTCCTGCTATTGTGACTGTATGCCAGATTAAGGTAAGCTTAGTAAATATCTACATTATTGCAGGACCTGATCTAAACACATGCATACAGGTATGAAGGGTTTAATACTAACAAGAAACTTTAGCACTTGAGTAATATTTGTCTTACAGATAAATGTCTACTGAGAAAAGCCCTTCATCAATAATGCAATATTCAAGACACAATTGCACATTTCTCTTTCTTTAATAATAAAAAGAAAGGGTTCTCTTCATTATTTTGAAAATTCATCAATAGCTCTAGATAATTCATCTCTCGGTTTTTTCATTGGTCTTTCTGATACATTTTAACTAAATCTCTTTTTTGTTAAACAATTATAATTTAAAAATGCAGTTTTAGGAAGAAAATTTGTCAACTGCAACATTTTTTTTAGGGGGAAGTGTAATTGCCTTCTTCCTTTCCTTGACATTTTTTTATGGATTATCCCCTACTTTTTCCTGTTAAATAGGTATTCACTAGTCACAAGTATGGGGTACCAAAGTGAGGAATGAACTCCCTACAGTAGTGATGGTCAGCAAAATTAGCTATCTAAGCAAGGTTCTCTTCTGCTGCTAAATAATAACAAATTGAGAAGGAAGTTTATTTGTTCAAGCCTGCTGTCTTACCTATAAACTGAACAATTTTTTTCTAGTCTTTCTTCTGTGATGGCCAGAAAAAACATTGGCACCATTTTTCTTTTCCTTTCAATTAGACAAGCCTACTTAAAGCTTATCGGAAGAGTACTGCCTGGATTAAAATACAGTAACATTCAACACCAATTTTAAATCCTTACATAAATCAAGAAGAGAAAGTTCACTTAAAATAGAATATTTCAGTAAGTCTACAAGCAAAATTTCATAAAAAAATATTCCACAATTCAGTTTTTAGGATTAAAGAAAAATACTTGCATAAGAACAGGCAGGATATACCATTCTGTAAATGAAATTACTCACCAGAATATTAGTGGTCCCATTACTTATATACGTATCACACAGACGTCCAGTCTTCCATAAGGAGAACATATTAGACATAACAGATACTTGATGATTGGGAACTACAAGAGTCCGTTTTTCCTTTTCTGAAGTAGCAATGAGAGACTGGGGTTGAAATCTTACTTCATTCATAGGAACATGCCTGGAAGAAAAAAAAAAAAAAAAGGCAAAAATAAGGAATTAGAGAAGGAAAATTACTTTTTCTACATTTCTCAACTGAATCCATTCACAATGTCTTACAGATTATACAGCCATTTTGTGCATAATGGTGGTAGATATGATTGCAATAGATCTAAGATTTGAATACTTCTGCTTTTGCCTAATTTGCAGTTTACAGTCCTAAAGTTTATAGATGAAACAGAGCTAAAGTAAGAAGGCAGAGTATGTAGTAGCATAGTATCAATTTCCTATTTGAATTCAGGATCGACAATGCAGAATTCAAAACTTGATTGTACTTGAATCTGAATTACAATAGATTATGCTACATTTTCAGTTTTCTTATAACCAGCTTTATTCCTTCTGCTAACTGCTTTGCCATCTTTGTTTTGCTACCTAATAAATAGAGTAAAGATAGCAATAGAAAAAAATAAAAATGATAAGTGTTTTATTTAAAATATAAAAAATAACTCTTCTATTACAAAGGTAGTAAAACCAACACAGCACAAGGAATTGGGAAGGTAAACAGAATGACTACAGATATGTGCTCTACTTAAACATCAATACTTCCAAATTCATTATAGTGATATCCATGAAAGATGGGCTCTCCTAGTGTGGGATGCAAGTTCAAATCTCGTCGAAGGCTACCTCTCTATTTTCTAATTTTGTGTGGTTTTCTTAAGTGGTCAAATAGTTTATCAACCCAGAGTGTTGAGATGAAAAAAAAAAACAATTATAAGATGGAGTAAAACTAGTAATAGAAATGATGAGATTAATAAAATGTGCTTCATCAAAAATGAGAAAAAAAATACTTTCAAGAATTGCATGAAACAAGCAACATATAGCAATGGTTATTTACTAAGCTCAGTTCAGGCTCAAGGCCATAAGTATTGGGGAACCTAGAGAGGATCAAACTCACTACTTAGTAGTAATGAGTTACAAGACCAGCTTGTTAGCCATTACATAATGATAGAATCCCAGTCACACAAAGCAATAATGTACCTAGTAGTATTGTGTGCATCATTCAATGGTCATAGAGTAATAAACTAATTTTGAATGGAAGATTTATAAAAAAGAGAGAAAAAAATCTTATTATTACCATATACACTAACATATAACATGGATATTTAATTTGAAAAAAAAAAAAATGCAATTATTACACTGCATTCAATCTGCTGGTACCATGACAGGGGGGGGGATCTGCTGGAGTTTGATGGGTTCATTTACAGAGCTTGGATGAGTTGCAGAGAATGGTTATCTTTCGAATACCTTTGCAAAACAATCAATCAAGAGTCTGGAATATACAGTACTCAAAACTCAAAGATATTTGTTTTGTTATGATCTGAAACATCTCCTGTATTTTTGTCAGTTTAGAAATTGTACTCACGATATAATGCTTGCTTCTATTCTGGGCATTTTTGCCAAGGAAGGCTGTGATTCATGTTCTTCAATAATTATGGAATCATTATTTCCCGCAGAAATGTTTGTTTTTCCTCTTCTCTGTTCTTGGAGTTCTCTTGAAACTCTTTGGGAATGTACCTCGGCTCCCTCTGTAACTACAGAATGAGTGATGATTTCTTCGACTGGTAATTGCAATGGGATGACCTCTGGGAATATTCGACGTGGCTGTTGATGGCCTGTATCACTACCTGACCGCTTGTGGCCACGCACTTTGTTAAGAGTAAATGAATGGTTCATTCTTTGTTGGTCATGATTATTTAGTTCAACATTGACCAATTCAGTTCCTTCCTCACTGGACATTGTCTCTGGAATTACATGCTGTGGCTGCTGCAGTGAAAAAAATAATTATTATAATCAGTAAATGATTATGAAAAGACTAGCAAAGATACCCAGTGCTGTTTAAGGGAAACAGAACTTCAAAATAAACAACACATTGAAAAATATGTTCTTTATTTCCTCTTGCCAACACAACAAATGGAAAAGATATTATTTACACAGACACTTAAATCTTTACTTTTAATCTGTAGTTTACTTGCTGCTGTAGATTGATGGCCTTACTTAAGATTTGATTTACAAAAAAATCAACTGAAAATTACGATGAGAGTAAATAGTATCAAAAAATTGATAATAATGGTTTACAATACTTCATACAAAAACAGTAACAAAATAATTACTTTCAATTTTAGCAGTAACACATTCATATGTTCCAACACAGCTCATATTTTCCTATGTTCTAAGATTCCTATGCTATAATGTGAGTCCATTTCAAAAGTAATTTTGTCATCTCGTTTAAAAAAAACCCCAAAAACCCAAGATTATGCTGAATGGTTCTGTTCATATTTGATAAGAAATCCAGTCTTTCTAAAATATCCCATTTGGGGGTCCTTGATCAATGGTAGGGACATATCCAGGATCAGAAGCAGGGTGAGGTACAAATGGAGAAGAATTTTTTTTTTACAAATAAATACATGAAAAAGATAACATATTTCAAACATCTATAACAAGAAAGTAATACGTGATCCATCATTTTTTACTTACATTCGAGTCATCACTTTTTAACATAAGAATTGACAAAAGAGTAAAGTAAAAATATCAATCATAGAAATTTACCACCGATCCAATGAATAAATAAATCTAAAAAGAATAAAACGGGAAACGTCTTACTTTACATTAAATGAAAAGCAAAAGAGTAAATTTTTATTTTTAAGGTTAATTTATGATTACTTGAGATTATTCGGGTGTTTTATCTATAAAATTTCTCTACCTAGATATTTAAAGAAATTTTTAATTGTACTTTGCCTCAGCAAGGAGGGGAGGGATCTCAACCTCCTGCACCTGAATGGATAAGTCAAACACTCATTCTAGTTAAAAAAAAATCATGAATAGACACTTATTTTATTCTAAATACAAAAAATGAAGAAAGAGAGAAATTCTTTTACCATTTGTTTGTCATTGGTTCCACTTGCAAGGTCCCAATAAATGCTTTCTGTTTGCTGAGTGTCATTGGTGAGCTGACAGTAATACTGGGATCTGCCAGTTATTGGCTGTGGTGTTGGTACTTCATTAATGTCTGCAGATTGTTGATAACTACAGCCACTGGTCTGTCGTTCATCACCCCCAAGGTAATGAATTACAAATTTCCTATTGTTACTAAAATGCCTATAAACATGCTTCTGAGAGAGACCATCTGGCCTGTTTTTCAAAGAGAGACAAAATGAAAATTTCTTCAAAGCTGGATTTCGATTTATTGTCAGGACAGATGAGCTACGCTTAACCCATTCATAACCATCCTTTTTCCATTCTCCGGATTCTTGCAAAGGACCGATTTTCAGAAGATAGATTTCTCCATTAGCTGGTTGGCAAGGTGGTTTGTTGAGGAATATTTCATCGGGGAGCCAAAGTAGATCCATGGCTTCTTTACTCTCTAAAGCCTTGTAGACACCACGGTTGTACGGTTCAAGTGGTATATTGAGAAAAGGTGAACAAAGTTGCAGGTCAGGATTACATGCAGACAGGGGCGGTATAGAGTCCGTGGAATCATCCAAAGCTTTCCTCTTACGCTTCACCTTTCGGCTGGAACGCTTGTCTTTATCATGTCCAAGATGCAGAGTAGGTGCCCAATCTGGACTTGCAGTTTCATAAAGAGTGGAAGGTTTCCCTATAAAACAAAATGAGTTTTTTTTTTAAATCAGTAAACATTAAAATTGTAAGTCAGTAAACAAAGTCCAGATATTTCTAGACACATTTTCAAAGGGTCTTGAGGCAGTTGAACCAATTAGAAACAAAATTGTTAGCATGAAGATTTCAAAATTAAAATCATCAAGTTCTATGAGATTAAGATTACAATTGAACATAAAAGCCAAGTGTTAGGGCTGATTTATTGGTTATCAACTGGAAAGACACTTGCTGTGTTCCTATATCTGTAATCATAAGAGTGAATGAAAGTTTTGAGATATTTGCTCAACAAATCCTACATGTGATATCACAAGTTACATAAGCATCTAAATCTGAAAATATTTTATCGCCACATAATTATCAATTTATACAGAATAAAGATTTTGATAATTGCTGCAAGTTACACACAGTACAGCTAATAAGTATTTGAATAAACAGAAACTTTACTTATATGACTTGGTTTAGACAGTAAAAAAACACGTCCTTTACGCAAGAACTATATTTTATAGTTATCAGCAAAACAAGGCCTGTATTCACTTATGTTTTGTGGTTCTGAATGCGTAATTTATGGAAAAGGTTTTTCTCAATATAATCAAATTGTTAAATGAATCAAACCAATTATTGTTTTCTATCTTGCTGAAATCTGGTTCATTATCAATCAATAAGATAGAAAAGGCTGAACTAACATTGATAGCAACTCGACCAATACATATTTTTGGAAAGAATGCATCCATAAGCAAAACACAGAGTTTGTGTTTGAAAAAATATAAATAGAATCAAATGAGATAAAGTCATTGGCATTTATTTAAATTTTTACTTTTGCAGAATAATTTGGATTTTCTTCAATTAGTTCAACTTGATTCTATTTGATTTTCGATTGCCTCTTTTTCGCACACGTTCTTGTTAAGAAACCAACTTCCATTCATTCGGCAAGAAACTTGAGTGTGGGGCTAGCAACCCACTCTGTAAAAAGGGAAGAAAAACTACTTGCTACTCGAACTGAAGCAGCATCACCCAGTAAGGAGTCCACAAGAAGGAGCAAGATTTGCTACTTCAGAGCAGAACTCCACCGATTAGAGGTATACATGTGACACATACATAGACAGAAAAATGCCACAAAGAGCAAATTTTAAAAAAAACAAAAAAACTGATTTATCTACTCATTGAGGGGAGATTGTGAACAAAATTTCAAATTTCTCTTATGAACAATTAGCGCAGAACAATATATACATATATAGATTTTCAAGCTACCTCAACCATTAGACTGATTCAAAACAAAAAAAATGTTTCTCTTATTCATTGATGGGATGTGTGTGCAAAATTTCAAGTTTCTACTAAGAACATTGAGGCTGTACAAGTGACACATGGGAAAATTCAACTATTTCAGCCCCTACGTAGAATTTTCAAAAATATTTCTCCGGTGGGGGGTGAAATAATGCAGCATGTTCAATTTCAGTCACCTCAGTAGTCTTGAAGGGTTCTAATTTTGATGAGGGTCATTGTTGTTGTTGTCGTCATTGTTGGAGTAGGATAAAAATTCATAATGTTTTCAGGATGATCAGAATTAACATTAAAATATAAAGAAAACTGCCTATGAGTCAAGCTTGGTAATCAAATATTGATTATCTACAAGAATGTTCATCTTTTATGTTTCAAAACTGGTTGATGGACAAAGTTTAAGAGAATTACATTTCAATTACATTTAAATAATAAAAATCTCCATGAAAGAAGTTGAGAGTGTGATTTCTATTGCTATGCTAATGGAGTGGTGCATATTTTAAAGGTATTGCATTTCTTTAAAACATGAATTATCTAAAAAAATTATATTTTTTTAATAAGATGAAATTGGTATATTTGCAAGATTTGTAAAGGATGAGGTTAACAAAAAAGGCGTCAACTAATATAAAAGCTCTACATGATAATAGCATAAAGCGTAAATTACGCAGACAATTTTGGACAAATAGGAGACTCACTGAGTATGATTTGGTCAGACTGTTTTTCTCAAATATATGTTCATTTTTTCAAAACATTTCCGACATGTACCCTCCAGTCATCATTGGGTGTTGTTGAAATGTTGCGAAAAAATTATCACATAGACACGGAAGACGACCAATAACATACATAATGATTAACACTAACAGAATTCTAACAAGAAATAGGAGACTCTTTACTTCAACTTTACAAAGTAAATTTCTTTAATCACTTCAAGATAATAATTTCATCTCTCCATTCATCTTAGTGTTACAAATATAAATAAAATATTCTTTTTTGTTGATTACAACCCCAACCCTAAATTACATCCTTTGTAGTTAAATTTAATAAGATAGTTTTAAATAGTGACATTTTCTGCCTCTATTTGTTCCGTAACTAGTAAGCAGCAGCAGCTCAAATAATTGTCTATACTAATCACCTCACATTTTTGAGAAGCTATTCCAAACAATCACCAAAAAATAAATCAAAATGCTGATAAAATATAACATATATAGTTTCTTTATTTCATATAAAGGGATGAAAAATATAAGGACCTTAATATGTACATAACAATATATTTAGAAAATAACAATAAGTTCTCCTCTCCACAAACAATGGGGAAAAATTTGTTCAAAAATGTAATGTTCCAATATCGAACAGTTTTTGAAGTTTTTTTCAAGACAATGACAAATATAATTGCCAGAAGTTAGAGCATGTTATTTTATCTCGCTAAAATAATAAGGAAATTCTATTTAGCAAGGAATGTATTCATCTGAAAATCAGATAACTGGATAAATGAAATGTTTCCTCACTTGAAACACATCGAGAGAGGAGAGAGAAAATGAAAACAAAAATTAGACATAACTAAGCGATAAGTTCTTTTGGAGGAATGGAGGTACAAAAATGGCCGACTTTCTAAAAACCGGAATGCCGAATAAAACGAAAATTATACGCGCTAGAAGAAATATATTGTTAAGTATAAAATAGATCAATCCAGTGTTATGTTAATTTATTAAAAGCATCTGTATTATCAAATATATTAATATTTGCTACCAAACGGACGCACAAACGTGGTTATTTCAACATTCAGCTAGTATCACAACAAATCCAATATGTCGGGTCTTTGGCCTTTTTTTCTTACGGACCTCCACAACAACAACAGCTTTTTAACATAAAATCTGGGATAAAATGCGACAGGGAACTGAAAAATCATAGATAGTTTTCAAGTAATTAAACAAACTTTTAAAATATTGATCCTGGGGAGTGATTCTTACCAGAAATAAAATGATCGGAGCAAATCCTCACGTAAGGATAACTACTTTCTTTCATATCTGGCCGATTGATGTTGGCTAGCCATTGTTGCCGTCGTTTGCGGGATCTTTCTCTCGTCTCTTCGCCTTGATTTGTAATGACTGCCGGCAGACGGAAAAATGAAGTTGATTTGTCGCGGTCGGCGCGATTCGAACAGCCAATAACAGCACAAAAATTTACCATTTTCTCCTTGTTCCTTTTTCACAGAGAAAATTAATGTTCCTCCAGCGAATATGGGGCGGGGAGGGAGTCCGTGGTTTCAATGACGTCACAGGCAGCGCGTACCTTGAGGGGTTAAAATTGAAAGTCGGGTTGAATATACTTTTTTCCCCTCTTTATAGTTTTTCATTCATGAAATACTACTCTTTAACTGGTACTTTCTCAAGAAGTTTTGGGCAGTTATTATAGTTGCTTCAGCTATTTCTACGGGAGTAATAATAATACAATTAGTATCTTTCATTGTTATAACTTTGTTGTTCTTTGTGGTGGTAGCGATAGATGTGATGTTATTAGTACTAGTCCACGGCCCGTCGCTTCGTTGACGGCTATCGTAAATGTGAAAATAAACATTGATGTAGCATTGAAAAAATTACCAGAACTGATATTTGTTTCAGGGGTAATTCAAGAGGATTTTTTTTTAATCACTATACGTTTTACGCTATTTGTTTATGAACTGATTATTTCTTTGTAGACGACATATCTCTCCCTAAAAATTACAGGCCTCTTAACATAGGTGTAACAGACAAGGCTCTTATCATATATTTTGAATTAAAGTCAATATAAGGGTGGCCACAGTTCATATATTTTAAAACTAGAATAAAGGCCTCCCAAGTGAACATAAATGTGACAGACACTACTTTTATTATATTCTGCTATTAAAAAAAAAAAAAAGCCTCTTATTTTAACAAGTGTGACAGACATGGCTCTAACTTTCTATGCTCAATGCTCATTTAGGATACTGTTGCTGCTGACAGTAAAAAAATTAATCATGTGTGACAGATACAGCTTTTACATAAACTAGCATAGGATCCATAAAAAATGATGGGGTTGTTTACATAGGTATGATAAATAGCCAATTCTTCATGGTTGTCAACCGTGTTATCCTTGCTGGCCAAGCAGCTCCACTGGGTACCTGAACCTTAACTTGGCCACTACGTTCGTGAATTGAAGACTTATTCTGCCTACCTGGACCGGAACTCAGTTACTATGTGTTACTTGACTGACGACTTACAATTTTCAGTACGGCTTTCCACAACTTGGCATTCCACATTCAAAGGTGAATACAAATAATTTCAATCTTTCTACTAATTAACGACATGATTTTGACAATAAAATTAATTTTTATATGATCTTGATGGTGTTTTTTTTTTTTTTTGTAAGGTATTCTAAAAAAATAATGCATAGGCTTATGCTTGTGTAGAGAGTCACTGCCAGGAATCTGGCGAGTAGGGGGATAGGATTAAAGTCCCTAAATTTTACTCTTGCTCATCATGTTATCTTAGTATAATGGTCATGGGACTGAACTTTCAACCACTCACGTGTAGGTTTAAATCATGCTAATTCTTGATTTAATAAATCAGTTAGATTCAGTGAGAGTTGAACGGACAAATAAACAAACAAATTTGGTGATACTGGTCTTCATATGTATAAATTGTGAAGTCTTCTCTTCAAATCATTCTCAAAAATAGTATTTACTCTCTGCATCGGTTAACACCTCTGATACAGAGGTATTTTTCTAAGATATTTTTTTTTTATAATTCAACCAACTTTATTTTTGGTGGAAGCCTCTCTTAAAATTTTTAATTCAGTGCTGAAATTGAAAATAAGACAAAACTCAGGAAAAAATTTGATTTATAAATTAACCTGCTTCAGATTTCTTATGTTTGAGAATTGAGGAGTACATACCACTCCTAGATATTTGTCAATAAGGTTTTGTATACTCATTACATGGATCCTAATAAACAATTCAGAAAACATGGCTGTAATAGTTACATATTCTTTTATCAATACCAAGTAGAAAAGCCAAGATTTTGAAGGCTAAATAAAACTCGATAAGAATGGCTACGAAGACTACTTCTGTAACTATTACTCAACAACAGGCACTTAGAGTGGCCATGTTCACTTTTTGGATGTTGAGTGAAGGGTGAGTTTCATTTTTGTTCAATAAGGATCTAGAAAGCGTTTTCATGCAGTTAACAAAATTTGGTAGCAAAATCATAAAATATACTATTTAAAATGCCCAGTTGAAGACCTAGTTTTTGAATCCTCTTTCTTGAGCCTATTCAAGTCTGAAGTGACAAGAGGAATACGTCCCTTAGCTACTCATCAACAATACAACCATTCACTTTTAAGCAAAGATTTTGACAGCTCCCTTGAATAGAACCAGACACGTACATGCAGTTTCTCATATTCACTCAGAGCAACACACAAACTTCCTTTCAAATGACATGCAGAAACACTTGAAGACATTATGAACAATCTGGACTCTATACTGACTATCATTTCAACCATGCACAGTTCGTGGTTCAAATTCAATGTCAACAAGAAAATAGACAAACTACAACCGCAAATTAAAAAGATTTCCAAGAAAGAAAAAAAATAAATCAACAAGTCTATAGCCTATCATGTGCTTATTAACTGAACTTTGATCTGAAACTTTTATCGAATAATGTTTGGACTGAGTGATTAAAGACCAAAATAAATAGTGCATATAGCAGATGAGTGAAAACTTCTCATCCAAGCTGTAACAATTTTTTATCTGGTCACCAAAGAAATAAGTGCTCTTGCATTATCCTAATGGAATATTACACCCTTTCTTTCAACTAATCCTGGATGCTTTTCACAAACTGGTGTCTTCATTTGGTTTAACTGGGAGTAGTATTCATTCAAATATTTGTATAAGTTCTTTATCAAGAATCAAACTTGAAGGATTCCTTCCAATCTCACCATAAGCCTCACATTCTATGGATGAAGACTGGGCTTTGGCATATTTTATTTGCCTCACTATCTCTAGAATTCTACACTGTAAAATATCCAATTTCATCACCTCTCTCAATTCGTTTAGAAGGAAAAAAAAAATTGATTCAAACCCGGATGGTCTAGTATCTTTTTTTTTGCTGCTCATGTAGAATCAATTTTTTTCTTTTCTTTAAAATACAGTAATTTTGACAATTTTAAAATATTCAAAAGTTAAGGAAAAAATATTATTCATGAGGGAAAACATTTTGTGTGTATATTCATCAGAAAAACTCATCAATAATTGATCTCTACATCAGAAGTTTAATTTTGAACCAACAATGCTATTTATCCATTAAAAAATTCAAAAGAGACAATTTTTTAAAAATTTATTCATCCAAAAATAAATACATAGATAGAAAATATGGAGTCAAACTGTAAAGTACAAATTTTTCATGGCATCACTCAACACTGAATGTCAATTCTTGCTTTCAGTTGGTTTGTAATATTTCTTCTTTCATTAATCTTTGCTAAGCTGACCAGTCTATCTTGTTTATGAGATTTTTTTCCCCCCTTAAAATTTGAAATTAAAAAAAAAAAAGAGATATATATATATATATATATATATATATATATATATATATATATATATAAAACACTCATCCTCACTATGCAGGATGTTTTTTGTTTTACTCTATTTCTCCCCCACTTCCAATAATTAGCATTGTCAATGACTGTTACTAAGGCATTCATAATTACAAGAGCCACCTCAATAAATATGGCAGCATAATTGTGGATGTAATATTACTTCTAGACATATATTACAACAAGTAGAGACCATTTTTACTGTTATTTGCTATATGGAGATATGGTCAGTAGATACATGAAAATCATTTTATATAAAACAAGGTTAGGATTTTAAAGAGGCAGCTTGATGTTATTACCTCCACAAGATTTTTTTTTTTTTTTTTTTTACTATGGCCCTCAAACAATTTACTACATAATTATAAGCCTTGTTCACTGAACATACACTTTTCCCATAAATTCAGTTTTTCTTAAATGTTTTGTATTCATTCATATCAAAGATCACAACTGCCCATTCATTCTCTTAATGACAAAATATGTTAATATATATTTCTGTATGTAACCCTTGTATTATAGCAGTATTTAGTTAGACTATTCAAAGATCTTTTCAATGTAAAATTTTCCCTCTTAATTAAAAAAGTCGGTATCAGGTGCAGATTTTACCCAATAAAGTATTTTAATGTTTTCTATATGACATTAAAAATACCATATTTATGCCAATACATTGTACCGATCATTATAACCTAATGATTCCCTTGTTTCAGAGAGCATCTGACTAAATAACCAATTTTTAGTACATATAGTACCAGAAGTCAGCAGGTTAAAACAATAAATGGTAGCCATGACAAAAATTGAATGATTTGAGCAAAACAGCCTATATTTGGGAAGAGATCAAATTATCAACATTAAATCTCTTCAAAGACATTTCCCCAGGTATGAGGAGACATAATTACCGAGTCTGATCTGCAGTGGCAGAGATGACCAAAAAAAAAAAAAAAAAAAAAAAAAAATCAAATTATAAGATGGTTCAGGATTTATTTACAACAGTATTTACAATAGTATTAATGGAATGTACCTTTCTGTAAACAAAAATATTCTTTCATTTTTTTTTTTTAGACACTTTTCTTCACTTCCAGACTAGTCCAAACTTTACTCTGTTAATTCAATATTCTTTCAGGAAAGAATAAAAAAAAATATCACAATATTATTCAAACCTTTCCATTTCTTGAAATAATTTCTACAGGAGTCTCAACATACAAAGATTTTTTTCAGACAATTGATCCCATTCATTTTATGTAAAGAAGAGGACTCTTTCTTTTGGTAGTGCCAAGTAGCAAACAGAATTTTTCTTCAACAAAACTTTTCACACAAACTCAACGAGTTTTTAACCATTCAACATATTTATGTTGATGCAGAGAAAACCTAATAACACAGAGTTCCCAGCAGTGACCCTGCAATAGAGAACAAAGAGCTAGAAAAAATAATATACACTCTCAAATGAAATAGCAATTGTTCTCACATTGTAACCAATAAAAATAAAAAGAGAACTAAGGGTACCAAATGGGAGGCCACTACCCAAATTCCAAACATAAAAGGGAGAGCATATCATAATGAGGTAATTTGTAGTTGTTTCAATATCCAAGTCACTTTTTAACTCTTTACAACCTGCTCTCTGGAATTAGACCAACATGGGACAAGAATCTGACCAATAACTGCATTTATAATATTCCTTGTGAATGTGGGAAAGATTAAGGAAACATTAGTTATGTCCTTGAAGGAAGACTCAAGGACTAAAAAAGCCATAATCAAAGGTGAACTAGAAAAAAACTTGTATGGTAATCCATACCTGAAGAGAAAAAACCTCAAACACTACCTTCTCAGGGAAGAAGTCAGAATTATAGATAGGGAATGTCACTGGGAAGTAAGTAAGTTACATGTTGGCTAATTGTATAAGTCAGACCAGATCAGCATCCCAACTGGATTTGGCTTCTGCTACTCAAAAAGGACTGAGTATAGAAATCCTGACCAAACAAAGGACTTAATAATTGGGTGTCTGTACCTAGCACTACCCCAAAATTGGATTTATTCTGTTGATATATTTGTGACCATTTGTTTTCCAGCTCAACAGGGATAAAAGATGGAATTCTCTGTTCAACAGAAGGAACTGAGAACATTTCCATGTTGAAAACTGTAACTATCTAAGGAGCGCATGTTAAATTTTGTTTGATACTGTTTTTTACTACGCACTACCAGAGAAAAAGACCAGGAGGAGGGGAAGAAGAAAAAAGAAAAGAAAGAAAAAAAAAAGGAGCAATTCTTTTCCCATGAATGGGTTACATTTATCTGAAGAAAGCAGAATGAATCAGTTCAATTGTTCAAAAACTAATTTCAATCTTAATGGCCCTTCTCAGAATTATGCAGTACAGAACTAGTTCCATTTCAGCAGAATTGAGATTAGAAATATTCAAAACATTTCTCGTCTCAGTAATCACAAATGCTGAATTAACTTTACTAACGCTAATATAATAACAGTTTATTTCTTTCCTATTTACAGTTTTCTAAATCAAATATTATTGGATAAAAATTTGATCAATTCATATTAGAAATTCTCCAAGTGTGGCCAACTTAAGATATTTCCAATTACACAAATAAAAACTGTTCTGTTTGTAGGCGCCATTAAAGATTAAACCAATTTTTGTTCAAAAATGTTTCCTCTAGGTAGGAATTGAGTACTTCAGTCATGTTGCAGTGGTAAATTCACATCTACACCTTTGACCAACAAGACCTTGAGCAAATCTTCTTGCATCCTTAGGTTCATAGGCAGCTAAACCATTCCAGAGAATAACATTATTCTTGAAAAGATTTTAAAAGTGGGTATGAACCGTTCCTTCACACCTTTCTCAATCCCTTGAACATCTAGGATAAATTGCAGAAGGCAAATAGATTTCTCAAGGTCAAGATTCAGATAACATTCAAATGCCAAAAATTGTATTGAATTTTTTTCTACAAAGACATTTTCTACGCTTTCAATCAAGACTTTTGGAGAAAAAAAAAGTTCTGTAGGTGGGGGGGGGCACTATGCTTGCTTTGCAGCCATCATACAAAACTGGGCCTTTGAAATATTTTGGTTACATACCATGTTATTTATGCATCTTGATATTTCTTCAATACAGGTTCAGATAAATCTTGTATTTTTGAAAAATTATTTCTCAAGGAAGAACTATGTGTTACAGAATTTGGTTATTGAAAGCATTTTGCTATGTAACTAATCATTTAATAACTTTTTAAAAATTCAATCAGTTACTTTTGCTTTTTCTTTTAAAAACTTGATTAGTTTTGTTTTTGTGTAATAAATTCAGTTAGTTACTTTCTCATCATCATGGATTTCATACATCATGGAGATTGTTCTCTAAGCCGCTTTACTAAAATCAAATATTTCAACTAAGACAATAGAGAATCTGTTCTTGCTTTTAAACAGCATTCAGTGCTTCCTAATATTATAATCTGCCCCACTTGTTAGAAATGCTACTTCATGAAGATGGATAACACTTTCTTGTTGATAGACTTCAAAAGTTAAAGTTATAAAATGCAATGTAGAGCTGGATAGATGATAAAATGGTAGCTGTATTATCTCATTTCCTATTCAGTAAGAGGTTTACAAGTAGGCTTGACAATGACTGTATTCCTACGCTATACGTCTGATGTATCACTTGTGCTCATGTGTGAAACAAAGTTCTCAAGATACTGCTACCCCCCCCCCCCCCCAAACAATGGAGTATGGTTACATAAGAAATTTCTGGAACCAAATTTGAAATTAATGTTCTTGAACAATAAGATTGAATTCAACAGCACAGCTCTGAAACAAAGCTGAATATGAATGTTTTATCTTCCAGAGCAATTAACAGAATAGAATAGCTCAGCCACATTCTAGCAAAAACACATGTGATGCTTCCGAATCAGCCATACAAGGTGCACAAACTTTTGAGACTTCAAGGTAAGGCCAAGAATTGTTTCAACTGCCTTTTGTCATGAAGTTGGGCCAGCGCTTGGTTTGACTTGTGATGGGTGACAGTCTGTATACTAACAAAGGGATGAAACTTTTGCACCGGTAAATATCTAACTGTCAAACAGACCAGGCATTCATGTCATCAACTCAAAGTAGACACAGGAGCACAAAGAAAAATATTACCAGTTATTACATTTTTCCAGATGCTGAAGGACTTCCAGACAGGAGAGTTCGGTCAAGTGGACCAAAACTAACAGCATACCATGGAAATGCCAATAAAGTGCTAAGTAATATCGACATCCCGAACATATACAACTTCAACAAGCAGAGACTAGCAGTCTTAGGGCTACTATAATCAGACCAACTAAAATTAGTGATCTTGCACTAAGTAAAGAGAGAGGACATGACTCAGCAAAACACACAAGTCTCTTCAGAGGCATGGGTTCAAATCCCACCACTGCCACAGTGTAGTAGAGATGGATAGATGATAATGAGGTGGCTGTATCATCATGCTTATTCCATTTTAGGAAATAACTCTTCCATTCCCTGTGGCAAAACATGATGCAGAATCACTGGTTCCCATGATTAAAAAAAGTTTTGTCTGGTACTACAATACTAAGCAACTCCTGAAGAGCTATCCAACTAAAGTTATAATTGTCAGCCAATTGGAAGAATTTGTGACAAGTGAGAGTGTTCGCACACAAAAACTAACCAAAGTTGGTGTTGGTGTGATATGAAAACCTGGATCCTTTGGTCTGGAAACAAGGCTTTTTACCACAAATACTTATCCAAGGATCATGTTATGGAACATTCATGGAAGTTTTTTTTTAAATCACCTCCAACAGTTCTTTCCCAACCTAGTTTAGCAATATTGATACTAACTATGAATAAACCCAAGGAAGAATTGAAATAAAACAGTTTCAAATGTTATTTGTCTTACTACTAGTGATAAAAAATACAGACAGACTTAAGTTGGATTAATTGCAAAATCCAGGATAAAGAAAAATAAGAATGCACATTTTCAATAAGGAAACACATGTACCCTGCAATTCCCAATATCTACACAATGAGTCCTTAATACTTCAGAGCGGTAGTTTTGAAAGGCAGACAGAAAGAAAAAGTTCACTTTAGTATTATAGATACATTGTAAATAACAACCCCCCTTCCCTGAAATTGACAAGGGTAACTGAGTTCTAGTTGATTGAAAGCACATGAAATTTCTTTTGAAAGATTTTTCCAATACAATTTTTGGCATTTGAGGGTTATCTGATTTTCAACTTTATTCTATTTTCCAAGAGTAAAATTGCCAAGGCAAAATTGATTCAGGGAAATGGTTATAACTGGAAAAATTAGTATAAAGATGATAATATTCATTGGAAATTCAGACTTCAATTTTTTCAAACTCGTTTGAAGAACTGTGTGTGCATGCATCTGTTATACATAAGTGTAGATGTCAACCTACCAAATATCTTCAGCGTAAGTAAAAACAATAAGACCATTATATAGAATAGCATTTCCAGTTAGATGACCAGAAGCAAAGAATGCCAAGACTAGAGGAATACTGAATGGAAGATCATTTGAGAATGCTGGTACAGCAAGTATATGATTGAAATGATAAGGACAGATCAATATTATAGATATTCACTAAGCTGAGCTTAGAGTGAGACAAAGACACTGGGGAACCCAGTGAATTAGTCAGCAAGAGGAGCTTAATAACACCATACAGGGGTAGTATGACAATGTATAAAACTTGAATTCTTGCCTCATCGACCACAGGAGGGTAAAAAGGTCTAGTACGTGCAATAGTCCAATAGTTATAAATACAATGGTTATCATCCAACATTGTATTCCTTTTTAATTTCTTGTGTAAGTAAGGGCACATTGGCCCAGTTAGCTGTAAACAAACCAATAGGGTAAGGGTCCGCATCTTCAACTACATTTCTTTTATCTTTGTTTTGTTTCCAAACATGGCCGACAGGTGAAGATTTGTTCAATGTACTATTTGTGTGTTGTGATGTTGATGTGAGAGATGAAGATGATTGTGATAAGTCTGTGTTGGAAAAGTGTGGAAAATTGCTTGGAACAGTACTGTCAGAAGTGGAATAATTGATATTCGAGGACACGGTTTCCCTGCCATATTGTTCATCCTCAGGATCAACATTTTCTATCTTCACCCGAGGTCTACTGTTTGTATCAATATCACAGATGTCATCATTGACAGCAGAAAGAGAAAGATTATTATTCACAACTTCCATTAGAGTGTCATCAGTTTCTGCTCTGACTTCTATCAAAGGAAAATTCGTGAGAGAGACAGGGTTGCTGCAGTTATTGGCAGCTGAGGATATAGTTTGACTGCCTTGAGGTGATGACAGTTGAATAAGGCCAGATGATGAACAAGGCTCACTCAGCATTGGCTCTACTAAAGTAGGTAGCATGTTTGGTACCAAGGTTGACTTTAATTGGTTGCTGCAGAGCTGTTCAAAGTCTTTCATATCCAACTGCTGGGCAATGACCTTCATTTGGGTAAGTAGTTCAGGATCCAAATCTAATACTCCGTTGTACATGTATTCGGCAAACGCCAGAAGGGCTTCTTTACTCACAGAACTGGGGAATGTCACTTTTGGTAACTTGTGCTGAGGAGTATCGTAGAAAACATCAAGCACTTTAGGACACACAGCACCAAGGATCATTTTATGTACCTAGAGAAAAACAAGACATTCATTTTAAAATGAGATTATACAGCTTTACGTTCTAGAAAAAAAAAATTATATTGAAGAGATATTACAGCTAATAGGATCTAATGGTTTCCAAAATCAATTCACATTAATGATAAAGGAATTCCAACCTTAACAAAATCTTTTAAAAGAAAAAAAAAAATTACAAAATATATCACCTCAAATTAATACCAATAGTTTCTACTATGATATCAACAGTTTTTTTTTTCAGCTTCGAGTTATTTAGAAATAATAGAATTTTCTCTAATGAAGGTGATTTATACAAACTACAAATAATATGAACATAGTGAGTGAAAGAATAAATTACTTGAGTTCTGGAAACAAGATCTCCATATGTTTACTTATAACTGATAACTACAGACAAAGAGAATTTAGCCGCTTTTTCAACAATCTTGATAATGTTCTGTAGGAAATCAAAGTAGAAAAAATTGGTTCATACTTCAGAACTCTGAAAATTAATGAATTAATTTTGTTTCAAGGATCTTCTCAGGTAAATAGATAGCGTATTTTATTCTAAAATAGTAAATGTACCAGAGAAAGCAAACTTGTAGATTTATTTTACACACAAAAATCAGGAAAATTAGTATAGAATCAGCTTTATTTAAAAAAAATTCTTTGGAAAAATAATTTACCTTCAAATTGACTGTACCATTACCAATAAAGGCATCACATAATCTTCCAGCTTTCCATAAAGATGAAAGGTTAGACATAACAGATAACTGATGATTTGGAACAACCAGAATACGCTTCTGTTTATGAGGAACATTAATATCAAGGACAGAATTATGGACAACAGATGTAGGCTGGGCAGGGGTAGGCTTCACTAATGTAGTTAATGACTTCTGTACGGGAGATTCAATGGCTGGCTGTAGGAGAGGCTTTGAGACAACAGTTGACTCATCACTGCAAAGTGGTAGAAAGAAATTTAACTTCAATTAAATTGCATAGCACATTCAATATAAAGCATAACACAGCATTAGATGGTTAGTGTTCATATCTTTTGAAGAACCTTGGGTATCAGTCTATTTCCATTTGTAGCTAAAACTATGCACTCACAAATTTTCAAAGGTATTTTAACACTGTGGCAATATTCTGATTTCCTGTGAAGTCTTTTTTTTCTTTAACAACCAACTTAAATTCTGAACTACTCATTTAATAACTGGTTAATACTAGAGAAAAAATTCACGGATTTGAATCGCTATGAAACTATTTTCTAAGGATTCCATAGTTTCAAAAGGAGAGAAGATACTTCAATCAGTAAAATTGAGACTCAAATGTTAGGGACAGTAAACCAAGACAATAACACAGTTCATTATATAAGTATAGTAACAGCATGAATTGGTATCAGGCCATCTATACTGGAAAATCAGTTGGGGATTGAACCCACTAACAGTAGCCAGCATGATTAACTGGCTGGCTATTGCAATGATAACTGTCCTAATCCCAGCAAAATTCCACCATTGGAAGAATCCAGTGTGACAACCAAGAAAATCGCTCTGTTCATCATTAAAGTAGATTGGATAAAATGTTGCGTTGGTAAGTACTTTCAATAACAGTAGGTAGCCATAATTAGTTCAGAAAGTCATGTTTAACAGACTGATAATCTCTCAGCACATTAACCAATTTGGGAGTAACCACTTTTGGTAGAAGAGAAAAAAACTTACACGTCAATGTGGATTCCTCTGGCTTTTTTGGCTGGGGGAGAGGCATTTTCAACTTCAATGGTTTTTGATGCTATAGTAGAATGACTGGTAGATGCAGTGTTTAGAGGACTTTTCCTGCTTCTTTCAGTGTTTGTTGGTTTTCCCAATGCTGCAGAAATGTTTATCTTCTGTTGTGGTTTGCCCTTAAAAGAAATATTTCCACATCAAATACAAGACTACCAGGTAAAATGGCATCATGTTAAATTGCCAATATTTCATTGGATTGCTTAAAAACAGACATAAAAAGAGAAATTTTTTAGAAAATAAAAATCTGATATTTTAACCATTATCCAAAGACAAATTTGACTTGAATGATTCTTATTCACTCATAAATCTTTCAAACATTAAATCAAAATTTTGAAATTTTCAAATAAATCCAAATAAAATCATTTCAAATAAAAATATTAAACCCAAAATAAAAAATTCAGAATGACGTATATGTTCTGATTTTACAGGGAATATTTTGAACATTAGGAATCTCATCATCATACTTAATGTCAATGTAACCTAAGCTAACTATAAAATGAAATTGACATTTACTATTTTTGCAAATAAACTAGAAACACTAACCTGGGCCTGAGGAGTCACTTGATACATCATATGCTTGAGCAATTTCTCATTTCTTGATTCTTCCACATCTGAAATAAAAGTCAAGAGGATTTTCATAAAATTAACAAATATTTATTAGCATTTCACAGGATCAATAACCTATTTCTACATCAGTAACACACTCTTCAAGAAGACCAAACACAAGAGAAAATGAGAACCGATTGACTTCTTTTTCTAAAGAAAAAGCTCAACAATTTCAATTAAATTTCCAAAATCAAAATGTCAAAAAAAGGGAATTTCTAATATTTCCTACCAAATAATCCCTTCAAAAAATTAACCCCATGCATTCTAACATTTTGGAGTAGGTCCACAGACTGAAATGACAGATACCCAAACATCGAGAATGAGAAGGCCAACCAAAAACATTCTTTGCAAGTTCATAAAAAATAAAAAATATTTTTGAATTTCATTAATATGGTGATTTCAAAATGTTGTTGCCGAGGTGTATTTCAAGACAGAACCAAAAATGAAAAGATAGTTCACACACAGAATCTAGGGATATTTTGAAAAATTAGAATTTTATGTAAAGATCTAGAGAGCAACATGTACAAAAAGAACTACCAGCTATAATTCAGACTCCAAGAGAGTTATATCCCTAACCACAGTTTATGACTTTAGTTAAAAATAACTGAATTAGAACACCAAATTTTGGAAAATTTCTAATTTGTTTTTTTCTCTCACACCTTAGCAGCATACATTAGCCCACCACCACATCACGAGCTGAGGGAATCTATCTCCTGTGAATTGGTGCAAACAGTATCATGATTAGTTGATTAAGGCATAAAAAAAACAAAAAATGAAATGAAGAAAGTCTCAAATCATAAGAAAAAAAAAATTTAAGATCAATCTGGTGAAGGAAACCGTTGAGCAAAGAGTTGAATTTGAGTAGAGTTGAATTTCAATCCCAGCCCGGAGAACCTCAACCTTTACAGTACAAGACCAAGATTCAAAGAATGGAAATAAGTGCCCTGCCCTCATTAGGAGGGAGGTTAGCTACAGCCATTGACTGGATACTGTTCATACCTGGCCAACACCCAAACCCCTGGGGAAAGAGTAGTTAATTAAAGCACTGTTTACAGGCTGTCTGATGGATAAATTTCAAATGCAAAAAACATGAAAAATCTATTGAAATTATTTTTTCTCGAAATTCAACCAATGAATGTGCACTGAACATAGATTGTGATGTGCCAAATTTGATTATAGTTGGGGTTTTTTTTTACTTGGATTGTGTAGTTCCTAATTCATAAGTGGACTAACAATACAACTTTATACAAAGGAAATTCCATCAAAACCGACAACATTCAGAGAAAATTGTTCCTGTTCATGTCTCAGTTTCTCCAAAAGTAGAACGTTAAAATACAAGGTCTTTCTTGGTGATTTGCACTCTTCATGATTAATAGAAGAATCTTATCTTTAAAACCAGTCTTAGAGAGAGGGGCTCACAATATAGGTAGTGTAACTGACAGTGTGAAAGTCGCTTGAAACTATACATAGGTATGAATATGTTAAAGTTCTAAAGGTAAAAAGCAAAAGCTCCCTGTACTTTTTGATAGACCATATATGCACGTATTAATCAAAAAGCAAGGAGGAATTCATTACAATTCAACAGGTTTTATTGATAACAAACAATGATGTAACTGATGCAGCATTTGTACATCAACAATAATGTAAAATTTTCAGAGTATGAAACAAATTTTCCAACACTTGTACATTTGTATTTATGACTGTAATAAAAATGGTGACACTACTTGAAACCCAGTGAGCAGACATTGTCTCCTGTGGCTTAGTTTGGAAGTTCTGAGAGGTCTTCCTGAAGTATAGCTCCATCTTTCAGGATCTTTCATTATCCTGATCTGACAAAGCTGCACTCGTGCACTGAAACTGTGACGTCACATAAACCCCAGTTGTTTATGACATTAGATCTTTCACTGCAGATAGTGTACTCGAGATAATCAACTTCTTGTTCTCAAAATTTAACTGGGGGTAAGTGCAAGGAGTAATAGGGTTCATGTCATGGGTTCCTTTGAATACTTCTTTTATCACTTTGGACATATTTTTGCACTGAAGGCATTCTCCTAAACAACACTTGAGAGTTGGTCTGCAGACAGACTTGGCAATGAGAATATTAGCACTGGGCATGTTCATTTGCAACTGCTAGACACCATTTATAAGAATTGTTGTTCTCATAAGAACAACAATACATGATTCTTTTCCGAGACTGGCAAAACATTGGGAGGATGAAAGTTTGCAAATTTTGACTTTCTAATCTTCACTGATGAATTTTCTCTTAAATTGCTGAAAGGTTTCCATGACATTTATCATAGGTATTTTTTTTGCAACCTCTTCATTTTGCTATTTTTATGAATTGTGATGAAGTACTTCTGCCATGGTAGCTGAAGGGGTACGAGATGACTTTCATAGAACCACTTCAATATTGTCTTCAGAAGGAATATGTCATAACCTTTTCAGGTTCACTGGAACGCTTGCATCCCCATTACTAATATTGGTAGTGTTGTCTAATGGTATATAAAAACATTGAGGATTCACTTTCGTAACACTTGGTACTTGGGAAAAATCCTGCATTTGAGCAGTTCCTCTAAGTATACTGTGTTCCCCAAAAAGTCCAGGTTGGTGCTTTAATCTACTTTATGGGCACTGACATCATACAAATCTATAGCACCTCCACATACTCACAAGACCTGACCCACCAGAAACTACGTTTGACAATGTCATTTGCATGCTTTGACATTTCACACCAAAAGTAAACATAATCCATGAAAGAGCTGTGTTTCACCAGAGTTGTCAGGAACCAAACAAAAACATTGAAATGTACATTCATGAACTATTCAACTGAGCTGAACAGTCATTCTCGATGAAGAGTGTTCCAAATGAGACAGGATTTTAGTGTGCTTAAGCGATATAGGGTTACTAGAAAAAACCCATCTCGTTGTAGGGTGCCATTGCAACAGCTGATTAGAATTACCAAGTGAAACAACTAGTGTCAGAAGACCGATCCTCAGCTCTCAATGCAGTGCAAGGTGCTTCTGTGGTAATGCACACGGTTACCAGGGCTAAACTTATGGCAATGCTGGTGGTCATAGACAAATTCAAACCAGAGTGGACGACACAACAAACCCCGCAGTCTGTCAACCCTCTGTCTGTCGCAGTGGCGGTGGAGGTAGACAGTATATATGCGACAACGGCAATACAGATTTGCATAAGAAGACCAGACTGTCCAGCCAGGGGGAGAGGATGCTGCAACTGTGGAGAGTCAAACCATTTTGTGATCAGTTGCAGTCAAGTTGACATTATTGATGATGCAGACAAGGGAGCAATATATTTCCTGGGTATGATAACAGATCGGGACCTACTGAAGAAGTGGTAATAGACGCTTAAAGCAAAAAGGGCCATGGGTTACATTTAGGGAGTTGGGGAATCCGAGATGATTGACAGGATAAAAGGCAATAACAACTGCCAGATGGAGGAATTGAATGTTAAAATCTATCAGAAGGATGGGCTTCACTGATATCGAAGCAGGGGAAAAGCCTACACCAAGAGAAGCCCAACATATTGATTAATCTCAGAAGGTGGGAAGAAAGACCACGACAATTGAAAGAAAACATTTACAGAAGGCGATTGTCGCCAGAGATCTATTGAGGACAAAATCACCGAAAAGAAAGCTGCAGACAGAAAAAGGTTGAACCTATGAACAGAAAAAAAAAAGGGAAAAAGAGAAAGATTGCCAGTTGACAAATGATGAGTTTGGTCAACATGGCAAAAATAAATAGATAAAAAGGTAGAGATAAATTCACTTATAGTGAGCTTACTGGTGCATACGTTTACATTTTCAGTATTTTATCAATGTAAAATAATTTACTAATGAGATGGAGACCATTGAAGAATTGATGGACTGTGGATATAGGATACACTAGAGAGCAGCAAAGAATGGTCAGGAATCATCTTCCTATAGGGAGAAAGTCATTTATGTTGAGGTTTGATTGTGCCAAAAGGAACAGAAAATGTCATTCCAATACAAGAGCAGGATGATTGTAGATATGGATAAAAAAGGATGCAGAGAATGTTCCATGACAAGTTCCATCCATGAAAGGAAAAGTAAAATTCATGCAGTGATTAAACATGAACATTGAGATTGACCTTCCTCTCGGTGTCCCACTAAAGGAAGGCGATGTGATGAGATGGCTCTGCAACCTTCGTTAACCATTGGTAGAAGCCATGATTGAGGTTATGCACAATGATGCTTGAACCACTACCACTATTTGGAATAAATCCTGCATTTGAGTTGGTCCTATAAGTATATTGCATTCCCCAAATACTGCAAGCAATTTCAGAGGCAAAACTTGCATGCTAACTTTTAAACTACCACCACTTTCTTCTGAGAACTCTTCGGAAGAGCTGACTTAAGCTTTTTTCATAGCCTTACCAGAGGACTGTGCCAAACCAAATGCTTTACTTGGAGTAGCTGCTTCTGGAGCATCTCTTCGTAGCGCTAATTTTTTTTGTTGAGATTTTCTCCACCTTTCCATACTGCTCAGCGCTTCAGCCTTTCTTCTGGCACTATCCCATTTTGCTCTGCTTTGTTTCTGTTGCTCTCGATTTTTCTCTTGAATTTGTTTCCGTTTCTCTTCATTGAGTCGGGAACGATATTCCCTCATCCTCTCTGCAGCAGTTTTAGGCATTCTTGAAAAAAAATAAAATTAAACCACTTTTCAGGTGCATGTACAATCATGGAGCTATATGCAGGAAAGGATCAGGTACATACATCGAAGTTCATTTCATCGTTGAGAGTCTATGGTACAGGCCCAGATTAACTAATGCAATGTGATGCTTAAGGAGCTGAGAATCTCATTTATCTAGCTAAATTCTTGTTATGATATCACCTGTAGTCTTCACCGATCATTTTGAGAAAATCTCATTTTACTTTCAAAAACAACCACAGATGGAACCAATAATGTCTCATCCACCTAACTTCTGTAAATAATCTTGTGCAACTTTTTGGAGCCTTGGACCACTGGATTACCCAACAACTGATACAGGATTATTTTGCACAACTTTCTGAACCGTCAAGGAGGGCCTAGCCAAGGAGCAAGAGGAGCCCAAGTAGGCATAAGTTATTTAGATTGCCTAGCTGAAACACTGTTGCATTAGTTACAGTTCATACTGCTCATTAGAATGAAAATTCATCCCCTGAAAAGGGGAGGAACAGGGAAGCAGCAAGGAAGAAGGAGGAGAGAGAAAAAAAATTTCTCAATTCAAAAAATATCAGGGTTGTTGTGAAGAAGAAAAATAAAAAGTAAAACAACTGCACTGTAATGAGAGGAGTGTGGTTTTACCCTAAATTTATATTCTTACTTTTCAACACAATTTGCCCAAGGACATTTAAACATTTTTTTAGGCTCTGGCAGTTTTGTTTACCAAGTATTTTTTCAAATTTTGTACATCTATAAGGTCTACTGACTTTGTTACTCATTGAGAATTTTTCTACCAGTTACAATCCTCAGACTTTTGGTGAAAAGCGTCAAGTGGTGATTTAAACATCTGTAACTTGAAATCTATTCATCATATTGTAATAGTTCGTAGTTAATAACGAAAAAAAGATTGTATGAAATTATCAACTAATTTTTTTTTCTCCATAGACAATATGAATACAGATATAACAGAGTTTGAAAACTTGTTAACATTAGTTGACTGGACATTAATGAAAATTGTATTGAGAAATTCACACATTTCAAAAATGTGTTTATGGACCAATTTCCATAGAAAAACAAATCAGGCATATATTCAATTTTGAATGAATTCTCTTCCCTATGAGGAGGGTATTCTGTAAGTAAATACTATGAAAATTTTCTTTTTCAAGTTTACCCTCCCCCCATTTTAATTTTAAACATCCTTTCAGATCCAATCATATTTTCATGATGGTAATACCAAAAAGAAACTAAATTCGTTGGGATTTTATTTGATTCTGCAGCCTGTTCATTAGGCTCCAAATTGGAAGTTCAAAAAAAAATAAATAAATACAAAAATTTTCAGTATAGAAAGTTTCTCATAGCTTTTGTTAAAGTACATTGAACATCTTTTGTATATATATATAAAAATTTAAAAAAAAAAAAAAACATCTACCTTTTCTTTACGGTTTTCTCATATAAAATTAAATGTTTAAGCTCCTCCATAAATTCAGAAGAAACTGTTCTATAAGAATTTCAATTCTTGACGTTACCCTTATTAGTGCATGGTAGTCTGTAACTGATCAACTTTCTTTTCTACGTTGCTCAACACACAATACCTGTCCATTCAAGACATCCTTATTTATCATGAACCATTCAAAACCAGTAGCTAGCGTTACTTACTGTTAGTGGGAAGTTCAAATTACATAAGCTGACATCTAAATTTCTGTTACATCCCACCTGGTAAATATGAATTTTTCACTATATTTCCAGAGAAAAAAGTAAATATTTTTGCATGATTCTGTCACTTTATTATATTAACTTCTGAGTTGAATTGTATTTTTTGAAATATTTTTAAAATGGAGTTCCTTATCTGTCGACACATCAATCAAAACGTAAAAAATGTCAGAATTTTAGTCAAATTATGAAATTGGTTAGAAATCCTCTGCATACGCAAAATCATCTTTTTTTTGAACGACTAACTTCAAGCAATATTCTAACAATTTTAATCAAAATTACCACTTCAAGGAAGATAGTCACAAAATATTTGAGCAGATTAAGACTATGTTTCTGACTAGAATTTTATAGATTTCGGCCATAATTGATAGATGAGTCACCAAAAAAGCCAAGTTCTAAAATTTTTCCAGAAAGAGAACTGAAAAGAATTAGTGAATTTAATGATTATAGAGTTGAGGAAAATATTTCTTAATTTCCACAGAAAAATTAATGGAAAATGCATTTACCAGGGGCGGGGGGACATTCATGGGTGGTGAAGTCCAGTATTAGTTTCAATCTCCTTAAATTTAGGTACGCGACAAAAAATTTCAAAGTAAATTATTTTATTGAAACAAACTAATTAATGAGAAAGTTATTGCAATTTTACATACCAGTGTCATTTGGGGTAAGTATAAAAAAAGATAAAGAAGCAACAGGTTTTTTCGGTCTAGAAAGTTGATTAACTTAAGTCGCTTTTTATGACACTTTCTTGAAAATTGCAAGACTGGTAGCAGCTATATCATAGAAGCCTTACTGATGCTTAAAAAATAAAAAAAAAAGTGATTGTAATTTTACTTCCCTTAAAAACTGCAATTCTATTGGCGTGTGCAGAAGGGGCACATTTCACACGGAGAATTCAGTAATTGGCCATGTTATTTTGGCAAACTATTCAACTTTTTGCATAAAATAACAGCATCAAGAAATTGGTGCACAATGCTAAGTTTGCGGAAAGGGTATCAGAATATTAGGGATAGGGTTCAGCCAACCTGACTCTTGATAAAAAAAAAAATCATAACGAGGTTGGGCTTTCAATAGGCCACAGCCTATAGCAGACGATGACTGTTTATGGCTCATACCTATGTGATGTCATCAACTATTTTGCACTCACTTTAATATTAAGTTAAAAGAAGGTTTTGAAAACCGAGAACACGTGCACAACCAAACAGTTGCGTACACAAGAATGAAAAGACTTTAACAAAATAGAAAAAGTGAAAAACTGCAGATTTTTAAATAAACTAAAAAAGTTTCTTGGTTGAGTAAAATTTAGTCATTGTTAGTGATTTATGCAAACCTGTGTATTACCTCCCCTTAAATTTTTGTAAACAAAATAAATGCCCGAATTAAGTCTAAATGCTGAGTTCTACATTTTAGTTACATTGTCGTAAATAAGACACCCCCTTGGAAAAAAAATGTGTGTATATATATATATATATATTATATATATCATATATATATAACGAGAACTTCAAGTAATACAAATAGGCATCCTGCCTGGATTTGGTGAGGATTGATAAAAAAGTTTTCGGCCCGGTGGTATGCGTACACACACGCACACATTGTCCCATCTGCTAAACTTTCCAAACTAATGTTACCCCCAATTACATGCTTCATCGGGAATCTTCATAAAATTTCCAGGGACAAATATCTGCGCTCGTCGGAAACTCGGTACTTTCTTGAGTTGAATTTCGTATTTGTAAACAGATCATTTTTAATAATTTAATAATGACACCAAATTGAAATATTATTTTCTAATAGTCTTCTCATTTTTTCAAACTTTAGTATGCAAGATATTCCTGATAGCTCATGAATAAAATACAATGCCTACCTTAGTGATATTTTCTGCTGAGCAGCGAAGAAAAAAAAAAATACCTTTCTTCGGAGCTGATATTTTGCACCACTTTTCACAAGCAGATGGCATTAATTCAAAATGGCCGCCAGATCACATGACCCGAGTACCGGAGCAAAAAAATGTCGGAATATGATTGGCCAAATATATGATGAATTATATGGAGACTATCAAAGTTTTTGAGGAAAAGCCCCCCAAAAAACTGGCCTTTCTGGTATCATTTTTCGTGGAATTGCATATATTTAGAAAATAGATGCTGAAGCCGCCCTAATGCAAAATGAAATTAATGTAAATACATAGAGAAGGGAGTAAGAAGTCTTGAATAATGGTACTTATTCCTTGGACTTACAAATTTAAATATAAGTACCAATGTTAGAATAGTTTTGTACAAAAAATTACAAGAATGCTGGAAAATATGGCATACTGAATGTAACCACTGCATGATTTAGAAAAAATAAACTTATATGAAAACAATTCTACAAATACCCTGCTCTATCCAGTGCCTTTTTTCACATAAATATCCATTCATAGATTTTAGGATCCTAGAAATTTGCGGCTGACTTGTGATTATCCCATCTTTTTTCAACATTTTTAAAATATCACTTTGTGAGGGAGAAGTGTCACCATTGAGATACATTTCAAATTTTCTTTTAACCTCTCGGTTTTGAATTATAGCAGTTGAGTTTTTGGGTGGGCTGGGATTGAAGTTTTTGACAAAGTCATCTCCTTGCTCAACAACTTTCTTCACCAGAGTGAGAGTAGCATTTGTTGATAAATAGAGGATTCCCTATAGTTCAGAACTTTTTTTTTTTCTTCGATGCACCATTTTTTGTGCTGTTTGCACCATTTCATGAGTGATAAACGTTCCCTTTTTGCGTTGGGGTAGTGGGCTTATGTCTGCTGCTAAGGTGAGAAAGAAAAGCAAATAAATAAAACCGCAGCAATACCTTAACAAGAGCAGTTTTGATGTACTACAGTTAAGGTATGCTGTACAAAACAACGTAATTAAGCTGGAAAACAAAAACAAAAACAAAAAAAAAAAACCACACACACCTAAAACATTAAATCAAAAGATCTTGAATAGTGCAGTTTTGAACAGGATGAAAAATTCTGGAGCTGATTAATCACAGCATTTAAGGTATACTAGTATATCCCAAATTTGTGTAAATACATAACTACTCTTTCAATTTCCCCAAATATTTACCTCTTGAGTAAGGATAGAAATTTGAATGAAGGTCTGTTAGTTTTGAATGTGAAAACTTTGTGGAGCATTCTGACAGATACATCAACAGTTGCACATCAACCTCAGCACACAGTCGCTACATGGAATTCTTGCAGAATTAATTTTGTTATAAAATACAAGGCTAAAAATATAACAGCTAAAATAAAGCTCATAAGGCATAAGAGGATGATCATTTTGATGTTGGAATTGAAGAGAGAATATAACAGATAAATATCAAGGTTAATATAGTTGGTTAATTGTCATTAGAAGGCATACATTTTCATTTGAACAGATATCCAAACTGACAAATTTGATATTTTTATGAGAAGAGAGAGTACTAAAGAAAATAGGAAGAAAAAAAGACATATGCCAGTGAGGTTGAAATGAGGTTGCATACCGAATTTCAGTCTCTGCAGTAGTCTTAAAGGGTTCTAATTTTGGTGAAGGTCATTGTTGTTATCTGGAGGGGGTCGGGTTAGGGTTAGAGAGGATAAGGGTTGGGGTTGCCGCTTAGAATTGTTTTTAATTCATTTATTCATTAACTGTGAACGCTATCATTTTCCACTTCTTACATTAAAAAAGAGGCAGATGTATGGGGCATATTCATAATAAGAGGGTTCGTTCAGAAACAAAACAGGTCGGTGGAATCTAAGGGATTGGAAGAAAAAAAAAATGCTTAGCTATAAAATGTCTCCTCTCAGTCAACTTCAGCTACAAAAAAAAGGCTATTTATAGGGCTATATGACTTTTTACAAATTATTTTCATTTTGAATGAGGCGAAAAAAGTCAATTTTCAGTCAAAGAAAAAACAATGTAATTCGTTTTGAAGAGAAAAAAAAAAGAATGTATTTTATATTAAACTAGCAACTAAAAAAGACATTAAGAATATACAAAATACAGAAGTCTCTCGAAAGTTAATACCACGAGTGGACAGAAAAAATATTCCATTTCAAGTCAAAGAAACCATGTAATTTAATCTAATTGTGTAACGGAACACTAAAAGACGAATTGTCGATTAACTATTTTCAACATTATCAACAAATTGAAAGTTTGATATTTGTTTACATTTTCTAGTAAAGAAAACCGGAAGTGGGAATTCCATAGTCAACACTTTTTGGTCTCGTCAAAACAAGGATTACCGAATAGAATTAATTAGCACCTCAAGTGTGACAACACCACATATCTAAATAAGTATTGTTTCACGTAACACATAAACCATCAAATTGAAATAGCTATAGCTCTTGAACCAACGATTCTACATTCTAAGGATTATTAGGTGCCCCCGGTTAACGACCGGGTTCCGTTCGGACGACCGAGTTGATAAACAATATCTTCATTTTCAAGTACTGTTGTACCCGGTCTGAACCGTAAACTTTGACCATAAACCCGAGTGTATCATGTATGTGCACCTTTAAAGAGAATGTGAATCCTGTTTCATTTTACTTGTTAGTACATACAATATCTTGCTTCAAACCAAAAGGTCTGGTGGTTTATTTTCATACCTTTCTCATCATGGACGCCATCTTGGTCAACGCTTGCAACATCAGCCTTACCACGTGCGTTGTGTAGATTATATCTACGGCGAAAGCGCTTGAACCAACCAGGACTTGCACTGAATGTTTCATTGCAAGTCTCATTCGAATGGTGCTTTAAGATCACAAAAATACTTAAGGCCTTTGCTTGAATGATGGAATAACTAATCGGCTTCTTGTTTTCGTTGATCCATATTGCCAATAACTTTTCCACTTCATGGATCAGGCCTTTCCGCTGTCTTGTTATTATAGTCTTCTCTCCTGCGCTGGTAGAGGCTTCCATTGCTTCTCTGATCCTGTCTTTATCCTTGAGAATAGTAGACACGGTCGAATGAGCCAGCCCCATATTACGAGCTATCACATTCACCTTCTTCCCAGCATCAAAATCCTTAATAATTTTGATCTTGATCTCAAGAGCAATCGCTTTTCTCGGCTTCTTGCCGTTGCATTCAGCTTCACTGGTACTCTTGCTTTTAGCAGACATCTTGGAGAATTCAATTAGAATGGCTTGCAACTACTAACTACTGTTAATTAAAAAAAACAACGACCAACTGACTGATAGTTAGTTGGTTGGTTGGTTGACGTTGCGGGTCTTATATGCGGAAGTGGTCGTCGCTACGATCGGCCACGGTCGGAAATGCTGTAGGTCGATAAACGAGTAGGTCGTTAATTAAAGGGACACCACTTTTCATTCCTGCACCCCACCAGAGCAAAATGTTTACAATATGAAAAAAAGCAGTTTCCTAGATGGTTAGAAAAAATTAATACGAAGTGTACGTACAAAAACGGCCAACTTTCAACTCAAAATGAGTTGAAAATGATGAAGACATTTCGCATCTTAATCAACAAACAATTGTAAGAATTTTACAAATGGTCAGAACTCAGAAAATGCAAACAAACCGACAAAAATTAAGACATATCATTAAAATCATAAATAATTCAAAAAACACTAAATAACGTACGTATAAGTTTTTGAAAAGAGAATCCGTCATGAAAAATTCAATTCCACAATCAAGAATTAAAAAAAAAAAAAAAAAGATTTTCTTAGTTTATAAAAATCCAATTAGACAATTTTAATACACGATAAATAGCAGAATTTCCAATAGAACGAATCAGAAGAAACTTCTCTTGTGAAAGTGAAACACGAGGAATTTAATTACTCCCTTCACTGTTGGTGATGTTATTGTAGAAATTAATAAATAGCCGTACAAAAACAAGAATATCTTGCATAAAATCATCCAGCAGTTCACTAACTATGAACACTTGCACTACTATAAAAGTGTGTTACTGCTACTGACCATCCATCCAACATGCTGGGGGTATTTCAGACAGGGGCAGATAATTAGTACGATGGATCAGTCTATGGATGCACGAACATGATAGAAAAATAACCGCCCTATGCGTTTCTATTCAGTTTCAATTATAAGGGAGTCGAGAAACGGTTAACTATCCTCCCAAACGGTCAAAATAATTATTCTTCTGTTTTCCCATTAACTAGATAAATAAATCCTCGGTTATGCGAACAAAAGACTCGACACCCGTCTCACTCGGATAATTGATTGTAATTTGTTCGGATATAACTGATCGTGAAAAAAGCAAAACATACTGAAAACAATAACGTAAAAAAAGCTATTTTAAAGGGTTCGATTACATTCAATCAATAAAATGTGTACAAACACAGGATATTGTGATCCTTCGGCACTTCATCGCCTGATGCCTGCTTTTCCTCGGCCGATGCAAATGTTTTGTCCGGCAATGCACGCCAAAATAATCCACTTTCATGTGCAGTGTCCAATTGTTCAAGTTCATAATTTTCTTCATGGATGCTGGATTGGCATTTTTGTCTGAATTCTCCTACAATGCTGTTATACATGTACTTCTTGTCACCGAGAGAGCTGAGTTGCCTAATGCCGTGACGATCTTTGAAACGCTTTAACCAGCCTGATGTTATGCTGTGATCGGACTCACGTGTATCACCAGAGTGGAATTGTTCATGGAAACCGTTAGCTATTTCTTGTAACATTGGACCAGAGACGGGAATACCCTTTTCACGCTGCTGAGAAAACCACAAAAACACAGCCTGGTCGAGTTGTTCATCTTTGGCTGGCTTCATGGATTTTCTTTTCAATGCATGTAAAGTATCACTTTGAGTTATGAATTTCTCAATAGCCGGTCTTGCTTTCTTGATGTCAGACACAGTGGCTTTTCCAATGTTGTACTCTTGTGCAATCTTTGTTGCCTTTTCCCCACGATCCAGACGCTGTAAGATCACGCTTTTCTGTTCGATAGTCAACGGGGTTCGCTTTCTTTTCACAGACATGATAACAGAATAACAACAGCAATAAATTTGATCACTAACGCACAAAGGACAAAGTCGTAGAGTGAATTGAGACACCACTATTTTGACATGCTTTTAAAATTATTCAACTCGTCATCTTGTGTGTAAAATTATTTCAACACAGTTTAAAGTGACCGACTGAGATCAAACTAGCGGACCGTCCGACACGTGGCTACTTTTGATAACAGGAGTAACTGTAAACAAAAGACGCAATAGTGTCAGTAACACCTTTCCTATTATTCTGACTCCTTGACCGATTCAACCGAAGTCTAACTACAAGTGTTGCCTTCGATAAGTTTACACTTTAAGTATACAATCGACGTGCGTAGTTACTGATGTGTTCTCCCTTTAGTTGACTTGACTAAGATAACAGGTAGTAGTAATTTCACCGGTGAGTGTTGCAGAAGACAAAAGCTTGTTCATTTGGAAGGTAGTGGTCTAGTTCTCAGCGATTTATCGACTCAAAATGGATCAAAACGTCGCCTTTTTGATTCCCGTATCTGCTTGCTTGGTTAAATATAGCGATTTAAACACTTTGATATTTGAATTTTCGACGCTAGAATTGAATTCTGTGAGCATACATTTTGGTGAATTCGCTTTTCGATCCTCTTTTGACACGAAAACTACTTTGATTTTCCATTTCGACGTTCAAGTTCGTTTGAAAGTGATTATGAAGTGCTAACAAAACAAAAGACGAAATGGTAGCATCAGTATTCTCTAGTGGTGTATTACACAGAGAGTGACTGATAAAATATTCAAGGAACCTTGAATTATTGTTCGGATAATCCGAGATTCGGATAATTTATGTTCGGATAACCGAGGCTTCTGTGTGCAAGAGATCGCTCGGCAACCTTCGGTAACCCTCGGTATGAGCCGTGAGTGAGGGTATGCGTGAGCGATGACACTTGCGCCCACATACACAACAGTAGACAAAGCTGATAATCGCTCACTCGTTATTAAAAAAACAAAAACAAACACCGTTTCTAACAGCGAGCGTGTGAGGGTAGAAATTTATAATTCATAGTCAGGACCACTGTACCCCCACTCCTTTTCAAGACAAAATAAATACAGTATGTTGTTTTGATAAAAATAATCGACGTTATGCGGTGTAACAGAAAAAAAAGAGACCTTTTGAAACGAGTCAAATTTGGGTCTAATAAATTGTACAAGTGCCGTATGTCGGTCACAGAGAAGGTTCGGTTTGAAAGCGATCAACGATCAATTCGAAAGTCATGTTGGTCGATGAATTAAGGACAATAATTTCAAGAAGTGTTGCAACTACCAACATACTCATGGAGGTTTCAGTCGTAGACGCACATTAATTTAATATTTACACAATGAATAACAGTAGAAGGGTTAAATTCCGATTAATTAGGTCACAAGAGGAATAGGACATATCTGCCCAATCGTGCGGCAACAATGATTTCAAGATACGAGCATGTCATGTCGGAGGGAATATAAACGTTTCCGTTATAATCAGTCGGAAACAGAACTATGGACAAAAACTAAAGCAAAATAATCATCAAAACATTTTTCGTAGAATAACAATAACATAAACATACCGTGAATGATTGCATGCAAGCGAACAAAATCAGCGCAGGTCTAGTGAGAATAAGACAGTATTCTTTACCTTCTTGCACAAAATAAGGTAATCCATCAAGATGTTTCGTTACTTCCTGGTTAGTCACTCGTTTATATTCGGGGGTATCATCCTCATCTTTCTGGTCTTTTGATGTTTCATTGGTGTTACTGTTATAGATGTCTTTCAGTAAATTTGTCAGTTTTATTGACTTCCTCTGTTCAGAACTTTCTTTCTCGCCATTCAATTTCTTGAATTTAATGCCAAACCTCGATTTCCATCGGGACAACCACCCATCAGTCGCTTTAAAATCGTTATGACCCAGACTTTTAGCGAACTCCTCAGACTTTCTCTTCAGTACTGGTCCAGTGACATGCATACCTTGTTTACTCACGATAGAGTACCATTGGCTGAGAGCCTCCTCAACGTCAGGATCTTTACCTTCGCGTTTTCGCTTTTGGGAAAGTCTCCTTTCACCTTGTTTATATAGTGTCAATTCATGTAGGATTTTGTGTTGCTGTTGTACGATACGAGCAACTGTAGACTTGGGAACTCCAGTTATTTCAGCCAACCGACGCTGACTAGTGTTGGAAGGTTGTTTTTTTATCAATTCCAGAACAGCAATTTTCTCGGAAATCGACAAATCTTTACGAGGCATCGTATTTTATGGGGTTTGGAATTTTGCATAACAGTTATAATGCACCTGAACTCTAAAATACTGCTCGCTCGCAGCATACAGTGACTGACTAGACGGTGAATGAGTCAGCATTGACCAACCAAAAAGTCGCCTTCAGAGAAGGGGAGATAAGCGGGGGAAAAAAAGATGTACTCGAAAGGATGCAAAATGGAAATAAATCTATTTTTAACTGGGTTCATTAACCAGGCACATATTACTTCGTGAAATAAACAGTAAAAATAATTCAGGATCAAGATTTTGAGAGGACCAGGGGAGAAAATTAAAGTAAACAAAAATCCCAGACACTTATTAGATTGATTTGTTTTTGTCTTGTTCACACTGTTATCCTATAATCAAATTTGTCTATTTTCTCTGCTTACAAAGAGTAGGATAATCATGTCGAAATTTTTCATGGGTTGAAGGACCTCAGTAGATGCATTTTCTAAAAGAGCATGAATTGAGGAGCAGAGAAAATCTTATTTCTTTCTAACACTCCGAAAGGAATAAGAAGTGGTACAAAAACAAGATTTGGAGATAATTTTTTAACTCTTATAGCGTTGCATGTATGGAAGAAATGAGTATAAATAGCACAAGAAGCAGTGTAACAGATCAACTTGTACCTCACTGATGCCTGTAACTCCTGCACCATTTCAACATTTTAGGAGGAAATTAGTATCTAGACTAAAGTTGGCCAGAATTGAAAATGTAAATTCTCAATATATTATAGCTATGGCAAATATTTCATTGCTATGGAGCATTTAAAGTAACTTTGTGAAATAATGATTTATGTTTTGCTTTCAATTCATCCAAATTTTGAATGTTATGCTGGAAAGCAGTAGTACTTTGTCAGTTTAGAAAATCACTACCTCAGCTTTGAAGAGTTTTTCTTATTTTGATTTTTTCAGGCCTTGTTTATTTCCGTTTCTTCATTTTCTCAAACTCTCATTATTGTCTTATAAAGTGCTTTTTCATTTCCACTTTTGTACTCAGGGTACTCAACAAATTTAGCAGTCATTACACTAGATCTCGTCACCTTCAAGTGCTCATCAATGAATTAAAACTATTTTATTTTTGTGACAGACTATTGTCAACAACAACGGAAAAAAGTTCTGAGGAAAGGAATACATGTGTCTTTAGGGTGTCAATGTTTGAAATCAACAAAAAAGAGAAAGATTGAAGAATGTATCAAGTAAAAAAACTCCATGTAGCTCATCACAAAATGATTTCCTTTTATCTAAGATTATTTCGAATGAGTGAATTCATGGAGTAAACAGAATCTTAATAGTGCAAATCATAAACCAACATGGTTGTTACTGTATTTTGTGTCATCTAACTGATCAAATCCAAAGTTAGCTTTTTATATAAACCCTCATATGACCCCTTGGTTAGTGAAACAATGAAATTTTTTTTTTGGAAAAAGAAAAACATCTATATAAAGTTTACATATTAGCTTTATCAATATAAACCTTTTCCTTTTTTTTTTTTTTTAAATCAAGTAATAACCCTACTGAATACTACACCTACATTTTGTATGGATTTAGGATTCTATTTGCAAAATATATCTGAAGATTGCGTAGCACAAAGGAAAATATTCCTTATGATGGAGAAATAATGGGGAAAGAACAAATGAATGATGTTCAAAAGTTCAATCTAGAGCAACAACATATGGAAGCCACAAAATAGAAATTGAATCGAGATAATCATATGAAATAAATATTCAATACGAAAAAACAGCAGAAGCAGAGTTTAGTTGCACTAGTAAAATACTCATAACACAACTTAGATGAGGCGCCCATAAAAGACATGGTTTAATTCACAAAATCAAGACAAATTAATGACAATATATGAAAGAGCAAGAGATAGAGATAAAGTTTATATGCATATACATGAGTACATCAATAAGTTTGCAGCCTAATGATGAGAAAAGCTTTCATTTTATACAACGTATTTTACTGCTAACCCCTCTTCCTTGCTAATGCACTTAATTCAGTGGTGAATATCAATATGGTGAAAATTTTGGATGAAAACTCAGCTAATAAGTATGTTTCAGACTACAGACTTATTGATTTCACTCTCTCAAATATATATTACAAAATATCAAGAATAAATAATTTCTCAGTTGCATAATCAAGTTTGCAAAAGTATTAATTTTTCTCCTCTTCCGTGATAATCAATTTTTTTCTAATACAGTAATCTTTTGTTTCATGTCAAAAAATTGAAGGAAAAAGGCAAGTCATATTGTAAAAATAACAGATGTTTGAAAAAAAAAAAAAATAAATGAATAAAATAAAAATAACTGATTATTTCTCTTAATCAAAATAGTGTTCCACAAAGAGCAAACAATTATTTCACCAACAGTCTCCCGTCTGACTGGAACCAGGTAAATCTGTCAACTCTCATCTGCAATCATCCTACAACTGTTAAGTGGCGATGTACCAGAATATCCAGTGCCAGATATATAAAAAAAAAATGAATTTTGTTAATCCAGCACCAGATATTCGATTGATAATCTACTAGATCACAGATAGAAAGATCATGCAATAATGTTCCAGCATGATGACTGATAAAGAGTTAAAAATGAGTTTTTCATTGTTTTTTTGGGGGGGAGGGTTTCTAAGTATTGAATCTTTTGTGCATTTTAGTTGAAAAATAATAAAACATTTTTTTTTTAGCAAATTATTTTTTTCTAATGAATAGTTTATTTTTGGTATATTTTTAATCATATAATTAAATTTTTTGAAAATTTTTTCATTAGCTGTCCTCACATATCAACTAAAATGTTTTAATTTCACGTTATAAGTAATGAAAAATTTCTCTTATTTATGTTGCCAAAATTTGGATCTTCTTTCTTCCTAGCGAAAGCAAAAAAAAAAAAAAAAAAAAAAATTGAAGAAAATTCTTTTCCAATTTAATTATGTTTTTAAAATAAAGTATCGATTTCTCATTGAAAATTTTGCTCCCTACATACTGATATTAAATAGAGTAAGAAATCTTTTGGCTCACTTACATTGAAGTTGCTCTAATACTTTGCTTGGTGATCTTTGTAGGCAACTTTTTACAGTTTCTGTTAACTTTACAATCTTCTGTTGTTGCTGTAGTTCTTGATGTTCCCCTTGAGCTCTGCTGAAAAGACTCTTTTCAAGGATTGACTGGTGAGGCTTGAAAGCTAACTTTAAAATATTGGCTGATTTCTTTTTACTTTCTTTTTCCTGAATGAAAAAATTAAAAGAAAAAAATATCAAATAAAAGATAGAAGAAAAAATATATAAGATAAAATACAAGGACCGTTTCCTGAGATAAATATTAGAAGATAGAACAAATAAATTTGCTTCACTATTTCAAGAAGCTACTTGTAAGAGGAATAAAAGCAGACATGAATAACAATCAAACTTGAATCCAATCTAATCCAGGGAATCCGGTTTTACATGTATGAAAGTTAATGAAAGTATAATATGGAGATAAACTGACCAATTAATTTCCATCTAATGATGAATATAACACGACTTTATTGAATTTTGTTTTAAAGGAAATAAGTACAATTAACTTGGTTTTTTTATGTCTGAGAAAACCCCATTAAAATTTGAGCAATTATGAAGACTAGCTTTGCTCTTTTCATTGCTATGTTTTCAGCAGTATACTCTCCGGTCAGGTTTGATTTTCTTTTGAGAATTGAACTCAATTCTCTTTCAAACTTTTTTCTGTGATCTGAAAGACTACAATATCTGAACTATGAAAGGAAAAACCAACATCCAATATTTAGATCAATAGGAAGCATATGTGAAAAAAAAAGGGGACATTACTCCAGCACTATTTCAAGTCCTAAGATGTTATGCAAAACTGCAGGTTATATCTTTGTGTTAACGAGGCAATATATGATCTCTATATTGCTGACATAGCCATGCTTGCAATCGACAGTGCTTCCTAGAAAATAAAACTCTGGACCTACAAACAGCTTGTAAAGTGCTCTCCTAGCAGCACTGATGGTTATTTAGCGAAAGAGTTGTGTGGGTACTAAGACAAAAGGTTCTCCCATCCAGTAGAGATTACTATAACCCATAGAACCTTAAATACTAATTCCACAGACTATGATATTGTGAATGTAATCCTTGACCTAGATAACCAGTCATATACTGCCACATGATTTGGCATTTTGAGAGATCTGACTTGATACTCAGCAGGATTTCCTGTGCCAACATCAGAGAATAAAATTTGAACACAGGAAACCTTTGTCTGAATTAAGTGTGGATGGCGCTAGTCAATTCTGCGCATTGGCTGGAGCAAAAATAGAAGAGCCATCAATTTTTCTGAACTTATCTCCAAGCTGTGAACTAACTGATATCAAATCAAGGAGTTTCAGCAGACCTTCATTGCAAAGAAGGTTCATCATTAACTCTAGGAAGGCATAATTGAAGCAAACACATCACCATGGCAAGCCCAAGTAGTAATAGTAAAGAAACCTATCCACCGACATAAGCTGATGTGTGTAGATTACTCACAGACAGTCAACTAATAGAGAACTGGACACTTACCCCTTGCCAAGAATAGGTGAGATAGTGAGTGACCATGCAAAACAATGTGTTCTCCACATTTGACCTTAAAAGTGCCTACCACCAGGTGTTACAGAAGGAGTCTGATAAAAAGTACACTGCCTTTGAGGCCAATGGATGTTTGTATCAATTTTGCAAGATTCCGTTCAGAGTCAAGTGGACTGGTATCAACTGATTGCAATACGAGTTGTCATGAAGGCTTTAACGGCACCCATTTTAACTGCTCTTGATAAAGCCGATATTGGCGTTAGCAGTGCCGTTTGAGATATTAATCAGTTATGGAATAAGGAACTGCCTTCCAGTTGGTTATGAATAGAATAGTGAAAGAAGAAAACCTGCACAGCACTTCCCCATACTTTGATAATATATGTATTGCGGGAAATACGTGGTGAGAGCATGACCAAAACGTGGAGAAATTCCTGGAGGTCATCAGTCAGAGAAAACTTATACTCAACAAGTCAAAAACTGTGGAGTCTATTTACTCTATCAACATGCTGGGATACTGTGTTAGGAATGGCATCATTAAGCCTGATCCCAAAAGGCTTTCCTCCCCCCGATAAAAGAACATCCTCCATCAGAAAATTCAGGACCATCAGAATGGGCACTTGGGATGATCACATATCACATCAAGTAGATCCACGAGTTCTCTAACACAAAAAGGTTCCAATCGGAAGAGGAGACCCTGGAAGCCTTCAACATACTAAAGAGAGAGTTGGAAGAAGCTACCCTGCAATTGGATCAAAACTTACCCTTTGAGGTAGAATGTTACACATATCCAATGTTGCTATTTCTACCACCCCAAACCAAAAAAGATGTCCCATGGCATCATATCTATGACACTATGAGGAAGTGAACTAAAATACTACATTGTAGAGAAGGTGGCATCTGACATTATTGAGGTAGCACATAAATAGAGCCACTATTTGGCATGGCACCACTTGACCTTGATTTCTGACCAGAGGTCAGTAGCCTTTATATATATTTACACACTATAGTTAATGAATACTTGTTTTCCTGTCTTATTCTGCATACAACAAATGTCTAGATCTGTTATTCAACCTCGCCAGAATGCTAAATTATGACCCTCTGATCAAGGCACACTTCTTACACCTAAGGATGTAAAAGATCATCTGTCCTAAAAGTGGGTTGTCACTTGTAATACCAGGCCATATCACCCAACCAAAGAGGCTCAATGGTATCACATGGAATGCAGTTTGTTTGGCCCTCACATCATATAACCTGCCAAGAAGCATTTGGAACCCACGCTTCCTGAGGTACTACACTATCAGAGATTGTTGTTGTGTACAGTAACAAGTACTACACTCTCTGAACATTTCTTTGCATCTCATAGAAATTCACTACCTTCCTGGCTAATGACCCTTGGACCAGTACTACTAAGGAAGTTCATGAGGAATAACAAAAACGAGCCATTTGTAGATCAAGTTGAACTTCTTGACACTGATCAAACTAATGCAAACATCAAGTACCCAGATGGATGAGGACGTACTGCGTATTCCTGACTTTGCACCTTATTCCAAAGTTGAGACAATTCCCACACCTACTATTGTGGAGCAAGATAGAGGAAACCCAATATTGCCAGTAACGGAGGATACAGATATGCCATGTTATAATGTGTACGATGATAAAACAGTGGCTCCACTGTGGGGGCCCACAGGAACTTAGAAGATCCAATTGGGTGCCAAAACTTCCCTATCACTATGGATGGAAGTAGTCTTGTAAAATGTTGATGCTGCTAGTGTTTTTTATTTCTAAGAAGGAATAATGTACTGTCTATTTGAAGTACAAGCCTTTATACAGTTTTTGTTCTTATTACACAGGCCATTACTTCTATGTTATGAGTTCAAACCTCATTGGGTGCCGCTTACCTGTAGATTTGTGCTAGACTAAGGTAAACTTAGTAAATACTCATTAGCATTAGAGTGTTTTTCTGCTATAAACATACCTATTAGTATTAGAACAAAATTATTTAAAAGTTGATAATTTAAAAATAAAATTGGATAATTATCATATAACAACATATCTTTTAATATTCTTGTTTTATAGTCAATATGAAATGAGAAAATATACAAGTAAGCTAATGGTCACATTTCAGTTTCATTTCATATGAAACTGATAAAGAAAAATTGAAACAAAAACAGCATTAATGCATTAAGCTAGTATAGTAAATCAATGAAAGTGTATCAGAGTCAAAAAGCAAATTCATCCAATTATAAACTTTCTTAGCAAGTTCCAACCAGCAAGTTATTAGGGAGGTCAGGTGAGTTTTAGTTGTGTGAGTAGAGTTACTGAAAGTTATTGTAAAAGATAAAGGGTATTTTGCTGAGCAAAAAGTACTTTCTTTGACTAAAATCTGATCATTGGATAAAAAAAATCTACGGAAGTTTGCAAAAAAATTAGAACTTGATGTAATGGAATCTATCTAGCCTTTTTACATGGTCCAAAAGAGAAAATCTTTTGACTGCAAATTTTGCCTACTTTCTGGGATGAATTTTGGGGGAAATATGTAAATCACTATGGGGAATTCCTATTTCATATTTTAGTAACATCTATGTTTCTAAGGCAATCGTTTCTATAGCTAATCAGTCAAATAGGTTTCGTTCAGTAGAACATACATTCATAGTCAACGTATGCAAAACTCTCATACCCAAAATTTCTCAAACAAGATTATGATGATACTTAAAACAAAAAATTTCACAATTGGTTAAACAATTCTGTGAGTTTTATTTATCAATTTGTGCATCAGTAAAATACCCAGTAGACAGAAGCATAATCTAAGGTAATTAAGAACAAAGCAGGGAGAATTCAGATCGGAAAATGTTTTCATTATCTTAAAATGGGGAACCCCTATGTGAGCTAAAAAGAACAAGATGTTTTAGTGGACCATTTGTGTGCAGTACAATGAGGTGATCTTGGCTCATGAAAACTTTCGTCAAAATATCATAATCTACTATACTTTGGAATAAAAAATATATCAATTAACAGAGAATTAATCACAAAATGAGTTTCGATCATTTGATACCCAAAAAAGTATCATGGAAAATCTTGATTGGTTTCAATGACATTGTAGCAATCTGGTTATTTTCCGATCATATTAGTCATGTGACTGACCTCCCTAAGGTTATTGTTTATATTTCTCAACTTTAGTCAACATTATATATAAGTCATATAAATCTATTAAATGAAATAATTTTGCACTTATGAAAGACATTGTTCTAAACTATCCATCTCAAATAGTTTTCACTTTCATTCTTTCAAAATATTTCATTTTGTGCTCAGCTTAATATTCTCTAGAGCTATTCTAAACAAAAACAAACTCAGATATCAAAATTGCAATGAAAGATTTAACCAAAAGTTTATAAGGGCATTTTCTTTCACACATACACACCATGGGCTGAGGGATCCCCCCTAAATCAGGCCTTCTCACCGAAGGTGAGTTGAAACTTTATAGAGGCAGAAAGAGATCAATGGTTCACTACGAACAATGACAGTTTAGGACAAGTCACAGCTTAGACACTTCCTAGTCTTCCACCTGACAACCAACACTCAGATATATCTTTTGGTCCCTACTTCATATCCTCCTACCCCCAAGAAAAGGAGCAGTAGATACCTATGATACACATAATAAAAAATTGTGTCAAAGTGGATACGTGATAATATCTCTTACTCCAAGCTTAATACCATACTTCTGAACTATAATACATGATTCTCTCATGATATTTACATTTATGGTTTGATTTCAATATGAAGAATAATCAACATTTGAGTTTCTTCAGATAAATTCACCAATGAATTTTTCAAATCTTTCTCAAAATAGTACTTTCTAATTTTAAGCTATAGGTAAACTTAATGACTAACAAACACTTGAAATAAAATCAATGCTAAATTGATTTTTTATGATTGACTAGCAAAGATACATATCCCCTCTACCAAAAATGTTGGAAATAACTAACAACCCTATAGATTTGGACAAAAATATTCAATAAAAAGATTTTTAGTTTATCAGTCATCAGATTTGGAAAGCTTTAGCTGTTTTTTTTGTTTTTTTTAATCATTCGTGTTTATGGTGAATGTGTTGGACTTTGGTCCACTGTGCAAACTAAATGACAAATAGTATTTATCCTATGCAATGGTTCTATAGCTTTTTATCGCACAAGTAATAATGCAGACAGAAGTTTCCCCAAGCATGTTGCCAATGTAAGGGCAACCAAAATAATGAGTAAGTTCATCCCTTAATTTCATCTTCCAAACAAGTGCATTCAGTGTCTTTCACTGGATCCATGATTTTATGAAAGCCTCTGATTAAAAAATCAGAATGGCTACATGAAGAGGTACAAAATTTTGGTATCTCAAAATAAAAAGCATGAATCACCATAAAATTCCGTCAGGAAAGATTAAGAAAACACACCTCACTTGTTTCTGGCTCTTTCCAAGCACTACTTCTCTTCGGAGAATTTCCACCCTTCAATGTAGAAGGCAACAGAAGAGAACTATAGTGAAACAAGTTCTTAGGTTCCTTTGTAAGAGCAAAACTATTTGTGTTTAATGTCTCATCTCCAAGATGATGGATAACAACCTTAGATTCATTGTCAAACAAGCATTATGCATGCTTCTGAAAACCATTACTATGTCCTTTTGTTATCAAATAGAAAATAAACTCTTCCTTGGAGCTGGGCACCTGTTTATTGTCATTCGTGACGTACCCCTATTGCACCAACGGTAACCATCCTTTCGCCAACTGTCAATATCTCTGTGTGACTCGGCTCTGTACAAGAAGATCTCACCTCCAGATGGAAGTATGGGTACTTTTGTTTCAAAATTTTCAATAGGCAGATTCAAAAGTTCCATAGCCTTGTAAGTTCTCAGACCTCTGTTTATTACCTTTTTAAAGTTTTCCATTATTGCTAGCGAACCAAGGGAGAGTGAAAATTCGATTTAAGATTATAACAGCAGATCAATAATAAGAACTCCATATTAATTAAAATGCATGAATTATTAGCTAGCAAACTGAGAAACTGGAAAGGTACGAGTAAATTTTTTATATGATTAAAAACCAGAATAACTGTTTAATTTGATATGAAAGAAAAAAAGAAAGAAAGTTTGAAACCAGAATAAAAACTTTTTCATGGTCAGTTTTACATGGGTAATATTCATAAAAATTAAATAGAAAAATAACTACAAAACTAAACTAAAAGCTGTATAATTCATTTATGTTTAGATTTACTGGAAAAGTTATTTCAGTATAGATTTACTGAATAGATAATGAAAACAGATTTTAGATTTGTCAGGCATTTAAATAATAAATACAATGCATGTAAAAGTTTATACAGTATATTAATCACCAATGGTTTATTAAATGGTATAATAATGTTTTTCTTAGATTAAAACACAATCAAAATAGTGAAAGAAAAGATTTAATCTGGTTTCAAGTAGTTTCTGCCAACTAAAAGCAAATCCCAAAATATCAAAGATCATCTAGATTCAATAATAATTCTGAAAAGAGATTTTAAATGACAATTCATATGAATAGAATTCAATCTTATTTTTTCCTATGCCATCTAAATAGGTGAGAAATGCTAAGTGCATTCTAAAATTGCTTTAACTCAATTTTGATAATTTTTTCAAATTCTATTAATCATTTTGTTGAGGATAAATAAGCATCACATACTTATTCAATAGCAATTTACTCGTTTTTATTCAGATAAAAAAGTAATAGTAGATATATTTTTAATGCTGCATAAGGTTATGCTAAAACAAAAAGGGGGGGGTAATTTTGATTGCCTTATAAGAAATTATGTAACAGTCACTTATTTCCGTAAGCAAAATTTACATCCAATTCAGTTATTAAAATAAACGGCTGATTAGTTTAATTCTTGTTGTTTGTTGCTGCTGTGTATTATTTCCTAATGAAGATTAGAGAAAACGAAAAAAAAATGTGCCACTGGTAGAATCAGGCATATTTGAAGTTAATTATTAACTTTAGGTAAGAAATAGGTAAGAAAAAAAAGTTTAAATGAATTAATTCAGTAATTATCGGGAATAAAATTGATTCTAGATGAGACAATTATTCAAGTAAAAAAACCGATAAACCAATTTACAAATAAATAAGAATAATGACCGAGAATGGGATCAATTAATTTAATTAGTATCGAGAATAAAATGTTTTTAATTAAACGCTATAAAGATACCAGAAATAATTTTTTTTTAAAATGACCCTATTAGGCGGAAAATATAGAACTGAAACGGACTTGTACGATAATTTTTTTTAAATCAATAAATTGAAAGAAATCCTGGTTTATGATTTTAAATAAACGATTTTAAAGAGGTGGAGTAATTTAATCTTTCTGAAAATTCGCCAAAGGAAAAAGTTAGGAATGCTAAAGAAGAGAAGAAAAAAAATTATGCGTTATGTTTCGTGATAAGTTCAAGATAATTTTCCTGGTAAACCCAGTATAAAACAGAAATAATTTAATATAATTCACGAATCTCAAATCATGCTCACGGAATTTTACGCAGATCCTCTTTTCCGGAAGTGAAGCGGGTTGAAACATTTGTATCACAATTCAAAACATTTGCTATGAAAAAGAGGTAAACAATCTTGAAAAAAGTGTTGTATATTTTATGTAGAAAGTTCATTTGAAATACCAAAAACAGGTAACGTTTTAATGATTAATCTCCAATATGTATTTCCATTTCTAACTTTTTTCAGAAAAAAAATCTCACGGGTCACGTGACGATAATAAATAAAGCTTTAAAAATTGGTAATATTCTCTGTGGTCATCAGATGTACTTGAATTTACTACGCTCAGAAGAACTCGGAGGGCTATATAAACAAAAGAGTAAAAATGAACAAATAAAAAGAAAAAACAGCATCATTGTTCCACGTTTTCACTATTTTTGACAACAATGACTATAGTGATCCAGGTTGTGAAGGCATGAAACGTCCATGACAAGCATACTACTCCCTTAACCAGTTCTTAGCAGACATAGATGGAGGGAAAAAATAGTAGCTGCCGATCAAATGTACTATTTTATGGCATTCATAAATTTTTTCCTGAACTTCATTTTTTTTTTAAAATTTTTATTTCATTTCAATTCTTCAAAAACTTCATTTTTCAATTTGACAATATCCACATTCCCAAGTCGTAAATCTAAAGGAATACTTCTAAACTAAAGAGCACTCAGAGAGCGCATACTTCCACCAAAACTCTATACACAAACTAAAAACAGAATAAAAAGACAACTATTGTGGCGGGGACGTAACTAAATTTCAATTTTTCGGACTATTGTCTAATGAAAAGAAAAAATCAGTCTTCTTCAATGGAGTGACATAACAAAGGAGTGACATAATTACCTGAACAACTTCCACTCTTCCTGTAAGCGGGGCGTGATTGTGTGCTTTACCCTCAGTTACCGAGCCACCAAAGGTATTAAAAATTGTCACACCACGAAGGGTCGCAGCACCATTACAGTTTTTGTCCTCGCAACGGAAATAATGATTGTTATTTCGGGATCGTTGGTGTCGGTAGATGTGTCCTCTAAATGCTAGCTTGTCTTTACCCATTTGGGATTTTACAAATTGATATTCATCCATAATGGGCTTCGAACTGTTGAAATTAAATTCTACCTTTAAGAGAAGAAGTTAAAGAGCTCCAACAGTAACTGCTCGAGACGAGAACACGAGTAAAACTGAAAGCCGACAACTTATTTATGGTGGATTTTTTTTGTTGAGAGGATAGGCACTTGAAGCTCCAGAAAGAATGAGTTGATAGTCGTTTCATTTCATGTTTCAGAAGTATTTCTGAAGCAGTAAAATTGATTCAGTAGAAACATTTTACATTGATACTCCGGTACGATGATATTCTCGCCTCTGTTTTGAAACCATCTCCAATGTATCGCTCCTTCATTATGTCACTACTTCGTTATATGTCACTCCTTCGTTTTCATTACTACCTATTTGACACCGATCCTCTTTACGGACGCAAATAACGACACTTTTTGCTATTCTCAAGTGAACATTTTGAAAAGTTGTTTTTAAGTACAAAATCGGATAAAAAATTGTAGTGGATGCTGACCGTATAATTTTTTTTCACCTATTTTCATAAAGCTTTTCATTTTGACACATCCAAAAATTTAGGGGAAAAAAATGATACTACATACAATTAGTTCGTTCATTTTGATTTTATAGCGAAACACTTTTCGGCTCTTTTGAACACTGTTTATTTTTTCAATCACTTCTACGACATTCAGTTTCATTTAAAGCACTTTTCTACCTCCCCCCTCCCATAAATTAAAACTACCACATCGTATCAACTTTTGAGCGATCTTTCGCAGAGGGTTGCCTGCTGTGTCAGCCATCTTTGAAATCAACTACGGAAGGCTGGAATTGACTAAAACCTCTCCGTCATTCAAAGACGTGACTTATGTTTCTAATATTTTCTGTGTTGTATGCTTTCCAACCGTATCGATTAATCAAAGCTGAAGTTATTCCTATTTGTTGGTGAATATGATAAGGAAAAAGATGAAATTGTTGGATTTCTCACTCATTTTGAATATAAGTAAAAAATAATCAGAAGCTTCATTTTAAATTTATTCATTGAATTATAAAATCATAAATGTCTCGAATGTTGCTCCTGTCTCAATTTGATTCAATCCCGTCAACTGCTCAATTTAATTCAAAAATTTCATATTTTGCATAAGATAAATATATAAATGGTGTAATACCATCTCTAATATCACATTAATCCTTATAAAATTAGACATATCAAGACAAGGACGTTTTGGTTAATTCTAGACATCCATGGTTGCTTCCGAAGATGGCTGACACAGCCGCCGACCACCTGCGAAAGATCGCCAAATTTTGTTATCTGACCTCTGTATGATATTTTGATCTGGTCTCATATTGTAAATATATCTTTTAACACTTTTCGGACGATCATGGGGCTACTAATCGTCGAAATTGGATAATTTGAATGGAACTGATTTTCGACACTTACTGGAATGTTCTGTTTTTTTGTTTTCTTTTGAATTCTCATGTTTCATTTATTTATTTGTGAAAATTTCACGCCTGCTCACATCTGATAATAGATATCTTGAAAGAAGAACGGAAAATACCAGTTCAGTAAACCTCGGTATAACGAACTAGTGGAATGTCGTTAAAGCCAAAAGTTCGTTATACCCGATGTTGACCAGTTCGATAAATAAATAAGCCGTATTTAACGAACATAGTTCGGTGAATCAAAATGAGTTGTTCTTCCTATTTTCCGACCTTACCTTACATCTTTCGGTAAATCCCAGTTCATCTGTGAAAGGGTTCACAGCTTCAGTATCAGCATTCGGCATCTCAGTGTTTACGGTTTTATTAACGATGCCATGTCGCCTCCTAAAACGCCACAGCCAGCCATCACTGCACTTGAAATTCTCATGGCCTAAACTAGCAGCCAACCTCTCTACAGCGTGCTGAAAGCCTCGGATTGGCACCCCCTCAGCTCGTTGTTGTTTGTACCACTGATAGACTGCTTCATCAAGGCCTCCTACAGGTAGCTTCCTCGACCTAAATAATTCTGCTCCCTTGGGTCCAGACTCCAGTTTCTTCACTCTGTCCCTTATTTTGTCCTTCGCCTTCAGAATGTCGTGGATTGTCGTCTTTTTGAGACCATATTTTTCCATGAGCTCACCCCGGCTCTTGCCGTGCTCATGTTCTTCAATAACTTCCAACTTCGTCTTCAGAGACAATATCTTCCTCTTGCGCTTCTCCGAAGGAATAGATGTTGTTGTGCTACATTTAGAATCCATGACAGAAATACTCGTAAAAATAACAACGCAGTAAGCACTAAACAAAAATCGTGTCGACGCAAACGAGTATCCAGGGAGAATACACGGTAACCACGCATGCGCGTGCCATAATTGCTTCATTCATACCAACGTATCACATCGGTCTTGGCCCGTGCACGATTAGTGGATTGATCCTTGCATTTATCGAACTTTGTCCGATAAATGGGGAGAAAGTTCGTTATTGTCCGCCGCATTTATCGAACTACGTTCGGTAAATCCGAAGTCAATTAGGATGGATCTACGAGTTTGTTATAGCCGAAATCGTAAAAAATTCGAATTTTCGTTAAAACGAGGGTAAACTGTATTTGAAAAGACGGTGAAGAGTCAAAATCTGTTCCATTCAAATGATCCTATTTTGTCGGTTAAAAACTTCCATGATCGACTTTCTTTTTTCAATGCTGCTAAAAATCAAAAAATAATACCACATAGTAATATTTTTGGTAGTTTCCAATCTCGTGGATGGGGACCAACACAAAAAAAAACTTGCTAAATATTATACCGGTGTTACTCAATATAAGACTGTGCTGAAGATAATTCCATCATTTTCAATAAATTCTTTCATTTTTAACTATTTACAGAACGAACAATAATTCACATAGGAAACAATAGCTTTGTTGTTTTTAATACAAAGAGAACAATAATTTTAGTACCAGATAATTTAATGATATATGTAAACGAAGGCTTTCATTCGATTTAATTTTAAAGCGTAGGAAATCCCTCACGTTTTCATACTCATTTGGAATTTCATCTAAATCCATGTGAGAACCGAACTTGAAATAAAGTGAAACTGCAGATGAATTGCTATAAAAATCGAGGAAAATATCATGAAAGTTAATAATAGTAGAAAAAATGAATAAATAAAAATGATGAAATGAGTCAAAGTACTTTTAGTTCGATTGGAGCGGATATTTTTCGGGTGGATTGGATTCAATTTTAAATTTAGCCTTTGAATTTCAAAATGAAAAGACATCGATGATTACAAATCAACTTCTATCAAAAAAAAAAAATTAGTGAAAGAAATGCAAATCAATTTTTTTTTTTATTCAGGAAAAAAAATGAAATTGAAATTAAACTAAAATCGGGAACGCTGTGTCAGTATTTTGATATGACGGAATTATTCGGCACGGTTATTGTTTCGGGTAACACCGATATAATATTTCGGAAGGGATTTGTTTTCTGTTTGTCCCTCCCAACCCACGAAATCGGGAAGTACAATATTTTTTTTCTAAATTCAACCACATATTATTGAAGCTTAACATTTTTTTAGTATCAATAAATTAGGAAATATTCAAAGTATTGAAATTTTATCAAACACTGCATCCAAAAATTGTCATATAAAAGAAATAAACAAGAAATAGTTGTCGCTAAAAGATGGAAAAACGCTTCTCAAAATAAAACTGTCGTGTAAAAGAATTAACCAAGAAATGGTGGTTCAAAGGTTTTCAAAGAGCTTTACTGTCACCAACCACTGAAATGTTTGGGTTTCAAATGTTGGAGTTTTGTCCTCCAAACCCATGTGTTGGGCACACTCGCAGACTTCGCTGACACACTTCCTCGTAATCGAAGCCCAACTCAATTTTATCGTTGGAATTTGTATTATTAGTAAGAATGAATACTGGAGAGAACCGTTGTTTACACATACAAATATATATATATATATTAAACATTATAATTTGCTTTTGAAAATTTTCGGAAAATTTCCCGTGTAAAACACCTAGTTTTTGATAACTTGAAAATTGACTATTTATTTGATATCAATAAAATTTTCCATTCGAAATTTCAGGGTGAGAACTTTTTTTCCATGTTATGAAACCCTAACCGAAGGAGACATTTTTTTCAAGTTCATAATTACAGTCAAATAAATATTTTTTAGACATAATAATGATAGGTCCATGGCAATTTAAATTCTGCTTACCTTTTTTGAAAAAGCTGCGCCAGGCACATAAGCCTTACTTGGGAATTTGAAAATCTGAAAAATGATATGAAATATTCCTCTTCTTGGCCAGTTTTTATCTTAATCCTCATTGGCTTACATATTTTATGGCTATCTTCCATAAATAGATAAAAATATTATCGTGAAATTTTTTTTCATTATTTCAGTTAATTCGTTTTTTTTTCTTCTTCAAAATCTTGTTCTATTCTTTCACCAACTATTAAAAATCAAAATTTGTCATTTTAATGAAGCAGTGATTTTTATTTTCTAAAACAAAATAATTTTTCAAAAAATACTGTCCTAGAAAATTTTGTCATATATTTATTTTGTTTGGATGATATTTCTGTACCTTAAGGTTAAACTGAAATAAAGTCTTGCCAATCACATGAATTGCGATCATTTAAAAGGAACCAAATCAACCCTGAACTCCTTTACCTGTCTGCTTCTATTGTTGACATGCACAGGTCATCTTCTAATCAACCTGCAATGAAAGATAATACAACTTCTACGATTGAAAAAAAAAGATATATTTTATAAATTATCTTCATTGTAAGTGTAAATTTTTTCTTCTGTTTATTGCAAGAAGAAAAAAAACTCGAGGACACATTTTTAAAAATCTGGAAATTGCAATAATAATATCCAGGCCGGGGTCAAAGACTCTGTTGACAGAGAGCCAAAACAAAGCCCAAGAGGGTAGTATGTCCATGACACACACACATCCACATATACAAATTAGTGCACACACACACACACACACACGCATACAAAAATAGATAGACTGCTGCATATATAGTCCAGTAGAAACTTTCAGGTTGAACCTTGAAAAAAATTATGGCCAACCTGAATTTTGCATTATCAACAGGGTTGGTACAATAACATATTCAAAATCCACTCAAATCTGATATCAGGAAAAAAGTAATGAGCTTGTGAAAAATAGCTAAATTGACCAAATTTACCACAAAGATTAAGAGTTGTCCTCTAAATTGCTGCATTGACTGATACTTATAACATAGAGGAGGTAATTGCACATAGAAAGGCTCAAAATTACTTATTCGGTAGCCCATTTCCCACCCCTCTGCAAAATTTAATTGAAATTCATTGAGAACCTCTGGAGATATCGTGTATACAGACTGGGAAATTTTCAAGATATTGTGCGGTGTAGACAGATAGCTACAAAGTAGGGGCAATAATTATGCATGGATCTGCTCCAAATTTCCAAGACTCCTTTCATAGTGTTGAAGATAATCATGTATACCGATAGGTATTTCGTGGTTACCAACAGATTGTCAAGACATAGGGGAGATAATCTTGCATGGATTCACGCCAAAATTTCCTGACTTCCTCAGTGCATCATTGTCAACTCTCCAACAATTTTTTTAAATATTCAAGCGGAACTTTTGGAGATACTGAACAGCCAAAACTAGATAAAACTCTCCTATCTGAATTTTCGTTACTGTTCTTTCTGCCTATCTACAAAATTTCTCCAGAGGTGTTCAATAAATTTCAAAGAAGCCTGGAAATTTGAAAGCAGATCTATGCAGCATTATCTCCCCTATGCGCTACCTAAAATCAACGTATTGCTAAAAATATGTTTTCAGGGAGGTTCAGTTCAGGGTTTGGTCGTTTAACATGCAAATTCATCAAGCTAAAATGATCCTTTACTTCTAAATAAAATAATAAAAGAATTTTTTTTTTTCTAATCAATTTTTGAAATCAAAATGTAACGTAAGGTTGTTTTCTTTGTCTAAGGAGAAGAAAGTACATTTAAAGACCAGGGTTGCCATTTTGGCCATTTTGTGGCCAAATTTGACTAAAAAAAAATCTTCATGTGTGTATGTGTGTGTGTGTGTGTGTGTGTGTGTGTAGACACTTTAGACTCGATGAAAACTATCAACTTGGTTCTAATGCCACCCTACTGCGCCTTTCTCCCTCAACCTCTAGATCTTTTCACCTCCACCTGGGAACAGTAACTCCAACTTTGGGAAACCTTACTTCACAGCAAGTGAAATGGGTGTTTTTTTCTCAAAATCAAACCATGTGTTTATGAAAATGGATTCCAGTGACTTCAGTGATTGTGAATTTGAGGGATTTGCTCCTGTGCACAAAAAATTCTTCTACAGCTAAATGAGCTGGATTTTAACAACATATCCAATGTGTGTATAAGCAACTTGGATGACTATCTTGGTGATTCCAAAGAAGAAAATGGTGGAGACTCAGTGAATGAAAAATTATGGGGATTTCAATTGGTACGGGAGTGAAATACTTCAAAATGTAAATATTGATGATTTTAAGGACAACCAGGGGCCAACAATTTCATTGGAAGATACTGCTAAAGAAATTGATCTTTTTTTTTTCAGTTTGATGTTTCCTGGTGAATTAAAAAATCATTCCATATTGATGCATAGTAACATTTCCTCTTGCCAAATTCAATCCACTATGTGAAGATCCTGACAGTAATGTTTTCTTTTATTGTTTTCCTTCCAGTTGAAGATAAAGTTCTGATTTTTCCATAATTCGTCCAGTTTTGCTTCAAATAATTGTACACTTCTATGTGCTAAAACTGATTCAGACAAGCCATTCTACTTTTTTATTCTAAGAATATGTTATTCATCCTCTATGTCAATGATCTCCCCAGGGAAATGAAATCGATCATCAGCATGTCCACAGATGACACTGAGCTATTCACCCCATAATAACTACAGAAGCTTAAAAGCACTTAATAGCTGACTTGCTGAAACCTCAGAAATTGGCTAAACTTATGCAGGTGAAGTTTTGTCCCCTAAAGTGCAAGGTGATGAACCTCAGTGCAACATGTAATGTAATTTTATTTGATGATGTTCAAGTTTGGGATTCCATATTGAGCTAGCATACTCCAAATGGAGTTGAACCAATATTTTGAACAGCAGCAGAAATGTTTGCTAATCTAAAGATTCAAATGAACATTGAATAATTTATATAATACTATTTGCTTTCTTGATTTTTTTCATCAATGTACTCATCAAAACTCAATTTTTCATCAATTATTACTCCAAGATCTTCCTCGTTACTTTCATATCTAAGTTTTATTTTTTCCTCATCCTTGTTGTCTTGCATAATGTCAATCAGTTTATCCACGCCACAGCTGTTAATTGACAACAAATATTTATCCTTATTAAACTTTAACAACCATTTTTCAAACCACTCCATTGCAATATCTATATTCTTTGAAGTTTTTCTCTATCTTCTGGTCGAGTGATTTCCATGAATAATTTTCATCATCCTCATAGAGGTATTTCCCCAAATCAAATGCCTGGCAAATGTGCCTAGATATATTTATAACAAACAGTAGAGGGCCTTGGATACTGCGTTAAGGCACACCACTGGTTACTAGAGCCCAATCTGAGATAACACCATAGATGACAACACACTTAGAATGATTCATCAGAAAAGATTTTATCCAATCAAAAAATTCAAACACAGTAAACAGACTAGACTAGAGAAAGATGGTCATCTGATAATTGAATGTGACTAGAAAAAGAGCATGTTTTACCTTTTTTTTTTTTTTTTTTTTACTTTAATTCAAATACAGTTAACCCAAAAATAGTTATGATACAATATACAATTTTAAAAATTCAAACCCTACAAATTTGGTAGAATTTTGTAACATGAATTTTGAATGCTGACACTAGTTGTCAGCATTCTAAGAGGAAAGTAGACAAAATCCATATGAAATTTACCTGACTTTCTTCTAGATAAAAGGTAATGTTGATTTAATCACTATTTTATCTAATCTAATCAAAACAAAGATATTTACATCAAAACTATATTCATTTATTTTTCTACAAAACAACAGTTAAAAATGTCAAATAGTATTCAATAGAAAAAATAGAAATATCTTTCGCAAGTAATTTTTCGTGCTTTCTTAAGGCTTATTACCCGCAGAAATTAGTCAGTTTTGAAAATAAGTAATTTGATCAGTTTTATTTTAAATTAGAATTATTTTATTGACAGGTGTTTGAATAAATTGTAAAGAGGGAAAGAAATTGAAAAAACACTTATTCTAAAAGATTTTCTGATTCACAATACTGAGTACACACCACATGGTTATAAATACGCAGACAAATTATAAACTGTGAATTTGCTATGGCTCTTTATCACTTTTAACTCATCGCTAAGAGATACTTTCCTGTCAGCAGTTGGTGTCATGATGAAAACAATTTGCTTTTTTTATATGAGTTTCATCAATTATATTGTTACTGTTGTGATTAAACACATTTTGAGTAAAAAATAAAAAAAAGGCAAGGAAAAGAAAAAATTCTGTTAACTGAACAGAGTGATGTCGGGACAAATGCCACTTTGAGATGAGTTGAATTTCCCGAAAGCAATAAAGAGCCCTTATCTCACTGATGGGTTCCACGTGATGTAAATAGTCTAGTTTCTGCACCACATTTAAATTCACATGCTTTCTTTTAACTGCTGTTGATGCCGTACTGAGTTGTCAAAATTGCAAAATTATCAAATAAATAAAGAGAATATTCACTTTAAAAACATAGACACACTGACACTAAGGTGTGATGATGACTAATAGAGAAAGCAAGTTTATTTATTATGCACTGTTGAAATTCCAGTTAAATCTGAAACCATTATACCATGGTCAATGCAGATGTACTGTAAATCTGTGAATTGAATATATGTTTATTATTCTTTACACATTGAAAATGGTTTCAACAGTTTATTTTTGACTTAGTTGTTATGGCAACAAGTCCTATAACTGTTGTCGATGGAGGAGCTCACGTTTTGTCAGGGCGGTGTTTATAGGAATAGTGAATTTACGGATGCAAATATGTCCACTTCATGGAAGATGAAAAGGGCATGCTTTCTTTTGCGTTTAAAAAGCGGGTTCAAATGTAGAATCAGGACCTGAAAATTGATTCAATTCAAAAGTGCAAAATTTTCACTTTACACCATAATCAAAAATTATTTCAATTTAATCAAAACAAGGGTGAAATGTAGATTTCAGACCCCTTCAACAACATGAAAGATTTCTATCCTTATGATTTTCAAATCTTTCTGCCTAAGTAAAAGATATGTCTGTTATGCTTTTATATAGACTGTCATATTGAAAAGAGAACAGCCTGTTAATCTAAAAAAAAGTTTTAAAAACTAAAAGGCAAAGCTTATCCTCAATATATAACATTATCTAGATATTTAGAAAGTTGCAATACTTTACAGCGACATTACAAGTTGCTTTTGAGGATGATGCTAAATGTCCAAAGAATTAATTTGTTCTTTTTAAGGCAAAACCCACACCGCAGTTTTCCTGAATTAAATTAATAAGGGAAAAGTTATGGCCCTTGCACCAATTACAGAAATAAATATAATTTAAAAGAATTGATTGGTCGGAGAGACGATAATATCAAGGCGAGATTTGGTAAAATGAAAAAGTAACCTTTATGATAAAAGAACGAAATAGAAATGCACTAAGAGGAAATGCAGGTACCAAAGTTTCAGTTCTAATAGAAAGTTCTTGAATGGATCTAGTAGCCGAGGGAACGAAACTTGAGGATGCTGACAGTGAAAATGTATATTCTTCTTCCACCTTCGTTCGTATATTATCAAGGAAGTAATTGTAAAGAAGGGAATATCAAAATAATTGTATACAGCCACAAAGCTGTGTGAGTTTTTGGATAGAATTTGGCTTATTAGAAAAGATGCTTTTAGAAGAGAAATGTCCTTGAATTGATAAAAGGATTGAAGAGGGGAGAAAAGAGGGGTCAAAACTTACCCCCGAGGAGTGCCGGTACAAGAGGTTAATTTTCGCGCCTCTCGGATTTTAAACCGGATTTCTGCTAACACCAGTAGTAGCGATGTGGCAGCCCCCAGAAGGGTCAAAATATCCAGAAGGAATTAGCGAAGAGCAGATAACTCGTTTCTTTACTAGAATCTTGAATTAAATACAATTTCATCTGTCAGCGATCCCTACGATACCATAACTAAACATTGTTTAAATATCATAAGCATATATAAAGGACTCGGACACTTAGGTGTCATCATGTCTCCGAATGTTGATTTAAAAAGTGGGTAATACTATATAAGGACCAGGCAGGGTTGCCAGCACCAATTTATACCGTATTAATAATTGATAGATGACATTGGCTTTTCATGCAACTCTTGCTGACATCAAGAGACTCTCAACACAGTAAGGTTTTGTTTTTTCTTTTTATTCCAAAAACTCTGTATTTGACATTAAATCTGATAAGTCACTGGCACTTGTTAAAAACCTTGAGTGGAAGAAAATGCATTTGGCAGCTACCTTACCAGAATAGAGAAAAAATCTCAGAAAAAAAAGCTGCCTCTAGAGCACTATAAATTTCTGAAGACTATGGAACTACTTACCTTTTGATTTAACAACCTTACATCTAACATTGTATTCTGACACAGCTGTTGGAAGATTGTAAACTTCTCGTTGGATTATAATTTAGATGTATTAAAAAAATATCTTCCGGCTAACTTTATCAGCTTAATCAGTGTTTATAACCTTAGTGAAAGGAAGAAAAAAATATATAATAATACTGTTCACTTATTTTGGAGCATAATTTTTTGATTGAATCTATTCACTACGAGTTTTGTATGACAATTCACACGATTAAAGCCAATCCATTCTTCAGGGATATAATCCATAAGAGGAAAAACCTTTTTTCTGTGAAAAAAAAAATTTGATTAATTTAAGAAGGGGGGGGGTCTTTTCTTGTGGATTATAGATACCTAAAATACTTGAATCCAATCACAAATAAGACACTGAAAAATTATATTTGTAGTTAAGCCAGTCAATCTGGTACAGGTCATACTTGTTGAATTTAGTTGCCCTTGGAGTGATACAACATTGGAGGTACCTAGTAAAAGTGTCATTCAAAGAAAATGACCTTATTATTTTTTATAAGGTTTCATTAGTAGTTATATTCATGTATTGTCATATATCACTAAAACAACTTAAAATAAAATAGTTCTTCAACACCTTTTGATAATCAATTGAATAGACTTAGTAGATAAAATTGACTTGTACTGCATAAGAAGATGGATAAATCTAAATTTTAAAAAGTTGGTAATGAATTTCATGGACAAATCAGCAAATGTAACTTGTAAATTTTTTTTATACTTCCATATTTTTATAACAAATGTTAATATTATTTCTGCAGTATTTTTCTATTTAAATCTTGTCAATGAAAAGCAACAAGGATTGGAAAAGACAGAAAATATTTTTGATAATGATACGTGAAAAAAGAATGCAAATTACTGCATATAAGTCAACAGTATAAGATGAGTTCAGAATCGAGCATAAAATTTCAGAAAATCGATCAACTTGAATATGATCCAATCCTTTCATTTGGCCATAACATTGTTAAGAGAGATGCCCCTTCCTTATGAATTCACCGTTTATGTCACTTGGTCTCCTGTCACGGGACTGAATTTGTTTCATCCTCAACGTATCGATCATTGTTTCCAGGTCGTAAAACTGAAAATATCATCAGTGATGATGAACCTATCTTGAAAATGATTTTTTGGTAATTTTTAACATTTTCTTGCCTCAATTTCTGTTTGTCTATAATAAAAAATTTATAGGCTAATATTCTTACGTGTAACTCTTTCCTATGAAGTTATACATTAGCATAACCTAAATACTTGTATATCTTAAACAATCTTTTGTTTAATTGATTAGGGTTCCAAATTAACATACCTTTTATTCATTGCTATAATTAATATATGTTTAGAGTGGAATTTATTGATTCTTTTTGGTAAATGTATGCTGTAATGTTACAAAAAAGGAAAAAAGTCACTTGAATTCATTCTTAAGTTATTTTACCACTTAGAGCTTCCAATGAATAGGCAAATGATACCAGGATTGTGAAAATTGGTCGACAAAAAGATAGATAAGCATTTTTAGTGCCCTCAGAAACGATGAGCATTATCCTAGAGATTTATCATCCATTGAACATAGAATATGTGATTTCAACCAACTGGAAAATACAAAAAAACAGTCTTAATATCTTTATTTCCCATCCTTATCAAATGAAATTTAGAATATATTGAGATTATGGTCTGCCCAAAACAATGTATGGTCCATGACACAAATCTAATCCACCAGTAGGTGATGAATTACTTGATTAACATATATATATATATATATATATATGTATATAAAATATTCAAATGAATGGCCATAACTTTCTTCGTTTTCATCCTCATCAAATGAAATTAGGAATACAATGAGATCATAGCACGACAAAGACAATGTATGGTTAATGACAAATCTAATCAACCACCAAGTAATTAGTTATCAAATTATCAAACGCACTATAGAAAATACAAGGTGTTCCATTATTATTAAACTTGACCAGTTTTCAGATGAAACAATGGCTTGAACCACTATTGAGGTCTTGTTAACCCCTTTAGCCTCAAACAAGTTTTGATGCATGTTGAATTGAACCCAAGTTTTGAGACATTGCTTGAACAGATATCTGTGCAGGAAATAAATAAATGGAAAACCAGGCAGTAGGGAGATACCACTTGTCCCATGGTACACAGATCCCCCCCCATGAAATTCTTGCAGGTAATTTGAGGGGTACCCTATGCAAGGCGGTTCAACCACTGAGCAGAGGACTGTGGAGAAAGCAGTGGCCACAATCATGCATTTTACAACATTCCAGATGTATATGCAAGGAATTTTCTTCTAAATCTATAACTTTCAAAGACTTCTTTAATATGAATGCATACATATTTATTTATATCAAGTGCAAAGAAAATCTGTTTATTTATATTTTAATTTTATTTCAAGATTCTCCCCAAAAATAGACCACCATACCAGAGATAATCAGAAAAGTGGAGTCTCCCAGTAATAGCAAAGTTCCATTTCCGCTATTTCATTAAAAAAATTACCCACACTACAGTAATAAAGAAATAAAAAAATTTAAAAAAAAGCAGTCAATCTCTCTAATTTTAAGACAATGATAACAATTGCAGAAATGAATTACTGAAAAAGGTATATTTGATGAACTGACTCTCCCTCAGTGAGGCGGTCTGATCCAGGGGATTTGTTCAATGTAAACAACAGCATGGATGGAAATAACCTGGGGACTTCCTATATATTTATACAGAAATACTAATTGAAAGTTGATTTGCACATTGTGGCTAACATTTGTTTCAATATCAACAATGCTAATAATCTATAAAAAAAATTCTGAATAGAGACAATTTTTTAAAAATTTATTTATTCATCCAAAAATAAATACATCAATATAAAATATGGAGTCAAACTGTAAAGTACAAATTTTTCATGGCATCACTCAACACTGAATGTCAATTCTTGCTTTCAGTTGGTTTGTAATATTTCTTCTTCATTATTCTTTGCAAAGTTGACCAGCTTGTCTTTCTATCATACTTCAAATTTGGGAAAAAAATTAGAGGTAAAAAGTCAATTTTAGTTTTCAACTAAAGAACAAAAAAAAAAAAAAAAATAAAAATACCCCTAAGAGAATGAAATTCATCTGTACACTAAATATTTACACTAGATGATCAAATTGAATGAAAACATGAAATTAGTTCCCTTACATAAATTTTCTTCATGAAGATATGTTATGGAGTTTCTTTATAAATATGATTGTGAAGTATGTTTTTTTTCTCTTTCAGACAGGTTCAAAGTTCTTAAATGAAACATTTTCATTATGTTGGATTAATTTTTCCTTTGTCTTATTTTTGCTGTTTTTACATTGCAATACTCAAGTTCTACATTATACCATATTCAAGTAAGTCACAATTGATCAGGAATAGAAAGGTAGTCTCCAATGAGACTGACTCGCATCATTAGGAGACTGTCTGACATAGCCAATGCCTTATTGATTTGGCTATAGATACTCATTAGCAGGTAAAATTCAAACCAAGTCCTAGTACTGAAAATAACATGAGAAAAAAATTAAATTAAAATAAAAAATGAAAAAAATAAATTGAAAACCAATAAAGCTACAATATCTATTTTTTTTTTTTCAAATTTGGAATTTGAATCAGCATAATGATTCTGATGTATATCACAATAATGAATCTAGAATACAATGCATAAAGTGAGATTTTTCATTCTTTTTCTCTATCAACAAAAAACACAAGCTCCCATGTATTACTTATATTTTTAGGGACATTGTTATGCATTATAAAATCATAGGCTCAGTATCAAAGGTTCAGAACAAATCTAAAATGAGCATCCTAAAAAATATGAAATATGAAAATATTGCAGGTGAAATTTGGTCAAAAATGACATGCGACTTATGGTTTTAATACCACTATCAGTGATTATGTTCAAATGACATATTCATATAAGTTTCACTGTAATATACATCAGAATCATGCAGGGTGTTCAAGTCTCAAAATGAAAAAAAAAACAAAAACTGACAATTGTAGCACTAAAAGTAACAAAAATATCACAAGTGAAAGTTTGTCAAACTTTGAATCCGATTTTCCCAACATTTTAAAAATGACTGATTGGGCACTCAACATGCGCAGCCATTCATATCTTCTGCATCCCAGGTTGATAAACAGCTAGATCATTCCAGAGAATCTAAATGTATTTAACCTTATTCATCTTCAGAAAAGAAATCTAAGAACTTAGTCACTAAATACATAAGGAAATATTTAATATCTATTTTCAAATGTTAGGTGTCAGTAGGATAAGCATAATTCCCAGATTTTGAAGGCAAGTATTGAATGGTTCCTTCATCCCCTTCTCTATTCCTTGATCATCTGGGATAAATTGTAGAAGGCAAAGAGATTTTTTAATCTCACAAAGAATTTTTCTTCAGGCAGAAATTTCAAAGGAGGTAAAATTGATTCAAGAACTTAGCAATAACTACTAAAGCTACCTTAAAATTGAAAATTTAGACTTCAATTTTCAAATTCAAGTCAAATGAATTCTTTTTTCCAAGTATGTAAGTGAATATATCTAGTATGTATCTGTAAGGATTTCACTTTAATAAATATCTTCAATCTATTAGGTTGGTCCAAAAATAATTGTGGTTTTTCACCATCAAATTCAAAGCAGTATATCTCAGCTTAAAATAGAAGTTATTGATCAAAATAAGAATCTTCAGAATCTACACATTTTTGCATATTCTGGAAACATAGAATTCTAGGGTTTCAGAGCTACTGCTGCTTGGTTATTGGGAACCTTCCCTGGAAGGAAATGGTCAAAATGCTTTATAAAGTGGTAGAGGTCTGGTTAATGGGCAAGGTGAGGTGAGTTTCATAGCCAAGTTTGTTCAATTTCTACAAGGTCATTCTGGCATTGCAGAGTCCTTTTTGATTGATGAATAATAGACACGGTCGAGATTGTGAGCAGTTTCAACTGCTTTATATCTCATTTTGAATTCAACAAAATTGCTCAAATTTGCTTTTTTACCTTTGAATAAATAAATCAGAATAGTGATAGTGAAGACGAAACATTCAGCTCAAATAAATAGAGCAAAATTCATACTTAAAAATGATATATGCCACTAACTCAGTTGATTATAAATTATTCTAAAAATAATCCAAGTCTAGGATAAAAACAGCAATTATTTTTGCACCAACTTGATGAAAAATTTTTTCAAAAAGATACAGAACGTTGTTTCCTGTTCGATCACCAGAAGCAAAGAATGCCCAAACTAGTGGAATACTGAATGGAAGATCATTTGAGAATGCAAGTATAGGAAGTAAATGATGAAAGTGATGGGAACAAGTCTATATGACTATTAATATTTACAAGACTGAGCTTAGTCTGGGAAAAGGACAGTAGTGGGATACCCAGTGAATTGGTCAGCAAGATGAGCTGGACAACACCATACCAAGGTAGTCATCCAAATTTGTACAAGTATTGAACTTGAATTCTTGGTTAATTGACCACAAGATAAAAATGTTTAGAATTTGCAAGAGTCCAACAGTTATAAATACAATGGTTATCATCCAACATTGTATTCCTTTTTAATATCTTGTGTAAGTAAGGGCACATTGGCCCAGTTAGCTGTATACAAGTTTATTGGGTATGGATCATTCGGGTTCACATCTTCAACTATATTTGTTTTGTCTTTATTGTTCTGTTTCCAAATATGGCCAACTGGTAAAGATTTGTTGAGTGTACTATTTGTGTGTTGTGATGTTGATGTGAGAGATGAAGATGATTGTGATAAGTCTGTGTTGGAAAAGTGTGGAAAATTGCTTGTAACAGTACTGTCAGAAGTGGAATAATTGATACCCGAAGACACAGTTTCCCTGCCATATTGCTGGTCATCAGGATCAACCTTCTCTATCTTCACCTGAGGTCTACTGTTCGTATCAATATCACAGATGTTATCACTGGCAGCAGAAAGAGAAAGATTATTGTTCACAACTTCCATTAGAGTGTCATCAGTTTCTGCTCTGACTTCTACCAAAGGCAAATTTGAGAGAGAGACTGTGCTGTTATTGACCACCGAGGATAAATTAGTCAAAGAATCAGCAGTATAAACATCTTTTTGGTGGGTTCTGTTTGGGGCAGGAATCATTTCCATAACAGAACTTTGATTGCCTTGAGGTGACATCTGTTGAATAAGACCAGATGAGGAACAAGGCTCACTCAGCATTGGTTCTAGTATAGTAGGTAACATGTTTGGTACCAAGGTTGACTTTAATTGGTTGCTGCAGAGTTGTTCAAAGTCTTTCATATCCAAACGCTGGGCAATGACCTTCATTTGGGCAAGTAGTTCAGGATCCAAATCTAATACTCCGTTGTACATGTATTCGGCAAACGCCAGAAGGGCTTCTTTACTCACAGAATTCGGGAATGTCACTTTTGGTAACTTGTGCTGAGGAGTATTGTAGAAAACATCAAGCACTTTAGGACACACAGCACCAAGAATCATTTTATGTACCTAGAGAAAAACAAGAGAGATTTATTTCAAAATTATATCAAGATAATACAACTTCACATTCTGGACAAAAGAAAGTTATTTTACAGCTAATGTCATTGTGAAGCGAGTGTGGATATAAATGAATGAGAGACAAGCGATTGTTAAAAGACCATTCATTAATTCTCCGATTTATTATTTGTCTGCCATTAGTAACATCAATTTACAATTGAGTCCAGCTTACGTACAGTGCACTAAAAAGGCCTTCACTGTCCATTGCTCTTAAAAAAAAAAACATTTTTGTGCATTTGTAGCTCAGAGCATCATACAACACTGGTGACAGTTTCTACAGAGTGATAAACCAGATCTTTTCTTTCTGAACCTAGTGATCATTGACTTAACAATTGATTTAACTTGGCTTACTTACTTGACTTGAAAACTTGCTTACAATTTTTGGCAAAGACATTGACACACCAGAAATTACACAGTTTTTTTCCACTTTTATCAAGGATGAATGATGAAATTATTGTTTTACAAATAATATACTCAATAGAGACCAAAACTAACTCTGTTGTACTGGCCTGAGTTGAACTGTGATTAAATAAACAAACAAAAGGCAAAGAATAGCAAGGAAAAAATATAAAAATAGTTTATATTACTTCATCTAACAAAAAATAGCTAATGAAAAAAATCGCATTTTACGAAAACCGAAACAGATATTGCCAGGCCAGCCCGAGTTATAGTGTGATTGAAAAAAATACATCACCTTCTGGTTAATTATCAATAGTTTTTATCATGATATTAACATTGTTTTTCCAGCTTTAGATTTTTATTCAAATGAAATTAAGATTTTTGAAGATGATTAACACAAACTACAAACAATATCAATATGAGTATTAATCAGTGTTTCCTCTTCAACCTTTATGACTGCTTCCCCCTTCAAGAAAAATACATTTCATTTATTAAATTCCAACAATACTTCAATCAAACATTTATTTTTATAATCAAAAATGTAATTGTACAACAGTATCTAAAAGTACATGAGGTAGGAGGTTACAATTGGTATTCTTTGCCTCTTGCTCCAACAGTTTTCTAATGTACACCCACCCACACCACCTTCCAGAGCCCTCAAGGGAATAGCAGTACCCACTTCGGGCATCACAGGTAGAGATCCCCCTGTACTTGAAAAAAACTGATAGGGAAAAACCACATACCTTCACATTGACTGAGCCATTGCTAATAAAGGCATCACATAATCTTCCAGCTTTCCATAAAGATGAAAGATTAGACATAACTGATTGCTGATGATTTGGAACAACCAGAATACGCTTCTGTTTTTGATGAACATTAATGTCAAGGACAGAATTATGGACAGCAGATGTAGGCTGGGCAGGGGTAGGCTTCACTGACGTAGTCACTGACTTCTGTGCAGGAGGTTCAACAGTTGGTTGTAAGATTGGCTTTGAGACAACAGTTGGCTCCTCATCAGAGACATCACTGCAATGGAGTAGAAAGAAATCTAGGGTTAAATTGCAAAGTACATCTAATACAAAGAATAATACAGCAGTTGGTGAATAATGTTTATTATAACTAAGAAAGGAAACCAAAAGAAAACCAAGCAGTGGACAAGTATCCATATTTTTTAAGAACCTTCAGGGATCATAACCCATTTCCTCTTGTAGATGAAGTTGCACACTGCAAAATTTTTATACACATTTTTTTCCATAATTTTGAAGTGTGGAAATATTTATGATTTCCTCCATACGTCATCATTCTTTTTACTTCCAACTTGAAATTCTCAATTAGCTAAATATTCAATAATGAAGCAAAATATTGCTTAACTCTGGTAAATAAGTTCTTTCAACTCAGAGTAGGTTGCTATCATCAGTTCAGATCTAGTCATTTTTAGCTGTCTAACATATATCCATTATCTTTCCATATAAATACCAGTTTTGGTGTAACCATATTTGTAAAAAAAAAATAAACTAAATTAAAAAAAATAAAGAAAAACTTACATATCAATGTGAATTTCTCTGGCCTTTTTAGCTGGGGGAGAGGCGTTTTCAACTTCAATAGTTTTTGATGCTATAGTAGAATGACTGGTAGATGCAGTATTTAGAGGACTTTTCCTGCTTCTTTCAGTGTTTGCTGGTTTTCCCAATGCTGCAGAAATGTTTATCTTCTGTTGTGGTTTGCTCTAAAAAAAGAAAAAAAAACATTCCAGCATCAAATACAACAAAACTAACATGTAATGCCAAAGTCAAAATAGGATCATGGTTAATAGCCAATAGTTTTTGTCTGATGGCTTTAAAACAGAGATGAAATAAAAAATATATCAGAAAATAAGATTCTTGTGCATCAGTGGTTATCTACTTAAAAATTGCAGTTTATTCATTCATATAAAAAAATCTTTCTAAGCATAATTCAAAATTTTGAAATTTTAGAAGTAAAAATTAAATTATTTCAAATAAAATCTATCAGAAGTAAAATTTAATCAGAACAAGTATTTTCGGCATTAGATATCTGATCAGCATACTTGATGTTTATGTAATCTAAAGCCAAGTATAAAATCAAATAGACATTTACTATTTTTGCAAATAAACTAAAAACACTCACCTGAGGAGTCATTTGATATAACATATGCTTGAGCAATTTCTCATTTCTTGATTCTTCTACACCTGAAACAGAAGAAAATTAAGTTAATAAGGAGAATTTTATGACACTAACAAATGTTTATCAGCACTTTGCAGGGTCAAAATCCAATTTCTATATGAATGTTGATAAAACAGGGGAAAGAAAATGAGAGCCAATTTTCAAAAAGCTCAATACTATATTTGAAAAAAAAAAAAAAAAATGAAAAAAAGAAGGGGGGGGGGTTCCAACAATGCATACTTAAAAAAATTCACCTTATGCATTATACCACACAGATCATAATTTGAGATGACCGATACCTGCACATCTTGGCTTGCCAAAATGGCCCCTAAACAACCTGAGAATGAAACATGTATTACATAGCAGACAATATAAGTCAAAAAGAAGAAGAAAGGCAGTGAATAAATGTCTCAATCTGAAAGTAAAATTTTTTCAGAGTAGTACTGTCATTTCTATGATGAGGTTCAAATTTGACAATACAAAAAGGTACAGTGGATTTTTGTACCAGATGTAAAAGTTTATTATAAGATCCCTCTTTATTGCTGGTGTATGAGGAGAAATCAAGAACTTTTTGAATCTAAAACAATTTAAAGGCAGATATAGTAAACCTATTATTAGATACAAGAAGTCGGTTAATCAGCCGCTTATCATAAAGAGTTCAAGAACAAGTCAGTTGTTATGTTTTATTTTTGCATTTGAAGACAAATTCATCAAAAGCATTCATTATCAAATATACTACAAGTTGCTTCTGAATTTGTTATATGTGATTATTTACACCATTAAACATCATTTCAATCTTATTGAAAATCTATAGTATGGATATTTCTCTGAAGTTCTCAATTTGAGAGCCAATATCAAAGTGATAAGTGCTTTTCTAGATTTATGCCTATACTTATACATATAACAGTTGAGATATGTCCTATTAGGTAAATAGAAAATCAATTTTTCACATATATTTTGAAATATCAATTATATATTTCAATGGTAAGGACAGGAATGAATGTAAATGACAAAATTAACTTTCCAGATTAAGTAGAATAAAAGGTTTCCCCATTTTAAAATCATTTTCTTATTTAGGTTTATAAATTTCTAAAACTCATACAGCTGAAGATCATTCATTTTACTTTCCACTAATACAAAATTTATTTGACAAAGAAAAGATATGTTCCTACATGGTTTAATGAGTAAGAGATGAAAAATTACCAACTGTCAACACAAAATATGATGAACAATTGTAAGCATTTCATGAAGGTTCATAACTAGAATTTTCAAATAAAATAATTCATCAAAAATAAATAAAATAAGTAAGATTGAAAATAGCATCTTACGTATACCACTAAAAATGCCAGCCTTGTTCAAGAACAGCATTAATATCTCTTTAAACAACTCATGTTAAAACCTTTGTAGATCCTGTTGAGTCAAGTACGGTTTCTTTTGGCAGCAATAAATAGATTACAAACATGCCCGACTGCTGCACGGACAAACTCCTCCTTTACTTTTATTCCAACTGAAGACTATTGCTGTAACTTTTGTATTGTATATACAATAAATGAATTAGTAGATATGTAAAACTGGTAGCTGGCTCTCTTCTTGCCAAACTGACTTATCACTTGGTCATTATTTCATATTGCAATATGGAAATGTACTGTTCTAATTAAAATAGTTTTCAAGAGTTATAAACTTTTCAGTAAAGAAGAAATAATAGCTAAACAAATGAATTCGATACATTTCAAATCTCATAATTCTATTTCTAGCTGCTGGCCAGAGAGTACTGTTCCATAAATCAAGAAAACACACTTGAAGCAATACCAGTTTTTAAACATTATGTATTTATTGAACTATATCAACAGCAAATTTCACAATAACAATAGTTTCTAAGCTTTTCTTCAAAAAAAATAAAAAGATAAAAGTTATACAAGGAACCTACCATGGAAATATTTTTCCTGTCTTGCATTTGACCGTTTGGAATAACCCTCACTTTGTCTCCTCTGTAGAAAGGATTTTTGACTCTCATTTCTGTTTATGTCAAATTTATACCTACTTTGAGCAAGGTTGGAATTTTTCTGGATAGTTCTGATACTTGCTGCTTGTATCATCGCAGATGCTTGATTGGCTAAACTGTCCTTAGTTTTGGCAATGACACAGGAGGTTTTGTCTGCAGGGTGATTGTGAGCGACCCTCTGATGTGCATGCGAACATTGGAAATCCGTGTACAAAGCCCCCTTGCATTTCTGTGACCATTTGCGAACACAAGACCACCGAATTTTGTTGGATCGCTGCGAATGTTTCGTGTACATAAAACCCTCATAGACAATTTTGGCCTTACCTTTCCTACTTTTTATGAACTCCATCTTTAGAGAAAAAAAAAATTTTGAAAATTGCTTTCAAGTTAAAGTATACTAGTTGAATTCAATAATAAAACACGCATTATCAACAAAATAGTGAAAAAATTCCAACAACTGTTCGCCGTTAAAAAATTTTTCGCGGTAAAAAATTGTCTTATATTTTACTTAAAATTAGATATTCAGAGATCTCATTTTGGATAAATATTCATTGTTGATATTACACCGCTAAAGTGTGGGTTTAATTCAGTTTCTTTCGAGCAAAACTTGCCCCGAGAGAGAAATTTAAAAAGGCTCAGCAACACAAGAAAAGCCAGAAATATGCTAATCAAAATTCTTCAATATCAGTATTCACTTAGTACTCGTGATTTTTTCTATCAAGAGAATTTTTAGAAAATGGCAAAAGTAAATGAAAATCCCCTTTTCCATTAGTGAGGAAAAAATGTTTTCGCAATAGTAAGGAGGACATAGTGAGCATCACATTGGACTATAAATCAATTTGGATACGATATTGAAGCGAATCAGAATAGAGTTCCGTTCCTGTTTCTTACAATGAATAAAAAAGCAGTCATTACTAGTTCAAAAAAAGGGTTACCTCACATCCACTCAACAAAAGAGAAAACTTTCAAAAGGCGAGATTCAAAATTTCAACAAAACAAAGGTCAAAATCAATAATTCCGACAATACAACATCTACTTCTAAGAATTAAAAATCGTAACGTATTAAAAAGAAACGCACAGCAACATTTAAAGAATAATATTATAATGTGTATATCGTTTTTCAATAGAAAATCAAAACAGCATGAGGAAAATCAATTCCATGAATCAGAAATTGAAGAAAAACTTAAGGAAAAAAATCTAACTCAACAGTAATTATTAAAAATTCAGATTTTCGACATATAAAAGGTATCTACACAAAAGAACTTGATTAGACAATTATTTTTAATACACACTACAGTAAATAGCGAATTTTCCAATAACGAAAATGGGAAGAAAGCGTGTTGTTATTTTTGTGAAAGTGAAACTCAAGGAATTTAATGTCTGCCTTTACCGTTGATATTATTAAAAGTAAATAAATAAAAAGCTGCACAAAAAGAAGTTTCTAGCATAAGATTATCCTGCAGTACACTAATTGAAAACCTTGCACTACTATATAGAAGTCTGCGACTGCCACCGACCATCCAACACTGAGCCGGAAATAGTTGCAGCAAAAGTAGGGGCAGATAATCCCTGAAGGATCATTCTACGGATGCTCGCATAGGGTAAAAATAATACTTTTCAAAAAATGATATGATAAAAACGTTTCCAAGTTCCTATCCGGCCTTAGTGTGAAACGAGAAATGATTAACAATAACGGTCTGAAGAACTTCGTTATTTTCAGTTTAGACAAAAACGTGAGAACGAATACATTCTGTTCAGCCCGGAAGATAGGATTATTCCTGAGGTTAGATCCAGTGACATTTAATTAGAAATTTTTTGACTCAATATAAGATAATGGGTATATTATTTCAAGCTATTGATAAATAAGCCTCCAAAAATATGGGGAATCCCCATTAGACAGTGATTAACAAGTTAACCGTAATAATGTTGTGCTATTCCAACAAATATTCTTGGATAGAACATTGGGGATTTTTTAACGGCCACAAACACCTAGAAATTAAGGTAATTGGCAAAATTGCAAGAAATGCAGGGAAAGACATATTTTCCATAAATGAACTAGAACACACGCCCAGGGAGAGCACATCGCAAGTTTGAAGATGTCCACGAACTTACATTGTTAAACGATTATATCAACAATGTTGTTTTTGCGTTTGTCAAAAAAAAAAACAAAAAAAAACTAAACGTGTATTTATATATATATATATATATATATATATATATATATATACAAAAAAAAACGAAACATAGTTGGTGTATTTATTAAAAACCATCCATAATTTATAAATTTGTTAACGAATCAATTCGAAGAGATCCGGAAGATTTAACGACAACAATGCACCGACAACAATTTATCGAGACAGATAGAATGAAAACTAAAACGTATAAAAAAATATAATCACCTGATTCGCTAGTGGAGGTCGATTCACTCCGAGAGAGTGCGACAGAATTATTTTGCAACCGGATATTTCTTATTGTTCGTTTAATACTTTGTATTTTCGGAAGCTTACAAGCTACAGCTTCACTACATTCTTTAAGCTCGTTCAATATCAATGCATGAGGTGCGGCGGTGGTAGATTTGGCACTTTTGCGTATCTTTTCAAGGATCATCTGTGCTTCATTGTCAGCGGCATCAGAGACATGATTATGTTCGTTCAAAGTTTTAACAATTTCATCGCCACATGTAGTTATCCTCACCCTGCACTTTGTTTGATGATATTTATCGCACTTCCAATAGATTTTATTATCAAGTTGTCTATCTCTATGAAAGAAATAACCATTGCTAATCAGTTTTTTCTTTCCCTTTTCCGATTCTATAAATTGGAGACGCATGCTGGGTTAAAATTTCGATGATCACTGGATGACTAATGTGTAAACAGTAAACATTGAATGTTAAGCTGCCGCAGCATTCTCTACCACGATAATGGCGTGAGTTACCAATTACTCTTTTCGTATTTTTTTTTTTTTTAATTTCTAAAAACTTCTATATATTTAAATATTTCAATATATTTTATTCCCAGTAAATGCTTTTTGATTAATTCTCGACATAGTTCAATTTCAAAGATCTCGGTGAATTGTATATCTCGATAAATTGTTGTCGGTAAATTGCACGAGTTGCTGATCAGTCTTTTCGTATTTTTTTCTAATAAATAACGTAATACGAAACAAATAAGAATTTTCAAGGCAAACATGGAGTTTTTAAAAGTCGTTACGCTATTTGGGTCATTTGAATGGAACTAACACTGACTCTTCACCGTCTTTTCTAAATGCTAGATTGAACTGTTTTTCTTTCATGAATTCTCGTATTTCTTTTTTTGTATAGCCGCCATTTCTGTGTAAGCGTAATGTAAAAATTTCAAACCGGCACACACCTGATTTTTATTAGAACGCATAAATAAGAGAATTCGTGAAATAAATGAAATTGTTATCAACTATCAGTTCCATTCAAATGATCTTTTAGCGATAGTTAAAATATACAAGTTGAATCAATTTTTAATCCATTTAGTACAACGTTTACAAATGTAAATTTTGGTGATCAATCTTTGCTTCGAGGAGGGTAAAATACGGTTTCAACGAAAAAGCAATTTCATTTTCCGTCAAAGAAGAAAACAATGTAATCCATTTTAATAATATAATTTATTTAAAAGTAAAAATTCTATTTTATTTCATAACGAAATAAGACAGTGTATTAAAATATGGATGCACCTCAGGAAATACTTGGAACGAACGACAATGCACCGATAAAATTTGTAATTTCAAGTCAAATGGACAATGTAATTTATTTTGATTAACAATAAGAAATAAACCGATCGCCTAATGTTATGACTAAATTGTAAGTTCGATATCTGTTCACACTTTTATTGTGTAAGTTAACCGAAAGTAGTAGCCATTTTCTATTTCGTCGGCATCTCGACGGGGATTTCGCCGATATACCGGAAATCGATATCTTATAGGGATAAAAAAACATTAAAATCATATAAAATTTAATTTTATCGTCGGAATGTTTGTGTCATTAGTAAGAGGAAAGGTCGCAGAAAAATGTGAGGTAAAGATAATTTGTGTACGCCTGATAGAACCGGAGATATTTTTGAATTTAGATAGCGTAAAATGTAACAATGTAAACAAAACATAACCAGTGAAAATTTGCATTCGTTAGAATTTTCCCAATTTTTTTTCACGTTCAAAAACATGTAGATTTTGAGAATTTGCAAAAATCAAATTCTTATTGCATTCTAATAAAATTTTCAATACTCAACCGTCTAAGGACGAAATTTATTTAAAGATCATCCCATCCCGAATATCGTGAAAAATATCTTCCCTTATGATTATACTTCACTTCATTCCTTTGATGATTTGCTTACAATTTTTGTACCAGCATGATTTTTACACATATGAAAAATAAATTCACGAAAAAAAAAAAAAAAAAAACTTGAAAAAATTCATAGAAATAGTACATAAAAGGAAAGAATGCGGTAGGGAGCATTCCTCTTCTTGGCAATTCTGAATGAGTTGACAAATAAAAATACAAATTTGCCAATAAATCACTCCTTATAAATATTACAAACTCCTCTATAGTATTATTGCTGCATTGACATGTACATGCAGATATTTGGAATAAAAGGAAGACAGTTAGATTTTGAAAATGAAGACGCAGTTTTTTATTATTTATTCAACATGTTCAGTTGTTTCAGCCTCAGCAAAAAATCTTTATAAATACCAAAGTGAGAAGAAAGAGACTAGAATCTTTGAGAAAGAGATTGAAAGCAGAGCAGTTGATCACTAATGTTTGCACACCTGTGGTAATAGTGTCTGTTTCTTCGTTGTGTGGGGTTACTGACCCGTATAATTTAATGTCAAATGGCTATCACTCTTTTTTTTTCCTTTTCTTCAACCCTAACACGAATTATCTTCATTAAGGCACGATGAATGGAAAGTAACCCTGTTTCTTACGCTATTTTCAGGCAGTCCCCAGGTTATGAACAAGCTCTATTTCCAGGTCTATTTGTAAATTGGAAGAGGTGCATATCAAGCATCAGGTAGTCGAATGTTCATCTTGGTAAATAGTACCTTTTCATGCATGAAATAAACATTAAAGAAACAATGATAATACTGTAATTATGATATTTTTATTAATTTTGGCTAGTTTTTACCTTCTTTTATCATAACTTTGACTGCGATCATCATTCTACAGCATCAAGTGAACAGTGTGATCGAGAGTAAAGAGAGCTAATTTGTTGCCATGATAAAAAAGCAATTCACACAATAAATAAACATAAACACACAAAATTTACTGAAAATCAACGTTATGTTTTAATTTGACTATGGCTTTCTTTCGTCAATCATCACCTGATTTCAAAAATATTATTGATTAAAATTCAAAAATTTCACTTGAGTTTTTTTCTTGACTTAGCTCAAAAGAGAGCAAATTATCAAGTAGAATAGGACATTTTGAAGTCAAGGCTTTGTTAACTTTTAAATTATCAGCAAGACATCAATATGCTGTAGCCTGTAGTTGCTGATCGACAGTTTATTTGATAAATTAGTAAATTGAACTTTTATAAAGAGGTTTTGTTTTGATTTTCCCAACAAATTTTTTCTTATCATTCCTAAGATTAAGATTCATTTCTTTTTTTTGTTTTACTAATATTCGCTTTTTTCTTCCAATTTTTTGGGTGCTTTCAATTGATTAAAGACCCTCTAAAACAATCTGCAACATTCCTCCCCAGGTTTCTGTTAACAATGCAACTATAATGCTATAGTTAGCAAAAATTGTTTTTCTAAAAACTGATCAATTTCTGGATGGTTCCAGGGTCTAATGGATTGAAAGAAATATTTTCTGCTAGGTGAACAGCCTATGTAGAAAAAGATGAATCTTTACCTGTTTTTTGTTCTGACAAACTTTTGGGCTTTTTTTTCTTTCTTGCAAAGCCAAGAAAAACATAAGAATGAAAATTTTAAATTCTAATTAATCATGTTATAAAATTATTGTCTTCATGACAAAACAGCTACTGGTTGATGGTGTTGAAGAAAGATTAATCAGCAAAAAGTCTGTAAGCCGATGAACCACTGAACTAAACTCAACTATACAATCAATCGAATGAAGCATAGAAAAACATCTGAGTTTTTCAATGTTATTACAAAAATGATAATAATGTAACCAAAGAGGATGAGTGTGTTAATGGGGGGGAAAAAATACAATAAATAAACGTTTAATTAAAAACACAGGAACAGGTGAGAAACATTTTTGGCTAATACTGGCATAAGTTTTAGATATATATATAATCCCATATAAAAACTATTCGTGTGAACAATATAAATATGGTACTGTAAAAATTTGCATTAGAAAATTTTTGTCCTATATATGGGCAATGTTTAGATTACAAACCGATGTCTGTAACACAATCTTTAAAAAATTGATTAATGACAGTCTGATCATAAGTATGAGTTATTCATAAGTTGGGGACTACACGTACCTCTTTTCGTCAGCAGTCAATATTTGTAAAACTTACATTTTGAAATCATTACAGTTAATCTAAATTATTGTTCATTATTAACCATTCTAATGCAACAAATAGTCACCTGTACTTACCGTAAAAACAAATTTTTGTAGTTTTCAAGCTCATCACAAAACATACAATAGTAAGAAAACAGTGTTATGAATGATAATTGATGAATAATTTCATGAAATCTTGCAAAACCAGTGATCTATATTCTTGTGAATCTGCCGCATCACTAATATACATTATAAATATATGTACCATATAATTCAGTAGATAAAACAACATTCGAAGCATGAAAGGAAAGAAAGAGGGAAAAAAAAAGAGGTCATCCTAGGTTCTAAATGCTACTCGTAGCAAAGGAGATATTTAAAAACAACACAATCATTGCCCCCCTTCCTGAAAATGAATCACTGAAGCCCAATAGCTTCATTTTTGTCAGAACAACCCCACTCTATGTTCATCTCTCTGACACCTTAGACTAACCCACCTTTGCCACCCCAACTTTTCAGATAGTGATACAAGGTTATATAGAGCAATACATCAGCTTGCGTAGACCAAAGATGTTAACACATGCGACCAACCGAAATCGTCAATTTGATAGCAGAACCAGTAGGACAAAAATCAAACCATCTACTCACTCACTATCTCGATCCAACCAAAGCCAAATCCAACCACAAAAATTTAAGTATCATAATTCTACATCACGGTGGTGGCAAAATAAATAAATAAATAAATAGTACCCCTTACAAACAAGTGAAAAGACAAATTTTAAGGAATGAAGAAAAAAATAAAATAAAACGTTCCTAGAAGGTGGTTTCTAGACTGCACATGTAATCTTTCAAGGTTTTATGCCAAAAATGATCAAGTGTACTGACACAGATGTATGAAAAGGGGAAAGTACCCAGCCACCAGGGATTTGGGCTATAGTGATTCAATAAACTGTTGCACACATATTTGTACAGTGTAACACTCTATATCAGCATTTCTCAAACTTTTTAGACTGTAGGAACCCTTGAAATAATCCTCACATCTCAAGGAACACACACATATATATATATATATATATATACATATATAGATATAACTAATGACATTAGTGTGTCGAAAAGTTTATATATATCATAATCTTAATTATCAGTATAATACAGTGTACAGAAGATAATCATCTACATATTTATTTATTTTGGTGAACATTTCAAAGTACAAAGGTCATTCAATCTATAAAAAAAAAATTGAAGTCGGTTTCTTTGAGAGAATATTTGCAAGCTTAACTTACCTTTTAAAAAAAAAAATTAACGTTCTTCATGAACTTTATATACTTATAAAAAAAACTCAGAATTTTGACTTAAAAAGAAAAACAGCCACTGTTTTTTAGGGGTTTTTTTGTTTGTAGAAAATTCTTCTGCTCTTAGTGTCAAATGTCATCAAGACAGGTACTGCTACTCATATGAAAAAAAAAAAAAAAACCCTAACTTGAATGAAGCAAAAGCCAGATACTCTTTTCTGGCACATAAAATTTTCACATATCCCTTAACCTCTTGTGGAACTCAAGTTGAGGCTGTTTTATATAGACATCTTCACTACAGAGGATCATATACCTATCCCATACTTTTCTTTAGCATCATTTAAAGTCATCATCATCATCATCATCAGTGTTTTGACATCGGTCGTTGGACATAGACCTTCCCCAGGATCTGCCACATTTTTCTATTGTGGGCGTCGTGGAGCCAGTATTTTCTAAATTTGTCTAGTTCATCTCTCCATCTTGTATTCTGCAGGCCTCAGTTTCACATGTGAACTCTGGAGATCCATGTTGTGAGTCATGATGTCCATCGGTTGTCCGACATTCTTGTAATATGACCTGCCCATTGCCATTCAAGGTAAAGTAGTGGGACCTTATCTATATTTTTGCTCAGTAAAACATACTCAAAGTAAATTCCTTTACAAACTCTTCAGACTTACTAACATTAGACTAACAGGCATGTACATCATGTGTAGTTAACAAAGAACTTCTGATCAAGAGTCATTTCAACATCTAGATCATAGCATTTCTTTATCTGCTCCTCAGCTTTTGTGATGCTTCGGTACTAGACATGACACAGCAGATATTGGCACTCCAATTATTTCTGCCAGTCAGCAAAGGTCTTTTTTTCTCTTTCCAGAATAGCAATTTTCTCAGGTGGTGACATCTTTACATGACATTCTATTCTGAGGGTTTAGGATTTCTGTCTACATTAAATGGCAATAGTAGCTATACTGTAAAAAGCTGCCCACAACAAGTCCATAACATACATGCATGACTGAGGTAGACAGAGAGGTCAATAAGTCAGCGATGACCAAACAAAAAGTCACTCATTTTTTCATCATAAAAAAAAATTCTTTTTCACAAATATATTCTATTTGACCCAAATCTCGAAAAAAATTAACAAAAGTCCCAATGAACTGGAGACATGGTTGGAATCTACTGGAATTCAGATATGAAAGGGTGGTTGATTGAATATTTATTTAAAATGGTTTTATAAATATACATGCAAAAACTAGCAATTTCATTAAAAAAAAAAAAAAAAAAAAAAACTAGTATCCATTGCAAATGCAATAACATTTATATATGATTTTAAATAGTAAATCATTAGCACAATTTTTTATTTTCCTTTGAAGAAATTCAAGAAGAATTCAAAGTGTGACTTTTTAAAACATATTTGAGATCGATATAAAAATTTATTCACAACACAAACTGATATGTCACTTTTTAATAGGTAAAATTTTGAAATGATTAAGCAAGGGAAATTAAAGTAAACAAAAACTCAAAGTAGGGAACTATTTAGAATGATGAATTGTCTTTTCTCACTTCCTTTCATCTTAATTATTGAATGAGTAAGGTGAGCTTTTTATATAAACCTCACACATGACTCCTTGGTTTGAGAAACAAAAACACATTAGAAAGAAAGAAAAACATGCATACAAGGTTCACAAATGAGAATGGGACAACCCAGTGTGGCCAACTCAATGTCAGGATAAATCAATAAGTACTGATATATAATTAAGGACATTAATTAAGATATTCATTAGTGATGTACCAGATGTGGGTTTTTGATATCCATCCTGGATCTGGATCCTACTGGATATTCGATTATTCAGCTGAACAATATTTATAACACTAACATAATTTTCTAAGTAAAATTCTTGAATAATTTTCAAGATACATGCAAATATGTTCTGGGACACATTAAAAGAGATGTTCATGAGGTTATAGGGAGTTTTGAGTCTTTCAACATCTTACACCCTTGCTCAGGTAACCCAACCAGGGTTGATCAAGCCCTGACGTGTTCCAGCAGTACTGGCCCATGGCTCACTCCTTCTGATCCAGAATCATTTGGAGACCCTCCCTGCAGCCTCCATGGCATCTTTGATCACTCTTCTTTTCAAGGCTCCATTCATACCAAGTAGCGAGTATGGCAAAGTAAGCTCCACTTATTCCTGGTACCTTGATCGACCTGCAGCTGCCAGTCCAGGGCCGAAACAATGAGATGACTCACTTCTTAAGACTGTGATTGAAGTTGCACTCCAGCTCTGATAAAGGTGATGCTCTCTAGGCCGCAGACATGTTTGCTGCTGATAATGGCTTTGGAGATGTTCTCCGCAACTGTTTTCAGCACTTGATCATGCCGCTAACAGCCCTCCCCTAATGTGGCTAGGTAACTGCTTAGAACATGCTCCAGTAAGACTTTCCAGGGGCACTGTTGGCATGTTGCAGACTCACTCTTTCCCCAGATAGGGAGGCTAGGTAGGACATTGTACATAACATGGATCATGAACTTCATATGCTGGGGTTCTGCCTGCCAGATATCATACCAGGATAACATCTCCAGCGCAACTTCCCACCTGCCACATGACCACCATCCTACAGATCTGCTCCACCTCAACTTCTACAGAATTAAGTCATTTTTGGTGAATGATCTCCATTAGAAATATAAAATTATACTTTGATGTTCAACTGAATGATACTAGAAGCTCTTTCCAATCTGGACCACAAAACTAAGATAGCGATGAAGTTCATAACAACTTCGGTTTCTCCATTTTTTTTCTAATTTTCATCAGATAAAGTATTATAAATTGATTTTATTCCAAGTTTTCATGACTACTTTTTACCTTCATCTTAATTTTATTGGTTGCTTTTTATCATAAAAAGAATGAAAATTTAAAATGATAAAATAACTTAGAAATTTTTCAGTTGAGAAAAAAAAAAAATACAACCATAATAATGCCTAGAATTGATGTGAGAAGAACTGCTACTATACTTTGATTTAAATGCCACAAAAGGCTGGACCAGGAAACTAGGATACTGCCAATTTTTGTAAGTTTTGTACTAAATACTGTATATATATAAATAAATTTTTTCCAAAATGAGATCAGAAAATAGGATGAAAATCCCCCAATTTTTTTTTATTCAGGTGATGCCAGGACCCATTTTCTAGTAGGATACATTTGGTCTCTTTGTCCATTAAAAAACAAAATATTTCTAAACGTATCTAAAAACATATACAATTTTTATCCATAGGCTATCCTAGAACCGCTGTAATAAAGTCAATCATTTTAATAATGACTGCATGATATTTTCAATAAAAATGATGATAAATGACAATTTAATTAGGTAATAAATAAAACTGAACAAAATCTAACCTAATGATTCTTAAACAAGAAACAGATAAGGCTCACTCTCAACAGTCTATAGAATTAATATGATAGACTTTTTTCTGTCATTCTCAAGCAAAACACAAATTGCGCTAATGTCTTGATTAGTTAACTGACACCAAACAAATTTATGAATTCAAACAATAAATAGTTCATCTAGAAAATACTAATTTGTAATGGTCAATAATAAAATGATCTTGATTAATCTAAAGAATGCAAAACTTGTTAAAACTGTACAGTCTTGAGACTATTTGAAGTTAGTATTTGAAGTTATAGTTTATTGGTACATTCAACAGAGTCGGAAATTTATCTTACCTACTCAAGTGATAATTAACACTAAAATTATTAATATATTGAAACAACTTCATCATGAAATTCACTTCCAATTAAATTGAAATTATTAATCAAAGTTATCGTTCATTATTATCTGTTCTAATGCAACAAATAGACACGTGTTTACAGTAAAAGCACAAATTCTTTTTTAGTTAGAGATTCAAGTTCATCACAAATTGTTATTAGTACAATAGTAATGAAACATAAGTGCCCATGGAATCCAGTAACTGAATATCATGAAATCTGGCAAAATAAGTTATACCAGATGCAAATCTTATAATGATATATACCATATAATCCAGCAGATAAAACGACATTTGAAGCATAAAAAAAACACCTAAAAAATGAGGTCGTCCTGTAGGTCAGGTGACTTGACAGTGAGCTAAAACCATGAAATTCAGATTGAAATCGGGTTCTTGTCTTATCTGTAGGTCGCCTTATCCACCAAAATATATGGTAATTAGAAAGGACATTTATTGAAATATACATTATAAATACATATGAATAAGGAAAGTTAGGTACCCATATAATAAGGACATTAAAAGAAGGAAATTCACTAACTTGCCACACCTGATTTGTGGGAATGAATATTCAGTTCTCTGACAACATCTCCATGCTTTGTATGAATTCTGGCACGACATCTTCCCACTTGGTCACATCGCCAAAATAATAAATCTTTATCCAGTGCGCTAGCTTTTTCGAACACAAATAAAAAGCCATTATGCCAAAATTTTGGTTTTCCTCTCTGGCTTAAAATTTCTTCTGCTGGTGTAGCCATTGGAGCAGCCATTTGCATACTAAAATGTAAACAGAGAAACAAGCACGCCACGTAAGCAGCACTGGCTTTTGTTTTGTTTTTTTTTTAGGTTTTTGTTTTATGCATTTCACATTAGAAATGAATACGTAGTTCAAAGTAGTGAATAGGTTGTTAAATTGAATATTCAATTTATTGTAAATAATATAATATTGAATACTGAAATACACTGAGTCGGCCACATCAAATCATACCCAACCCTCACAGACAAACCTCATCCTCAAAGTAAAACTTTTCAAACACACTGCAACCCCAATTTGAAAAAAAAATTTTTTAATTTTTTAAATCTTGAAAAATTCCTGCTGAACAATTCAAAAAGATTTCAAATTGATTATCTTCACGTTTATATTTGCAAAATGTATCTCAGAATTGTGTTGAACAAGGAGTATTCCTTACAATTGAAAGAATATACAGTGGTATCACCTAATTTAGTGAGAGAAGAACATAGGTTTGAAAATTCAAATTATTTAATCCTTATTCTATTTATATATCCTTTAACCCAAATACAGATTAATGTACATTTTTTGCTTTTTTGATTGATATGTATCTTGAGGTGAATGATTTAGGCTCAGTTATATGATAATATATCAAAAATACTTGACTGTGATTTCAGCACAGTCCATTATTACACATTATCTGTTACTTTTATCAAATGTCTACACAAAAACAGATAGGAATAACTGAAAAAATGAACATTAGTATCTGATAGGATAATCAAAATTATTAATACAGCCTCACATCAATGGAGCAATGATGCAATTAGATTCCTTAATGCTTCAAATAGAATTTTCCCCAACATTCTACCATATTATTGAAAAGATCATTCAGAATTGATTGCTTACTGTGTTGGATGTTGATTCTGTGCCATTGCCAATCAGTTCTCAATGGAAGTTGAGGTTCAATAATTGGATCAACAACAATATCTCAAAATGATTATCTTTATAGACTTTTACTAATCTGATGGTTAGTTTTGGGTTATCATCATGCTGAAAAAACCACAACCGATCCATCAGATTTGAGGCGTATGGTAGCATAATCATATAAAATATTTCCAGAGAAGACTAACAATTCATCACTTTCAAGTCAAACAGTATTTCCAGACGTATGGTCCACCGACATCACTGCGCAAAACTTCCGTGCCAATTTTTGCATGCGTGACAGTTTGGCGCAAAAATAACTCAGTGTGAGAAAGATTAACAAAAACCAACTATGGAATTAGAACAATTTATTAGGATACAAAATAAATTTCAATTTTGTGAGTGGAATTATTCTAGTGAATTAATTTATTTCAACAGTTCAATTCAATAATTTACAGTTCTTAGGAACAACCATGAAGTTAAAACAATATATTATAGAAATTGAAATTATTAATAGTTTGAAAACAAAATATAAAACCATTTATTGAGATAATTTTTTCTTACCACGCAGTACAACATTTTTATTGCTGAATGAGTTTGTAAATAAACTATAAACCATTTAATGAAACATTAGCTTCAAGTTCACAGTATGTTCTATATTTTATAGCTAAATGATTTCGTAAACAAAGTTCCAGGGAGGCCATATTTGATAAATCAGGATTTTTTGAAAGCATTTGGCCATGGAATTACCGGTTTGGCCATATTTCAATTTTTTGCCATTTTTGACTTTGTTGCAGTAGTATTTTTAATAAATGCTTTTTTCCATATGAACAATAGTATTGCAATGTTTTATAAACAATCATCATAAATTGTTTCATTCAACTATTTAACTTAATCTTCATTTTTCCAGTTGCTTTTAATCACAACTTCACTCCAGCCATCATTTGTTTGCCGATTTTTGTTGACTATCTGGCAACCTTGCAAACTATGAAATAATTAAAAGATTTTACACTTCACAATACTAGATTTTGAGACTGAATGATTTAAAACAATTTTTTGCAAAAAATTGTTTTGACTGTAAAATGTTTGTTTACAAACTCATCTAGCCACAAAATCTAGTACCGTGAAGTAAAAAATATTTTAATAAATTGATTTTAGATGTTGGAAACTTTTTTGGACAGGCAAACAAAATGGCCAAATTTTCTCATTAGATGAAGTATTGTAAATCATCATAACTAATCTTTAAAAAAATCATAAAACATTATTTACCTTCATCTTAATTTTCAAAATTCACAATGACAGTTTGAGTAAAGTTGCTATGAGAAGCAACTGTAAAATTAAGATGAGGGTGAATGGCCGAATGGAAAATAATTAATAAAGATTGTTTATAAAACATAGCCATACTGCAACACATGAGAAAAATAAGCATTTACTGAAAATACTTATACAACAAAGTCAAAATAGAAAAAAATTGAAAGGTGGCCAAACACTTTTAAAAAAAGCCAGATAATATGGCCAAAATGGTAACCCTGAAAGTTTGTTTACGAAGTCATTTCGCAATAAAATAATGTACATACTATAAAGTAGAGGATAATGTTTTAATAAATGATTTTATAGTTTATTTACGAACTCATTCAGCAATAAAATTTACTACAGCGAAGTAAAAAAAACGATTTTGGTATGATAATGGTTTTACTTTATTTATAAACTAATTCCCATCATTTCAATTTCTGTAGAACATAGTTTCAACTCCATATAGTTTATTCCTGTGAATTATAAATTGTCAAATTTAATTACAGGAGTAAATTAATTCACTGAAATAATTCAATTCACAAAATTTTAGTTTTTCTTTCCTAATAAATTGTTTTCAACAGAGAGTGTTTAGAGAAGTCGGGTCACATTTAAACCACAGATCATGACACTTCCTACTCTGTTTTTCTAATGCACCTTCGAACATCAAAGCCAAAAATGTACAATTCTAAATCATCACTCCATATCAGACCACTTTTCCAAGCTCCAAACCTTATGCTTCTTGGCGAAGGCACATAATAGAGTAACAATTATATCTCAACAAAACGAAATGTATTGAACCTACTGCACCTTAAAGCTACTATGCACTAATGATAATGCAGTACCTACTTATACCTCTCACGCACTACAATCATTAACACGTGTATCAAAAAAATGATTTTGCTCTGAACAGATTAAAAACTCCTGTATACTGGTTCTTCCTGTATTTTCTTTCCACTAGTCAGTTATTTTCTATTCCATATTTAATTCCTATCTTAAAAGAGGATCAGACAAAACATATTTCAGTGACAAAACTGATATTGAATAAAATGAGTAAAATAGCTTTTTTTTTCGTTTACTTACATTGTAATTGCTCTAATACTTTGTTTGGAGATCTTTGTAGGGCACTTTTTACAGTTTCTGTCAATTTCGCTATCTGTTGTTGTTGCTGCTGCTGCTGTGATTGGTCTTGATATTCCTCTTGAGCTTTATTGAAGAGGCTCCTTTCGATGATTGACTTTTGAGGTTTCGATGCTAACTTTAAAATGTTGGCTGATTTCCTTTTACTTTCTTTGTCCTGAATGCAAAGATGAAAGAAAACTATCATAAAAGTCGAATTGTCTCCAGAGATTGATATTAAAAGATGAAATAAATTTGCTTTACTTGATTATTTCAAAAGATTACTCTTAAGAGGAATAAAAGCAAAAAAAGCTAAAAAAGACCAGTTTTGATGGTCACGCTCCAATTGTTATACTAACAGTTCATAGGTCAGGAAAGCTGATGATCTTGTTTGGTGGTTGGGAGACATACAAAACGATTCACTTTCCTGTGGTTTATAGCTCTCACTTTTCAGAGAGAAAGATGGATCAAACAAGAGACAAAGTTTCTTGTTTCTAATCGTCTATCCACCAACAGTGCAGGCCTTGCCTCTAAAGTACCAGCACTCAGAAGGCAAAGAGAAAGGCCTTCTGTGTGAATGAACTCTGAATGCTTTATATATGCATTCCAGAACCAAATCCATGTCAGCACATAATATGTACATATTTGGCCATGTAATTAGTGACATGCATCCACATGGTAATGTCTTCCTTTCGTCATGTATTCATACTAAATATGTATGTGAGATGTGTCCTTTGAATACGCAATCCATGACTCTTTTTGGTCAAACCATGCTGCTGAATGTTACATTAGTTGGTAATCAAACTTGAATCGACAGTATGATAAGTGAATTGGAAACCTTGGTAATCCTACTATACAAGTACAAAAGTATTACATTAGAACAATCTGGCCAGTTAATTTCTATTTCATTATGTAGGGGGAAACTGATGTATAGTAGATCAGAAAAAAATAATTGTAGGTAGAAGCTAATTTTATCAATATATTTTGGTAACAAAAAGAAAGGTCAATTCTGTTGGTCTTGTCGTAGGTTATATAAAGATAAGGAAGTAATATCTAAGTTAGCAGCTGGGTAGCACTTTCAAAGAGATTTCTGATCCACTGTGTCCTAGCTCAAGTACACAGTGAATCAACATAAAATTGAATGGTTCGAAGAAGTCCCAGATCGAAACCAACCACACATTTCATGACAGTATTGTTGAACAGCAGACTGTTACATAATTGTGATCATAAAATCTCTCACTGGCAAAGATTACGCACACTAAGAGAAACATTTAACACATCACATTCTCAGTTTAAGAAATAAAGAAAATAAAAAAGAATGATACAAAATATTAAATAAATTAAGGTACTCTCTAAGTTTCTTAGTAAACTACATGAAATGAATTCAGGATCAATTTTAATTAAAAGAATGGAATCTTTTTTCACAGGGAATCAGAATATTTTTTCATGTCAATAGAGAATTCAGAGTGATGTGCCACTCAGGCTGTTCTCCTTTTTTGAATACGGTTTGGTAAGATGCTAACTATCTGCTCAAACAGAATTTTTACAATGTCCTCCACTTAAGGAAACACAAAAGAGTAAGACTTGAGTTATTCCTACCTAAAAAAACTTCACATCAAAAGAAGTGTCATTTGTATCTATTTTTTGTAGAAAACTTATCAAAACAAAATCTCCCTGTCTTAGATCATGTACTTTCTCAGGGAAAATAATGTTGTCGTCATTGACATTGGCAGTATCTTCTAAATTAGTAAATCTCAAGTCTGAATGCACAGCATTGTCAATGTTATCATCAGATGAAATTTTTTTTGTCAAAGAAAGAAAGAAAAAAAAAAGGGGTCTCTTTTCCTACACTGATTTTAGGTTTGTCTGTAGACCAAGTTTCTTTTTTTCTGCATTCTTCAGCTGCTTTTTGATAGGAGTCAAGGTTAAGCTGAATGTGGCACCCTTTTTCTGCCGCTTTTTGAAATGGGTCTCGTTATTATCAAGTAGGAGAAGCATAGGACATTCTCTAGAGCATTTCGTGGAATGAATGAAATGTTTCATGAATGCAATGAAATTTTATGTCGTCATCCAACCTGTTTTGTGAGCTGCACCTATAGATCCCAGTGGAGCACAATGGAATTTTTTTAAATGCATGCGTGAGAAGACTAGGAAAGGTTGGATGGAATTACCTGCGGCGTAGCCTCAGGAGTCTTTAAGGAAATATCTTCATGTCGCTTCATGAAGGATAAAAACCAGTCTTCACCTGCACACTGGTTAGTGTCCCATGTTGCTGGATATTTTCTTTTATTTTTATGTGCAAACTCATAGGCAAGTTTTCGTACTTCCATTGATACCAAGCCATATTGAATCGTTGAGGCTTGTAATATGTACTCCTTCAGGGAAAGTTCTTCTGCTGCACTAAACACCTGACGACATGCATAGTTTGGGGCAAAATTCATGTCATCAATACAATCAATATTGCGAGCTTTCTCCACATAGCGTCTGAGAGTGCTGAATTTTATTTCCAATTCATTGGCAACACTTCTAATTGATCGCCCTCCAACAACTAATTGAACAGCTGCTTTCATCTTATCAGCATCAGTGTTCCCTATTTTCCTTTCCAATTTATGGTGGCGGGTCATTTTTGTCTGAAACTAAAATTTAAAAAACAAAGAATAAGGAATTTTTCAACAGGAAGAAGGGCTTTTTAATTTTGTTTGAGACAAATTTTGAATAGGGAAAATTATAATGCCCACGAGAAAAAAATCTATAGTAGCATGTCTTGTAATCAACTGTTGAAAAAAAAAAAAAAATTTTTAAATATCATTTATTTTCTATGAAATCTGAGCCCCACCCTTATTCCACATTTTAATTCTTTAGTTAAAAGTACAACTAAACCCAAGTTTGGGTTAAAATTCCAAAGCTTGATACAGTGAATTACCAACCAGGGTACAGTGGCTCAGTCCCAGAAGTGATCCAGTGCCCTACACATAGCATTGAGAAAGATAACGCTACATCTGTCTAAACACAGTGACTGCAGTTCAGGCAAGAAATAATTCTATATATACAAACTTGATTTCACCTCATATAACACAATTAAGAAATTCTAAATAGATGTGGATCTATAATGAAAGTAAGAGTACTTCTGAATATTAATTTTAGCTCAAAATTGGGTCCCCAAGCTTGCACGCTGTATAGCAATGCTCATGGAGGTAAGTCTTCCACAAAATAAGATGGCAGATGACAAGAAAAGAGGGATTAGCCGCAGTCCCATTGTGAATACGTATTCGTAAAAAAAAAAACACAATGACTGTGTCCTGATTTCCCCTGTGAAATATGATTTGATTGAATTTTGTTTGAAAAGGTAATAACACAATGTTTATGAGAAAATTTCAAGATTCAAGCATTTATGGAAACTTTCCTGAAAATATTGCAATGAAAGGAGCAATGTACTCGCCAGTCAGGTTTTGCATTCTAAGAATTGAACTTAATTCTTTCTTTCAACGAACTTAAAAATCTGAAATAAATTAATTAACATCCAACATTTTTATCAACAGGAAATAAATCTAAAAAACCTAGCAAAGAAAGGGGCCCTGAGGAACATCCCGGGCTTCATCTTGGTAACCATGAGACCCATTTCAAAAGGCGGCCAAAAAAAAAAAAGGGGGTGCCACACTCAGATAACTTTTAGTCCAGTCAAAAAGCAGGTGGAGAATGCAGAAAAGAGAAATGTCAGTTTACAGAATCCCACTAATGAAACTCCTAAAATGTAAAGCAAAATAGAGTGTCAGGTCTTTGTTGATATTTGTTGAATATTAAAGAATTGCAAAAAGGTAGCAAAGTTTATTCTAGAGTTGTAGTGCCAAGTGGTTGAACAGCAAACACTTCACTCAGTAGTCAGGTATAAAACTAGGTCAGTGATTCAAAAGAAAGACCCAAGTTCAAAATCTATTTGAGAATACAAGATATGTGAAAGTGTAACAGTGAGCATTGTTGATAGAAATACTGAGTACCAGTATATTTGAAGAGAACAATTTGAGTGAATGACAATATATCAAGAACGATGCAAAGAGAAAAAAAAGGAGAGAAAATTACTTATATATCTTACCTTTGGAGGAGGTTCAATATTTAGAGTTGGAAGTGGGTTCATAATAGTTGGGCAGCCATCAACAAAATGATTTGAACAAACCTGAGAACAGAAATAAAAAGGTTTTATAATTTGGTGTGTACATGTAAATTGGTTAGATTCCAATAGGCTTATATTTCTCTCAACTGTTCCTTTAGGGAGTACTTTTAGAAAGTACAGAAGTTCATTTTATCCATTTTACTCTATCTAATTATTTAGTATACATGTAAAATATACAGATTCAAATTTGGGTATTCTCACAATTTTTTTGTGAGACTGATAACTGGAATCAAAATTTCTTCATAGTTACAGAGATATTCATGTCTGAAATTTCCAGTCCTTGAAAAATCTAACCATGAAAAACCAAAAGAAAAAATTTGAATGCCTTTTAATTAGGGATTTTTTTCCCCTTAAATCTATGGAAAACTATTCAATTATCAAAATTCAATGAAACTTTCTGTACTTCTTCCATTAAAGACAAAAATTATTTACCTCTGCCGACAAAGTTCGAGAGGTATATGCATTTGGTCATATCTTTTGGTCTATCAGCTTGTCAATACAATATCTCAAAAAAAAACGCAATGGATTTGAATGAAGTTTCGTGGATAAGTGGACAAAGAAAAATTGTTTTTATAATTCTTCGGACTATCCACATCTTGGTGATTTTTCATACGTTTTGGCCGTTGTACTCTACAGCCTTCATCAGGTATCATCTGGTAGGTGTGGGGAAGTAACGAACCGAATCCTTTATTGACCGCACTCCCCTCTTAGCATTAGTAGTATTATTATTGTCTCATACTGGGATTGAACTTAGAACCATTAGATTACTTGCAGTAATTCTGTCCGATTCTGTAATGCTATGCTATGTGTCCACGTGGACAACTGGTGCTAATCTTTTAGAGCCTTAAACCTCAGGTGACAGTTTTTAGTCGAAACGTTGTATGAAAAATAACCAAGATGAGGATAGTCCGAATAATAATAGAAATAATAATAATATCTCATCTCGAAAATTCAGAGATATATTAAATAAGAATTGGTTCAATTTTGGAGGCAGAGTGATTGAGAGATACTTTTTTTTCTTACAATTATGTATATGCTCATGACTATCCACACAATATGGAAGAGTAGACAATAGGCTATGAAAGATGTGATAAAATTTCAGGGCAGATCCATGCACAATAACATCCCTCACATAGTAGTTGTATGTCAACACCACATATTGCCAAAATTTCAAGTCTATCAACACAATATCTCCATAACTTCTCAATGAAATTGAAGGCTCCTAAAGAAGTGATTAAATTTGGGAGCAGATCCATACACAATCAATTCTCCTGACAAATGTATGCTCTCTCTGAATGCTTTTCAAGTCTAGTAAAAAGTTTTTATAATGAAAATTCGTATTTTTTTCTTTAATGTAATCTCCTATCTTGAATATTTTCATGAAATTTGAAAAAAATTAAAAAAAATGAAGAATTAAAATCAGCTCAAATGGGGGGGATTATGCCTTACATTGGAAGTTTTAAAATTGCAAAAGAAAGTAAAATATTGCTTCTTTTGGCAACTCGTAGACTTATGACACGTAAAAAGAAAATATCAAAGCTGAAAAATCCTTTAAAAAACTTTTTTTTATTCTTTAAAAGAATAAACGTAGAATTTTCAAACATTTCAAAAATTCTCTCTTTTACTGTCCTCACCCTCAACATCGTCATCAAATTATAACAATAGTGTTTTAATAATCAAGAAATTAAGGAATTCATCAATAATCATTATTTACTGTAAATATATTTTTTTATGCAACGAAAAATGTATGAAATCAACATGTATGGAAGCCCCGTACGCAATAATGAACTTATTGTCCCTTTATTTATTCACAGTTTACCGTATTATTTAATGGCAAATAAGACACCTGCCACTATCACCATTTCAGCAGGGAATATTCGGAGGGAAATTAATGTATTTACATGAGTGCATCTAATGTTATTGAAATATGCAACTCGAGTATAATAAAAAAAAATGCAACTAAGACAGCAGGAAAAATCTTTTTAATAGTGTTACTGCTATAATTGACTAACAAGGGTCAGCAAAATCAGTTTAAGTTATAGCACAAAACAATTTATAAAAAGCTACCAGTAGGGATGTAAATTAATACCGGAAAACCAGGCAAGAACAGTCATTTACAATGAAAATATCATACATGACAATCATGACATGAATGCAGCGATTTGACAGGAAAAAAACAAACAACAAAAGCACCTTAGATATGGCAGAAAAATCAACTATTTTGTCTTCATAATAATCCGCTGACATAGTCTGTGAAATGGATGTTTTCGTACGCAATGATAAACCGTGCCTTTTCATAAACCGGTAACACCAACCTTCTGTTCCTGTAAAACCCTGATTCCCTCCTAATCTCCTCGCTTCGTGAATTATCATTTTGGCGGAAACGTATTTCCTTGAATTCCTTTCATTTATCACCCAGTTTTTCAACTCTTCCTCAAGTTCGGGCCAACGTGGAGCTGAACAACGGAGATTACGTTTACCTTGGTCAGCAGTTTGTAGCTGTTGTTCTTGCTTTCTCCATTCTCGTATCATTTTTGTTGTCGGCGGTGCCCCGAAAACTCTCTCAGCCGCTCTATTACCATTCTCTTTAGCATAGTTCACTACTTTCAGTTTGTATTCAGCAGTATAGCTCAAGCGTTTTCCCACTGTAGCCATCTTGAGTTGTTTGATGCTAAAAAAACGATGATATTCATCTCAGAACATCCAGCTTTAATGTTTTACAATAATTCCCTTGATTAAAATACCGTAATAATGATGATGACATTTGAGTAAATGATATTTCAGAATTATAGAGTTGGGCTACACGAACAAATACATATTGTCTACGGCGCCTGGGTAAACAAACCTAGAACTACTTTAACTTCGCATATAAGACCCGGGGATATTTGGGGGGGCCATTCTTTTGGAGGGGGAAAAACGGTAATCTGAAATGATGTCTCTTGCAGGACGTCAGCTTAACATGCTATGCTATTATTATTCATTTAAGATGTTCGCGTTGTAAAAAGTTTTCTGAACATAAAATCTTTAGAGTGCTTTTATTTATGTTTTTAATGTCTTCAAACGAAAGATTTTACAAATCTTTTCCAGTATTATTTTTAGGGAAAATAGATTATTACAGGTGTTCTTTCCTGATGGGGTGATTACAATAGTTTCAAGATTAATTTTGTGAAAGCAATTTTCTCCTTTGATCAACAAGGTGGTTTTGTTATGAAGACGCATCAAATGTAAAACCAGGAAACGATGCATCGGTTCAAGCTGTTTTGGGGTTAGTTTTTTTTAAAATAATTATCAGATGGTGAGAGAGCATTCAATCAAAGCACAACTCACGAGATATTTATACTTTTATGTCCGTCTGAACAACCGTACCATGGAATGGGAAAACGTTATCTTCGGCAGTCTTCGCCTACCACCAGTAACACTGTACTACCTATCATCCACTTACTGGTTCACTGTAGATAAGCATCTTACCTACCCAACCTCTGACCGTTATTGACCTTACGGTGTTGTCAACTCGAAAGACACCTATCGTAAATAAAATGTATTACATTTTTTCACACGAGTTCAGCGAACTTAGCAATAATTATACTTCATCGAGCTTCAACAGACTGTCGGCAACTTTACTTATGGAAGTTTTTTTCAATACTTTTCTATTGAATGACGTGGTTAAATCCGAATCGGGACAAATGTAAACAAAAACATTGAACTGACTCTAGTCTACACAATGAATTCCATACAAGTAATTTTACTTTCCAAAATTTGTTGTTCTTTCTTACATTTTTAATGCTTCTCAGTTGTGTCGCAAAGACAAAAAACAAACAAATTTAAGACTTCAGGAGTTATTAAAATTATTGCACTTTCAATTACGTTTTTTTTCCTTTCAGGGAGATGCTTTCAGTATTAGATCCGTGAGAATATGTGGTTTATATTTTTGTTTCAGCCGTTACATGAGACAGACAATGAGTAGAAGCATGGCGCGATAATTCCGCACAAAATAATTTAGCGCCGACTATTCAGCGCAAAGGAAGACAATGATATCAGACGCAAAACTCAATGTTATTAACTATCATCAAAAATTATCGATCAGATGAATAAATATAATATCCCCTTGTAACGAAAAGCGCCTTCTATTCACTTTCCAAAATCTCTCCAACCTCACTCTCTCAATTAAATTTTAAATTTTGTGATTTCGATGTGAGAAAAAAAAAATATTTAAAAAAATGAAAAATCTGTTTTCGTTTTCGTCAGCATTGGTTAAGAAATTTTCTTTGGGTGTATACTTCGCGTAAGAATTGAAATAAATGAATACCAAATCATTATTTACACTATCAGATCCAGGATTAACGGGCTTCCCTTCTAATCTTCTTCTACGACGCTGAATAATACGTTGCAATGAAGAATACTTGGGAAGTCGAACGGTTGCTTCGTCGATCAAAGAGGCTTGTGTCTCTTCTTCAATTATCTTCCGGGCTGCATCGTTGGATGCCCCTGCCCTCTCACGAATATTTGAAATCGTTTTCTTCAGTGTCGACACCTCGGGTTTCGGCACGTGGGTATGTTCCGTGATACTTTCCCACGAATTTCCACCAACATAGATGCGGCCTTTGCATTTCTCATTAGTACAACGCCAGGACGTTTTTTCGTTTGCGAGTTTCTTATCTAAACGGTAGCAATATCCGTCTAGCAATAGATGCTTTTTCCCTTTCTCTGATAAAATCCACTCCATAATGGGTTACTGTAGGAGAAATAATAGATTGTTTAGGACGGACACAGCCATGTGCGGTGGGGGTGAGGAGGAGGGGGTACAAAAGTTTAGCGGTGTACATTATCACGTGATTTCAGGCGTGCTATCTAATGACATCTATGGAATTTCTGAGATCAGAGCGGGATATACATATGTGGAAAAGAAAGTTTTAAGGGTCAAAGCTGGACACGAAAATGTTGTTATACTGAGGGGATAGATTCTCCTAAAGTGAAAATATTTGAAGACCAAGAGAATCGAGAGAAGTTGGAATACTAGTTATTCAAAAGCAACCTAAACAGATAATTCCTCAATATTAAATTAAGTTGAACTTAAAATTATCTTACAAAACTTAATCGAATAATTTTTTGTTGACTCAGACTGTGTGCTGAATTATCAGCCAACCATGTGTACTTGTGTACATGTGAAGAAGTTCGCAAGTATACTTTTATCCACTTTATTCATATATTTATCATTTATACAAGTGGGTAAGTCAATAAGTATGTAGCCTATTGATGGAAAAAACATTTGTTTTACAACATAATCCCCCTCTCCTAGTGAATGTACTTAACCAGAGCTTCTCCGTTGTTCACACAAATTGAACATTTATGAAAATTTCAAATCAGAATTAAAATAATAACCGTGCCAGGCTACGAATTTGATGATCTCCCTCTCGAATGTTCATGGAAATTATTTTCTCAACCAACATTAGACTCGATCTAAATCCAGCAGAGGACATATAGGTTTTTGGGGGGTAGAGTCGTTTTGGTTTTTAATTACAAAAGGTATAATTTTAAGAAGCGACTCAAGTCATAAGCCCCCCCCCCATTGATCCCAACCAATATGGCATAATCCTAAGCCCCCCCCCAAAAAAAAACACACACATATCATGTTATGTGCTCGGTTTAAATTGAGTCTAATGTCAAAACTAGAAATAGCTCTTTTTGGTAAACTTCATCTATAAAAATGGCTACTTGGTAGCCAACCAAAATTTTGACATCAAACCAAGGATTACCCAAATATTGCTTATAACTTTCTCTATCAAAGTTACTTTCATGTTTTAAAATTATCTGATGGACAATATTTTGGGGAGAATCCAGACTAACAACATGGAAGTTGACTGTCAAATGTGTAAAAACTCAATTCAAGTGGAACTAGGCAGAATATCTAATTAACTAATTTTAGCTTAGTCTGCCACAAGGCTACAGTAGTGAGGCACCCAATGAAAGTGAACTCTTTACACTATCTAACTGGTCATATGACAATCAAAAATATTTGAAAGAACTGCTTAGATGCACTTTTACAAATGACCAGCATACAAGGCACAAGAAGTAGATATGGCAGCTGACATTCAGTGGTTAAATTTTTGGACATTTTCCATGGGGAAGAGTAGAATTGATATTTGCATTCAGCAAGTTATAGGTAATACTTTTCCTTTCTTTTCAAAAAAAAAAAAAAAAATTACTGAGATTTAAAAATAGAAGGTCATGTCTTTTAATAACTACGATATCATTTTCTATGCAAACGAGCAACTATGATTGTCGATGAAAAAGAGCTGAAAGAGTTCTACAAGAATGTTTATACATACAAGAAAGTCCCGATATGATTTTTATTTCTTCCAAGAAGATAACACCACTTTGGATATCAACTCCTAAAGAACCTTTTTCTCTAAGTAAACCAAACTGTAATATTTTTCTTTTCTTAGACTTACCACAATCATTGATATATTTGTATGTACAAGTGGGAATCTATGCATTTTATATAGGTGTTCAGGAGACAGGAATATACACTTGAACATCTGTGTGGAAGGCTTCACTGTGGTGTGATGTATAGCAAGATAGTCCAACAGATCACCACTACAGCATCATGAATTTGATCCTCACTGGGTTCCCCACATTTGTGGCTATATATCATGCTAAGCACAGTTTATAATAATTATGTAAGCATAGGAGATAGGAATATACATCTGCACAATATGATATCATTCACTCTAAGCTTAATACTAAAATTTTAGTCTATAATACATAATTCTCTGATGAAACGATATTCATATTCAAGGTTTGTTTTCAATATGAAGAATAACCAAGATTCAAGAAGTTTTTACAGACCAATTCACTATGTGTTTTATAAGTGCTCCTCAAATTGACAATCTCAAATTTTCTACTAATGTTCCTCAATTCTCCTTATGGGATCAGGTGCATAAGTGAAGCTAGTATAAACTGCAGCACCTTGTGGTTTTCCTTTATTGACAAAGAAGGTGTCAGAGAACTCCCCATCAGAGTTGCTTTATCAAGAAATATTTTCACACTAGTTTGACTGCTGAGAAATAATGATTTTTTTTTTTAAATATCCAAAACACACCAGAAAGATGCTAAAAATGGTCAAAAACTCATCCAAAATGTTTGAGCATGTCCATGCTAATTTGATACATTTTTGCTCAGCTAAAACAAGAAACACTTTGAATTAAGTACGAAAAGCACAAAATCCTGCTCCCCACTGTATATTGGAATTTGCTTGGTACATGAGTGGTGGTATGATTTTGTCGGTGTATCTAGCATTGCTGAAATAAACTGATGCAATTAGTACACTAGAGGCCATTTTTCTGTCGCTGTTACCTGAAGATATAGTTTTATTTTCTCTCTTTTCTAGTAGATTATACATTATGAAGCCTGAAGAATGGATTGGTCCAAATGTGTTAACAAAAAGAAGACAAAGAAAGAGTTAAATCGTTGGAACAAAATTTAGAATGTCTTATCAAAGTTATTGACGATATATTTAGCAAAACGATTTTTACCCTACTACAGGGCTATTTGGTATTGGTGGGGTCTTTTAGACACCCTTTCTTATCTAAATTTTGTTTAAGAATTTTCTTTAAATCAAAAACCAAAAATTACCTTATCTTTACTACCGGCTTGGTTATATTCTGAGTTTTAGTCAATAACTATATATTAAAAAATTTTTTAAAAAACCATTAAAAAAAAAAGAAAAGATTTTTTGAAAAATATAACTCTTCTCTGGTTTAAGGCCTGTGGAGAAAAAACTACTGGCTGTAAACATTTATAATTTTAATATGTTGTGACCATACCGCTTGGGAGTATTCAGTGTAAATTTAGTAATGTTATGTTCACTAGTTTTTATCATTATTAACATTATTGTTGAGCACGAAAATTGGGCATTATTTCAATTATTTGCTTCTACTCTGTTTCAATTTTATTTTTTCATTTTAGATTATTCAACTTCTGAAGTCTAAATACCAGGTATATAAATAATAAAGATTAGAATCATAAACGATCATGGTTCAACATAGCAAGAAAATGTGATTTCAATAAATAAAAAAAAAACTAAAAGTGCAATGGCAAAAGCATAGAGCCTACATACTTGAAAGTTTCAAAGGAGGCTTTCATGCCTTTGGCTAAAAAGCCTAGTATGGCCAATGTGGAAGTAGTTTGATGTAATTTTGAGATTTAGGCTGATTTACAACTGAACAAGCTGTGAATACAAAAAAACTTTACCTAGAAAAAAATTAACTGTATGTAAAAAAAATGATTTGCGGGTAAAATTAATAAACAAAATATGAAGCTACTGAGGGAGTAAGTACTTAGAATTAATAATATTGTTATTTATATATAATGGTAAGAACACCGTCACAATTGGGATTTTTAAGTATAGAGCCAATTAGCCCAACAAGACAGGGCTATTTTTTTTTGTCAGCATTACTTTTTATTTAAAACATCAGAGATTTTTTTTCATACCATCCTTGGAGGGCCTCAGGTAATGATACAGTTTGATGTACAAATGATAAAATGTCAGTAATAACTTTACCAGCTATTGCAAATAGAACTAAAAAAGCATGCCCATATTATCAATGTCTATAAGTTATTAGATTTGGAAAGCTCAAGGTTTTTTAACCTTATGATTTGAGGGATTTGTGTTCCTGGTGAATGTCTTGGACCTTACTCCACCATGCAAACTAATTGGTCCATAGTATCAATCTGGTACAATAGTTTTATAGCCTTTAATCACACGTGTAGTTCTATCATTTTCTAAACTAATGAATGAATCCTTCAGCTTTGGCTACTCTTCTCAATTACTCAAATATGTAAAAGTGGTTCCAATCTTTAAAAGTAAATCCAAACTTCAAGTGTGCAATTATTGTTCTATTTCCCTCCACATAATTTCCAATAAAATCTCAGAAAAACTCATGCACCTACGATTAAATATCTTCCTCAAAAAAATAATTTATGAACATCAGTTTGATTTCCAAGAAGGCAAATCAACTTCTCTTGCCATACTGGACTTCTACACCAAATTAGTTAATTGGATCAAAAAAAAAAAAAAAAAAGGATTCCCCTGTTCCTTTTTTTTTTTTTAGATCTTGCCAAATCTTTCAATACTGATGATCTCAGCATTCTTATCAAGAAACTGAGCCACTATGGCATTAGAAATGTTCTGCTTGATTGGTTCTGATCTTATATAACTGACTGAACTCAGAAATTCTGCATAACTGGTCAAATTCCTGTAAAGTAATATTCGGTGTTCCACAAGAAAGTGTTTCTTTTGTATGTAAATGACTAGCCTCTGACATCAAAGTCCCTTAAATCTTATCAATCAGCAGATGATACCAGAACCCTTTTCTCAGGTAATAAACTAGAACATTTAGAATTGGTGCTCAATAATGAACTAGTTAGAATATCTGATTGGTTGATCATTAGTGAAGTCTTTTTGTTTTCAAGTCAGATCTCATTTTATTACTTTCTCTTTTATCATTTTGAATTCAAATTGTGGGACTTTGTAAAATTACCTCATATTTATCAACATTAATTATCTAAAAACCATCATTGCAATTAATCTATTTTAAGCTCATCAACTTTTACATTGTAATAAATTGTCTATATAGAGCAATTGGAGGAAATGAAACGGTTTTCGACCAAGTGTCCTGAGCAATTCTTATAAAATTATAATTTAGCTTTTGTTGATAAGGATTTTTTTTTCAATTGTACTTTCAAAACTGACTATCATGAATATGTGAATTGTTACAGAAATAAAATTTGAATTGAATCAATAATGCTGAGAGAGGTTTTAAATGCATATTCCCAATATGAGGGCCACCAAAGTAATGACCATATTTATCCTTTAATTTTATCTTCAAAACTAGTGCATCCAATGTCCTTCACTGGATATCTGATTTTATGAGATCCTTTGATTGAAATATGTTGATGGCTACATAAAGTGGTACGAAATTCCTATACTTTAATTTCTTTAATAGTATGAATCACCATGAAATTCCGTCAAGAAAAATGAAGAAAACTCACCTCGCTTGTTTCCGTTTTTTTCCTTGCACCACTACCCTTTGAAAAATGTTCGCCCTTCAATGTAGAAGACAACAAGTTCTTAGGTTCCTTTGTAAGAGCAAAACTATTTGTGTTTAATGTCTCATCTCCAAGATAATGGATAACAACCTTAGATTCATTGTCAAACAAGCGGTACACATGCTTCTGAAAACCATTATTCTGTCCTTCTTTTGTTATTAAATAGAAGAAGCTCTTCCTTAGAGCTGGGCACCGGTTTATTGTCATTATTGATGTACCTCTGTTGCACCAACGGTAACCATCCTTTCGCCAACTGTCAATATCTCTGTGTGACTCAGCTCTGTACAAGAAGATCTCACCTCCAGATGGAAGTATAGGTACTTTGGTTTCAAAATTTTCAATAGGCAGATTTAAGAGATCCATAGCCTTTTGGGTTTCCAAACCTTTGTGAATCATTCTTCTAAACGTTTTCATTTTCGCTATTAAACCAAGGGAAAGTGATGCTTTGACTTGAGATAATAATGGTAGATCGATATTTAAAACTTCATGTTAATTATGATACATAGATTATCAGCTACTGGACTGAGAAAGTGAGGAGATATAGGTGGATTTTTCTAAATAATTAAAAACCAGAACAACGGTTTACACTCGACTTCAGAGAAAAAAGGTCGGTTTAAAACCAGTGCAACAAATTTTATTTGATGGCCAGGCTTAGACTAGTGAAATTTATAAAATTAGATAACATCAATTTTGTAGTTGTTTTTTCTGTAACAAGTTTTTTTTTCCTCTTCTGAATTCTTAGAATAGGTAATGAAAAAGTAGATTTGGACTTGTCTGACAGAGTGCATTTGAATGACAAATACTGAGCGAATGAAAGTTTGTATTGCATTTATCACTGATGGTATATTAAATGGTATGAGGAGCTTTTTGCTCAATTGAAAACACAATTAGAATAGGGAAAAAAGATTTGATTTCAAATTGATTCTGCTTACTCATTTAATAATCAAATCTCAACATATAAAAATCATCTATGATTTTAAGAAATTTGGAATGATAATTCATTCAAAAAGCAGAATAATTCACCATTTATAATTTAGGAATAGAATTTGTATCTCATTAACTCATCAGCATAATAAGTGACAAATGTTAAGTCTCTAAAATTGTCAAGATAATGAGAAAAAACTAATTTTGATTGTTTCATTGGATTTCATTAAACTCTTTATTGAGAGTGAATATCATATACTTTTCTAACACCAATTTACACTGTTTTTTTACAGACAAAAAGTAAAAAAAGAAAATATATTTCCAGGTCGCAGAAGGGTGAAAAAAATAATTTGGATGCCTAATGAAAATTTATGAAAGTGGCAGTCAGATATTTTCCAAAACAATTTACATTTAATTCAGTTCTATCAAAAATGACTGCACAGGAAATCAGCACAGCTGATTTTGTTATTGTTTGTACTTCTCATTGATGATGAGATGAAATGAAAAATGTAGGATTGGTAGAATCAGAAATTTTGGGGAATAGCAAAAAAGGACGTTTATTTTTTAATCATATAAAATAGCAAGAAGATTTAATTTATTTATATCAGGCGTGAAACTAATTTAAGAGAAATATATGTATCGATATTCATCAAATAAAAATAGATAAGATAGCAATTTACAAAAAGCCCTCGAAATAAATCTGATGACCAGGAATGTTATCAATTAATTATTGAGAATATAATGTTTATATTTTTCCAAGATTATACGCATAAAATACGATGAATATTTTTTTTTAAACTGACCCTATTGAACAGGAAAAAGTGAACTGAAAAAGACCTAATTTTCGCTCTAATAAGATAATCAGTATTAAAAGAAATTCAGGTTTACGGTTTGTTTTTTCAAATGATTTTAGACTAAGCATTAGAGATAAACAATAATTTTTCTTGAATCGGCAGTTTTGTGTGACGACCATCCCCAAAACAAAGGAAAGATTATAAAAGTTAACAAGAAAAACTTACACGGTGTGTCACGATAAGCTTTAGATAATTTTCTGGTATTTTCAATATAAAATAATTATATCAAAATATATCATAAACCAGCAAAATAAAACCGAAACATTCAAGTCACGAATCTCAAGTTCACGGGATTTTACACGACACCGATCCTCTCATCTTCCGGAAGTGAAGCGGGGTGAAAAATAACAAAAACCTTTGCTTGTTATACATTGATAAACATTCTTAAAAAGTGTTTTATATTTTGTGGGATATGTTCATTGGGGAAAAAATGTGGCTAACATCTTTAAAAAAATTAAATTCCCGATATGTATTTTTATTTCTAATCTCCTCTTGGAGGGAAAAAAAATTCTCACGGGTCACGTGATTTAGTAGTTCACTCGAATACCCAACGTGATAAATGTTCCCAGTCCGTGACGCTTGCACAGATGAGAAATTTCTCTCCTAACTCCCCTGAATTTCAGTGTAAAACTTACAGAATAGAGCAATGAATTGAAAACAGTGAAATCCTATGCCTAACAGTGTTTTATTTCAATATCCGACCGCAAGAACTATTCAATTTTGTTAATGCAGAAAATGCCGAAGAAACTGGTTCAAATGTGGTGTCGACGATAAAATACTTCTGTGGTGATTGTTTTTCTGTTAACCTACAGCCAGCATTTACTGCTATTCAATTGCATCAGAATATTCATTCACTCTGATGAATGTATAAATCCTATCCGTGATATCACGGGTGTGGCGTCTTGCTGCTTATAAAGGTAAAAAAAAAACAATGACCTATAGAACAGCGAGTTCGTACGAAGTCATTAAATGTGCTTTAGGTTTAATAACCTCGCATACACCCACTACTAGGCCATAGTATAAAAGTAGTTAACTAAAGGGTAAAAAAAATAGATTAAATAGGGGGCATCTTTGTTGATCACCACCACCACCACCAAAGTACCAACGTTCCTAAAATTAAAGTACGGAAGCCTGAAAAGATTAGCTTTCCATAGGAACAAACAAAAAAGACCTAATGAATATTCGTGAAAAAAACCCGGAGGGAATAGCCCTAGCCAAGGCTGCACACACACAATGCATGTAAGGCACTGTGTACCGGAAGGGTCACCAAACTAAACAAACACATTTTAAATAATCATCAATATTTACAATGGACACCTTAAACTACAAGCAAGGTAAAACAATACACACATAATTTCTCGAAGTAGTAAAATCAATTTCGGGGCCCCTGCCCCTCTTATCACGGGCCCTTGGTCTATGTCAACTGTCAAACTCAGACGACACAATAACACGGGCGGTGGAATGTTCTTGCAGGGGGGGGGTGCCCCCTCCCAAGATTATAAGAGTTGGGGGGCGGACGGTGAGATGACACCCACGCATTGCTTGCAGGTATGTAGATGCTAAATCTCAAAATATAGGGAAAGTAACTTCTCAAATTCGATTCAAGTTGATATCAAGCGTTGAAAGGCCTTTCCTAAGAGTTTCATTTTTGTTAAAAATGAAATCTTCAAGTAAAAAATGCCGCTAACTTTTTTTTCTTTCGTCAAATAATAAACAACATAACTTTTATTTGTGCTTGTATTCTTTTCTTGGATTCTATTTGACTGTTCTTCTTGATTAACATATAGATCAAATAGTTTTTCTTAAAAGTGAAATGATTTCATTTAGTTATTAATTATTACAGTGTTCTTGTGATTCATGTATAATGGTGATTGTTAGCTTTGTCTAAATCCAGTAGTGGTTCGAACGTTGATTTTCTTTTTTGCACCACGGACCGGTTCAATATTGACAATATTTTTACGGACCACCTGACGGAAGGGGCCGTTTTCACAATCGCTATATGGGTGAAAGGTCAATTGTGACACATAAGTGATACACTCAATTTCGTTTTTCAAAGGGTTTAGCTAACGAACTTATTAGATCTTAAGAAACATATCGATAGCAGCCCGGCACCGGTCCACAGCCTTGAGGTTGAGGAATAGTGTGACCATCTCTAAACTTGAAAAAAAGATACTCTAGCTCAGGTCTGCGGATGTATCCCTCTGGAAGTCCACAAACGGTATAGCGGGGGTGGCATTAGTTACAAATACAATGTTGTGTATGGACTATTCGGTAGGGCTTAGTAACGACCCCTAGCAGCAAGCATTGGATGAAAACAACCCCTCGCGGGCTTAATAAAATGTTGCGATCACTGTGCCAGAAGGTTAAAAGCGAAGAGAAATCGGTCATAAATTGAAGTAATTAGATGAGATATACCTAAATGTTGTTGTAATTGTTGGTTGCACATACCATAACATGATCGGATAGGAAAGATTGTCCTTCCACATCTTACTCAGACGAGGAATGAAAACGTTCGGAGCAAGTGGACTCCGAATGGAAAATATGTTAACATTTCTAGTGAAGATTGTTTTGTTTTGTTGTTTTTTTTTTAAATTCAAGAAGTATCCATTCTTCGAAATTTTGGGAAAAAAACTTTTTTTCATTTGAAGAGACCCCCCCCCCTCCGCTTACTCATTTTTCAATTACGTTTTTAAATTACGGTATCGGAGATTTTTAGATCTAAAAATTGGCATATTATCCGATTTTAATAAAATTTTCGATACTTATTTATTAAAGGACAGATTTAAAGGAAATTTTTTTCATTCCAACAATAACATTAGAAAAAGGGTTTTTTTTATGATCTCTACCCCACTTTTTATTATTTTGATGATACATTGTTTTTTTTACACATCTGACAGATAAATCACTCGAGATATTAATTACGGCTGCCTCTTTGAAAAAGCGCTCAGAAACTGCTCAAACTGAGTGGAATCGATAAAAAGAATAAAAAAAATCTTTAAAAAAATATTTTGTGGAACATTTTTTCTCCAGATCAAGAGCCTAAATTATAATTAATCAAATAAAAATAAAATGCTCTGAAGAAAAATATTTGACTCCATTTTCCTAGGTTTTTTTAAATTCCCAAATTAGACTTCCAGTTTGAGCAGTTCTGGAGTACTTTTCTAAAGAAGGTAAATATAATTGATATCTTTAAGGATTTATCAGTTAAAAGTGTAAAAATCGATGAAAACAGCAATGTATAAACCATCAAAATGGTAAGAATCATACAGAAAAAGAAAAAAATTTTCCAGATTCATCCCTTAATAAACAAGTATCAAAATTTCATTAAGAACAGATAATATGGTGATTTTTGCTAGATTTTTAAATTTCTCAGTTGTGGGTTTTCAATTGAAATGGTATTCATGTCTTTAGCTTAATTTTTAGTCAAAAATTTTCACCGGGACCTCGACACCTAAGATAGAAAAAAGCCTTTAATTGGCATAAAAGATTATATTATCATTAAAATCTTTGTGTTATCATTGAGAAAGAAGGTTAGAAAAAAATTCATCCATATCAGAAGTTTTTCAGACATTCCGAAATTTCTGTTATGTAAAACGCTATTTTTATATAATGATAGTGTCTTAACAGTATAAAAATATAAGAATTTCAAAAAGTCAAGATCCCTAGGTATTTTTGAAGATTATATCAATTCTGCTATTTCCAAAGCAACAACATAAAACAAGAATAAATAAATAAAAATAATAATAGTATCCCTGAATATTCAAAAGAAATTTTTCACTAACTCTACAATTTCCAATATTTTCACACAAAATCAAATTTAGTACTAATCATAATAGTTTAGACCAGTGATTCATGACGTGGGACATTTTAGAATTTGAGTGAAAAGAGCAAAAAGTGTCCTGTGGCTCAAAACTGAGTTTTGTTGAGACTTTACTGATTCAATCGAAGTCTTCAGTTGCATTAAAAAAAAAATATTGTTTGCTTAATTCTTGCTCCAGTTCAGCAAAGTCCAAGGAATTTAGAGAAGGATTTGCAAAAGCATTGCACCGAAATGCAGAGGAAACTGACTACAAAGGGAAAAGCTGATGTTAATAGACCTGAGATGACAGGAAATCATGAACCTAGCACAATTATCATCATAGATAACTGCCCACAAGATGCTGATATTCTTGCATGAGAACCAACTTCAAGATGTTCACACAAACCTCTGGATTGCATTAACTCTCATCTCATCTTACAGTTGCTTCTACTGGGCAAAGCTTTTCAAAACTTGAACTTGTCAAAACATACCTACATCTATCAATGGCTTTAAGTGGTTCTGCTCTAATCAGCATTAAAGCTTGCATGGAAGCTGTCATATGATGACCTAAGAAATGATTTTGTAGACAGGATATGCAGACGTGCTTCTGCACCCAGTGCATAAAAGTTTTTCTATTTCCTGTTCTATATAGCCAGTGTGTAGTGATCTTTCCTGGGGAAACTTCTCTGGTATGCAGCTTTCTGGAGGCAGATACAGTGGTTTGTTTTGTACCAACATAGGAAGAACAGGGTAGTTAGCATGAGCAGTGATAGTCACCATGTTTTCTGTATAATAACTGTGCTGATATATTTACATCTTTGTTGTGTTCCTTTTATTATGTAGCTAATTGTTAAGGAAATTGAAATTTCTATTTGATTTTTATCATTATTTTCATCCTAATGAGACCTGAAGATCCAATTTCTGGCCTCAACTGCACTTGGTAGGAAAGCTCAATAAATTATAGATTTAAGGATGAGACAATATGCTAAAGAAGCTCTGTTGAGCCTCCCACAACTGCTGAAAAATGCCTGTATACTTTTTTTATTTGTATATATTCTATATTCATTTCTGATAATAAATGTTTTGCTTTATTTTCTTGAATAGCAAAAATTGCCCAGGAGGTATATGGTCATAGCAATGAAGGCATCATATGTTCTCAAGCAAGCCACACCCTTAAACTGGCTCAGAAAGTGTTGGTAAGATGTGCTATGTGCCCAATGAAAAATGACATCTGTGGGGACCCCCATACACATACGAAAAAAAAACATTATAGAAAAGTATATTCAATTTGAATTTCATAACCTTTGTGCCATTACATTGGTAATATTTGGTTTGTTATTGATATAAGAGAAAGTCCATTATAATGGTTAATGGCTAAAAGTGGCTATATCCCCCCATAGATGGCTTTTAAATGCTAAAATTGGCTAGATTTAATTTTGCAATAACTGTATAGCTAAAATGTTATATATATATCATTATTTTGTTAATATCTGATGCATATGCTGTCTAATTATACCACATATAAATATGAATGAAATAAATATTTATTCATCCTTACTATAATTTGAGAAATCTCCGTGTTTGCATGAGTGTATATGTACCAAGGTAGATCAGCAACTGACCGTTGTACCAAGTTGATATTTGCCAGATGTGTTGGTCTGTGCACCAGACATTGCAATGACAAGTTTAAAGTCGTTTAGATCAGTAGTTCTTGATAGGAGGGGGAGATCGATTTACAATATAAAATATCAATCAGAAAATAGATATGGCCTTTTGCCCGAATATTCTATGTCATCAGCATTCATGAGCATGGAGAGAGAAAAGGAGAGTGAGAGTAAGAATCAGGGTTTTTTTTCGGTCAAATTTTCGTATAGAACAAGATTCAATTAAATTATAGTGAGGAAGGCGTTATGGCTTTTTAAAAAAGTTCTGTTGCCATTAACAACATTAGAATAAAAAAAAGAGCAGTTTCTCATTATTTCAAGTTTGGACCTTCCATTATTATGATTTTATTATATGCAGTTTTGATAAGGAAGTATAATTCATTTGTCACCTTCCAATACATTACAAATTGAGAGATGAAATTTGTCTCCATTTCTTTCAATCAGTGGCAATATTTTTCAGAATATTGTAATCATACATTGTTTTGAATCTTGATACAGGTAGTTTGTGAAGATGTTTGCATTACCCGAGGTCATCATTGTTTACAAAAAGCAGGGAGGTTTGCATTTTTCCCGGAAATCATTTGCAATTAATTGGTTCTTCGAAATAATACCTCATAGCTAGTTGGCATGGTGCCTCGTATGGTAGTCGAAGAAAGTGTCTAAAAGTCACCACCTTGAAATTTCCATATCTTGACTCAAGAGATTTTCATTACTATTTCCATATAATTCTTTGTTTTCCTTGTTCTTGTCATTCCAAAATCTCAATCGCTTTCGATGGACTCTGTCAATTTTATTAGTCTGATCTTTTGTTAGTCCACATGTTGACATATTGTAAGTTAATATAGTCTTGACTATTATTTCATAAAATTTCATCTTCTCAATATGCACCCTATGCTTTAGCCAAATCTTTTCTGTTGATTTTATTCTTCTCCTTATGTCTTCATAATCTCCAAGAAAACTACCCAATTTTTGAGTGTTCCTCCATTCAGCTTCCTCATTTTTAGATTGTCCCTCCCTGTAATTGTTCACTGTTTGTCATCATAAATCATCTTAGTGGATGAACTGGATACTCTACAGTAGCTTTATTCGGTGTTAGTGTTTAGCTCAGCTCCCAGGTCTTTGAGTGCTCTTTCAAATGCTACATTTAAGAAAACGCCTGATATTGCATCAGTAGTGATTTTTTGTTTATTGTATCAAATGCACTGGAAATGTCTAGACCAGTAATATTTACTGATATATCTTGATATAGCATAGTTTTTGTAACAATGAATCTGTGTTCCCCAAAAATGTCAGTTGAGGTGCAGTTTTCCCTACAAGCAAATTGACTCTGATAAATGTGCTTCTGTTTTCGCTTTAATTCTGTCAAGTTTTTCTGTTGAGAAGATTTTGCAGATAGAGTTCAGATTTAATGGTGAAAGATTCTTTGGTAGTCCAGGAGTTTTATTTGGTTTGGGTATCGGTAGCAGTATTGAAAGTCCAAAATGTATTTTTTCTGAATGATGTTCGAAGATATAATTGAAGTTATTTGCTATTTATTCAAAAAGCACATCAGGTCCATATTTTATAAGCTCAAGTTGAATTCGATCCGCTCTCATTGCTTTGTTGTTCATTCTTTTTGCAGCATATATCATTTCATCTGTCGTAATTTTTCTATTTTGATTTCTGTATGTTCCAATATTTTCTGTTCGAGAGTCATCGAATGGATACTAGAAATGCTCTTCAACAATTAGGTATTTTTCTCCTTTTTTTACTACTACTTTGCCTTATTCATTATGTACTTTATTCATGGTTTCTTATTTTGGGTTTCTGATGCATTCAACTGCTTTGCAAAATCTTTTGTCATGCTGTGCATTTAGATAAAGATATTGACAACATAAAAATGAGATACTATCATGGCTTCTTGTTCTTTTTTAATTTCTATCAATATTCGATTTCTTGGTTTTCTCTAATGTTTCCATATTTTCTGAAGAATTTTTGGAGTTTATTTGTAATCAAATACCTAATTCTTCATTTTTGTTGTTCATGTATTTTCTATTGACACCAAGTTTAATATATTCAATAACTTCTGCTTCAAAATTGTTTTTTATATATTATTCCACTTCTTGTTTGAGTATTTTTTCAACATTCAGCTTGATTGCATCTGGGTATTGTTGTTTCATTTCCTTGTCATGTATAAGTTTTGGGGAAATTAATTTTTTTATGATTCTGTTTAACCTTATATTTTTATGCACATTATACCAGTCTATATCAATTGCTGTTTTCAAAAGTCAATGATCTGAATCTGTGAAAGTACCTTAATATCTTCTTGAATCTCTTAATAAATGTTAGCACCGATTTTCAGTAGAAATGAAATCAATTATTTTTCTTACGTATTGGATTTTACCTGTCGTATTATTTTCATGTATTTGTTGCCATTTGACATTGAATGGGGAAACAAGTATTTGTCAGAATAATATTATTTGTCTCAAACAATTCAATTGAGTGTTCTGTTTTCATCGCATTTTCCTTTCGAATAATTGCATATGCGATATCTATCGTTTTTTTTCACCTATTCTGGCATTCATATCACCAAAATAGATTAATTATTTTGTAATTTATTGATAAGACTATTGAGATTTTCATAGAATTTTCACTTCCTTGAGGCTTCTATTAGTTCCAATTGTGGAGCATAGACATTTATAATTGTTATCAGGTTTCTTTTGTAAATTATATTCAATTCGAGTTGATACCTCTTTTATTTTCTCTATGTCTGGGTTTAGTTGTAGAACAGCAATTCTCTCGCATACTTTCCACTTTCTTTGTATTTGTTTTTCCCATCTTTTATTGATTATTAATCCACATCCATTTTATTTTGTTGAAAAACAATGAAAGTAATTATCTTTTATTTCCATTTCACATCTATCTTTTATCTTCGCTTCTTGTATACATCCCACATTCACCTTGTATCTTTGGCTAGATTTTCCTTAATTTCTTTGATTAGACCTCTTACATTGAAAGTTTTGATCAAAAAGTTTCAATTCAAAGATCACAGATCTTTGAAATGAAACTTTAGGCATGGTTGTTTTGACATACAATTTGTTTTTTGAGGGGTAGACTTTGAATGAATAAAGTTTTTTTTATTTTTTTTTCACAATTTACTCTGCCCATGTATAAATTTGATAATTACCAGATATGGTAGTCTACTAGGCATTGCAGTGTTAAGTTTGAATCAACGGTTCTCAAGTAATCTAATAAAAATGAATAAAAGACAGATCTTCTATCTAAAATTATAGACATAAAATATCTAAATTGGCAACACTGAAGAAAAGTAACCGAAATACTTCAACGCCGTAGTTTCGTACTACAGAAGGGAAATTATTTTACATGATTTTTTTTTAATGGTAAATATAAAAAGCAGTATCCTTAGATCGAGAACAACAATGTTATTAGAAGAACAGCTTTTGTTAATATCTGACCAATAAAATATAAACTGACATTTTCGGAGCTGTTATATGAATTTTTGGATAGTATACAGTTACCTGGGAATGAAATCTAGCCAATTTTAGCCATTTTTAAAGCCAGTCATTGAAAAATCTGGGCACTTCCAGACATTCAAAATGTCTGCTCTCCTATAGTAACAAAAAGCTAAAGATTGCATCAACTTATTTGAAAGAAAATGTTGTTTCAATTTGTATTTCACTCTAATGTTATATGATTTTGGAAGTAGATATGGTCAAAAACTTGAAAATTAAATTGAGTCGTAAATTTTATGGATAATAGAATTTACTTCTTTTTTTTTTCTCTTTAAGTACCTTAGATTGTGAAGTTCAGAAAATTATACTCAATGCTTATTTTCATGTTCATATATTTATAGTTCTGAGAACATTCATTATAAACATTAAACAAAAAATAATAAAATCAACAGCACTGTGTTTGTTGAATAAATTGTTTGTTTTCGTTAGAAGATACATTCATTATGTTTTAATGAACAAAGTGTTTTTTAAAAAAAAAAACTCTGCATACTCAAGAATCAATGATACAAGCTTAGCTGCACTAGATGTGAACTCACTTGCTTCAATTAAATCTGAAAGGTAAACAAGACAGGATTCATTTCTCCAGACAATATTATTTCAAAACTAAGTACCCCATTTTAACTCCCTTAGAAGTGCAAGTGAATTTGTCATCAGTTTTTATGTATGTCACAGTTATTCTTGTATGATATCACTGGTTTTTGATATGGTCATTGTCATCGTTTTTAAATATGAAAACCAAAGTCAAAACTCAATAGTAGGAATTTGGCAATATGCCTGCTGTCATAATAAGTAGCTCAGGTCAGAATGGGGGATGTCCTTTTTACCTAAAAAGTAAAATCTGTTTGCAATGCTTTAAAGCATTCATTAGCTTCCTCACAATGACAATATACAGAAAAATTGTATCATTTAAAGTGCAGTTGATTTCTCAACTGGGTTTTTTTTCTACATTACCAGTCATGCATTATCAGAAATCACTAATTTTGTATCAACTTACCAATTACCTAACTCCAGCATTGGAAAAAAAAAAAAAAAAAACTTCTAAATCTTGACTAAGAACAAAGATCACTTTTCAATGCTAGATCAGAGGCTTTAGGAGCTTGATGAATTTGGACAAAAACTCCTGATGTCAACATTCTTGTGACTGAAAAGAGGAGTTTCTCCACGATAAAACATACAAAGAATGTAAACCGATCAACAATAGCGCAAGAAGGATTGAACAGACTTGCTCTCGAGGCAATTGTAAACAATGTTCTCAAGAACTTACAACTTACTGATGTTTGGAAAAAATTGTTCCCAAGAAATTATGTAATGCGAATTTTTTAATTTTAATTTCTGTTAGACTGGTAAAAAATAAATTTCCTTATTCCATAACTTTTTTTCGCAGGGGCCTCATAATACCTGTGGCTTAGGGGCCTACAAAATCTTAATTAGGCATCACCATTTCTTCAACAACTGATATAGCCAGCTAACCTGACACTACAGATAGCTTTGACATAGGTGCAGCCTTCCAAAGATTCACAAGGAACTTGACCTATCACTAGCAGCCAAGACTTGTTATTCCACCAATTGAATCATTAGTGGTAGATATAATCAGCACACTATCAGGCAAATCATGTCAGGAATACAACCCAATACTCTTCACCCAATGTAAATATTGTCAGCTTGTTTCTACAAGATGCTTCCAAGTAAGACCAGATATATACTGATAAAAAAAAGGGCATGGCTATTAGATAGCTACTGTTGTTATAGATGGTAAACATCTGTTTCCAAAGATTTTTCAGACTACCATCCCCACTTTCAGAGCATACATTTCATCAGCACTATCCATATAGACGGTCAAAAATGATACATTGAAAATCAAATTGAAATTATTTTGAAAAATTTTAGCATTTTTTTATAACCAAAAATATAATTGTACAAAAGTATAAAATTATATGAATAATTGATATAAACATAAAAAATGATTAATATGAAAGATGGGTCTGATGTTATGAGATTTATTTTTCTGGTCTTCCAATGATCCCCTACTTCTATTGCCCCCCTTTTAGCACTCCCAACGGGATGGTAACACCCACTATGGGAATCACTGATCTATATTGAACACTTACAAAAGAAAAAAAGTTGTCATGGTTGAACTTATAAATGATAACCAGATGCAACTTTCAAATGGTGTTCAAAAAACCCATCAACATCAGATGGCACATACAAGACACTCTACTCCTAAATGGCTACCTGTGCTATTGGGTAATGTAAAAAGTTGGTCTGGTTTATCAAAAATAAAAGATGATGCTTAACATTAACTTCATCGAACATATTTACTGTTTTGGTCAGCTATCTTTCAGCAAAACTCATAATTCCTTCCTCCAAACACTTTTTCTTTCTCAGAAAATAACTGCTAGGTGCCTTTTGCAATCTCTAAAGGAATTGAAATTTTTCCTATAAATAGAATTCTCTAAAAATTGGAATAAATGCTAATTCAAAGGTGCAATATATGGTAGATAAGTGAAAACTCCCCAGCCAAACAATAACAATTGTTGTCTTGTCAACTAAGAAACACATGGTCCATTATTAATTCTGGATGCTTTTCATCAATTGCTGCTTTCCGTTTGTCTAATTGGGAGTCGTACTTGTTCGAATCAATCATTTGGTTCTTCAGGATAAGCTCATAATATAGGACTCATCACTGTATAAGGTAGCCATTTCACTGAAGTTAGGTTTCCATTAATGAAACAAAACAAGCTGCACATTAAAAATTCCGAAGAGAAATCCAACTAATCCTAGGAAAGATATGAACAATCCTACTCGAAAATATGGAAACTGAAGGAATCAAGATGTATGGTATTATTATTGAATATCTTATTAGTAAGTCAAGTGTGAAAATTAATACCAAATGGAAAGTGGAGAAAAAACACACCAACCTATCTGTAATACTTGATGTCTTAGCTTTTCTTTTTCTATCAATAATCCATAATTAGTCTGGCTCCGATCAATCATTATTTTGTTTGGACGCTGTAGCCAGTCTCTTGTAAGAAAATATATAAGCAACTTATTTCTGACAGGAAATCTTTAGGAGAAAAATGAGAAATTATCAGTAGATATTTTTACTAGACAACTATGACACTTGGCAGAAAGAACAATGCAATGCTAGGGAGAACAGTCAACATTTGGTTCTAAGATTGAAACAAACAATATTCAATATATATATTCATGTATGTTGTAGAAGCACAATAAGCAAATATAGTCTCTATAACTTCAAGAATAATCATTAAAATTTCTAATCTCGTTTGGATAATTGAATTCCTAATTTGTATTCTTGGTGTTATCACATTTCGGATGATCCATTCTTTAGCCTTTAGCAGTTGTATAATATAATTCCTAAGGGAACAGGTGTGTATAGGGGGACCTTATTTCTTTGGAAAATGGCGACAGAAAAAAAATGGTCAGTAATTGATCAACTAGATCAGTTCAATTCAGCAACAATAGATACAGTCAAAACCATATAACCACCCATGTACCCAGGCGTTTCCAATCTATACACAGGGGTGTTCCCAAACATCTCCTTTGCCAAGCAAAGGAGACTACCCAGTGCAGAAATCTATACACTAGTTTGACTTACACACATGGCTGACAAGCTAATATATTCCACCTCTCAACTTTTTCACTATCCAGTGGTGCTCCCTGCCAATTATATTGTCATCATCATGGGGTTGTGCTTAGCAACCTAGACTAGTAGACCATTACAACTGCAGTGAGTTTGGTCCTCACTGGGTAGCTCACATTTTTGGCCTTGTGCTAACCTCAGTAAATATCATTTAGCTTACAATAATAGTCTCATGAACCAAAGATAATGTCATCAACAATAACCTGATATGTTAAAAATCTGCTACTAATTGTATAGTAAGTACAAATAAACATCGTATTCATCAACACCCCAAAACCAGAGGTCGTCTTACAGGCCAGATATTAAAACAAAGACCTTAAAATAATAGCCACTTCCAAAGCATGTGTGCGCATTTTTAACAAGAATCAACCCAAGATTTAAGATATATACCAGAAATCAACTAATTATCAGATTTCAATGGAAAAAATTATCATTTATGAATGAATTTTTTCAAGGGGATATTGTAAAAAATATTGGGGGGGGGGTATTTTCTAAGTAAATGAATTTATTCGACCCCCCACCACCACCTAATCAAATTTATGAAGTCTATAAAAATATCATTTGGACACAAAAAATATTTACATTTCCAAGTCCACAGAGAAATTAAGTCAGTTGAAATTCTATTAAAAACTTCCAACATCAGAAAATAAAAACTAAAATAAAACTTATGTTCAGAAAGTTTTTAGTGATGATTCATTTATTTTTTTTTAATGAAAATAATGGGTTGTGAAAAATTATCTTATACAAGATTTATTTTCAAAAAATTAATTGTATTGATAAATGCTTTAATTAGTTATTTATCCGTATATGCCAGACTATAAGACGAATAGTTTATAAACACATTTGGAAGACTATCACTCACAACTCATCCAAGTCCCATAACTGTCTTTATCGAGTTCGGGCAGACGCAGTGTAATATTTGTAGTTCTTTTTTTTTTAATTAAATGTTCGTCTTATACACCGATATATACGGCTTACTCGTATTCAAATTATATAATAATAACGGTATTTTTAATAGAGAAATGTACGGTTTAACAAAATCCAATGAATAGATGTGTGATTAAAAAAAAAAAAACAGAAAATTTTGTCGTATTACCAGATTTTTCCTGTTCATGAAACGATCGCACCAGCCTGCTGTACCTTTAAAATCCCTACTGTGTTCAGGGTTTGACCTTGCCCAATTCAGTGCATATGCTCTGATTTTATTTCTTGTCACGAAGTGGCAATCCTGCCACTGTTCGAGTACCCATTCTGCAACGTGATTTTCCAATTCTGGCCAATGACTGATTCCTCTTCTTATCGAACAATGTTTCTCGGGCATGATTCTTAAAATATCTTCATTCTTTCTCCACTCTCTTACCATCTTTTCAGTTATGTCAAATGTCCTTGCGGCAGCACAGTTATTAGATTCCTTGGCCACTTCAATGACTTTTAACTTGAAACTTGCTTCATACTTTCTTCGCTTTGCTGTTGGCTCCATGATAAACAATTTGATAACAAAATTTAAACTAGATAAGACTGAAGCTAGCAACAGACTGAACCGTGAATCGCTTCGTGACGGTACTTCACCCACCTACCGGCCACGCCCACCAGTTCAGTATCAGTTGTTTGGTAGTTTGGGGTCGTCTTATACCACCGATACGAGCTAAAACTATGAAATATAGACTGGAAACTAGGTCGCCTTGTCTGAATGTCGCCTTATCCAACGAGATGTATTTTTGTTCTAAGCTTGATTTAGACAACTTATTATTGAAAAACAACATGATAGTTATTTTATAAACTTTTTTTAGTTACTTTGAAAAAAAAAGTAGTTGAAACTATGAGAAAGAGCAGACATAACAGCTTGTTACTTGAAAAGCTGTTACTTGAAAAAAATAAAAATAAACCACGCGTTGTCGACACGAATTAACTAGAATGAATCATTAAACTCAGATATATCTAACCAAAATTCTATGATCTAAATGAAATGACTCTACGTGTTGAGCAATGTGATTAAACTTATTCTTCATTCAGATTAAAATCTAAAATAAATAACTAATTCCTACTCCAAATTAAAACCAACACAACTACAGTTATCTCCCTTGACATTTCGATCCTTAACCTGAACCAAAACAGAGAGGCGGCTTCATCGAAATTTATTTCCTCCCCCCAGCATTTGAGAAAAGCAAAATTTACTTACTACTCCTCTTGTCCGGGGCAAATTCAGCCTGTATATGGCTTTCAGCCACTGGATTCGCCTCGTTTCATCACCTGATTTAGTAACCTGAGGAATGTTACAAAAGCGAAACGGTTCCCGACAAGGACACTGTCTGTGGGTGAAACCCACATGGATCATGCAATACTCATCTCTCCATTGACCCAGCTTTCGTTGGTTGTTGGAGCAATTATAAACAGCGCAGTTTCGACCACCGCCTTTTTTGTAAGGCATTCCTTTTTTTTCTTTTCTTTTTTTCTCGATAAAATCCAAAATCAAGGAGAGAGGAAAAGGAGCTAAATATTTCCGTTTTAAGACGATCTTACTAAAATACAAAGATTTTTTCAGCCCTTCTATGGCTGACGTTTTCAGGAGCTCTTTTGTCTGTGTGAAGGGAGATAACTTTCAAATTACTAAGGTATAAATCGTAATAAACACAGTTACTTGTAGCACCCTCTCCTTTCTCGTATATTTATCAAATATAGGTGCCTCGTCTTAATGTAAGGGTTACCAAACTAGTCACACGGATCATTAATAGTGAATACGATCCTTACTGAATGCTCTATACTAGTGGGATTTTGCCAAACTGCACTTAGTAAATAAATAACGATATCAAGCATTACTGAGGTACGTACCGAGAGAAAAGTGAACGTGTGACCACACCCGCACCCATTATGCGTGATGTGTATAATTTAATGCTCTACAGGTATCCAGGGATTATTTTTTTCAAAACATGTTTTGAGGTCATTTTTGCTGTTTTATTAGCTCTAGTGGGGAGCGCACACACGCACAGCGAAAATAAAATATTCATCTAATTGTAGCTTACTGTAATTTTTTTTATCCCTGTCCATACTAAAAAAGTTCCAATCTTTTCTTCCCTACATCAATATTGTGTTGCAGTAAAAAGCAACTAATTAAAAATGAAAAAAAGAAGAGAGACTAGTCAATAATAATATTTTTGTTATGAGTGTCGATAAATCAGTAGAAGATTTTCAGTTTAACGATGAAAAGAAAGCATCTATTTTTTTTTTTTTTTTTTTACAAATATTCATTTTTTTTATCAGTTACATAGATCGAACATTTTACAGTGGAAATTTATTAATTTAGTTAAACATTCTTCCTAGCCGAAAGTGCATTTTTTAGGTAGGAAGGTCGTTTTGTACGCATCCATGATGTGAACAAAATTTAAACAAATTGATATTTTGGGGATGCAATAAAGGGAGGTTGTTCCGATTGTAATTTGTGTAGTTCCAGACTCGATGCTAATAACAGCACACAAAAAGAAATAAGAGAATTAATTAAAGAAGAGCAGAAGTGCATAGATTATATTGTTATTGCTTTGTCGAGTGAGTTAAATTGTTTTTATTGTTGGCGGTTAACTGTACAATCGGGGCTACCTTATTGTGCCATTTAAAAAAATATTTATTTGACATTTTGTTTATATTTTGTATGCATTTCAACCAACATATTTTTTTTAAAAAGTTATTTTCTATAATCTCTAGACGATGAATGAAGATAACTTGAAGCATCTCCAACTGATATCCGTCTTCCTTCGAGAAGAAAAAAAAAAACATTAAAAAAATTTAAATTACTTATGACTTGGTTATATTTTCACTAAGAATGTGTAGTAGTACTTGTCTGTAAGGCTCACTCATTGTAACAATAATCTATTTTGGTTTAAACCAAGATGAAAAAAATACGTAGATATTTACAGGTTTAATTTCCGAAAGTCGGCAAGGTCGGGATCTACGCTGAGCCGACTTGGAATTTGCCGACTTTTAGAAAGGATTAAAAACATAACGTTTATTTACCTTCTCTTCCAATGTATTACACTCCACGTACGCTTCTGTTGCAAAAATGTCTGCTGATTTCTTGTTACTACCCGGTGTTTTATGTAATAAACCATGACGCAACTTAAATTTATGCAGCCAACCATCAGAATAATGACACTCGTGTTCCAGTTTCAATTGTTCATGGAAAATTTTGGCTTGGACCACTAACATCTCACCCGATATTTTCATACCTTCATCACGACGTTCCCGAATCCACAGCATCAACGCTTTATCTAAATCTTCGCTTTTGCCATGTCTCATGGTTTTACGTATGTCCATACCTTCCCTTGTTTCACTACTTGCATAGAATTCCCGTAATTTGGTTTTCTGTTTTTTCAAATCGTACACAGTAGATGACCCAACACCATACATTTCACTGAGTTGGCGCACTGGCGTTCCTGATTCTAACCTCTTCAAAAGGTCCAATTTCTCATTTATACTCAACACTTTATTCTTACGTTTCCTTTCATTTCCACTAGGGACTGTTCCTCGGCTTTTGGAAGCCATATTCGCAATAAATTGATGAAAAAAAAAAAAAATGAAAATACTCAGGAGGTGTACTGAGCGCAGTACACAAAACACATGTGATTTCATAACAAAACGTCGCGAGCGCCACCAAAAATACAGTGGCAAGTATGCGAACTAAGCCAACAAATACGGACCGCCGTCGAATATCGAGAGATTTGCTGAGTATTTGAAATTGCTCAAAACCTGCCGGGTTTGAGGAGTTGCCGAGTTTCGGAAATTTTAATCTGTACCAAGTTTTGCTTAGTCTGTCAGAGGGCTACAGTTGGGGAACCCTCATAGGACGATTGAATTTCGTGGTCTCTGAAATAGACGATATTTCCAATCGGTAAACACTTAACAGCCCAACCTGAAGCCATCATAGGTGAAGATGACCGTTCTCCTCGTCTAAACCCAGACTATTACAACCTTCATGAAACCCTATTTGTCTCAACCAGTGGTCTTTAAACACGATCTACTCGGGGAACCTTTTCGATTATTACATTTTCTAGGGAACGAGGGAGTGTTACTTGAGATACTTGAGATATGGTGGACCGGGGAGGGGCCATCATCTGGTGCAGAGGTTTCCAACCTGGGAGACTGCATATGCGTCAGGTTCCACAAAGGTTTATTGGGGGTTCGGGGACACTGGGCATGTCTTTCAAATGTCTGGGGTCCGTGAGCTTGTTGAGTAGGCAATCCTTTCAAAAGCAGAGGTTTGAGTGTTCAAGCAGAGGTGAATGCTACTTGAGATAACCCTTCGAACATTTTGTGAGATTTATTGTTATATGATGTTTGTAAAAATGCACTTGTGGAGCTCGGGACGAATCCAGGCAAAAATGTATCAGTCAAAATGACACCTATATAGTTCGGACTAGTGCAAGTTACAATCGCATTCGGTCAAAAGGCATAAGCTCGGAATATCAACACTGTAGTTCGAATATTGTAACTGAATTGTACTACTATTTAACTGAAGTATCAACTTTTAATTTAAATAAGTTATATTTAAGGACAATTATTTTATAACTAAAATAGTATTTGCTTTGTGTGACTTTCGGGGCCACTTCAAAGTCTTTAAGGGTATTTTTTTTTAATTAAAAGGCATAATGATGTTTTTATCAGATTTCGCCACCATAAGAAATCGTACCATTTCTTTTTTCAAATTTATGTTTATACTTGAATTTATATGAATATGTTGTCGGATCATACCTTCTAATTAAAAATGATACTTTTTAGAGCCTACGTGTGACCGACTCAATGAAGTAAAATGACGAAAAATAAAACGAGCAAGATTCTCCTCCCGATAGTCATCTATGGGGCTAAAACATGGAACCTAGAGACTGACCCGCAAACTGAGAACCCTGCAACGTGCACACGAGAGAATCATGCTCAACATCACATTGAGAGACCACAAGACAGCACAGTGTATTAGGGAAAAACAGGTGTCTGAGACATTATAGAAACCATTAGGAAAATCAAATGGCGATGGGCTGGCCATGTTGCAAGAATGGCAGACAACCGATGGACATTACGACTCACAACATGGATCCCTACAGATCAAATGCGGAACTGAGGTCAGTAGAATATGAAATAACGAGGCGAAATGGACAGGTTCAGAAAATATTGGCTCCGCGACGCCCACGATAGAGAGTGGTGAATCTTGGGATTGGTCTATGTCCAACGACGGACGTTTAAAGACTGATGATGAACTCGATCTAAGCAGGATCCGGAAGTTCGTTACTGTATCAGATTTCGCCACTCTATGTAAAATTGGTTTATCTTTCCTTGAACCTTTCAACGTACCATCTTCTTATGATTCAGTTTCACTTTTTACGATAGTGAAACTAAATATCTCGACCCATTTTTTTTTTTAAATTGAAGTTTTAATTTCATTTTTGCGTCAGACGTAAGGGACTTATAAGGTATAATCAAACAATATTTGATGCCAAAAAGAAATTAAAACCTTTTTTTAATTCTACGATTTCATGGTAGCAAAATCTGATAAAGACGTACCTTTCAATTATTAACTATACTTTTTAGAGACTTGGTATGGCTTTGGAGACCACTTCAAAGCAAAAATTTACACATATTTGTACTCTTTAGAGACTTTGAATGACTTTGGGAGTAACTTCAAAAGCATAGATCAACAGATATTATTTTAATCGTTGTAAAATGTCCTAAGATATTCATTTCATATAAAATTATTACTTATTTTATTAAAAAATTTGAATAATTTTTTTTATTACCAATTCTTCCCGTGACATGTGGTACGAAATTTAAGAAAAATACAATCACAATAAAACTTTTCATTTGAATTTACAAAAAATACTAAATCAGATCACCTAAAATAGAACGAATTCAGTTAAAATATTCGTAATTAATGTCTTGTCCTTCTGATTGATGCCTTTTGACCGAACGAGAGTGTAACTTGCATGCTACACTGTACGCTGTCCTTTCAACTGTGCCTTATGTTGATGTCTTTTGACTGGCCTACAGTTGGAATAACGCTGATCTAAACTATTCTAATGGTAAGAACTAAATCGGATTTTTTTTAATTGGAAATTGTAGCATAGATTGTTAAAACTGATGATTGAATTGTGGAGTTATTAAGAAAAAAACGAAAGAGAAAAAGTATCAGTTTAATTTCTTTATGGGCAAATTTTTTTAAATCACTCGGAACGTCGAGTGATGAAAAAAAAAGCCTCAAACTCTTATAAAAGATTATTTTATCGTCGAAATCTTTGTGCTGTAATTAGGAAAAAATTTGTCAAACATTTGATAAAACCTTTCTTTGAGAAAAATCTACAGAATTGGAGATTTTCCTGAAAATTAACAGCGTGAAAAGTTGACGTGAATTCTGCATTTGACAATTTTCTGAAATTTCTGTTGCATGGATTTAAAGTTGAAGCTTCAGTTTCTATTTCTCATTTCATATATTTTTTAAATAACGTGAAAATAGTCGTTGAAGATATATCGGAATATGCCCTTCTGTTCCAAGATCAATGAGCTGTATCTGTTCTCACAAAAACGAAACATTACTCGCGTTACCAATTTAGCACTTTTTGTGCGAAAATTCAACATTTAGCCATTTTAGCTGTTAGAAATCGCCATAAACGGCTAACAATTTTGGTGTTTTTTAACGCTTTCTCGGGGTCGATTTAGTGCGAGAAAACATTTGAGTTTGCTACACTGAACATGGCACTAACTTCCCGTTTTCAGTTTTAAACATTATGATGATTGCATTTAATTCCAAGTTTTCTTCTTGAATTTTAATAACCTTTATCATTAAACCGAAAAAAAAAATCCTAATCAAAAGTTATAAACTTTAAAGCTAAATAACAGAGCCTTCCCGTTCCCACATTCAAACGTTATGAATTTTATCTAGTGCCGTCACTGAAAATTATTTAGAGCATAATGTTCAAAATTGGAAACAGGTATCATTTTTTAGTTGTTTTCATTTAATCAATTCTGTTTAGTTTTTGTATGTTTTTTGTGGCTGTTTTTTTTTTTTTGTTTTTTTGTTTTTTTTTACTTAGTTTTAACCTCGAGCGAGCAAGGGTGGGAAACTTTGCAATCCCCAATCGGGCCCACCTTGAAGGAAAAAAAGAAAGATTGCCTGACACTGCTTGTCTCGTCTCAAGATATTGCCTGACAAATGATTTCAATCCAAGAAGTCCTTTCCTTGCCTAAAAAAAAACCTTCTTAATATTACTACTTCTCAAACATAAACGGTTCCAATACAGGTTTTAGTGACGCTTCTGGCTAAAAGCGGCCAAAATTACGTTGCTTCATATTTCAATATAAACTTACCAGAACTAATACTTTGCAATCATGAACACAAATGATAATGTTAAAATTGAGACGGAAATGTTGAACACTTTCGGGGCTTACTCACACCCTTGCACAATGTTTAAAAACGATGCACAAATAAATAAAACATGGAATGAGAGAATGAGATAAGAACAATTCAAGAAATAAGGTTTTAGATTGAAACAAATTACTTTGGTGGAAAAATTTATTCTCGACACTTTCTGATGCACATTAACGAAATAGTTCAATAAAAAAAAGGACTATTCCTGACACAATTTAACGAGATATGTTGTGAAACGAAAATTTATTACTGACACTTTCTGATAGACGTTAACGAAATATTTAGATACAAAATTATATTCCTGATGCTTCCTGTCAAGCGTTGAAGAAATATTTTGATGAAACATCAATTCCTAACTCTTCTTGAAGTACGTTAACGAAATATTCCGATAAATATTCAATTTGAAACTTTTAATCTTTGCCTTGAAGTATCTACATACTGACAGGATTCGTTGTGTATGAATTTTTTGATTTTGTTGTCCCTGTGAGGCACTTAGTTGGTTTTATATGTTTTGGGTAACTTTTGCATAAAATACAATCAATGAAAAATCAAGATGAGATTGTTTCATCAAGTGATTAAGAAAATCCAATTAAGAGGTTAAAATCTTTTTCTTTTTTCAATTAAAAATCCCTCCAGAAATCTTTTTAGTTGGCATAAAAGGAAGGAAAGCATGGTATTTTTTCAGCTTATTTTATTCGCTGTGTATATTTGTCTCTAGCATCGGATCCCAATAATAGATGGCTATTTCTTCGTACAACTTGCGCGCTTCCAGACAGGCATGGGCCACAACAGTTTCTTTCTTTTGCCAATTACGGATCCAGTCCTTGATAAATATACACAGCTTTCTTTTAAAACGAACTGAAAATAAAATGAAAATTGCTGTTGGAATTAATTCTTTCCGGTTTTCGCTAGAAAGTGAAAAAGCCAAAATCTGTAGACAAAATGAAATTTCCTCCTTCAATGAATTCGAGACGGCCAGTGTGCGAAAAAACAAGAAAAAATTTATCAATTAAAAATGAAAAGAAATAGAAAAATTTGTGAGGGAAAAAGATTGTAGTATTATTGCTTTTTAAATTGTTTTACCTCGTATATTTCTTTTCATTATTAGGTCCGACAACATCGTTGTATGAATTGCCAACTCTCAATAACGTCTGACAATAATTGTTATATGTGAATTTGTCAAGTTCAAAATATATTATATATGCATGTACGTCTGGAAGCGCGTAATTTGTCCAGATTAGTTGTTACCATGCATAGAGATCTGATGCCAGACAAATATAACCTGTCTATTTCATAACTATAAATTTTTAAAAATTTAGATTATTACAAACTCTATTCTTTACTCATTTAATTTTTTTTTAAATCTCCAATTGAATAACTAAATTAGTAAAAATTCCAGTCGAAATATTCATACTACGGAAGTTGACATTTTTTACTGATGCCTTTCAACCAAAACAACAATGTAATTTGCCGTCGTCTACACTACACTGCTTCTATTTTGACTGATGCCTTTTGACTGATCATTTCTTTCCGGCGTCTACTTTTTTATGCCTACCACTTCCATGTATTGCCTGATATATGTTTATGACAGGTGTCAGGTAACGATTTTCTCAGCAAAATATTTTCTCAACTTGTTTCAGGTATAGATTTTTTTAATCGAAATTCCTGATTCTGTGAATATTGTCTTTTTATGCTCATTCTGAAGCGTTTGATTTTTTTCTGAGCACACTGCAATGGTACATTTATTTTATGATTAAATCATTATATTAAGAGACAGTCAATCAAGGTTCTTCATTTTCTAAACTGGTCGGACTTGCTATGTACAGGCTGCACCAGCGTTTTTGTTCCCCTCCCCCCATACGTTTCTAGAGGCGAGGGTTCAATTTACAGTGTAAGTTTATGCTTAATTGGTCTCTTAGTTCGGGTCTGACGTTTTTGTGATCATTGCCCAACGAAAGCCAAGAGACATAACTTATTTATTGAACACTCTTTCTTCAAAATTTTTAATTAATCACCCTCAACTGTAACATGGCACACTGCCGAGACATTGGTTACATTTTTGGTTTACATTGGGTGATTCGCTTAAGCTGATTTAGTTTTCTTTACTTTTTTTCAATTCATTAACTTTTTTTTTAATTGCATTGTGGTTTCTAACAAAAGCATACAAAATTAATCTCCAAGAAAAATGTGAAATTTATTTTGATGAAGATTTTAGAGACAGTTATGTTCTATGGCGGCAAGAACCTCAAATAGTTTTCTTGTCAGAATTAAACATTATAGTAAATGAATGTAAATTGTCCATTTGTATAGAATAAGTTTCTCACACTCAGCCTTCAACTAGAAATTCACTATATTTGGAAAATAAATTCATTTACAATTACTAAAGAAAAAATAACTTTTCAAAATATTTATCATGACAGTTTCTTCTTACTCGGCCCTATCATTCTGTTTGAATTTCTGAGATGAAGAATTATCATACACTGATTTACTCAGACTTGTATCCTCATCTTGGTTGTTATAGTGAAAATATTGTACCTCATGAGGGAAGATTGTTCTCATTTTGCTATCCATGCAAGAGGATATATCATAATAATTAATTCTTTCTAGTTAATTCATCCTTCAGATGTCTCTAGTATGCCTCTTCTCCTGAACCCGAGTATATGACTATTTTGCACAACCTGACCAAGAAATTGAACTGCCAAGTTACTAGATACTCAAACACTTAGAGCCTTAAAAGTAATGTTGCTTGTCTGGCTCTTCAACTGAACCAGAGTGTATGCTTATAATGTAACCAGGAGGTGAAATTTTTGAGTCTTAAGCTTGATTAATGTTCTTTCTTGATTATATTTACTAAAATTATCATCATAAATTAATTATAGTTCATTTCTCTCTCTCTCTCTCTCTCTCTCTCTCTCTCTCTATATATATATATATATATATATATATATATATATATATATATACTCTTCTATGGGAGTGGAGCACACTGGTGGATGAGGGATTTCGGTGTAATTTAAATATATCACTTAAATTCAGCCTTACTGCCTGTCCAGTTCCGTAGGATACAGACCTGAAGTGAAGGTTTCAATTCTGCCTCGCGGTACTGTATGGGATAATGGAAAGTCTATAGCCACACTGAAGAGATGTAATACATCGAAACAGCTGTCCGTGGATGACTCAATAATATATATATATATATATATATATATAATTCATTGCTTTGGCCTACTGTAAATCAGTTTATAATCTCTGGACCATTCATTAAAAATCCTGTGTGCTTTGATAGTATATATATATATATACATATATATATATACATATATATATATATATATATATATATATATATTAGTTTTCCCCCATTCCATGTATTTATATTGTAGCTCATTTGGTAAAGTTGTTGATACTTTACATGTTGAAGTGTGTATGCATGAAAAATTTGTACTCAATTTTTAAAAGAAAATATACAAGAAACTAGAAAGCACTCAGAGTACACATACCTGTCAAAACCATACAGTAACTAAGATCTGCATGTAAATAAGTTAATGCATTGCTAAAGTGCAGGGGAGGTAACAAAGTTTTGACTAATCAGAACAATTGTCTTGGTATATGAAAAATATCTCTCAGAAGAATTTCCCGGATCTAACCTAAGATACAATCAATTCTTTCTTTACTCATGGCTCAAGCTTCCACAGAATATCATTGAATTTCATTCACACCTGTCAGAGATATTGTGTTGACAACCAGATTGACACAAGTGAATAGACATACCTCATTCAACTTCATTAGTAGAGGTAAAAAAATATTTAATCAACCAAATCATGAACATGTGTAATTAGGAAATAAACATGCTATCAATTATTTCAGAACAACAATTGGTAAAATTATTGTCTTCAAATGAGGTATATTTATATACATGGGAACATAAGTGAGTCTGAAGTTAGTCTAGTGATAAAAAAGCTTTCAGTTCAAATACTTATTTTTCAACATAATCTTCCAGTCAATGCACTTAACCCAACACTTCTGTATTAATCACAAATAGATTGAACATCATACAGTTGAAATTTTAATTAAAAATTTAGCTGTGGCATCCTTCTGTGTATATATATATATATATATATATATATATATATATATATATAAACATAGGTATATTAATAAGTCCATAGCCTGATGATGAAGAGATGCATTTAAATTTCACCACCAATATTCAACTTTTCAACACAATTTCCTTCCATGTTAGTGCAATTAATCCAGTGATCCCACATTGATATGTAATTCAAACATTGTACAGTGAAAATTTCAGATCAAAATTCAGCTAATCACTATGCCAGCCAACAGATTCATTGATCCAACCTTACATATATATATATATATATATATATTTCTCAAATCACAAATTCCTAAATGCCCTGTAAATTTCTTTTTCTTCTCATGTGGTATTATACATTTGCAAATACCGTAGAAAATTTGAAAAGGATATTGAACGAATTAACAAATCTGATAACATTTGTGAAAGAAGACAAAACTAGTAATATCTATGAAATGAACTACCAGACCTACAACAAACTCCTAATAGCATCATCCAAAATCACAAAAAGTTAAACATCAAGAGGAATAACTACAAAACAACTATGAATAAAGCAAAAGCATCACCAAAATATTAAAAATCAGCAAAGTAAGAAAATTACAGAAAAAAGATGTCCATATATTCATGAAAGACCCCTAAACGGATTTTTCAAACAGCCCTACTACTAGATTGATCAACCCTAATAAATCCTAGATAGGAAAAATCAGAAAGAATATACTTGAAAACATAAACTACTGTATCAAACAGCTACAGACTACTAAAACTCAAGTGGAAAAACAGCCGTGCATTTTTACAATTCAACATAGTAAACTTTTACCCTTCAATACCTAAAGAAATCTTTTACCCTTCAATACCTAAAGAAATCTTTTACCCTTCAATACCTAAAGGAATCTTTTACCCTTCAATACCTAAAGGAATCTTTTACCCTTCAATACCTAAAGGAATCTTTTACCCTTCAATACCTAAAGAAATCTTTTACCCTTCAATACCTAAAGTAATCTTTTACCCTTCAATACCTAAAGTAATCTTTTACCCTTCAATACCTAAAGAAATCTTTTACCCTTCAATACCTAAAGGAATCTTTTACCCTTCAATACCTAAAGTAATCTTTTACCCTTCAATACCTAAAGGAATCTTTTACCCTTCAATACCTAAAGGAATCTTTTACCCTTCAATACCTAAAGGAATTTTTTACCCTTCAATACCTAAAGAAATCTTTTACCCTTCAATACCTAAAGAAATCTTTTACCCTTCAATACCTAAAGGAATCTTTTACCCTTCAATACCTAAAGTAATCTTCTACCCTTCAATACCTAAAGAAATCTTTTACCCTTCAATACCTAAAGGAATTTTTTACCCTTCAATACCTAAAGAAATCTTCTACCCTTCAATACCTAAAGAAATCTTTTACCCTTCAATACCTAAAGGAATCTTTTACCCTTCAATACCTAAAGGAATCTTTTACCCTTCAATACCTAAAGTAATCTTCTACCCTTCAATACCTAAAGAAATCTTTTACCCTTCAATACCTAAAGGAATTTTTTACCCTTCAATACCTAAAGAAATCTTTTACCCTTCAATACCTAAAGAAATCTTTTACCCTTCAATACCTAAAGTAATCTTTTACCCTTCAATACCTAAAGGAATCTTTTACCCTTCAATACCTAAAGAAATCTTTTACCCTTCAATACCTAAAGGAATCTTTTACCCTTCAATACCTAAAGAAATCTTTTACCCTTCAATACCTAAAGGAATCTTTTACCCTTCAATACCTAAAGGAATCTTTTACCCTTCAATACCTAAAGGAATCTTTTACCCTTCAATACCTAAAGAAATCTTTTACCCTTCAATACCTAAAGTAATCTTTTACCCTTCAATACCTAAAGGAATTTTCAAGGAAGCCATGGAATTTGTGGAAATCTATCCACACATCAGCAAAAATAAAATGAAAATAATCAAACACTGTAGTCGGACGGTACTGTTCACTAACCAAGAACAACAAACTAAATAAACGAATGTTCATGGTTTTGGTTTTTCAATGAGAAGTCTGGGTTCAGCAAAGATATCGGACTTGCTCAGTTTGTGTATTTCATACAACCTTACCAGAAAATCAAATTCAGAAAATGTAGGACTTTATCTAGGTGATGGTTTGCTAGTTATCAAAAATAGCAACAGACAAAAAAAAATTTTAAAATACATTATCAAGAAAATGAGAAAAATGAACTTTTAAATAGAAATTAGAGCCAACATAATGATACATTTTTTAGATCTTACTTTCAACCTAAATGATAACACCTACAAACCATATATGGAAGAAAAATCTGAACTTATACATACTTACACAGAATCCAACCATATAATCATGTAAAATCAATAGTAACTAGGCCAATATGTAATTTTTCTTGTTAAACAACATTCAACAGTGTGAGCAATAAATATACTAAAGCCTAAAGGACAGCGGTTTCACTGAGGTTTTGAAATGCAATGAAAAAGTGAAAGCCAATGGACTAGAACAGCAACAACAAAAAGTAGAGGTAGGAGAATCATCTTGTGTGCACCACAATAGGGAAAATCTTCCTCAAATTGATAGAAAAACACTTCCCCTCAAGCAACACATAGTGTAAAATATTTAACAAAGACAAACTGAAACCAAGCTATAGCTGTATGGATAACTTTCAAAAAATCATAGAAAAGCATAACAGAATAATAAGGAATAATACTAGTAGAGAAAATAAAAACAAACTAGGCTGCAATAGTACAAATAACAGTCGGTGTCCTTTGCAAAACAAATATCTAAGATCTAATAATATATATCAAACTGAAATATCAACTCTTGAGAAACTTTTAGAAACAAAATATTACATAGGGATATCAAAAACCTCTTACAAATTAAGATTAGCCAACCATACGCCATCCTTTCCAAATGAAAAATACAAAAACTATAAATCACTATGCACACCTTTCTGGGAGCTCAAAGATAGCAATCTCACACCCACAGTAAAATGGAAAATATCAAAACAAACACACATATGCCAGAATATGATAACTCCATGCTACCTATCTCTAAATGAAAAATTCTAAATTGTCACTTTCAGTGAGACAGACTTACTAAATAGGAAAAATGAAGTAGCTGTCAAGTGTCAGCACAGCTCAACATTTCCATTGAAAAACATAATTCAACATCCCACATACAGGTATACAAAAATCAATTAACATAGTTACCTTATTATTATACATCTAGCCACTATAAACACAATTTAATCCTCTAAGACGAATCACACTTTTCACAATAATCTTTGATATATAAAAGCTAACCAACTAATGCCATGTAAAAGTGAGCCCTAAAACTAGTAGACAGATGACAGTTATATGATATATCTCTTGTAACTAAACCCATCCCACTCAACTGATGGATCACCAACACGACTAATGGGAAGTAGCAGAAACACTCCAAATATAACCAACATTATTTATCTTGTTAAGGATTAACAAACATAAAAATAAAAATAAGTAGTGTAAGAATGCAAAACTCACCAAACAAATAAATTAACTAGTATAATATCTAAAACGATTTTAAAACCAATAATGTAACGACAACAATATTGCAAAAACTAAAATAAGAAATGAAAAAATAAAAATCTAACACAACAAAAACAAATATTTAAGATACTACAAATTGAACAATCATAAAAAAGAAAAATGGAGAAAAGGTCGTAGGAATTTGATAAAGTGGGGCTTTCCACCCAGAGGAAAAAATATACACCTCTCAATAAATTTATAAATAGAAATCTGAATAAATGGAATCATTTGCCTGAAGAAACCCAAAAACATAAACATATAGTGAATCCATTATTTATCATATATGTAAGTAAGTAGAGGTTTTACACAAATTGATGAGTCTAAAGTGAAACTCAACCAATTTTAATAAGATATATAGCACCTCGTTCAGACCTTTATTGTGAGTGACTCTTTCAATTCCACTGACTCGAAAATTGATCTGGAAAACACTAGATTCACATTTAAGGTAATTTTTACTTCAAATTTGATATAATGCAATGTATGCCTAAACTGTAGAAGTAAATTACACCAAACTTTCCATACATATGATTTGAGCCTACAAATGTTTTTTAGAAGAAAAATCCCCAAAACACTAGGATTCTCTAATGTATTAACACATAAGAATTTTAGCGCTGGAAATAAGAAAGATTTCAAAAGTCAGGCACAAATGTTTATATTCAAAAATCAAATATTTGTAGTACATATATCTACATGGCGCAATTAGTCAGTGTGTTAATTTTGGATAAGAGAGATTGGTGGTTCAAATCCACCTAAAAACATTAGTTGGAGTTGAAGACGTCATCTGCACACATGAATAAAAATCTTCAAGACAACAGAACCATTAAGAAAAATGCATACCTGCTCAATGAGTTGATATAATTGTTAAAACATGAAAATATACTGAACAAAAAAACTTCAACATAAAATAGATGATGAAATATAAATGCAATGGCCAAGTTGGACTTTCTTGTTCTTCATAGTTCAGTTCCATGTGGGTACATGCTATTAAAGAGAGCTATCTTTTGCCACTGCATAAATATTCCTTTCTCTATTTCATGTCAAAATATTTTTTAGTATTTTCAAATCTCTGAATTTTTGAGATGAGGTATTATTATTATTTCTATTATTATTCGGACCATCCTCATCTTGGTTGTTTTTCATACGTTTTGGCCGTTGTACTCTATGGCTTTCATCAGGTATCATCTGGTAGGTGTGGGGAAGTAACAAACCGAACCCTTTATTTAACCGATGGGGGTATATAGACCGCACTCCCCTCTTAGCATTAGTAGTATTATTATTGTCTCTCGCTGGGATTGAACCTAGAACCATCAGATTACTTGCAGTAATTTTTTCTGATTCTGTAACCATTACGCTATGTGTCCGAAACGTTGTATGAAGAACAACCAAGATGAGGATGGTCCGAATAATAATAGAAATAGTATTTTTAAAGTTTTTACAATTATATCAATAAATTGAGCTGGTACATATTTTTCTTACTGGTATATGTATCATTTCTCAACTATTTTTAGTAAACTAAAAAACGTACTCTTGGTTTAATTTCTTAGAAATTGCTGACAAGATATCTTGCAAGAAATTTTTTTGTTCCAGGCGAGTCATTTTGTGAGATATTCCTTAGTTCCGAGTCTTCTCTCTCTGGCAGTGAATCATATAGTAAGTCAAAGCAATTTGTAGATAGTGATGAAGTTACTGAAAGCAATGATTCCCCTGGAGCAGCTGACAAGATATTTCGATATTTTTAACTTAAACATACAAAATATAAAATACTGAAATGAAAGCTAGATTAAATTTGAGCTTTTGTAGCCTTATTAGTCAGGCAACAGGAATCCCAAAGGAAAGGAGTTAAAGTCATGCTGAAGGTTTATTCTTCATTTCCCATCAACACTATTTACTAATGACAGAAGTTGAAAAGCAACTAAAATCAATTTTATCTTAGATGGTTTTAATAATTGTTTAGGACTTAAAATAACATCAAAATTTCTGCAAATGAGCATTTTATCTCTCTCTTTTTACTCATGCCAACAAATGGATGTAATAATCTTCCTATTATACTAGCAAGAATATGCAGAATTACACCCCCCCTGGGGGGGAAGAAATAACTAATAATATAACTAAAGGTTTCAACCCCTAAAAGTGGAAAACTCCCCTCTTGTTTTTGACTCCAAGAGTGAAAAAAAATTATCCTCTTTGATTTTGACCCATACAAAACCTCCCATCCCCAAATGGTGTGTTTGGAAAATGATTTATTAATAAAGTAAAGGGAAGTAACTGAAATACTTCAAAGAGACAGTCTCATTACAAGGAATGGAAAATAAGGGCCTAGTTGAGCATTATAGTCGCATTGTAAATAGAACCAACCCTACAACAATGTAAGAGTTGCAAATCATCTAGATTTTTTAGCACTCTCTAATCCTGCACATTTTGAGGGTACCTTGAATCATTATTTCCGGCTGCAATGCATCATAGTCACTAACTTTCAACCAATATATATATATATATATATATATATATATATAGGTAGAAGGAAGATTAGCAGATATTTTCTTTCAGTTGTAAATAAATCCTATTTGAAATATCTTATTTGCTTTTGATCTCTCAAATGTTTTGTATAATATTTCTTGGAAAGAGATGGGAATTAACTTTTGTCACCTGGAAAATTTCATCACTGGGTTAGATGGAAGAATAAGAATCACATTATTATATACTAGCTTAGAACCCTTTATGAAAATAAAAATAATGACAGGTCTTGTCATTTTAGATCAAATATTGAACCAAGTAGACATTTAGTCAAACCACAAAAATAACACAGATAAGAGTGTTGAATCTATTCTATCACAAACCTAACATTGTTCCCCTTTGAGGTTTGTTTCATCGGGTTCTTCTCACTAGCGACCTGTAATTTGGATAAAAGACAAGCTGGAAGACTACTTTAATATGAACTTTATTCTTTATTTTATCATTTAGCAAGCACAGCATGGATAGTTTGTTGGTAAATTTCTGAATTTTTTTTTTTTTTCCTTCTGCAGGCCGAAGTCTATTTTTTTTTTTTCCTCCCCATAGGCTTACCCTAAACCCAGAGGAAGACATTTTCCATCTGCTTTGGTCATGGTCAGTCATCTTGTGATGAAACATATTGTGCTCGATCAGCAACATCAGGCAACGGTAATGATTGGTTCCCACAGTTTCAAACATAAAACTCGTTGTTGAAGGAACATTTTAAGATTATAAAACAAAAATGCTATTTCTTAAAACGGGTTTTAACTTCGAAAGATACATGTTTCTTTTCTTTTTTTTTTTTCTTTTGCAAGTCAAAATTGGGGTGTACCTTTAAGGCCAGAGCATTCTCAATGGCATGTTATTGAATAGTGAAACTTTTGGGTTGCAGTCATGTAGCTGAGGTAGGAGGAGATACATAATTATTGCAAGCAGTCTAGCCCGAAGGAAAGTGATTTTATCTACCACTTCAAATACCTAATTATTCAGAAAATCTTTTTAAATCTTACTTATCTGATATCGCTCTCGTCTTATTAATTGAGCCTTTCTTGAACTGGGCGAAAGTAAACTCCAGACTTTCAATCAGTCTTTAAAACACAAGTTTGCAATTATATATTCAAATAAAAACAAAATCTATCAATTTTCTCCAGTTACCGTGAACAAAGCCTGTCACTTCAAGTTGCCTGTAAGAGAGTCTTTATCAAGCTGTTGTTGATGGCAAATAAGCCCCCACTACCAAATTGTTCAAAAAGTAAATGTAACATTTCTGGTGTAGCCCGATATTGCCCAGAGCTTGAAGAGTTGTAAACTGGATGATAGATAAGAGGAATTCAGAGAGATGCAGGTTTATCTTGATAATCCCTGCTAAAATGAGGTGTGTGTGGGTCTTATATGCCATCGAATATTGCTCTTACTGTGCAGAGATCTTTCAATTGTGTACTTCACTAATTGATATTGATGGAATAAGCACCATTCAGTTGCATTTTATGAAAATGCACAAGATTCAAACTACCAGCTATAAATCTGTAGAACTTACCCATATGTTTATATTGGTTGTCCGTAACTTTGCTGGAGCTATCCAACTTATTTAGATAAGCATTAAAGGACACATGATCACATGTCTGGGGGGTGGTATTGGCTAAGAAGATGTAATGTAGATGGCCCACCACCTAATATAAGATCAGTGTATGCTTTATTTAAAATCTACCTATGAATCCCCAATTTAAACAATACGTATCTCCTAGAAATATACATTACTAATGTTACAAGCACACAAAGTGTACATAAGTTGAAAATGGTTTACTCGAGGCTTAGACATTTATACACAGGCCTGAATTTTAAACAACAAGTTTCGACGAATCGGTTAAAAATTTGTGTGGGTTTGTAGTGGCCATATTGATTATTCAAAATTTTTAGTTCAGTTGAGAATAATAGTTTGCTATCATAATTCTTCAAAGCAGGAGTTAAGGTGTTCTATAAAAAAGAAGAAGTGTGAATCTATCATCCATCTTTGAATTCTATAATCATGAAAGAAATATTTTTGAATTAAAAATAAAAAAAAAAAGCAAAAGCAAATCTATTCAAAAAGTTGATTTTTTTCTAGAATTCAGAGATGTCTTCAATGCTAAATCTTTGGAAAACTGGAACTGTTCCTATCAAAATCCAAACAAATAAACCGTGTTTTCTATTTATTTAAAAAAAAAAAAAAAAAAAAAAAAAAAATCTTTCACTTGTACTTTTCATGTATATAGTAAATGGAAAACAGTGGGATGATTAAATAGGCAGAAGACAACAGTGATGAAAAGAGTAATAGATAATTGTGCATAGCAGATATGTTAGGACACCATTAAATATGCAACGATGAATCACTCATCAAACATAAGTCTAAGGAAGGAGAGCGGGGAAAACTTTCCTGTGGACAGTCTTTTAACCGGTTCGCTGTCATCCAGGGCCAATTTAAAGAAGAAAAAAAAAAATAAATAAATAAAAAAAAATTTTTTTAAATCAAAAAAAAATCTGAGAGTGTGCGAAAAAGTTGTCCTAACATTCACTAGTTGTCGTATCACCAAAGTAAACATGCAAGTCTTCTTCGTTTGCGCAAGGTGGTGTTGCCATCTTACGAAACAATAACACATTACTGAAAAACAAGTTGCCTCATCTGGGGCACTGGACTGACGACTTGATACGATGAGTTATCTCGTCCGAGGCAGCGAACAGATTGTCGAGTCAGCAATAAGCAAAAATACCAACTTCTTAAAGAACACGGAAATTTTTCAACCAACTGATTTAGATGTAAAGGTTGTCTCCTAATAAAACTGTACTGCAGCTGACGGGTTTGCTCAGAAAAAAAATGTTCCTTTGATGGAACCTATCAGTATTGACAATAGAGCTCTTGGTCTTCTCAAATTTTCCTGACTTAAAGGAGCAAAAACAAAACCCAAACAAAGAAAAAAAACCCATTTACACAAATATTAATTTTTGTGGAATTTGATGGTCGACTCATTGATGAATGAACTGATTGCGTGTGCCACGTTTGAAATTGTGCACAAGTTGGAAAGACTCATTTTCATTATGGATACCTTTATAGCTAGAAGTGTGGCAGATAACACAGAAAATGGAATTGTCAAACAGAGTTCAAACTCTGGCAGGAACAGTTTGAGTTCACTTCACACTAATGCCCTCGGAAAAAGCCTTAATACATCTCTCACTATAGCAGTAATGGGCTGTGATTCTAGCTTACCAACCACTACTCCACAGGAAGGAGTACAACTTGTATTAAACAGTTGGTTAAAGTTAGAATCTGTGAGTTGGCACGAAAACCTCAAGTATTTCATTTTATGGTAATCCAAAATACTTCAGGATAAAAAAAAGGTATCAACGAAATTGTTCATGGCCAGCCGCTCCCAGGAGGATTGTGTTATCAATTTAGACAAAAACTTGTTAGAATTCAACTTGTAATATATATATATAGCCTTGGTTATACAGATCAGCTTTCAAGATTGTAATTTATCAATATTGATTTCCTTTCGATTTTTTGACTTGTGTAGTCTCCTAACTCTATCAGGTGTTATAAATCATGTCCACTGATTAAAGCTCTTTAGAACTAATTTCCTATTTGATAACCAAGAACTTTGTTTGCAGGACCCTGAGACTTCAGGAATATACAATAAAAAAAGTTTCCTTTTATCAAATTTATCTCAACATTTAATGATCCTTTCGATCAAACTACTTTTCCCCAAGTTTATTTTGCATTTGTCATGTCTGCGAGGCTATTATAATCGATAAAAGATGAGAAACGAGGCAGGCACACACTGGTGTATCCTATTAATTAAAATATGTTTGCAGGATGACATGTTTGAAATTTTATTCTAGATATTGAATCAACGGGAATTTTATTTACATTCAAAAACTAAAATTGATAAGCTAAAACAAATAGCCTACACGTGTATGTGGGATATGCAGGGTGGCGTGACGTAACAGTTATTAGTACGGAAAATGGTATCAGTGGACAGAGAGTTTAAGCTGAGGCTGCTCAAGTTCACACTAATGCCCTTGGGAAAGGCATGAATTCATCCCCAACCCAACTACGGGTAAATAGCAGGGCAGTTGGAGCTTTCCTATCCAGTAAGGCAAGTCTAACTAAGAGAAGTTTACTTTGATAGAAAAAAAAAAACAAAAAACAAACAAACCAGGAGTGGAGCCCTTAAGGCAGACTGGTGATAAATTTTACTTCCTTTCTGGCAACTCTGGCAGGCAAAAAGGCCACCAGCAGAAATGTCTAAAGCCGAGAGAGTGCAATTGTCCGTACAACAAACGACCCTTCTACTAGTAAAAGTAGTATTCATGTACAGGTTGCTATGCAAATCTCCACACAGCCATGGACATTAGAATGATGGTCAATCAACGCATGTATAATTAAGATGTTCTGGGGCATTTCGGCCAATTATTGTCATAAGTGACGCAAGAGTGCAAAATTGTTTCATAGTTGATATTTACCAAGTTAAGCCAAGTCTGGTAAAAGGCCACAAAAACGAAGCACTCAGTGAGGATTGAACCAAGATCATTTTGTCATCCATCACGGTAAGGTAGGCAGCTTTTCATGATTCATATTGTATGGCCATAGTATCACCACCCCCTGCCATACTATTGTAGTTAGGGGCCCCCATCATTCCGTTAAATATATCTCAGCTGCTTTTCCCTCATTATCTGCCAATGACTCCAATATGTGTGTCTAATGATTTGAGAGAAGTTAGCTTATCACTATTTCACAAGACAAAATCAACACCTCTGTCTTATCCATCAATGAAATCTGACAAATTTCTGTGGATCCCAAATAGTTAACAGTATCATTTCAACTATTAAATCTAACTTCCAAAACATTCTGATAAATTCACTGTGTAAATAGCAACAATTCATTTCATGCTGGTGCTCATATTTTGTTCTAATCTTTGAGGCAATATAAAAGAAATTGTACTGATTTTTTTTCTGGTGATAGATAAAATATCTATTTAGTCCACTTGTGCATGGCCAAGAAATAAGGTACGAGGGCTTAGTGAAGTGCGTAAGATTTGAACTTTATTGAGATGGTGTTTATTTTCTTTAATACCCAACATTCAGTAAGACTTCCTTAAAAAAATTAAAAAAAATTTTTAAAAATTCAAAAGACTAATCATCTACCTAAATATAGTGTAAGAGCAATAAATAAAAGGTTTGAATGTTCCATAATCAACTAGTCCTAGATCATTGTATGTAGGAATTGGTGGTCACCAGAAAGTGATTAAGAAAAAAAAAAGGGGGGGGGGGCTCTAGCCTCAGCATTCAGTCATAAAATCCATGATATCTTCACAGTAGATATGTAAGCTAATTTTTACAGTATGGTTATTATTGCAGCTGTTACACTTCAAGCTGTTTCTGGGATTACTTGATTTGGATTCAAGCACAGAAATGGTCATTAGACTACTGACTGGATTTTCATAATCCACATCAGCTCTAATCAATTCAGGTAAAATCTACAGAGCACTATCAATTCAATTTTAAGTATGATTCTTTTATCTTTTGGCAACCTTAAGGTAGCTTGAATGGTACATTGTAACCAGAGGTACTGAATAAAGGTACCCCTGAAAGACACTAACTTGAATATAAAAAAAATAAAATGTGTGATTTGCAACATAATAATGTGGCACCATTCTGCTCACTCCTATCTATATAATAATGACCCATTTGTCAAGAGAGATAACTATTTAATGCTAATAACAGAGCAGTGTCCTTTATTCATTTATTTGCAAATGCATAAAAAAATCTGGGATCATTTTGGTCATTGCACAAATTTTCTCTCAAAGAGCGATCCAACAGGTCACTACATTCTACAATTTGCATCTTCATCTTTTTTTTTTGTTTTGTTTTAAAGAAATTTTTCACAATTCAATATCCGAACAACTATCTGTGCACTGTGGTTTTGGGAGGAAATCATGCCACTGGAACCTATTTCGAAACAATCACATATGCATACATTAAACACAGAATACAAATAATAAAAAGGGTAAATTTGAAATGTTGAATATTCTTCAAGAGTTTTATTACAATTCATGACATACATTTTAAGAATAGTTTATTTTAAAGACTGCCACAGGTCAGCCACAACTTTCCTCGTCCTTCCATTAGGAGAGCCTTCAGCAGCAAAATGGAAAGCAAGCAGCAGGTAGGGAGGAAGAGTGGAGATAGAAATAGAGGAGTAGAGAGAGTAGAGTAGAGAGGGGGTAAAGAGAAACGTGAAAAGAACAGAGAAAAAAAAATAATAAACGAAAACAAACAAACAAAAAACGAAAGAATTTAAACTAAAGCTTGAAAAAAAAAAAAAAAAAAAAAAGGGAAAAAAATGAAAAAAAAAAAAAATGACACAATCACACAAACATGGGACATTTTCTTTGAAAATTTTCAACACTTGGTATCAAAACTATTCACCCCCTCTCTGTTGTACAAATGTATTGATAGAAAAAATGCATAAAGGAATAAGAAAAGTAGAGTCAGTAGAGTAGGTATTGGGAAATGACTTATGAGTTGGGTTTTGTTTTATAAAATGCATGAAGAAAAAATAGAATCAGAGTGTGAGTAAATTATATATATATATATATATATATATATATATATATATATATATATATATATATATATAAGCAGCTTTAAATATGCAAAGAAATTGAATGGACTGGGGAGGAAACAAAAGGAAAAATATAATAGCAACATTCATTTTTTTTCACCTCTTTAAATAAATAAAGAGATAGCACATTAACTTTACCCCAGTTTTGAATAAGATCCTTAAAGATTTTTTTCTTTTTACAGTTTTTCTTCCTTTAGATTAAATTTTAGAAAAATCTAAACTGGATTTTGTGGGTGATCTTTAGCAGTGTTTTATATATAAGTGAATCAATTATTCACCACCTTAAATTGACTTCAGCTGATGGTTTTCTGCATTACTTTAAGGAAATGGTTGACTTATTGTTTATTATCAACTACTGCCATCATTGAATATGTCAGAACAATTGTTTAGCAACAACTTAACACTGATTAGGAAATCCAAATGAACAAATACATTTCAGCCTTACAAAATTTGGATTGAATTTATAAACCATATCAACACTTATTTTAAGACTTTCCATGTAAGTAAAAATATTAAATGCTGTAAAAGTGAGACTTTCATCCACAGTCATATCAAAGCTTTCCAAGTCCAATATGTTACAGATTAGTGCATTTTTAAATCACCTATCAGGAAGCAAGGATGACTGAAGACTGGTCAAACCAAATTATTGGTAAAAGTCACTTTTTACAAAGTGCTGTCCGCACAATAATGACAACACAATCTAACCTTAGAATTTAGTCTCAGAGTGGATCATGTCATTGGAGCTTGTTTCCATACTTAATCTATGTACATATACAGATACATTGAAAAAGAATAAAAAGTTGCAAGGAACTTAATTGTTTATGTGCTTTTTCATTCAAAATAAAAACGAAGTTGTTTCAAAATAATTATTCTAGGATATTAAGAGGAAAAAAGCCCTTAATAATCTAAATCATGATATAGCCACCACCCACCAGCTAGCGTATTTGTTCACCAAATAATAATTTGTGTACGACCTGAGTAACATCAGACTGTGCGTGTGTAAACATCCAAGGGAGGTAACCCAAGATAAATCCACGAGTGTCTTGCAGTCGAGGAAGAAAGGCTGGCTCTAGACGAGGACACTCAAATGAGAGGAGGGGTATCTTTCCTTTATTGTACGTGAGTAAATTTTCTCCATCTACCAGCGAAACGATGCCTGCATGTATAGATCAGTGGCAACATCAACATCGGCCAGCACCAGATGGACGGCCCTTCACAGATAAATTAACCAATCAATCATAATCAGGCTAGAAATATAATAATAATTAAAAAAATACAAATAAAAAAAAAATTTGACCAATTTTTTTTTAGTTCTTTTCTATCTACACGGAATTGAAGATTTATTATTAAAAAAAAAAAAAAAAATGTATTAATTTTGAGGTGAAGCGGTTTGGTTATCTTTTCTTGGAAGAAAGGTAAAAAAAACAAAAAACAAAAAAAAAAGTTAAAAAATTGGGGTCTATATCAGTTCAGCAATAGTTTACACACAAGCATATGAGAGAGAAACAAGAAAGAAGGTATGATTACAGCCTGGCAGCTAATTTGGGAGTTGTGAGGAAGAATTGTGCTATGGAGACTCAAAACCAACATTTTGTCTTAAAATTTTATCAAAATCCTGCAACCAACCCCAAAATTTAAAATGATTTCCAGCATGAAAAGAGAAAATCATCAAATTATATAAGAATATTATTTCAAGTGAGTAGAAAGGAGTAAAGAGGAAAAAAAAAAAAAAGAAAAAAGAAAGAAAGAAAGAAAAAAAAATGAAAAGAAAAGCGAGTGAAAAGAAACAACTTCTTTCTTTAGACTTCAAAGTCAGAAGTAGAGTTCTGTATGAATAATGAAGGCTAGGGAACCCTTTCAAATTTGGAGTTTTTATTTCTTAATTGTATATTCATTAAATTGGTCTTAATTTGTGACCATCTGGCAAGATTGAAACAAATCTTATTTTTCCTTTCCCTCCAAAAAGACATTGTTAGGTTCCTCAGTGATTTGTGCTTAGTATGGAGAGCAGGGCTACGGGCTAAAATGAAAGCATTATGGTTAGTTGCAGCCTTCCTCTTGACCATTCAGGCTTCATGCAGGCAACATGCCCAGAAACAAATATTCATCCTTATGAATTGCCCCTCACCCAAGTTTTATGCTAGTCATTTTCATTTCAAACCTCATATTAGTTGTATCAGTAGCGGCATCATTAGCTAAGAACAAGCTTAAAATTTCATTACAAAAAAATAAAATGAAATAAAAAATAAATAAATAAAAAAGAAAAAAAATCCCCCACCTTCTTCATTTTACTTGCAACAATATATCTTAACTTTAGAAAAAAAAAGTTTTCATGTGAATTCTAATTCTGAACAGTGATGGGGGTCTGCATTCCCCCATTTATCCCTCAGTCCATTTTTTAAAAAGTTGTGATGATGAAGATAACGAGGGAAAGATTACAAAATATCTTCAGAGATTTGAGCAACAAAAAAAAAAAAAAAAGAAAAAAGAAAAAAATTAAATAAAACTAGACAGAAAAGGTTGCTGTGTGCATGTGTGTGTGCACACTGAGAGAAAAAAAAAAAAAGATAAGATATTTTGAATGTTTGAAAAAATTAAAATTTCACAAAACAGAACATTGTGTGTGTGTGTGTGTGTGTGTGTGTGTGTGTGTGTGTGTGTGAGTCAAAGTTTTTTTTTATGGATTTTATTGTTGTTAGATTTTTTTTTCTTTTGGGAAGAGGGGCAGTTAAAAAAAAAAACAAAAAACAATAATGTGGAAAAAAAAAACAAAAAAAACAGTTAATTAACATATTATATAAAAAGACCATGTTACTTTTTTGTTTGTCTGTTGTTTTTTTTCTATCAGAGGTCACGCTAAAGCAAACAGATATATAGAATTAAGGGAACCCTGCCGTGATTCGAATGTCATCACCGCTTTGATTATTTTTTTCAACTAATAATTAATTTCACTATTATTTGGATATTAATTTCATAGAAGAAAAACAAAAATAGAATACAATAACTTTTTCTTTCCACATACGGTGAATGGGATATCAAATTGACTGAAGAAAAGTCCAATCTGACAGTAAGGACACTAGTTTCTTAACTGTTTACACCACAAATTTTTAACAAACTGTTTATTTTTCCTTTTTCCCTTCTCCAATATTGGAGCATATTAAAAAGCTATCACCGCTTTGATTATTGTTTTCAACTAAATGCAAAATTTTCTTTGAATTTTTATTACATTTTAACAAAACAGCCAATTAGTTGAACTAGTCACTAATATTTTATTTATTTTTTTTTCAATGATATCGGTGCGTTAAACTCCTAATCACGCTTCTGTACATAGAATGTTGTCCTCAGAGATTTATTGCAATAAATACATTTATACTAAAATATATATCTGTAAGTTGTTGAAAGGAATCTGTTCAGAAACAGATGCGAGAATGTTATGTTAAATGTAAGCAACATGTTCATTTGAAAATTATTACAAATTAGCAAAATAAAATTTTTGAAAACTTAAAAGAAAAAAAAGTTGGGGGCAGGGGATAATTTAGGCAGAACCTAAAAGGATAATGAGAAATGCAGAAAGGAATGAGTAGAGATTTTTTTCCTAATACACATATGATTATAGAAGAAAAACCTATAAAAAAAAAAATTTAGAAAAATTCTGGAAAAAAAATAATATTCTTTCTGTATATTCTTCATTCTTTTTTTTTTGGCCATTTTTTAACATTAAATATATGTATGTATGTATATATATATATATATATATATATATATATATATATATATATATATATATGTGTGTATATATGCATATATATATGTATATATATAATGGTTTACTACATTTGCAAGAAAATTGCAATGGGACATAGATTCAAAGAGTACAAAAATAAGAAAGACCCCAAAATTTAAGTAAATTTATCCATAGAATTGAACAGGATGTTCTGTTTGCTTAAATGCTCCTTTGCTAGCACAGGGCATTGTCCTTCACAAAAGGACGCATGGCAGGCGACGTCTCCTCTTTTTGTTCTTGCCTTTTTTCTCTTTCTGTAAAGAAAGGAAAAAAATGAATTTTTGAAAATTACAGAAAAAGAAAATCCAAAATGCAAATTCAAGCTAGAAAGGAAGTTTACATTGATCCAATAGGCAAATTTTGACTTTCTCCGAATGAAACATTTTCAAAGCATTCATAAAACAGCAGATAATCAAAATTTCAAATAGAACTAATCTTCTCTCTCTCCTCTTATTCCATGATATTTACATTAAAATAGACTGAAATTCTGAGCTTTCATAGTATATTCAATCAATGAGTTTACATCAACAATCTTACTTGAATATACAGACATCATTGAGGTTTTGAATTTCATAAAGCTAATTGTTTACAATGAATAAACTTTTAGATTGTGATAAAACTATTGAGTCTCAATGTAATCATGTTAAAGATAAGAAAGTTTGGCACATTTCTAGTGACACGTAGACTATCTGACTGAATAAACGACTAAGGAAGTTTACTTATTTGTCTCCTTGGATTTTATCATGGTAATAAGCAGATTTTAGGAGAAATAAGATTAACATCACTCATACCAGGTACCCCACCAAGCATGTTCCATAAAATACAGTGTTGTTATTAAAATAAACTAGCTGAATCCCTCCCTGGCACATTCCAGCAAGTGCTTATGTATATTGAACAGAAAGTAATGGGTCAATTTAGCATTATAGTTACATTTCAAATAGAATCTCCCCACTAAAACACTTACTCTTTACTTTAAAACCTTCCAGTAGATATATTGAGTATGCATGTCAAATTTGGTAAAGCTGTACCAATGAACAGAAAGTAAGGGTTCAGTTTCGCCTTGTGGTTACATTGTAAATATAACCCCTCTAAATCCTCTAACCCAATAGTCCAAGTTGATTAGTTTTATGAAATCTTTATGAAATTTCATTTGCTCTCATGTATTATACTTGAAGATTTGATTCTAGGCCACATAAGGTAACCACAGCTTGTGTATACATATTTTTTTTTTTTTTAAATTCTCTTTCCTCATTGATATTTTCATGATGAAATTCAAAACTATTCTAATTCAGTTGCTTGTAGATTCTTGTTGAATTACATCTCTCCTCAGATAGATGTAGACTTGAATTTTTTTCTCTTTCAAAGATGATATCTAAATTATACAAGTGTTAGAAGGTATGTTACAGAGAATTAGGATAATTTTGATTCTGATTCATATTGTAATTTGAATAATATACAAATGAAATCTTCAATATGGATGACTGACATGTAGCACTGTCGAACTGATATTGAAGATTACAATTTAGATACTTTGTTATAATTTACACAAATGGATAAATTTTTAATAAACAATATCCAAACAGTTTTACTGTTCAAGAGAAATTTAGATGTATTACATAGATAAAAGTTAACATTTATATTAACCCCACTAATTGTTTTTATGTAATTTTACATATGTATTCAAATTACCATATTTGCTGGCATACAAGACATTTTTTTAAAAACTCTGCAAATATTACACTGCATCCATGGCACTGCTATTTCAACTAAGGGGTTTGCCTGTCTACTGAAGCTCAAAATGGACAGCTATGGGGCTGGAAGGAGTTAGAATGAGTAGTGATCCTCTGAATATCCTTGTAAACACGTGTCTCATAGGTCAGCCAATACAGTAAATCATTAAAAATCAATTAAATTGTCACAAAGCTCTACAATTGAATTTTTTTTAACCGAATTTGAATATCATGAACAGTTAAATGGAAATTTGAGCATAATTAAAAGTAGATTTTCATACTCACATATTTTCTTATTTCTCTAACTAGTGTATAAAAGGCTTCGTCCACACCTTGTCGTGTTTTGGCTGAAGTCTCAACATATGGAATACCATAGCTGTCTGCCACTTGCTTGGCTTGTTTTGTGTCCACAGTACGAGTGGGAAGGTCAACCTTATTACCAACCACTGAAAGAAATGACAAGATCAATTATTTGTCATGAAGATTTTCAAGGTTGCAACTTCAAAATATGTTATAGATATTCAAATGAGAATCAATATCTAATCCTTGTGTTAGAAAAAAAAAAAAAAAAATACACAGAACTTTGAGATTTTTTGTTGTGAATTGACAGTAATATCACGTCCAGCTATACTTTTCACAGGGTACATCAATATAAGTTACATTTTAGGAAAGCTATGAATTTCTAAAAAAACAACAACCCTGGTTGTTCATTCTATAGCAGTAATTGTAAAACAGTTGAAAGTATTACATTTTCTTTTAAAAAAGTACCGACAGCAGATGAGATGTAAACGAGATAGTCTTTTTTGATTCAGTTCAATTCTCAACATCCTGTAATGCATGATATTGCACTTTTTCAGTTAATCCTAAGGTACAGAAAAAAAATTATAGAATTCCTGAATTCAGTAATATGTCTCAAGGATTTAATGTAATTATTACATACATAAATGTGAATAATGTTTTCCAAATTTGAATAACTTGGTTAAAAAAGTTATACAATTTTACACGACCGACCATTCTACCATGTTCCAAATTCTAATTGACTAGAACAGGCGTAGTAAATATTTTTTACAGGAAGGTAATTCACTACACCTCTATTTCTGAATACAGAATTGTGGTTTGCTACATTTTTTTTCTCAAAAAAAAGAGGTGTTATGATGATATGTTATACATATAATTTCATACACATGCTGCTGAAAAAATAACAGCTGCATTGCTAACAAAGTCTTCATCGAAGATGATCGAGGTCAGGCATAGTTTTGGCAGCCAAAGCATCATTACCACAAACCCAGAGTCCTCAAGCAGTACCTTACAATACAGGACTTAGTTGGTTTTCTGTCACAGTGTAGGAATGCCAACTGAAAATGCAGCCATATATATTCTTTTATCCACAACTTTCCAATCAATGTTTGGGAGCCCAGAAATGAAATGCCAATTCAATAGTAATTTGTTTTAATGTAATTATTTTCATTTGTTTACATTGAATGAATAATCACAAAGACTGTAAGCATCAAAGTATCCTGCTAACATGAGCAGAGGTGGTGACAGTTGAACATTCACATTTTTTTCTCAAGGGTTTGCTGGTCGTTCTCATAACAACAACACATCAATGCACAAAGAATTGAATGAGTTTCAAAAGAACTTATAAGGAAATAAGCAAAACTAGTTTGGTAATGATGATGTATACAATGATGGTGCTATAATGATAATGAAATTAGTTTTCATTGATATGATTTTGATAAGAGAAGACATTGTCCAGGCAGATATACAGACGGACATCTTAAATGCAAGATTTCTCAATTCAGGTGAATAGACTATTTTTGCATGAAGATGTCCCAAATCAATTCAAGATCATTTTACTTGTAGTTGGAGTACAATTGTTAAAAAAGAGGTAAATTAGGAATTTATACTGAATATTTAAAATTTTGTACCTTGGTTGTGAACAATGTAACCAAGGAAAAGTGTAACAAAGTAAATTTTTTTCTGAAGACATCTTGTAATGAAATCTCTTGTTTCTTGGCACAGTCTTCAATGAGATGCACACACTGAGAAATGATTGTTCTTTCAAGAATGAGTAAGCAGTGAAGTCTCGTTTGAGCAAGGACAATTTTGACAGTATTCAATGGAAGGCAGTGTTTTTAATGATAAGATACAGATGAAAATATTTGGTTCTTCATTGAAGACAAATCATGAATGCATTCAAAAAGAAGAAACTGAATTCAAACAAATATGTAGTCAATATCAATTCAAGAAATGAAAAAAAAAAAATTACAAAAATATCAGCTAACATATGGAGGAAAATGTATTATTCTCAAGAAAAATACAAACATTCTACACATCTTAAAATAATGAACAGTAGGATTTTTTTCAGTTAAAAATATCTCTGACTCATTATTTGAAGCAATAAATTCTTAAACTGAAATAGATTCATTGGTTTCTTTCCTTAGAAAAAAAAAAAAAAAATTATCCCCCAGAAATTATGAAAATACCTGTGATTTTTTTTCATGGGGATTAAATAGAAAAAATAGATACAAAGATAAACAATACTTACAGACCATGGGGACTTCATCGGCATCTTTCACTCGTTTTATCTAGAGGGTGGAGGGAGAAAAAAAGCAAAAATATATCAATAGATATTATTACCTAGCATGTAAATATCAATTTTAAAAAACCTAACTGAAGGACAATTAGTCAGCAGACAAGACAATGTCACATTTAACAACTAAGAAATTATTCAAATGGGACCATTGTATTTGTTTCGATTTTAGTCATTAAAATAAATATGGTTGTAATATTTATTCAACTATTACTATAAATCCAATATTCATAGACACTATTTGAATACTTCTATTTCTCTTGCTATATGTAGAAACATTTTCACTTCATTTCCCTTATCTAATGAAAGACAAATTCAAGTAGTTCAACTCGAGCCATATAAGCTTAAAATCTTTTGGTTTGAGACGAACATTAAGTAATGCTGAATAGGGCTCATTCGTATTCTCACCTGCCTTACCAGATAATTGAGAGCTCTCACCAACTTACCCGTTCAAAATTCCCTGACATTTATCAAATTTCCCTTACAGTAGATACGTCAATATAGGGATAATTGATGGTCTACTTCCCATTCAGTTACCCTTAGCTACCTTTTTATTCAAATATATATTTTTTAAAAACAGAACAAACATCAACTTGTAATTCTGCAAAATATGCTGAAGTAAATTTTAATATCGTTGGAAAGCCCTATGACTGGTCAAATTGAGATTGTCACTAATGAATATTCAAATTTTATTCAATAGAAAAAAAAATTCTCTTCAAAATCTATATACACAAGGGAGAAATGGAAAAAAAAAAAGAAAAAAAGAAAAAAAAAAGGGAGACAGCTGATTTCAATGTACGAAATTCCCTGACATTTTGAACAATTTTTGGAAATCTCAGAAAACCCTGTAAGAGAACAAATTGGTTCCATGTTACTTACCTGTTCTCTATATTGATTGATGTCCTCAAAAGACTTTGTATTGTTTACAGCAAATACACAAAGGAACCCTTCACCTGTGCGCATATACTGGTCCCTCATTGCACTGAAAGAAAACAAGGAGGAGGTGCACACAATTAGGTGAGGTGGGGTGAATAAGCTGATAATAGACAACACTGTTGGTGAATTTATTAGCAAATTTAGGATTATAGATAAAATCGAGCAGGTGTGAAAGGGGAGAAAAAAGGAAACACGAGTGTGAAATAACTGAAAGGAAAACAACGGTAGACACAAGGGACTAAATTAAAATGTATATAACTGGAGTTTTTATTCGATGGAAAAGTTGATGAAAACGCATTGACGATTTAAAAAATTCAATACAAAATTGGCACAATTCTGAAATATCTAAAACTTACCATATTCCAAAATTATTCTGTCAACCAGGTCTAGTAAAATTATTATGCAATGTTATCAATGTATAGATATAGTTCAGTTGCTATGTACAAAAATACATCAGGATATTTTCTAATTTTAATGTATAAACAATGAAGTTATAGAAATAAAAATATTTCCATATAATACAGGCTTGTCAATTATTAATTCCTAAATTATTTTTATATCCATAAACTAAAACCAATTGACACATGTATGTCTCATATCACTGATTAACTTTCATGAAAGTTAATCAGAGTTATTTAAAATGAAGCTGGTATTGATAAAATCTTCAAATCATAAGAAAACAATTCAAAATGCAGTTTCAGATTCATAATAAATATATTCTTATGAAGAAAAAAAAATCCTTCAGTCCATAACTAGTGAGGTAATTTCATCAAGTTATTGTACACATACTTAGCAATAAGTTTTGATGCCTAATGTTATATTGTGAAAAATTCATTGCAATTTTAAATATTTTAAAAAATTATCAGACACCTATATGCTTTTAACATAAAACATTAACCTTGGAAATTCCCCTATATATATATGCTCATTTCCAGTAGTTATTACAGATGTGTGCTTTTTTTAAGGTTTTCATCAAATGTGCATGTGTGTATGAGGGAGGAGACTTTGCAAAACATCTTCACAAATATTTGTAGAATCTGAACAGTGCACAAATTCTTTGAAGTAGGTATATATAACAAAAACAAAAAAAAAAAACAGAGCTAAAGAAATGCTATTACATATTCTCCATGAAAAATTGAGTTAAGGGATTATGAAATATTTTACAAAATATTATTTTGCGGTATTAGATTCAGAACCACAGTCTAAATTTTACCCCCCCCCCCCCCATCTGTAAAAAGTCAATTCGCTGGACATCACTCTAGTTCTTGGTATTTCAATTCAAGTTTACTACATGCATATGCATGCATATTTTAAATTCATGGTCTGTTTCTAAGTTTTTCAAATTTTGTTTAAAATTCAAGCTGAATCATTAAAATCATCAAGGAAAACTTGATTTCTGGTAGAACATTTGTACATTTAAAAAAAAATTTAATATAAGTTATTTTGTTCATTTTGCCACAACCATATAAAAAAATGCTTGATACTGCATTTGCATGAATTATTTCTTTAAATTTTCAGATAACATTAAGATGGTGAAATTGAAATTGTATTATTTACTGAAATTAATTGAGAAAAATTGGTGCATTGAGTGCTCTATAGCCAGTTGAAGTAACATCCAAATAGAAATGTAAATTTGGAAGATTTTGTAAAAATTATCCCCACCAGAGGCATTCATTGAAACAGTTACATTACTCACTAATCAAAACATTCTTGAAAATTTTGTTTGCTCATATTGATGCATAGAATATTTTCCCTGCCAATTGTTTAGAATTAATGCTTAAAAACATGAATCAAATTTAAAATGTAAAAAATTTGAACTTTTATAACTTTGGGTGATTTTTAAAAATTGGTCCATCAATTTTCTTTGCCAATAAAAAAAAGTTTTAGTGAAGGCATTGTGTTTTTAAAATCAGTTAGATCTCAATTTTTATTACTTTTTTTTTTAACCTTCATCTTGATTTTTACTTGTCTTTATAAGATGAAAGGTAAAAAAATCAGTTAAAATTAAAATTAGGTTAGAATACTTCTCATGATAAAACTGAAATAAAGTAATAGATAAAAGTAAATAAATGGATTTACTTTGATTTGTCCAAGATGATAAGGTGGATTTTTGTTTCTACACATACCTTAAAGAAATGTCAAAAATATGTTACATCTATCTAGGCTGTGAATATTTGGTGATAAAATTATGGGAAAATAATTATTGCATTGCAAAAGCAATTTGACATGAAAGAAATTTTAGTAAAAGAATGTTTCTTGGACTTTCCATGAGTTGATAAAAATGTAACTAAGTAATTCAGGGGAGATAAGCAAGGCAACTCAAATCTAAAGTCAGAGGGTTGATTGATTTAGAATCACTAATGTGCACTTCGAACTTCTGATAAATTGACAAATGAAAGATGAAGATGAAGTTGTTTATAGGCAATCAAAATTTGTTAACAAGAATTTGGCTAATTCTATTGTTCACATCTTCAAACCATTACAAGTAAAGTGTTGCCATTTTTATGCAGGCTTCCAGGGATAGGGGATCTTGTCAGCTCTATACATGCAGCTCTAAGTACAGTGAGAGCGTAAAGCTCAGATCATGTAAAATATCAACATGAACATTAAAGTCAACCACAATTCTTGCATGATTAACTACAAACATGTTTTCCAGATTTAGATTCGCCCTTCAGGCTTTAAAAACAATCAGACAGTTTCAGTATGTGCTTTTATAGTTTCACCTCATTACAGCTCTTTGAAAATAACCAAACATGAAAACCTTGGGTTATTTGTAGTAGATCCTATCTTTAATTTCCATTCAATAGATTTTATTATTTTTTCCAAATCTTTTAGAAAAAAATATCCACATATATGAACCCAAATGCAGAATGAACCATCATTGCAGAATAATGACTTTCCATTTTGATTTGATTTAGAATCAGTGGTTTGGGGGATTTAAATTCTGTTTATATTTGTGATGTATTAGGAACATTCTGGAAACAACCAAGCAAAATCCTTCTTTTGTATATTGCAATCATATTTGTCTTTTTTTTAATCTGACTTTTGAAAAATAAATTCATATTTGGACAAAAATTCCAGTAAATTAAGATTTATAGAGAAAATCATACATTGATGTCAGGAACATTTTTTAATGTTTACAAGATTACAAACAAAAATCAAAACATGTACATATATTAGTGCATATAAGTATGACAAACTAATAGTCTTTTATGGTAGATATTGAAATACAAAGTAAAAATACAAGCAAAGTTTTCTAATTTCTTAAACATTTACCGCAGAACAGAAATTGAGTTATCTTCAAGTAGTAATGTATGCTTGTACTCTCATAATTGAAGAAATACATATTCCAGATAAATAAAAACAAAAAAGTAAGCCTGGCCGCTGCAGAGTCACACTCCACTCTTATTTCTATTCTGACTGAAGATGATTACTGCAACTTTTGTATTGTATACTAAGAAAAAAAAAAAATTATGAAAAGATACATTTTTAGTATAAATCTAATTATTCATTAGAATGAAATAAGCCCGTGTATTTTCATGGACATGTAAGATCTGTCATTTCGGCTCAGTCGATAAGAGAGTTGGCTATCAATCACTTGGTTCTGATTTCAAATCACAGTAAGGAAATGTTAATTTTATAAATGTATGTATTTACAAGAAGGAAATAAGCCCTTGCATATTTTCAACATACATTTTCTTGGATATGTCAATTTAGCTTGATTGGAAAGACAGCTGCCAACCAATCAGTTGGTTGTGATTTCAAATCACTGTAAGAGAATGTTAATTCTACGTGTTGATTAATGGAATGGAGCAGCCAAACAGTGAAGAGTTTACTCCCCTGAATTTGGTGCAGATTGTCGCAGTTGATATGGTGAGGGGGAAAAAAAGTCAACTTGACAACTATAATAGAATTCAGCACATCTTAATCTGCCTAGATGACACATTTCTAGCTCCACAAATGAAAAGCATTCAGTTCACACCTTCTACAGTGTTGCTAACTCTTTAAATTTTTATATCTAAAATTGAAGCAAAAGTTACCCCAAAATATCTGAAAATACACAAACTACCTTAGAATATAAATAAGAACACTAAAAATTCAATCAAATAAGAATTATATTGAACTGATCATGCTACTTACTTTTCTTGGGGATAAATCAGCTAATTAGACAGGTAAAATCTAGGTTGGCATCAATTATAAATTTTACATTTTAAGAACTCAATTACATTCCTTATATTTTTTTTTTTAACCTCCTTACAATTTGCTGAGTCTTGCATCAGAAATATAACAAGAAATACCATGCAAAATGCGATAAAATTCATTTATATCATAACTAGATAATCCCAGTTAAAATGACCAAAATAAATTTTGCAAATAAAAATCTAATTCAATTCAACATTTCTGATCAAAAAAACTTTGTAAAAAAAAAAAAATTTTTAAAAATAAAAAAAAGTTGGACTTGATTTTTTTTCTTAGGGCATTAAAAATAACGGATATATCTGAAGTTCTATGTATCATATCACAGTAAAAACATTTTTCAACATCTGATGTAACTGAATTTTCCGATGAAATTCTTCAAATATTTAGAATACACTTTAGACCCGACATAACCCACAATTGCTTATAATGCAGTTTGAGCCTGGACCCCAATTTTCAACACCTTAGATTTGGCTCAAAATAATAGCTAAATACAAAAACAGAAAGACCGCTCAGAAATGTTATGTACTGGTCCAATCAATGCTAATTTGGCCTAGTCAATAGCAAAGAAATATCAAAACTAGAGGCCGATCCGGCCAGTATTACCAACTCAAAAAATATTTTTCGCACTAGTTTGATTACCAAAAAAGAGCTAAATTTTAAACACAAAAAAATGATTAAAAAGTCAGCCACTTTAGGGCCATTTAAATAGCTAAAAACTGCTATGAATTAGCACAAAAAAATTGCCCTAGAAATGGCACTAAAAATTTGAGATAAATCATACTTGCTTTCCCCTTTCTCATTTGTCGGCTCTTCATCGACACTTGCTACATATGTATCTAAGTTTTGTCAAGTTGTAACCTTCTGGTAAAGTGTCATGATTTAAAATTTCTATTTTTATCATCCTACAAGACCAACTTCCACACAGTTTTATCTTCATTTCTGCAGAATTACCACAGTCAGTCTTGAAGAATTAGAGTGTGTGATACTAATAGATTATTTTATATAACTTCACACCTATTTTCACTCACAGTCAGGAAATGAAAGCCAGAATTCTTCATTGAGTGAAGAAGAAAACTTAGATCAAATTTTGTAAAAATGGAAAATTTGTTATGTGGACTCGCTTATGTCATAGAAAAATTGTGGACCCCAACTCCTGAGTCATAATGGGTCTATAATGGGTATTCAAGGAATATTCAAGCATGAGAATAGTTTGAAACAAAAGTACAATCATACAGTTAATTTCAAAATATCATATTATTGACCAACTGATATTAACAAGTATAGTGAGTGCCATTATTAGTCATAATTCATTTTCTAGTCAGAGCATAGTCTGTGGTTTGTGAAATCAGGTTTTTTTATCAACTGTGCAGGTGATTGCCACTAGGTATAAAAAGAAAGAAAGAAAGAAAGAAAAAAAAGAAAAAAAAAAGAAAAAAAAAGAAAAGAAAAGAAAAAAAAAACACCCAATGAAGGCAAAGGGCTCTTCACTAAAATGATAATCTTAATCCTTGGAAAACCAGCAATATCTGATATATCAGTAAATATCAAACAAAATCTTCTTCAATGAATGTTAATAAACTAGCATAGCACCCATCAGAAATAACTGGATTATTCATGTTATGCATAGATTAATCATGGATAGGCACAATACTCTTCTGACGCATCATTCCCCTTAATTTGGCTTTATGCAACACATGGATGTAAACAAAAGTGAAGGCAGACAAGCAAGAAAGCAAGCAAAGCTGTTCAGCAGCAGCCATTCAACCTCAGCCCTCTGTTTGGTTGGTTGGTCACTAACTTAATTTTACTTAGGTACTATAACCTAGGAACAAAGTGTTGCTCTTCGACCCTCTGTCTACGATAAGAATGTACTATCTTTGCACACACCAAAAAGTGTTACGCATATATATATATATATATATATATATATATATATATATATATGCTTATATTACACACACACAATTGTTTTATATATGTGTATTATATTGCTTTCGAGAAAGAAAAAAATATTGTGAATGAATACAAAGAAAACCGACTGCAACAATCAAGACTACAAGTAGCATTGAATAAGGTGAAGATTTTTTTTTTTACAATATAAACCATAAAATGATAGCATTAGAAGTCATTGAGATCACAGGAAATAGGTTAAAGATTTTCAAAGCAATAAACTTCGGAAATTGCTCGGTAAATTTTAGTCCTGCTTCAGTGCACTTGTAATCAAACCAAAACAAACTTGCTGTAGGTATCATGTAGAGTCCTTCACTAGAATAGGCATCAACAATTATACACTGTAGACCTATTATAATGAGGAAGTTGGGGTCTATCAGCGAGTCACATTGTAACAAATTTTCCATTTTTACACACCTTGATTCAACATTGACAGGCACTGAGCATTACTATTGAGCTAGGTTATAATGGGTCAACAGTGTACTATTATTCAGCTTGTTTGTATGCATGTCCAACATTTACGCTTTCTGAACCTTATTTTTCTCATATCTTTCTCTTCTCCCCCCCACTCAATGCTATAATCCAGGGTAAGAATGGATGAGAGAACTTATGCTTGAATGGAAGTAAAGAGACAACCTTCCCTATAACTGTCATTCATTACACCTCCTACACAAGTCGGACACTTAAAATTTATGACAGAAGTAGAAACCATGAATATAGATAGATAAAAGTCATCAATAATAAGTTTTAGTGATTTCATTTGACTTTGCATGTTATAATATATATATATATATATATATATATATATATATATGACCATACTTTAATAATATATACAAAGAGTAGTAATATCTTAATTATCAATGCCTGTGGAATTTCCACAGGTCCAGCTAGTTAAGAAGTAGAGTAGCTTTTCATGCTTGTAGAATCTCAATGATATAATATTGTCAAAAATTAAAGTAAAGCACATTCCCACTGACAGTGTATAAAAACGGGGCGATATGTACTGACAATGTCTTTTGATTTTTTTCTACAAAAACAACTTGTTCCATCTGCAGTTAAAATTCCTATTAAGTGTTCCCCATTCCAATCAGCCAACAACTACAAACACCTATCCAATATTGGCTTGGCATCCGCAACATCATATCAACTGCCGATCCATTACTTCCACTTATCAGAAATTCCCCAGGGTGCAAGGAAGATAGAATTAGGTCACTAGGGCATTTTAGGCAACAACTGGCTACCGAACACACAAATGCCAGTACTTTCTTGGGCTCAAAGTATCTTAAGGTTTGTCCTATCTTTTGCACACATTCTGAACTCTCCTTTGAACATCACTGCTATAAAGATTGTCCATTCTGTCTTTCAATATATATATATATATATATATATATCTTATTGAAAGACAGAATGGACAATCAGTGATGGACAGCAGTGATTTTGAAAAATACCAGGCTATGATGATTTAAATTTCATCATTCATTTTTGTTGGGCACAACAAAAAGTATAATAAAGAAACTTTAAAATCTTCATCACATTAAATATATCAGTCATGAGAGAAAAGCTCAAAACTTCCTAAATGATAATCTGAATAGATGCATTTTAAAATGTTCAAATTGTTATGTCAAGCATAAAAGACTCATAAGTTAAATTTTCATACTTGGATTATTTGCAATTTAAAGGTTCAGTTTCCTAAAAGAAAAAAAAATTGAATTTTCATTTTTTAGTGGATGATGATTTCCAATAGATTATTCTAATTATTCAGAAGCTAGATTTATTTATATCCAGATATTCAATTAGTAAATTATTACTGACATTCTACATTCAAAAAGTAAAATCATACAAAGTTGTTATAAGCTCTATTCTAGCTACTAACATTTTGGCATTGGCTCCTTTAGAATCAAAACATAGCTGTGTACCGTAAAAGAGAGACAGTACACTGGAATTTATCGAAATAAGGGTATAAAGTCGTCTAAAATTTGTCAGGCATATTGAAAAATTGTTATATTACAAAGAACTACTATGTTTCATTTAGTATGTAAATTCTTTACTGCTACAGTTAAATCTACTTTAATAATGACCAGTTTTATTTTCTTAGTTTGCCGTCTTGACTATTCCACCCTAGGGTAAAAATTTTGCTGGTAAAAATAGTGTCTACCAAACTATTTCAAACTTCAAACTACTCTTCCCAGTAAATGAATTCAGTATTTGTTTTTTCTATATCTGAAATTTTTAAACTGGGCTAAAGGAATAGATATGATGAGAAAAAATAAATCAGGATGCATGTCCTATTACAATGATCAGCAATTTGCTGGTTGTTAGTGAATCCAATTCTCATTGGATCTTACACTATTGATGATCTGATACTAAACTAGTCTAAGTTAACAAATCATAACAAAAAGAAACAAAATATGAATAAGTACACATGTCGTACAGCAATGTTAAACAAGCTAAACCTGGGGGCTGTTATTAGTGGGTTCAATCCTCAACCATTACTGATGGTCTGATACAGGACTGCTTTATACACTGGGAGGGGGGAAGGGGAGAGAAAAAAAAAAACCCTCCCCAATGAGAACGCACGTCACATAGCAATGATCAGAAGCTAATCTTGCTGGCAGTGGTTAGTGGGTTCAATCCTCACCAGATCTCCCAGTATAGTATAGATCGTCTAATATCAATTGTTGATGTACTTATATATGCAGAAATCTTTCCCTAACAGCATGGACTAAATAGGTTAAATTTGGTCTTGGAATTTTATACTTGTTTTTTTTTCTATATCAATGAAAGGAAAACAACATACACAGTTATATCAAAACTTAGAAAGTATGTTTAATAACAGCATTTCGATAAATGAAAACTTTAATCATATTACATATATTTTGGTATTAAATTAATTTTAGTTTTCATTATTTGTTGAATCCGTTGCACTTATTTCTAATTTCCTATTTTGAGTAATTTAATTCCCACAAACTATGATAACTTGACTACAGGTAAAAGGGAAATCTTATTCAAGTTTTCTAAACAGAATTAAATTGTTCTATAAAATCATTTATACAGTTTCAAAAATTGAATTATAGCTATTTTTTGTTTCTAAAACTTGAAAGCATGCTACATAAATGAATCTTCAAGAAATTGGTAGGTTAGACATAAACTTTTATGAATCATAGACAGAACAAAAAATTGATTTCATGCTCTTAGACTTAACAACAAGCCAGGTGCATGTAAATTCTCTTCTGTATAAGATGTTAAAGATAAACAGACGAAGACAAGTAAAGCTAAGAAAAATATAAATTTTCAAGTTATTTTCCGACACATTCACATATCGACAAGGAATGTAGCATTTAGAATCATTTCAGATTTTCAATGATAGATATAGAAAATGGGACAATGAATTAGAGGTTGTTTATAGTATTGTTTGAAAAGAAAAGTATTTGTTTTTATACGAGTTTGCCTTTTCTATTGATTTCTTAATGACCCTGGCTGCAACAATACATTTGTTTTGTTTTCAATTTATTTCTATATTTATTTCGATTTCAATTTTTTTAAACTACACTGTTCTCAATTGCAACATTTGCTTGAATGTACATTTATTTACTCAACTTCTCCCTTAATCTTTAATCTAAATCTCAACTCTTAACTCCCACCCCCCAAATGCACACCAGAAGAGTATGCAAGGGTAAAACTTCTATTTTCTAATTGCCACTTCTGTAGGCTTTAATTAGTTAAAAACTTAGAATGCAAGGGAGAGGTATGCTCAAGCATGAACTACCCATCTGGCTGAACCAGAAATGATATTAATCCATCAGACCTATTAGTAATCCACTGATGCAAAGCTCAGTCCTGTTGTAAACTCAAACAGATTAAGATACACCAGCCCAGCATACATCCTGTCTCCACTCCAACACATCCAAATCAGAGGGGGGGGGGATTATATACCTTATCTTATGTCCTTTCAAATTCCTTTTACCCCCTTTCTGCTTTATAGTACTGCAAACACCCATGTCTGCCTGCCTACCCACCAAGAGCAGATAGAATGGGTGCTAAGAGCCGCTGGAGTTCTAAGGTCATTCCGAACGACACCAGCAGTGACCAATCCAGCCAATACATCATGGGTCAGCACGGCAGGGCATGGCCCAACACTCCCCATGGTTTGCACAATGAAAGTTACACTGGCCATTCCTGCTGGGTCAGCAGTCCCAAAAAGGCCAGCCACATCACTTGCTTTAGGTGGGGGTGATGTGCTCTAACAGCAATCCAAAGCATTACACCAGGAAAACACTCGTTCCTGCTGGGTCAGCGGTCCCAAAAGGCCCAGCAACATCATTTGCCTTGGGTGGAACCACCCTAACAAATCCCAAACCCAAAGACCTTTACCGAGAAGGCAACATTGTACATCAATACCTACAACGTCAGAACACTCAACAGACTCTCACCTAACCCATCTAGAAAACAAAATCAAAAACATCAAATGGGATATCATCTGCATAAGTGAAATGTGAAGACCAGGAGAAGGACTAATAGAACTGAAAAGCAAACATCTCCTCTACAACTATGGAAGAGTGAAAGTAAAACAAAGAGAAGTAAGCTTTCCTCATCAATAAAAACATGGCAGGCTTCAGACCTGCCTCAGAATGCATGGCCAGCATCACCATATAACTCTAAAAGAGGTACAAACTGAATGTCATCCAAGTTTATGCTCCCACTTTGCAATCAACCAAAGAAGAAATAGACAATTTCAATGATGACTGGAACTCCCAACTGTAAGATACAAAAAAATACTTCAATGTCATCATGGGAGACTCCAATGCACAGGTAGGACAAGAAAATGAACATTGTGTTGGCGAGTTTGGATACAAAATACGGAACAAAAGTGAAGATCTTGTAAACTTTGCAACTGTGAATGACTTCAAAATCATGAATGCATTCTTCAAAAAGAAACCCAATAGAAAATGGACTTGGAAGAGACCCAACCACAAAACGAAGAATGAAACACTACATCCCAAAAGACAAAAGTGACACTGAAGACATTCAAGTTCTAAACGAAGTAAACATAGTCAGCGACCATAGAATGGTAAGATGTAAGATGCAAGTAAACACCAATAAAGAATGCAGAAAAATGTTCCACATGAAACCTCAACTGGAAAATGTGCAAAATGCACCCAATCCTTCAAGCTAGAATTGAAAAACAGGTATAAAAATCCTTATCGAAGAGAACGACCTGAACATCAACAAATTCTATAGCAAAATAACCTTTCAATACTTTTTCTAGCAATAATGATAACAGTCTTTCAAAGTTCATTTCTCAGACGTGTAAATTAACAAAACCTATATCAATAGAATCAAATTGTGCACGCAGAGACATGTTCAAGCAGATGATAAACTCGACAGCTGCTTTACATCAAGTGAATTCACAAGGTTATCAGCAGATTAAGATAAAAAAAAATTCCAAATCAAACATTATCAATCTGTACTTGATGTCATTACAAACTTCCTACAAGTACAGATCTACAAGGGTTTTAGTGGCATTTTGCACAGGAGTGTATCACAATAGATGATTTGGTGAAATTAAGGTCATTTGGAGATGAGGAATTTCTAAACATTGACAGAAATTTGTCTTCTGGACTGCACCCAAGTTCATTTGATAAAGTTCCTAACTTTAAATGCTTTTATAAATTGGCTGAGCTCAAAAGATTCCCAAACTGAAATGTGAACATTTGATTCGAACAGTCCAAATAGACAAATTTCCAACATATGATTATGGTATCCAGTATTTGTGGAGTGCTATGTATACTGATTATGCAGACCACTTGCCTCAAATATTTTCCAACCAAGTTGACATTGTTGGCAACAGTTAGTCAGTAAAATGCTACCTGGACAGAAGAGAAAGTTATCTTGTAGACTACTGATCGATTTAATGAAGAATGATACAAAACGATGGTAGAAACAACAGTGGAGGAAAAATTAATCTTTACTTCATTTTATATTGGGAAGGACAAAATTTGAGAGTAACAATTGTTTCGATTTTACAAAATATATTTAAGATATCTAGAAAAGATAAGTTTGAAAATTAACTGCATTTTCAAAAAAGTCATGTGGTTCTATTGGCATTTTTTTTGTATAAAAAGATAAATTTAAAAAAAGCAGAATTTAGTCAACAAATGTCCTTTTATAAGCTTTCATGAATCTGTAGACTGAGAATAGTGACATATGATATATGCACTAAAATTTTAACCAGAAAATCTTAAAATTAAGAAAAATACAATTAAAGTTATAATAATGGCACATGAAAAAATGTATACAGATTTATTACATGAGAATTGGGCAAAAACATAAACACAAAAAAAGACAGTATTGAGATTGATTGGGGATGGGCTAACAGACATGCAGTTTTTTTTTTTTCGAATTACATAGAAATTGAACAATATGCAAAAGTGTTTTAAAAAGCTTTGGTAGTTTTTCGGAACAGGCTTGGCAATGGGGTGGGGGAGTTTTAGGAAGAGAGAAAAATCACTCAAGGCAAGGCATAGCAGGCAAAACGGATTTTTTTCTCAACTGTCAAGTTAAAGGCGCTTGTGAGGAGACAGGAGGAGAGGTCATGTGGTTGAATCTTGTCCAGATACATAGGATGAATGAGGCTGCCAATAAGGTAAAGAAATTGAATTTTCTTAACCGAGTATTACACCTGTGCCTTTAAAAGTTTGATATATTTTTAATATATTTTTCAAAGTTAGAGAGAAAGGAAAGAGTATCTTGTTCTAGGTGGATTTCCCCAGAACATGATGGTGGTTGTCATGATTTATTCATGAACTTTTGAGAGTCATATGCTCTTCACAGTTGAGAGAGTTATGAGCCTAATGCGATTTGAAGCTGTGGAAGGAATTGTAATTTTATAAATCCTTACAAAATTAATGAGTATAAAATCTCAGAAGAATACATGGTCAGAGTGGTTATACAACATCTAACACAACCCCATTGTTTAAAAGATTTCCATATAGTATGAATTGATTGCTGCACAAATTCATAAGATTAAATTCATGTGAAAATTAAATTGTTTTCTACAACCTCAAATAGCTTATGCAATTCCTTTGTGAAGGGTATTTTTGAGAATATGAATTAACCTTTTGCTAGCAAAAAAGTAGGTAACTTTTGCACTAGTAATCAAGAAAACAAAATAAATGGGTATTTTATTGGAAGAGTAGATAATACTGTGAAAAAAAAAAAAAAAAAAAGCATACCTTCAAGGATGGTATGGAGAAATATACTATCAACAAATATAACATTTTATGAATTTTCCATTAACTAGTCTCAAATAATAGATATAATTTTTAACACTTGAAGCTAATATTTTTCTTGAAACTATGGAACACATTTTTTGAACTCAGAAAATATGAAAAGTTGATAAAGAATGGAAATTTCACTAGGTAGTATAATTAAAAATAATTTTACTCATCAATGTATGAGAGAAGTGCATTAAGCTAAGCTCATACTTACTTTACTCACTTCATTGATAAGATATAAACCAGTGAGTTTTTTCTTAATGTTTTCAAGGTTATTTTTTTCTATTATTGAAATTTATCATGGACTTTCATTTTTAAACTTGGAAGAAAAAAAAAAGGAAAAAAAATATGGCCTAAATAATGTAGTTCTAGTCTTGAGAAATTCAAGTTAAACAACTCATTTGGAAATTTATACTATCATATTATATACTATAAATATAATGATTGAAAATAATGGCTACTTAGATATCATATAGCTAATTTTCTAGATTATCTTTGTTTTATTAGGGAATAATGCTGGAACCTATAAAGGAGAAAAAAATTCAAGAGAATATAAAAACTTGAAAATTCAATTTTTACATATTCTAGAAAGAATATTTTATCAGATGCAATATAATATCCAATACAGTAGGCATGCACTGTTTTCTTCCATAAAGTGACAAACATAAAAACGTAATTCTTGCATGATGACTTGATTTAGTATATGTATGAAAAGGTATATACATGCATTTATCCCCAATATAAGTTTTATGGATGTTCTAGTTCCTTAACTAATATGTTTGTATAAACATAATTGCTTAAACCATCAAAATCTTTAACATACTTTTCACATCCATATCCACTGTGGTTAGTATATTAGTCTTGTAAAATTAAGATAGCATCATGGTATTTGAGAAAACTGAGAAATACACTGATTTATCCTGACTAGTGTCCTCATCTTAATTGTTATAGTAACAGTGTTTTGGCCGTTGTACCCTCCAGCCTTCTTCAGGAGTGTCATAGTTGGTAACCTTCAAGGAATTTCAGATGAAACCATTTATTCAATCCACGTGAATGTATTTCTTAGTGAATAACATGGTTCTAGTATGTTTACAAGATTTTGAGGGGAAAAATAGGTATAAAATTGTAGCCTTCATTATAAAATGGGAACTTAATTTGACACTACAGTTCAGCAGTCCCACAAGTTTTTCTGTTTGAATGTTCTAAATATGTTTACTGCAATATTACAATTATACAATAAGATCCCACTATTTTATGTGGTGTGATTTTACCATGTTAATTTTGTCAAATAAAATAAGGAAAAAACCATAAAAGGTGCCTACCTCAATTTGAAACCAGTGTTTTTAAATTCAGTTATTTTTTAATTCAATTATTTCAATTTATTTCTAGGGTATTTGTGCTGTTTGTTTTTCACAGGAGGGAAAAATATTTTATATCAAAAAATTATGGTTAATCATTTCAACACTTAGCCACTGTACCTTTAGCTCAAATAAATTTTGTTCATTGATTACTGAAATATTTTTGTCTAATTCATTTCATTTTTACAGTTGGTTAGTGCTTAAATCAAATACATTCCTTAGTGGGAGGGAGTTTCTCCTGTCATCAAACGGGATTAATTTTAATAACATAACAGATTTCTACATATATTCATGTATAGCTTGACCCCCACCCCATTTTGTCCAGATTTCAAAGTTTGTTAACCTGATCTTGAAAAGTCTTCATGCGATATGGAGAAACAGGAAAGGTAAACTAAAGGGATTATAGTCAGCATTGCCAATTAAGATACAAGTCTAAATTTAGATATAAAAAAATCAGATGTTTTTAGATATATTTTTGATATTAGATAAGTTTAAATATTTCTTGACAAGGCTCAGATATTTTTTTGCAAGTAGAATAAGTCAAGATAGCAAAACTGTATCTCGATTGAAAATGCATTGTACCAATAATGAATTTAATTTGATGATTATTTGATCAGATTTTTTAAAATGTTATATCTTGATATAGCATGCAGTGAATGAAGGCTCAATAATATGTAAGGTATTTTAGATAATTGTGTTAACTAGATATTTGGGGATGGGTTGAGGTGAGTAAACCTTCCCTCTAACTTGACCAGAGGTAGAATCATTTTTGAAAAGAGAAAAAAAAAAAATTACAGGCTGTTTATGAGTATAACAATCAGAACGCGGAGACAAGTTCGAGTAAATCAGTGTATAATTATAATTCCTCATCTACGATATCCAGACAAAACTTGAAAAAAGTTGTCATGAAATAATTGCATTTCCATATTAAAATTCCCCTGATTTCGGTGCTATATCTAGGATCCACAATAAGCATGAGCAAAGGACTTGAAAAACATTAATCTTGGGGCAGTCACCTAAAACCCCGAACTTAGCTTGCATGAATAGAACGGCTTGCTAAGCAGCCAGTATATACATTAAACAATGGTAGTAATAGGGTTGGTAATGGTAATAAATGGTAGTAGCAGCAATAATAGTAGTAGTAGCAATAAAATTGGTTGTAGAAGATACAACCAAAAAAGAAAAAAAAAAGGCTAAGTTAAGGAGGGTAGGGAGGAAGAGGTGTATATATATATATATATGTACATATATATATATTTTTTTTTTTAAATTCAAGAAAAGAAAAAAAATGCTGGTGTAAAAAGGGAGATAACCATGCCTGCTATATGGTGCTAAAAAGCTAGATAAGGTTGGCCTGAGCTGGCGCCAGACAACCAACCAACCAACCAACCTGTATTCTTCTTGACCTGCTGTGTCCAGAATGTCCAACAGACAAGTATCCCCATCTATGACAACCTGTTTTCTGTAGGAGTCCTCTGAAAAGGGAAAAAATAAATAAACAATGAATTTTTAGGCAGGACTTGAAAACCAACCTGTATTCTTCTTGACCAGCTGTATCCAGAATGTCCAGCAGACAGGTTTCAGAATCAATGACCACCTGCTTTCGGTGGGAATCCTCTGAAATGCAAACAAAGGTATCAAAGATGAAAATCTGTTCAGATAACTCAACATAGATTTCCTCACTTGTCAAAAGACAGAAACAATTTTCTGGGCCAGTTTAGCAGTGAAAAGAGATAAGTTCTTAGTTTAGGAATATAGCTCCTATGGTAATTATCACATTGTGAAAAAGAAGCAATAGCATAAGTATAGTTTGAAAATAGTATAAGAAATTACTGAAAATTTTCAGCACAATTTGAGTTTTTGAAAATACCAGTAATAAAACATCAACTTGAAACTAAAAAGCGTTACAGCTCAAACTGAGGTACTGATTATATGATTCTATCTAAACTGAAAGAAATTTAATGCAGAATATAAATAGCTTTATATTGGCCACAATTTATAAAGTAAGAGAATAGGTAGCCAGCAAAGGTTCATTTTGAAAATTTCCTTCACAGAGTAAAGTGGTCTCTGAAAAAACTTTGGTAATCACATTAACCTTTGACCACTTATTCACTTAAGGCTATAATAAAATTTACTAAGTTTCCAAGATTTTTTTGAGAAAATAACTCAATAGTATAAGTGATTAGAGGATCTTAGGATGATAAATAAATAGAAAAGACACTTGTTAGTTTTGTATCTGTAATCCTACCGATAGTGTGCTTAACGGATTTTATACTATTTTGCTATTAGTGTCCTCTCAGTCTTGGATTGATGGAAAAATTTTCAACTATTTCAAAACATTTTGATACAGAATGAGAAAATAACGGGTGAGGGTAAAGAGGCATAACTTCAGGAGCTCAATAGTCTACGTTTCATTCATGTAGCATTTATATTTTGAATAAGGTTACTATATAAAACACAGAAATTGTATTTTATATAAATTTTTCTGCATGAATGAATAATGCTTATTTTTATGACTGCACCTCAGATGATTGGGATAATTGAAAACAATCACCAGATTAGGAAATTTCTCATTTGGTTAGGAGCAAGTCAAAAGAACTGTACAAGTCCATTAATGAAAATGTACACTGTCTCTTTGGACATAACAGATAGTAGCAATGGCCAAAGAGACTGGAAAAAAATTGGACAAAGCATAGAATAATTTAGCTTTTAGAACAGTTTATATGTGTGTGCGCATGTGTGTGTGTGAGAAAGTGCACCCACACAAAAAAGTATTGTGCCTTAAAATAAAAAAAAATATTTTTCTAACTCAATATATTTCAATTACTACAAATCACAAAGTCATAATACCAAAACACAGAACATTTTGGTGTAGATAAACTAATAATAGCAATTTTTATTATCGATTTCCATTCTCATAATGTTGATAAATTTACATCTTAGAGAGTCCCTCTAGTAATATTAACTTGCAAAATTTCTTGCTTCTATAGTCATAATTATTGAATAATTTTCATTAAAAGTATTCACTCATCCAAATATGAAGTTTATACCCATATTTTGATCAGCTAATCTTACTTTGACAAACTGAAAATTCAAACAGGGGGAGTAAAAGCCATTCTTATATATTTATTCATGAAGACAAATTCTACTGTTATTTAAGCTGTAGTAAATATAGACTTCATGTTTGAATGAATGTAAAGTCCCAAAGGAATAAAGCTTGCCACGATGTTTAATATTTCATCAATATTTAAATTGAGAAAAATAAATAAAATTTTAAACAGAAAACAGTTCTTCAGTGACACATACATCTCCATAAATCCTAACTACATAACATGAAAGTCAAGTAGTAGAAATTATTCTACCAAAACAAAAAAATAAATAGAACAAAAATCACTCCTTGAGTAATGTATTCTATCAACCATTTTGTTCCATCCTATCTGTTACTATATTTAATTGGATCCCAAATATAGGAATGAGAGCTATTAAAAAGAAAATCTGGTCACCATAGAAAGCTGGCACCAGAATGATTTGATAGATTTGTTGCAGCCATGTTTAGAATGACAATAACAAAAATCGCGTTGATGCTCATACACAAAAAGTCAGAACATCAAACCAGACTTGCCATGGATGGACAATAACCAGCAGCAGCATAGTTATTTGGAAAGATTTTTCAAGATAGCAAAGACGGAATGGATCAATAAATTAGATAGTACAGTTAGAATTAACAAAATTAAGAAAAATGTATATTAGCAATCATAATTTGGATTTAATGTTCAACTATGAAAATTACTAACAAATCAATACCTAACAAATAATGATGGGTCATGAAGCATTAAGTATTGTGCTATCAGTAACAAACAAAACTATACTTAGTAAAAAAGCTGTGAGAGCTACTATTGGGGGATGTTATAAATGTAAATGTTGGAAGACTACTTACATTACAAAATTTTATGATAAAAATTGTTTTGAAAAACAATATAAATGATGAAAAGTCACAAAAAATGTTTGTAGGTAATCAAGATTTGATTATGCGAATAAATATTACTAAAATCAATGATAATCGTTGTTGGATCAAATATTGATTTCCCACAAGTACCTCCTTCAGAATTACTTCATACTTAATGACAAAGTTGTCTGAAAAGGGGTTTGATTTCTAGCGTATTAATACATACAAGAATTATATAGCAAATACTTTTGAAAGCAGTTGAAGCAACTAAATGGCAAAAATCCTTTTGCATTAGTAAGTGCACACACACACGCACACATTACATATATATATATATATATATATATATATATATATATATATATATATAACAAGACTGTTCTTTTCCAAACTTGTTAGATGAATGGAAGCTTTATACTTAAATCCCCATAGAAATAATGAGGATGTGGTATTTAATCTGCAAAACAAGTACAAGCAGTTAGTAGTGACAAAATAATATGGTGGTTTTGAAAGAAAATCTAAAACAAAAAGGCATAAAATAACATCTCAAGGAGCAGGCATGACAAATTATTACTTACTGTTATATATTGGATATATCAAAGTATGCAATTCTGCAATTTTGAGGAGATATCAATACAACCTGGCAAAACTCACTTAAGGAGAAAATTTCAAGTTAAATACAAACTACCAAGAAACAATTAGCTCATTTAAATTCTATTCTACAAATGTTTTTGAGCAAAAATCAATTATTTCAGGTATAGATTAGGATAGCATACATATGATTTGGCTTATATATATATATATATATACACTAGGACAAATTTCCATCGGGATATTTTGAATGATATTGTAAAGAGATTTAGTGAATATAAACATGTGTAATGTATTTTTGTAGATGACTAATACAATTCACTTATTATACCAAACTTTTTTTCTTGTCACTGGTTTGTGTTTGAAATCTTGCTGATTTTAATGCTTTTCATTTAAAAATAAAATCTTATTGAAAACTAAGTGTAGATTACTGCCATAAAAAAAAAAGACGAAGTTTTAACTAGATGGAACATTTTTGGTACTAGATTTCTAAGGTTTTCAAGATGAACAAAAATGGATTTTCTTTCATATCAAAGATTTTTTCAGAAATATATAGAAAATTAAAAAATGTCCTTGTTAAAAATGTAACAAGAGTGAAAAAACTCATAACTATTACAATTTTTCAGAAGTATATTATTACTTGCCAAGTCATTAGAGAATATTGGCTTTTTAGATTTCTAAAAAAGATAAAATTTTTCTGCTTGATAACAATTACATTGAGAAGTATCAAATCTAGCAAAAATATGTTGTCTGAGTATAAAACATACTTTACTGTTCCAACTCTTACAATAATTTAATCATTCTTTTGCAGGTGGACTCCTTGGACTTGCTCAGGTGTATTCAGCATATTGTAATCTTCAGTTAATTCAATTTTTTTCTTTGTGAATAACTTACTCCTTTACTGAAAGATTTGTCAGACACTAAATTGTCTTTAATGTTACATACATTTCTTATGCTTAGCAAAACTATTTATATTTTCTCAACCAAAGCTTTTTTTTTCTTCCACATGTTTAATGTTATTTCAGAATAAATGTTAAAAATCATTCTTTCATTCTCAGTTACACCAACAGTAAATACAGGACACAATGCAGGAAAAAAAAATCCTCGATTCTGTTTACTAACACAACTTGTATACAAGTTGTGAAATTATGTACAGTTAGTCTTGGATTTTCAAGATAATTGTCAATGGTTTATTTCACAGAGGTGTTCAACCTTTTAATTAGGTACATTAGTTGTCATCAACCAAAATGATATGGGTAAATCAAAACTCTTCAAGCTGATGATGACATCAAAACAATCCATTCAAGTATTATAATCATATGATATACCAGCCTAATAAAAGTTTATTCATTCAACCCCTAACTTTCTTTAAGCAATTTAACACCAATATCACAGTCATTAAGATTTTCAAGAAAGAAGCTGTATAAGACTTTGTTTTATTTTCAATAAAAGTAATCATAGAATAGTTCTCTGGTTTATCTCAATGTAATAAGTATAGTATTGCACATCACAGAAAGTTATGAGTTGAAATTGTTGAGTACTTGGTCAAAATATCAGTTCATTGACTTTAATATTTTTATACTAATTTGATCAAATGCCATACCCAAAAATGTAAATTTCAACGAAAAAAGCTATTAATAGAAAATTAATAAAATTAACAGTAATTATATGCAGGAGTAATAAGAATAAAAAAGGTGTGTGTGTGTAAATAAAATGAATATAAATTCTGAAGTTGAATATATTCTGAGTGTTGATTCTGTTCTTTATTAAGAGGGGAATCAATTGAAAAAAGTAACAATCACTTTTAGTTGCACTTTTAATACAAAAAAAGTGTATTGGAATATAAATTAGGTATACATTCTTACTTGTTAATTAAACATCGTTAAGTAGCAACCATGTTCTTCATAATTATTCTTCTTCATTCCAAAATTGATTAGCAGTCCTTGTAGACACTACAGATTATGTCCCTTGGCTCAGATTTCAACGATATAAATAAGGGGTAAATAAATAGAAAGGTCCTTGAAATTGAATATAAGGTAATAAACATTTAGATCAAATTCCCATCAACCCTGGTTTCGGATTTTGAATTAGAGAATTGATGTAACTCTTTTGTAGTCTGGTGCAAAACTAAATTAAAAAATCTGGATTATAAAATCTATCAACTTACCAATTGTGGGATCATATTCTTCTACAAAACTGAAAAAGGAAAAAAAATTAGATGATAGAATGTTCAATATAGTTAAATAACACTAATATTATGAAATTGAGAATTTTGTCAGAAATAAAATACATAGCAAAATAGACATGTACTAAACTCATACCAGTCTATGCTAACTTAAGGGAAAAAAAAAGGCAAGAATCCTGCAAAATGAAGAAATACAGTGATCTACTCCAGGAATTCATACACAAAACTTTTCTGTGGATATACATCATCAATTATCTACACTACTTCACAGTATCCAACTATAGTAACAAATCAAATGAAAAATTCTTTTGAATAGAGTTTTTGAATGATTGCTTTGAGAAAAATAGCAAATGATTAACATCCAAGAAAGTAAGATTTGAAGTAAAAATAGGGCATGTTGCATATATATACAATTTTACTTCTGTTAAATTTTCAGTCTTAAAATAAATATTCAGTATCATCTTTTAACTAAAACATAGAAAAGTTGAGAATTTTTCAATGATTATAGCTCTCCTGCTATGCGATAAACATTGAAAAATTATGTAAGGAAATTTTGAGTCCATTGTAAATTTAAAATGAAATGATATGTTGTATTTTCTTTTAGATTAAGAGTCATTTCAGACAAGTGAACTCCTCCTTTCTGTACATGATGTCTATCATAACACTTAGGCCAATCCATTCTTTGGCCCTTATCAGGTGATCAACCTGTAAGAGGACAAAACCTTTGTTTCTGTAGACATCGAATACATGAAGGGGTTTGAATTGTCTGAACAAAATTAGGAAAATGATTCATGTCAATATGGGTTATATAATATAAAACAGTATTTAATAAATCCTGTCTACACAGAGAAAATTGTTCTCTACCTCCATATGTATATTAATGGAGGTCTTATTTTCATGAATTTATAGACACAATGTATAAATAATAGATACAGATTATCAATTGGTTAGCCTTATTGGGCTGTAGAAAGTCTACTTACTGATTCTGTATCAGCTGTATGGTCAAGGCACTCTTCCCAACGCCACCCGCTACAAGAACAAAAAATTGTATTTAGTAATTTCATCAATACTTCATTAAAAACATTTGAGCCATAACAACAAAAAAATGTATTTTGTAATTTCATCAATATTACTTAAAAAACATTTGAGCCATAAAAAATTGTCAGTATTTGATATTTTGTAGCAACTGTCAGCTTTCTCAAATGGCAATAAAATAATTACTAATATGAAGAGCAGAAATGTATTAAATTCATCAGTTGTGGATGATTCAACATTATTTCTAAATTTAACCCTGTCAATAGTAAAAATTATAGACATCAGGTAGGAAAAGAGTTTTCATATTAGCTGGAAGAAAAATGACAAAGTGAAAAGTTTATATTTAGTACAGAAATTAGTACTTTTTGTGCTATAATCAAGTTAAGATAAAAATCACAAGCATACTTGGCTCAATTTCGAGCTAAAGTAAGCTCAGGTGACAAATAGTGCTTTTCCTTCTTGTGAAAATAACCTTTTTATTCAAGTTTTGAACAAAGTTTCAAAAGGAGGTAGTCTAATTTCAATGTTTCAAGTTAAAATATATAATATAACAGATTTAAATGTGTCTTTATCTTTAAAAAATCAGTAAGGCAATCTAGATTTTAAATGTTTACATGACATAGAAAGCAAATTTCAATTGGAGGCTAAATATAATATTCTAAAAAAAAATTTAAAAAGGTTAATTTCTTTAATATCATTTCATTAAATATAAATTAAAAAGCATACTACACAATGCTAAAATGAGAAGTGTACTTCTATGTAGAAATGGAAAGGCATTTGAAGATTGAATTTTTGCAATGACAGTTGGGAGGGCAGAAACTATATCATGAAAAGAAAAAATTAAACAATCTAAAAAGAACAAGCAAGAAGAATAATAGCACAATTTATATTTGAAAAAACAAAACAAAACAAAAACAAAACAAAACAAAACAAACAAAAAAAACACTATTTTATTCTGATATATCTATCAAAACGAGCATATTTTGATCATATTATTTTGGCAAAGAATACTGTTATATGCTCCAAGGGGGGATAGTTTACTTAGTCTATCATGGAAGAATGATATAGTCCTGTAAAATATTCTAATAACCAGTTTTCCACTAACTCAACAAAAAATATCATTTACTGATAACAAAAATGTTGAAGTACTAGTTATAAGAAAAAACTGGTTTAAACAAGTTGCAAGTCAGACTTTAGATTATTCTAAGCATCTCCTTAGTCTGGTCAACTTTATATGCCAAGAAAAGAAGTTTTCAGCAAAATAAAGCAGGTGTGATTATTGCCATAATGTAACAAGTGTGCCAATAAAACATACAAAAACTAGGTATTTTATGGAATTCAAAGGCCATTACATGGTTATTTTATCGTGTAGGGGTGTGATAGAGCGAAGATTCAGTTTGAGTGCGTGTATACATATAGGTTTATATGAATAAAAAATATTTTTAGATTGTGTGTGAATGTTTGCTGTATCATCCTGAGAGTGTTTGCTTATAAATTCACCTTCATTCATATCCATTTCAATATAGAAATAAATCTTTCAGATATTTTTCTGATCATTAAAATTTTAGTAACCTTGTCTTAGTTCTGTGAACTAACAAAAAAGTTTCTAATCAATTTACAAGACAAATCACTGTAATAAAAATGGCATCTTTGAGTAGTACTTAGAAATATATTTCAAGTGTTATCACAATTAATGCTTGTTTATTTTTGACAAGCGCTTTTAAAAGGAAAGGAAAGAAGTCATGTCAATCATTGACAGAAGAACTTGAAAACTATCAGATGGTGTTCAAACAGCTGGTAGAAAGAGCCCAATACCTATACAATTGACAAAGTTGAAGCAGCATTTCAAATATTAACAAAAAAAAAAAAAAAAAAAAAACATGCAAAAGCTAACTGAATTCAATTTGAATCAAGGACCAAGTTGTAGGTAGACATTGTAGCAGTTACACCAATCTTATTGTCAACTATCTTTGGCCAATTGACATTTCTGCAGGTAATGTAGCTCTAAATTCTAGATAATTCTACTAGTAATAACGAAATTTAAGACCAGAAATAATATAAAAGTTCATATGTAACTAGAATTTATTCATTAGCATTATCGATAACCTCCTTCCAATGACTCACAAATTTCATAATACTTTTTTTTAAAAGTTATTTGGTTTGGAGGAAAAGAATTTAGAGATTAGTTTCCACTTCTTCAAGTGTTTTAAGGACGAATTCATTAAGATTGTTCTGTAAACTCTGGAATAGCTGATTGGGGCAAAATTTGAATAAGGAAGGTGTGGAGTTTTTCCTGTACGAGATCTTGCATCATCATGATGGAAGACCACTCCTTTGTGGTTAGTCGAACTGGGCCTCTTTTCCTTAAAGGCAGTGTCTGCTCTAATTGTAACACAACTGCTAGCAACAAGTGGACTAAGACAGGTCACCCCACTCGTTGACTTGGTCTCTCTTTACCAAATGGCCTCACCCCCAACGTTGTGAGTTTTTTAATCTGAAGTCCCTTGATGGATTTGGTGGAAACATGAAGTTCAGTGTTCCAGGTCACGAAGTGAACAACTGGTGTTCTGAAAGTGATGGAAACACCTATTTAAAAGTATGAAAATATTGGGCTTTATTTTGTCAGGGTTACAACACTGACTTGACTCTTTCCTATTTTAAGTGCTGTGTCTTTCCAAACTATGGTTGTTAAGTGTGATTTTTGTCTCATTGCTTGACCATGAGAACCAAGTACATGATAACACAGAAAAAATCTTTAGCGATGAACTATTTCGATGTGAAAAACCAAATTTTCAAATACACTGACCATTCAAACATCTATGAACACTTGTCTTGTCTCATGCATACCAGAATGATTTTGAAAGCTAGAGATGAAATTTTCATTCAAAACACAGAAAAATCCTATGAACTGAATCTTGTACAAGCTCTAGACTGCTCAGCAAATATCTGATGATTGTCAACTCTCATGACCAAAATCTTGACATCCACAGCAAAAAGAGAAAGTAGTCATCACCTATAAATATAAGATCTAACCTCAAGGATTATAATAATGGTGTAAGATACACTAATAATGCTTGATCACTACAGTTATCACTTGTGTCTCATTAATACTGAATAGGTAACCATTTGAGGATACTATAAATTGAAAACATTCAGTTCTAACATCTAAACATTTTTGTTGACTTAAAATATACATGTTGCTCTTATTGGTCAAATATGATGTAATATTACTTGAGATCCTATGCAATCTTTCCACAATGTAATAAATAAGTCTTCTGCAAAGAGTAATTTCCCAAGAGATTGGTTGCTGGGTTACCATAACGCAATTAGAAAAAATCATTACTGTGAAAGATGCTCAAATTCTTATTCTTAATCTATTCTACAACCAAAAAAAGTGAATTCATATCGTAAATCGATGTAACTGAAAAGTGGCAAAAACAGACCTGCTCATAGAAAATTGGTAAAAAAAAAAAAAAAAAAACTTACAAGGAAAATCTGCTTCATATCTAGAAGAATATCAACTATGAATAGGGAAATATTTCTATTTTAAATTATATAAACATGGAGATTGTTAACCATAAGGTCAACTTTGCAGTGTTGAAAATGTAATTGATGAACTCAGTTCAAATTGCTAAAGTAGCTTGTATTCCTTTTGCACCAATGGCCTAAGGAAAGGCATGAATACACTTATCCCAAAAAGTTAGGACAGGAATTATTCCCTTCTTCTGGAACCATGTTACTCTGTAAACCTGTTGCATATCACTAGGAGAGGAGATGGGCACTGCCACGTAACCCCATTTATCAAGAAATGCTATGAAGGACCCAGAATTTGAATATTCAAGAAAATGCTGTCAAATGAGGAAGACGTAAAGATCACCAAAAACTAACAAATCTTCACCATCTACATTATTTCATTCAGTTCCAATGACAATGTCTAATTTCATGGATTCATCTCAAGATTTTCTTTTTGCAGGTGAAGTATACTATTTTGCAAACTTTTTTCTGATTTTGAAAAAATAACTCCTTTTGGAGATGCTTGTGCTGGATTTGATACAGGTACCCAAAGAAAAAAAAATGTGAACATAATGAATGAGTATATTTATACATACTAACTGCTGTAGTCTGTTGACTATCTCTATAGAATTATATCATATATGAGAGTCTATCTAAAATAGTCATTGTCTTAGTAAGAAATTTCTCATCAATTTCTTTTAAAGGTTGTGAAGGAATAAAAGGAAAATCATGTGCTCCACTGAACAAAATGCTGATTTTCATAAAAGGATGAAATCAGAATTATTCTAAAATACGACTGTTGAAAGCTGGAGCACACACAAGTAAAAAGAAAAGAAAAAGAAAAAAAAAAAAAAAGACCCAAGATAATGAAGATAATGATACTAGTGTGAATAAAGCATCAAGCCATGAAGGTGCTTAATCGCAGAATACTAGAAAATTCCACAAAGTGATGAGTTCACCGAGATTTAGTGAGAAAATATAGTTTAAAAGTTTTTAAACCAACTTTACACATTGTGGCCAAACCACCCGAAATCATTCTTGTGAAGCAGGTGCTATCAAATATTTCTTAATTTTACCTCTTTTTTTGAGAATGTAAATAGTTCTATTGGAGCAATTACAAAATGAACAATGAAAAAGAAAACAAATTATATATATATATATATATATATATATATATATATATATATATATATATGAATAAATATAAGTGTTTAATAGTTGTATGCGAATCAATTTTATTATACTAACAGGTTTCGCCTTTTGGCTTTATCAAAGTAGTAATTTCAAATTTAACAAATTTTTTTAGTTAAATGTCACAGCATATGCTGCAGGAGCACAAATGATAAGTATTTGTATTATATATAATATGGTAGGATATGACATTAATTTAAAAAAAGAATGAAAAAAAAAAAAATAACAACAAACAAACAAAACAACTTTTCAATATTGTTTCATGTAGAATTCCTACTTTTTAGAAGCCAAAAGGTAGAACCTAGTATGATAAACCTACTTTAAATATGACCACAGTAGGTGTCATCAATTGGTTGAAGGTTTTGATGTTGTCCTTCCCTAATTGCCAGAGATGTGCTACCACCTTCACAATCCCTGGATTCTTAATGAGTAGACAGAGTGCAAGAACAGCGAAAATATGTTGCTGAGGCAATTGCTATTCAGGGGGGGATCAATGGTGACAGACAAGGCATCTGCAACTGTGATGCGTGCAGCTCAATTTTATTAGAAGATGCATTCATTGTCAACCTTTTCTTTTTTTTTTTTCAAGTATTTCTTCCATTTTAATTTTTTCATCAAAACTAGTCAGAGCATCATTCTATGGTCATCAGTAAAAAGCACAGATCAAAAACAAAGAAGCTTTTGGCAAGATCTGAACTCACATACTTTTGTCTCAGGAAGCATATCTTACTGTAATGGCTGCTATTACCAATCAAGTAATGAGAGCTCTACAGCTAGTAGATCAAAGGGCATCTAACATGGTCAGATAGACTTCCTGAGCCAATGAATGCTAGTTTGGGTCTCACCAAGAGCTTATCCTTTATTTCTGATCTATGCAGATCTCTTATGGCCATAAAAATGACAACAGTAACTGAAACCAGGATGAAAGAAATAATAGTCAAAGATTAATAATGGTTAATAAAGTTTTAGAATGAAATGACATCATCAACAGATGACCATGAATAAACTGTGAAAAGTGCTATAGATAGAGTGAAGGGTCATTCTCTTTTGAGAATAATTCTCAACTAAAACTGAAATAAAGTAAAACAAGATTGGTGGCTGCAGGGTCAAACTCTATTCAAATTTCTATTTTGAACTCCAGTTTTGGAGGCTGACCATAATTCCATTTTATCAAAATGGATTTGAGAGAGAGAGTTGCTAAAAGAAGTCAATTTCATAGACAATACAAAAGTACATAAAACCATTGTGGTAAGATAACTACAATAACAATGTTTGATAACCTATGTTTATTAATTTGAGGAACAATACACGACAAGAGTTGGAAGGAGTAGGCAGCAAACCTGGTATTTCATTAGCAACAATGTGATTAATACTGAAAACCCATCCATTCTCTAAGGAAGAAGAAGCACTCATTCAACGTTCTAAACAAATTTGTACAATTTATTTAGTTTACTGCCCTCCTCTTCCTACTTCAATCACACTAACATATGCAGTTTTTATGAGGCTTTAAATTATTAAATAGGAAGGAAACAATCGCAAACAGCTGCATGGCCAATACAAGCCACTAGTATAAAGTCTGGGTATATATTATACACACAGAGGTGATGTTACATTATAGTACTTCTGTGCAAGACCAAGCTTATTACAAGAATAATTCTAGTATCAATTAGAATTGATATCAGAGTGTACAGGTAAATTACCACTATGTCCTCAAGTTTGAGTGAAATAAAGTAATAACCTAACTAATGGTCTAACTAAAAGTCTCTGGCCTATCACTAATGAATGAGGGGTAATGATTTAGATCTTATCTTTAAAGAGATTGTATTATTTGAGGTGGGTTCTATATTTTTGCATACATTCTTACCACACCTCAAAGTGTATATTTCATTTTGTATATGACTTCATCTCAGACCGCCCCACCCCCACACATCCCAACTAATCTTTTTGGGTATCCTTTCCCATGTGAAAGTTTAATAAAAAAAATTAAAAAAAAAAAAAAAGCCAGAAGAAGTAGGCAAGTGACCCATTGAAATGCTGATTGCACCTCCACTTCCATGATTATGGCTTGATACAGATCCACCAAATTCAGGTAGAACCATAGTATTCTTAATGGCTGCCATGCTGTAACAGATTCTTATAATATAGACCATTTATGTATAACAAGGGATCAATACCTGAAAAAGTAAAAAGTTGTCTGAGTCGATAGAGGTTTGAGATGAAGTCCTACCAATGTTAGCAAGTGAATATTTTCAAGATGATATTGAATATTCAATAGATTTATATATTTGAATCTAAATAAATCATGTATATAATACTAGTAAAATGTTTACTAATATTCTATGTCCCAATACTAAAGTGATGCAAAGTTATTCATCAGCATATTTAATGAACTTCACTTTAGCTATCCCATTTTTGGTGTTTATTGTCTTCAGGATCAAAACATTTCTTACAAAAAATTCTAATTAACCAAACAAGAAATATTTTAGCTGTTTAGGTGATACTCTGATAGTCAAATTTTAGACATGTAATGTCAAGCAATGAGTAGTAGCTGTAGTGAGTTTGTTTTTCAAACTAGGGCTGAAACATTTTCAGGTATTAAAATGAGAGAAAAAGTTATTTTCTATATTTAAATCTAATATTTCATTCATTCAAATAACACACCAATCAATTGATATATTAGTGTGGCTGATCCAAGTCAAATTTATTGTCAATTTGGGGGATCATAAAATTTAGCTGGCATGAACCCCTTTAAATTGAATCATTACAATTAAATATCATGAAGCATTTTCTTTGGTACATAAAGACAGTGAGAAAAGAGAAGAGGTATGTCATGATACACAAAAATGTTTCTAGTAATTTTTGTTCAAATCAATTAACTAGTTTATAAAAAAAATTTTTTTTTGAAGTAAAAAAAAAAAAAAAAAAAAAGAAAAGAAAAAAGTCACTAAAATTTCCGAGATTAAAAGGTAATTCTATTCTCCAATAATACACAATAAGGTACTTTTCTTTCAATTTGAATATGCTGCAGATTTAGAACAAAAATTACGTAGAATTTCACCTCTATTTTTAAGAATCACCAAATCTAAATCACCACATTTGAACAGCTGACATGACAATACCGTACCCCTTGAAGTGTGTGTGTGCGCACGCATGTCCAGACAGTATAACTATTGAATGGATTGACCTGAAATTAAGCGCACACATGCAAGCTTTTTGACCCTGTAAGTGAGATGGTCATAGTGACATAATGCTCATTAGCATAAACTGCAGAGATTGGTTGGGTGGATCTTCTAAATATAATCTCACTGCCTAGCTAGTACTTCTAAAATACATTATAATCCATGTAATAAAGCAGAATATACATTGGCCTAATACTAAAAATTGTATTTTCTTAGTTCCATGTTTTAAATAAGATTGGTGGCAACATATTTTGCAAAGGATATAAACAAGTGATAGAAATGCTATTACCCCCCCCCACACACACACACATAAAAAAAAAAAATTATAGTAAAATGATGTGTACATTCAGAAGGTGTTAAGTGTTTAGTACCAAGACAGGAAATTAAGAAAAGACAAGTTTGAAATTTAAACAACAAATGTTGATCTCAGCCAGAATATTATGCACAAAAGCATCTGTCAATAGACAGGGTTGAGGAAATCACACTATGAAAAAACCAGGCATACATGTGATGTTTAATGCCAATTATATTACATGAGAAAATTCAAATAAGGATTGATGAGCAAACGGTGTTTATGTATGTATGTAGGAGGGAACTCATATGAAAAAAATATCAGCATGAAGAGCTAATATCAACATTGAATATTCAGATTAAAATTTTTACAGATGCTTTAAAAGTTGTTATTGTTATCAAGACATTGATATGAAACATTACTGCCTGGAGCTTCGATAGCAAATAAGCTGTAAGCATAAACAAGTGTCATTGTGATGTTCATTGAATATTCAAATAACTTTTTGTGAGAGGTTTAATATAATTACTGGATACAGCGTTTGTCTTATTTATCCTGAAGTCTCAAAAATATACATAAACATGCTTCTGTAATATTTGAACAAGGAACAAAATGTTCTTAATTTGAGAACTGGATTTGAGTTATAACCACAACTGAGAATAGTATTAATTTCACATTTTTCTGTACATGTAAGCCTCTTTGAAATTGTGATAAGGTCATCCCACCCACCTTTTTTTTCTTTCGTGGATGTTTCCCTTATAGTAGTCATAAATGCTTGCCTTGTGTTACACTGACTCATCTATTGCATAATTGTGGTTCTAGTTGCATAGTTGTGGTTCTGGGTTTTTATGAACTGTAACAATTTCATTAAACTTCATAACATCAAATCGAGCAATATTCTTTTCAAAATATATTGCCTTCAATTTTATTTCATTCTAAATTGGGAGCTAAAAGTTTTTAAAAAATATTAGGCCAATGGATATCCGACTTTATAACTGGGGTTATAATGGATTTAAGATGTACAGTTTGCAAGATTATCACATTTAGAAAATCCCTCCTAACCATTCCCTACAGTTACTGGCAATAAGCTTTTCCAACTGGGCAATGTAGATCTTTTACCTACGAGTTTTCTTTATTACTGAATAATGCTTTCTTTCTTTCTTTTTGTCTTTTTGAGGGGGGTAACTACTTTGATTACTAAAAAAAATGCTTGGTTTGAAAAAATGAAGAAAAAAAAATGGCCGAACATTCCAAAAAGATGGTAAAAAAAAAAGAAAAAAAAAAATGCCAAGTAAAAAGGCCAATGATTTTTGCACTGCCATAACGCGAAACGTGCTCAAATTAGTGCAAAAAGCGCTACATTGGTGACTGTGTAAAATGTCCATTTCAAGAAATACCTTAATACAAGTTTTTCTCCTTGGTAAATGGAATATTTGATTGCAAGTATTGAAAAGTAGACAGAGGTAGGTAAATAGTTTAGCTGAATGAAATGGACAAGGACTACTCTGAAGAATCCTCTCTTCATTTGAGCCAACAGAAATCATTAATACTATTTCAGCATGAATAGTTCACTTTCCCAACATATATCAAAGAATTAATCCATATTATACATGCAGCTCCAGTTAGTATTCATTTCAAACGAAGGTTATATATTTTTGGGGGGGGGTGGTATTTACTTCTGACAAAATCTGGAGACATTACCAACAGAACATCAAATTTGTTTTGTTAGCACAATGAGGAGCTAAACTTTCAATTTTGCTTATTCATGGTATACGCAAAAATTCTGATTACTTTTTCTTGATGACGATCATCTAGCATTAGGGTTTCACTGTCATTGCAATAAAAATCTTTGATGTCATAAAATAGATAAAGCAGAATATATTTTCTTGAAATTTATTAAATTCATTACAGAAACTATGAAGATCTGGTATAATGTGGTTTGAGCATGGACCCCAATTTTCAATTTGTTGAATTTGGCTCTCAAAATAACAGCTAAGAACAAAAATAGAAAGACCCTTATTCAATCAGGTTAACATCAACTGAAAAAAAAGGAAATGAATTGGACAAAAACACTCTAGTAATCATATTGCGGTATTTTTAGGCTGATAGCGGTATGTTCAGTTTCAAGTCAACTGGGGGGGGGGGCTTCTGTCTCTTACATTTAGCCAACAGCAACCGTTCACATCCTCCTCACCTCCCTGATATCAACGACAACAAATTTGACTTATACCTAGCCTTAACTTCTGGTGAAGTGTCACGATTTTGAAATTTTTTTAAAAATTTTTTATATCATAATTTATTTCAGTCTTCTCGTCGGACTAGCTTACCCTACCCTCTTTATTTCTGCATGAAGTTGGTCTTGAAATTTTTTTTTTTCCTCTAGGGAGGGGGGGGTCTAAACTTTGATTAGGGTTTGTAAAAATTGTTATGATGCAGACTCACTGATAAAGCAATAGAAAATTAGGGGCCCTGACCTCCGTGTTATAATGGGTCAACAGTATTTTTCAAAAGAATGTGTTGAAATAACTTTACCTGACATGGAAAAAATACTTTTCATGGATCAGAATAGTTCAGAGATAGCATGATAATACTCTAACTACACTCCAGCAATCAATCAGAGAAGAGTCACCTCATGTCAATGACTGATAACAGCCATCTTTAGAATCATAGCATCTCTTACTTTCAAATGTCTACAATATCCATTCAGTGATATTTCAATGATTTTTTTCGCAAACAAACATTTAGAAAAAAATCCTCAAAATAGAATGTAGACACCGCATGTGTCAAATAAAGGCTCAGTTTTATCAGAGCCAAACATAATGATCATGTAAGCCACTGAAAAGTACACACGAAAGCTCAATGCAGACCACAAGCCACTCTTTGGAAAAAAAAAATGGGGGGGGGGGGAGTCACCATTTACCTCTGATAAAAGTATTAGTAGACAACTGAGAGTTTTGCATACCTCTAAACAAAATCAAATCAATAAAGGCTGTAAGAAATGGATTCAAAGACAAATTTGATCATTGATTTTCTTTTTAAAAATTATCAGACAAAGAATTGTAACTCATATTAGTTTTAATGACGATGAATCAAGATGAAGGTAAATAACAGAATTACTACAATGGGTTAAACATTTGATCAACTGGTAAAATAGGATAACTTGGTGATTATTGAGGTGATAAATTTTTGATATCCTAAGATTAACAACAGTCCCTAGATATGTCTTACATATTGATAAGGTCAGTATCTATTCAAGATAAGTAATTTAGCATGAGTGGTTACAAATATACAGATAAATAAGAGAAGGAAAAGTTCATTTTAAAACTATTCAAATGAATTGATGATCCCTACCTCTAAATGTACTGTTCAAAGTTAGAAATAAATTGTTTATATTTTTATCATTTTTTGTATTTCAGTTTTTTGAATAACTATAAGCATGAGACTAAAACAATTATTTATTCTCAAAAATTAAAGATTTCCCCACCCCTTAAAATGAAGGTCAGATTCTCTCAAAAACACATCAAAATACATCCATAGTGGCATAAGTACTGTGAGGAAGAAAAAAATCACAGCTGCAGTTTCATATGATGGACAGAAATGATCCAATTTACCATCATAGTTACATTATAAATAAACTTCTCTCCTTTAAAAAAAAAAAATAAAAAAAAAACAAAAAAAAAAAACAAATACAGGAATTTTTCTGAAAACTAAAAAAATTTCAGAAGAAATGAAGACAGATTCATTCAAAGCAGATCAATTTACACAGGAAATAATACTTTAAGATTAAATTTGTTTTAATTTATCTGAATCATAAACTGAAGAGGTTAATCTATGGTTTACTACAAGAGAACAGATATCAGAAGCTTTTAGTGTTTCATGCTTGTACCTGAATTCAAATTGCCAAACTAAGTTCCTGACGAAAAGAATTTCCAACACAAATCCTGGCTCGATGTTAGCTGTATAAATCTTCTGAAATTCAGTTGCTGCTGTTGAAATGTCTTCATTCATTGTTGGAAATTCAATCAAGAAACAAAATATTGAACATTTTTATATGCTTCAATGTGATAAGAAAGGTGGAATAGCTTTTCACTTCATCTCTCGAGGCCCTACAACTAGCAGAGAAATGTATATGTGAGAAAAATTAAAACCAAGAGTAATTATGATTATAAAAATTAGTCATACCTCTACTCCTGAATACACCCCCACCACTCCTTGTCAATTATTATATAAACTTGATAAAAACCAGTAGCTCTAAGTGGCTTTGAGATCAGTTTTCACCGTAGAACCAAGGAGTGCTAGTATATATCCACAAAAAGGGAAACACACTCACAGAATTTCCAAGAGGAAATGACCTCACCATAAGCACAACTAAAAATATGGCTGTGACCCTTGTCATGGCTATATTTTCTAGGAAATAGCCTTGCGCACAAAATATTAGTGTATATCAGCCTTCATCTAGTAAGGAAAGGTCTAATGTAATGCTGTATGTTAAATAGGTTAGTAGTACAAGAATTTTCTTCAATGAACTACAGTAAAGAAGGTCTGCTCAAACAGTTTAAAGGGTTGCATATAGAGTACTTGTTCTATCATAATACTTGTACATGAGAGAGAAATTGACAATTCTTATGAACAGATTTATCAGGAGTCAAAATTGGATTGAGCAAGAGAAAAGAGTAGATATAGGTGATATAATTTTGAATATCTATCTATTTCCATTAGTTAATTTTGACATTTGTTCACATTTCTGATGTACACCTGATGTCACTTGGTGAAAAAATTTTAAACATACAAAGATCATTTTAATGTAGAGAGTAAAATCTGATCATGTTACTTGGTTGAGATATCAAAAGATTAAAGAATATTCATTTAAATAATTTCATCTAATCAACATCTGGAAAATGTGCATTTAGAGCTGCCAGAAAATTTGAGAGAACTATTAAATAACCCTCCTTATTAATAAAAAAAAAAAAAAAAGAGAAGATTTGTTATACATTCTTGAATCAACCATCTGAAATAATCAAGTTATATTGGCAATTGTTCAATGCTGTTCAGATTCACAGTAGTTAACCAAAAGGCAGTAAGTAATTTAATAATGTTTACAATGTGCTCATACACATGGAATGCATAATACTTTCTACCCTTCCAACAAACACATTGACTCAGACAGTTTGGGGATAGAAAAACTATACAAGCCATTCAATTACAATAAATAAGACCTAAAGCTAAACTTAACAATACTGATACTTCTGACTTGTATCAGTTTTCATTGAATAATGGGACATTTATAGAAGAATCTATACATGAAAAGACCAGTGTGATCAAATTTGTTGGTCTTTTCATCTGTTCTGTCATGGGTGAGATGAGAGAATAATTCTTACACTATTTAAAAGTCTCCCAGTCCCCCACTTTTTTTATGTGTTCTATTTTGCTTCTCTCCAGCTGGCTACTGCTGCCAGGTTGTCACTTGCCAATGGTATGGGTTGCCACTTGACCTACATAATGCATAAGCACATGTACATTGGGTGAGTTGTAGGCGACCATACTGATGAGAAGGGGGTGGTGTATAACAGTGGTGGGCTGGAGAGAGGTGGAAAGTGAAAGATTAAAAGAAAAACACTCGCTTGAAAAATAGAACCAATTTTGTTATCACTCAATCCAATTGAAAATCTAAATAAAATTAAAAAAAAACTTATGTGGAGTGTAAAATTCTAATCACAAACCACCTAGATTTATAAAATCTATAAACAGACAGGATCGTTCATGTAGGGATATTCTTGGAACCCAACTTCATACTAAGGATTATGTAATAAATATATTTCCACTAAAATACGTTTGCATAAACTATCCATGCTTGAATGATCCTGTCATTTTGACAGGGTACTATAGCAGTGTTCACTTGATGCTTTTCTTTTCATCTCAACCAGAATACCACAGCCCAACAAAATTACACGACAGAGCATCAAGATCTCATCTTAGCAGTATCAATACGAGGACAGGTGAAACTCAAGAGCTTTGCCTATAATTTTCAAGGAATCAACTTTTTGGATGACCCTTCTTCATTGAGCTTTATTGAAATTCATCAACTGGCTTAAGAACTTCAGAAAACAAATGCAAACAATGCATCTTGAAAAAAAAAAAAACATCAACAATAACTTGTCTTTAATACATTTTTAATAACATTCTATAATTAAAAAAAACTGCAACAAAAACAGAACTTTTGATGCTAGATAAAGTTTATATTGAAATATTCAAGCAGGCTATGTTACTAATTATAGAGTGATGGATAAAATTTGTTTTACTAGGATTGAAAATTGTTTAGCACCGTTTTTCAAATACCATGTCCATCCAGTGGTACTAAGCTGGTTGATCCTCACATTGTTCTAAGAAATGTGACTTAGTGCCATAATTGGATAGTCTGACAAATACCAACCATAACCACCCATAGTGAATCCCCCCCCCCCATCGTATCTAGTCTTCCATACATGAAATGGAATAGTTTCATACACTGTAATTTCACCATGTATAATCCAGACACATATCTATGGAAACACAGGTGTTATGTACAGGATAGTGTAATTTTCATTCAAGATTGAAACTCAAAGGGGAGGGTGATTATCTATGGTAGCAGATTATATACATGGTGAAATACAGTCCTATTCTGAGAGTGCTGATCAACTTCAAGTACCTCCATTTTCAAGTTGGATGTGTTTCCTACATTGAAGATACGACATAAAACGTGATTTAAATTTTCTTTATATCTTCTCTTCCCTTTAAGCAATGTTTGCTATGTTAACGTTTAACAATAATAAAATGGCTATATGAAATAAGCATAGAAACACATTTTTCCCTCTAATGTTAATTGATTTCAAGTTTTTCCAGCTGTCACAATAAAAATATTATCCGGAAAATCTTAATCTAAGTGTAAAATTAGCTCAAAGTGAATAAGCAAAAATCGATTACAGTGAGAAATTAATGCTTTTGGCAAATCAGCCCTAGACATCTTCCATTCAAACAATTGCATCAATATTTTCTATCTCAATTCCTTCAGCACATATTTTATTAATGCTGAATGAAATTAAACATTTCTTTATCTGACACAAAACTGTTCAGATCTTCTCTTAGCAGGAAATGATTTTAAAAAGTGCATCAATTTTCAACTCATCTAACAAATTAGCAATGGCTCAGGTTTGTCAACATGAAATATTAAATAGAAGAACCGTGATATATCCCTTGATATTGTCACTACTGTTGTTATTGTCATCATTCGGTTTCAAATGTGATGTCCTTGGTAAAAACAGTTGGAGCATTATTTCACAAATATCATGACGGTGTTAATGCACACAAATGTTGTGCCTCCATTAAACAAAGGGAAAGAAGATATGAAACATTTATTAGATATATCATCGCTAATATTTTTCATTACTTTGCCACTGTATACAAGGCATGGCTAGCTGATATCATTGCTTTCTATTGACACTCAACATTGTAAAAGACAGCTGCAATTCACTGAACTACTATAGTATGATATGCAAGAAGAAAAATTAACTTTCTTCCTTGCCTACATGCCTTTTCCTTCATAACACCCAAGTTCAAAGCGTGAATATGTTGGGGCTTTTTTAGTCATGAGAGAAAATTTTTTCATTGGAACTTTCATATGACCAAAATTCTATAAAATCCCATTATAAAAAAGGTCTTAATTTAGATCCAGAATTCAACAAGGTTGCATTGTTGAGTGTAAGTTCTGTTCAGTTGTATCTAAAATAACTTGCTGTACTTATGGAGATTCCACGGCTATTCAAATAATGTATCCATTTGGACAGTTGGACAAAGATAAATTTTGCATTCTTCAAGTTAACCGTTGTTCAGAGAGGAAAAAGAGAAAGGAGGAAAAAGAGAAAGGAGGAAAAAGAGAAAGGAGGAAAAAGAGAAAGGAGGAAAAAGAGAAAGGAGGAAAAAGAGAAAGGAGGAAAAAGAGAAAGGAGGAAAAAGAGAAAGGAGGAAAAAGAGAAAGGAGGAAAAAGAGAAAGGAGGAAAAAGAGAAAGGAGGAAAAAGAGAAAGGAGGAAAAAGAGAAAGGAGGAAAAAGAGAAAGGAGGAAAAAGAGAAAGGAGGAAAAAGAGAAAGGAGGAAAAAGAGAAAGGAGGAAAAAGAGAAAGGAGGAAAAAGAGAAAGGAGGAAAAAGAGAAAGGAGGAAAAAGAGAAAGGAGGAAAAAGAGAAAGGAGGAAAAAGAGAAAGGAGGAAAAAGAGAAAGGAGGAAAAAGAGAAAGGAGGAAAAAGAGAAAGGAGGAAAAAGAGAAAGGAGGAAAAAGAGAAAGGAGGAAAAAGAGAAAGGAGGAAAAAGAGAAAGGAGGAAAAAGAGAAAGGAGGAAAAAGAGAAAGGAGGAAAAAGAGAAAGGAGGAAAAAGAGAAAGGAGGAAAAAGAGAAAGGAGGAAAAAGAGAAAGGAGGAAAAAGAGAAAGGAGGAAAAAGAGAAAGGAGGAAAAAGAGAAAGGAGGAAAAAGAGAAAGGAGGAAAAAGAGAAAGGAGGAAAAAGAGAAAGGAGGAAAAAGAGAAAGGAGGAAAAAGAGAAAGGAGGAAAAAGAGAAAGGAGGAAAAAGAGAAAAAATCAAGAAAGATTAATGCTGTAAGGACAAAGATAAAAATTAAATATTCTGACACATTGAGAGCCACATGAATCCAATGCTAAACAGTCATGCAATGTTAGCAAATGAAGCTTCCTTTTCGCTGTTGCTAGATAGCACAAAAATGAACACATTTCTATAAATAGATCCTTAAATAAACCAATATTGTATTCAGTTTAATGTTTCAAAAATTCTATTCCACGACTACACCTTTTGACATCTTTTACAAACAATAAGCCAGACAAAAAAAAAAAGCTTTTCCTGCATCTCCGACAGAAATCGAAGAAAAAAACAAAACACCAACAAGTGCCATTGAAGCTTTATGTCAAGCGAGACCATTTTCTATCTACCTCAAACTTGATCATAAGATCATTCTTTCACAACTAAGCCAGTTAAATTGCTCAGGAAAATGCACAATGGAATATAAGAAAACTTCAGTTCCTTTGAGCTAAATCTTTTCTTTGGATAACACATTAAGGATTTTTTTAAAATTTCAAATGATCAGGGAGATATTTTTAGTGCAGGAAAAACAAGCAGCAATAAAACGTCATTGCTCAGACTCAGTTAAGAGGCTGAAATGTTAATATAGCACTTGTTGTATAATTTTTTGAAGAAATAGAACATTAAGCGAATGCACAAAGAAATTTAGTTATTTCTGCTCTTACCTAGGGGCTAAAATCTGAATGAAAAAATTATGACTAAAAGGAAATGAAGAGGTAGGAAAGACTTCCAAAGATCTTTTAGAAAACACAAAAAGAAGTATACACAAAATTCAGAAACCTGTATGTTGAATTCAAAAAGGGATTTTTTTTATAGGAGGTAAAAAATGATATTATCCGACATCTTTTTAGTTGTTTATTTCAGGATACTGATATAGTTACTTCAGAAGCCATTTATTTTAATGATAAAAAAAAATAATTTGATTTCTTTTGTGATATAAGTTTGCTTATTAATTTCAGATTGAAGACTATTCCAAGGGATAACAAAATCAGCAAGATTGATGTATGAAAATAATTATTGTGGCAACTATCTGTTAAATTGAGCATTAAAGTATACATACAAGACTCAGTCTCGCATTTCATAAGCCAAGTTTTCTCCTATTGGCAGTATTTACCTGGTACTTTAGATTGAAAACTCAAATCTTATCTGCCTGTGTTAATTAACTCAGCCATTAGTCTAGTGACTATTGAGAAATATCATTTTGCACAAATGGATAAAAATATGTATGTAGGATTGTGTCAAAACATTGAGGAATAGAATAAAATAAAATGCAGAAATACCTTAATTATCTACTTTAAGAGCATACACGTGAATTAGGAAGGCTGACAATAACTTTTCATTTTTCAAAGCTTGAAATATAGGTTGATCAACCCATCACCTTATTTTACAAGTAATTAGTATTCATTTTTAAATTTTGACATTTTTATAGCCTAAAGATAAAAAATAATGCAACTGTCTCATTATGGACAAGATGGGTGTTACATTTTATCTATTCCTGTTAGGTATAAATATAAATGGGTTTATTTATAAAGATGCAGACACCGGTTTGGTCTGTTATGCCAATTTTTCAAAATTTGTATAAGTGAAATACATGATACTCAAAAGTAAATATCTACAGGATTTTTGCACAGGACAAATTCCTCAAATATCCTCAAACTGCATTATATTGATATTGCCTCTGAGATCCAATCATTGGCACTCATTACTGAAATCCTGAATATTGAAAATGCAGTATTGAAAGGATTTTTATCTTATCGAGAGATCATGAAAAACTCAACCAGACCATTGCACAATATCATTACAACAACAAACCTTACAAAGTGTAAGTACAACAGCAGCAAACAAGATTGGACTTTAGATACTTTCCAAGAATAAAGATTTCAAAAGATAACCAGAGATTCATGATAACCTCTATATAACAAAAGGTTTTGGGATAATAATTACTTATCAATCTATTATAGCAAAGTAAAATGGCATAAGGCAACAGTTGTAGTTTTAATCAAATTCACATAAATGCAATGGTTTTGAGTAAGTATATAACTGGCTACTTTTGTACTCAGTGCCCAGTTCACTTCCTTCACATACATTTTTTTATATCCCCAAAAGAATTTAAATACACATTATGTAAAATGTACCCGAGAGGGAATCAGAAGACAGAGTATTGGATGTGTTATTAGATTCATTTCATAATTTCAAATTCATCAGCTGATAATTAAGAAAGAATTCAAATATTAGCATAATGTAAAGATGCCCTTTTAATGATTCTTGCAATTGCTCATACAGTTGAATTATTCTCGCTCTTCCTTTATATCAAACCTAAATATTTAATGAAATGAGAGCAAAATTGAATAACAGAGTTGCTGACAATGAGATATCATGCACTCCAACTTATATTTCTCTTCCACAATAATCAAATATATGTTTTTTTAAAAAATGTTACTGTCATGAAGGATGTGGGAGTAAATTTCTTTCACTGATTTTAAAGCTATTGTTTTCTATGATATCAATGACTCAATAGAAACCAAAACCTTTTTGGCTTATTGTTTGCAGTTATAATGACAAAACTATAACAAAAACTTCACTGTTTCTTATAAGCATGGCAATAAGGGGAATATTTCACATTAACTAAATAACCCAAGATTGAAGATTAAAGTAAGCATATGGTTGAGTTGTGAGAACTAGTCAAAAACTTGAATATTGAAGGTAATATACACCCGAAATTCAGCTTACAATTTTTAAATCTGCACTTGAACAATGATAATCATTTCTGACAAAACTAATGCCAACAAGAGAGACAAGCTTACAGTGAAACTAATCTGCATGACTTTAGCCTGTACACTAATGATTGAAAAGGTAACAAATAAGACTGAAAAAGTAATCACTGACATGGAATTGTAAGAGTCTAATTTTAATCAACACACAAAAATGGGAAGAAGACAAGTCATCCTGGGAACATAATTTTCCACTTTTCCATTTTATCAATGTATTAATAAGAGAACATTTCTCAGAATAAGTTGAGAAATTTCTGAGACAACTTAAATCCTTCATGATTAATTTACCGTTGAAATTTCAGAGGAACTCTTTTTCTATTGTCTCCTTCAGAGTATTTATCCCTTTCAGTAAACACAATAGAGATTAAATCTGTAGTATGTCCAATCATGGGACCCTTCATTCTACAACTGGGAGATTTCTTTTCTACATCTTCTCAAGTCTTTTTTCTTCTTCAAGAGGGACTTCATATATCTGATCTTGATTCCATCTCTTCTACAACTGACTTTTCCTCACTAACAAAGATGAAAAATTGAGAGTGTGATTGATAAAACTGATAGTTCGAACCCAACTTACACCATTAATTGATTGAGTAACAGGATTCAAGACTTTCAAGAAGAAAGCTAAAATGGATTCAAAGTCACTGAAACAACAAACAAAGGTTTGCAATTTTAATCAAACATAGGGGGGGGGTATCAATTTTTCTAGATTAAATAAATCTAATCGCACTGAAATAATTCTTATAACAAGCAGCATATGCAGAGCAAGCACCAAATTTTCAACAGGGACTCATCAAGGGTTAGTAAATATAAAAATAACGTTAGACACTTGAAAATCAAGCTGTAGGCGTGGTTGCTCTTATTAAATGCATTAGTCACAGAACTGTCCCACATCTCAAACTATTGAAGATAGGAGCATTCAGTTTTCACTATTTGATAACATTGAAGATTTTTAAATAAATGACCTTTCCTGGCTTGATCCAGTCCAACCCTTTTAGCACACTTTTACAAGCTAACTCAGTAACTAATGAAGATCAAAACATTGAGTTTTCAAATTCAAAATAGAGATTCATCAAAGATCACTAGATACAAAAATAGTATGAGCCATCTGAAAATCAACCAGTAGAGCATTAGGCAAGGTTGCTCTCATCAAACGCTTTGGTCACAGAACTTTCCTATGTCTCAGAAACTATTGAGGATAGAAGCATGCAGTTCTCACCATTCGATAATCTCCATATAGATTTTTCAAAAGAAACAACCTGTTTGGCCCAACCTAGCCCCAACACTCCTTTAAACTAGGAAACTAACGTAGATTGATAAGTGAGGGTTTCACCAATTGATAGCTCATTATTTCACGATTTCTTATAAATGCAACAAGTATAGTAGTTTTAAGTAGTTAGGGAATTGTGCTTTTTTTTTTGTAACAAGTTTGGTAATCCTTGTTTATACAAAAGTAAAATACAATAGCAGAATGCAGCAGAGTAACAACATTATTTTACATCATATAGGCAAGGATCATCTCATTTTCCATGTATATTGGGATTGGATGAATCTGGGTGTTTGGTACCACACGTTGACAGTGAAATTGTCTATTTTTAGGTTAAATTAGACTTTCAGAAAAGCAAATTTTGGTCTCTATAGTGAAGCCCTGATATCTTATTTTTTTTGCCAACAACAACGTAAAATATGCTTTTTGACTTTCTATACACTTCACAGACATGTTATCACTTGGAAATCAACACCCACACGTGGCAAAAGGGTTCTCTGCAGGAAATTTTGTTAACCACAAATCAAATAGACTGTTCTCAGCTATGGCAATAGACCGAGCCCATGAACAGGCAAATGCTGTTATAAAGGGCGATGGAAGAACCATTGGTCTTACTGATCATCTATCAGCACTCAAACAATGGATGGTTGCTGGACCTGAAGTGAGCTGGCTTGTTTAGGATTATGAGAAATCATTAACTGCTAAGAATGGAGCACAAAATTATGATCAGACACAAAAAAGCTCAAAAGGTATTTGTTGAGAAATTGAAATAGCTTACCATTGTAACACAGGGGTTTGGTAATCCTTTACAGGGAGAGTTAGATGACCTCACCCTTGACAAAGGACAAAGTGACTGGGATGAAGGATTTGTTAGACAACTCTTCAACTTATTGCAAAGTGTTGCCAACAGCTTAAGAAATGCAGATGTGAAAAAAGATGCCATGGAAAATGCAAATCCTATCAGTTTGGTCTGAACTGCACTGCACTTTGTAGTTCTGTATGCCTGTTCTAAGGTCCAGTAAATATACATCCAGATGTCTAACTACCACGTGAAATAGTAGACAATCAAGACAAAATAGCTTAAATCTTCTAAAAATAATGAATGAATCCATCCTACAAACTCAGATGGTATGAAAATAGAATTGCCAGGTTACAAAATATAGGAACTGACTCATGAAATACTAATTTTGGAAAGTTTGTTTTTATTATATGAAGATAATCGCACCCAGTAGCCATAGAGGTGAACCGTATGCAGAATTTCATGCTTATACAACAATCTGAATGATTTTACAATTATCTACCCCACTAATTTATAGCTAACAAATAATTGAAGCAGATGGCTTGATATTTTAGTGTTATAGGCATTTTCTACTCAATATTTTCATTAATAAATAAAAAAAAGATTCCAGGGGGATACAGAGGGAAAACTCAATTTTGACCAGTTCATTTTAAGTGATATCTGAATCTCATTTTCTTATTTAAACTAATGCTTTACTGGTACAGACTCTTCCCCCAATAGCAGACTATTTCTTACTGCTTGCTGATCCAAGGCACGTCAATCTCCAGTTGTTTTTCTTTTTAAATTCATATTTGAACAGGCACACGAACAAATACACACAGTTGATTTAATCAGATGTTAATATTTCAATCAAAACTAAATGTCAACATCAGAAATTAATTTACAAACATTTGTATGACAATAATACTTTCACCAATCTTTGTTAGATTATTACAAAAACCACCAAAGCGTAACTGATAAATGATATAAAAATCTATACGCACTGATTTTTGTATTATGTTTTGGGAAATACGTATACAGAAAGTATTGGGATAATTAATGTTCTGATTGTTGGTATTTTATATGGAAACCTATCATTGCAAGAGATACTTTGACTGCAAGTTGAAATATGATCAGGTTTGGGATAATACGCAAGATTTGATTGTTTGACAAAAAAATTGAATTTTTTCGTACAGAAAAAAAACCCTTACTATACCGGTATAACAATACAATTTTTATGAATAACATGACATTAACAAGGCAAATGCCAGTGTGGAAAAACATCTTATTAGCAGATCATGTTGACCATTTTAATCCTATGACAAATTTAGTAACAATAGGTCAAATGGATTGTGTTTGCATAAAAAACAAACAGAGGCAAGCAGAATAAAATGTCACATTGCCAGCAACCAGATTTGGCACTGTCTGGGACAAACAGCTGATGTGATTATTCTAAGTTTGCCGTGAAGCACACATTTTGTTATGAAGAAAAAGAAAAGAGAAAAAGGCTGCTTATTTATAAACTTGCCAACCAGTCTGTGTGCACATGAATATTTACACAAAATATAAGGCTATCAATTGTTTGAAAAAATTGAGTAATGGACTTTAAAAAACAAAAATATCGACAGCTCATTAGTTATGGAATAGAACAGTTGTATTGTGTTAGTTTGAAACAAAACATGTTCTTAGTTTAATAAAGTCTTTTCTCGCCTTTTAACATTAGTCATGTTTCAATATTATCAGTGCAATCAAAATTCCGAGAGTAACTTTAAATGATTGCAATACCTTTGTAAAGCTGGAGTCATCAAAACAATTACAAAATTCTATTAAAATTTCTGTAGCTATAATTGATCTAGATGGAGTTTCAGGGATATATTATATAAACAATAACTAAATTAAAAAATGTGCACATGCTCAGTTGTCAGAAGAACTATTAGGTTTCAGTTACTTGACACTTAAATATTACCTTATATTCTTATAGGTGTAAGCAGTATCAGTTAATGATTTTTATAAAGAGAAAAAAACTACAAGTCTAATTCTAAGCAGCAGATAATGAAACTAATAAAATCGCTGAAAGAAAAAAAACGATTCAAACCAGATCAAAATTTCTCTTTAGTCTAAAACTGCTAACATTTACACATCCTTCAGAGATGCCCAGACAGATAAAGCAAATGAATGGAATTCGCTTTGATATAAACATTTCGGAAATAGAAATATTTGTTTGAGAGAGTATCTGGAGAAGTAAGAAAAAATTTCTTTCATTTGAATTTTATCTTCAAAGTTTTTCATAATTCTGGCCAGTACCACGCTTCTTAGTTCTCATGAGAACTTGAGACTGAATTTTAAAAGATTGATCACTGTGGAAAAGACTGTATGTACCCAAGAACGAAATTCAAAGAAAAATGAAAATCAGTATCTGTTGGCCAACATTGGTTATATCAATGAACTATACAATTTGAATGGTATACTTTTATATTGTATAAACTTTAATAATTCTGCTATTTCAGTATCTTGCCATGAGCACACTAAAAAGATCTTTGAACTCAATAGTCATCAACAACACAAGCTATTTTTCCACTTAACAAAAAAAATTTTTTTTAAAATGTCCAGTTTTGCTCAGTTCAAAAAGGATTTCGATAAAAATTTGAGAATTATTAATAAAAAGTTTGAAATGTCTATGTGAATGTGATAAAATCCATAACAGTCAATTACATAAAATGGATCAGCTGTCATTTTATATAAACTGAATAAAAATATAGAATACAGGAGTATAAAAAAAGATGAAAAATCTAAAAAAAAAAAAACAAAAACAAAAAAAAACTGAATGGTTAAATCCAAGGGAACTTCTGCAAGGTGCTAAGATTGGATATTTGGAGAATAAAAAGAACTTCAAGAATCTCCACCCCCCGCTACCTATCCTAAAACTGAAAATGAATATCTTAGAGATGATATCATAATGAAAATAGATACCTCACGATGAAAATAAAAAAATAAAATTGGATTATTCAGAGGTTTTGAATAGAAACTAAAAAGTTGGAAATATCTGTGTAAATGTGATAAAACCCATAACAATCAATTACATAAAATGGATTGGCTGTCTATTTCATATGAAAAAAAAAAAAAATAAAATAAAATAAATGAATAAAATAAAAAAATAGAATACAGGTAAATTCAAGAAGAAATATATTCTTTCCAAAATTGGATGGTTGAATAACATAAAATGGATCAGCTGTCATTATATATATATATATATATATATATATATATATATTGAATTCTTTCTTAGCCCACAGTCCACCCTTCCACAAGATTTCATTGAAATTCATAAATAACTTTTGGAAATATTGAGTAGACAAACATGAGTGAATATGTATACCTCTTCCAACTTCATTGGCACATTTACATATTAAATAAAGCAGAAAATATTCCCGATTTTCTACAATTTTTATCTTTACCAATAACATGAAGCTTGATGGCAACAACTACTTTAGATAGCAAATATGGTTGCATGCAATGTATACATTAATCCTTACAAACTTCAATTTAAAACAGAACAAGATAATGAATAACTTACTGATATAGGTCAAGTACTTTATGAATAAAACTAAAGATACTTTCATTCTAAACAATACCATACTTTTAAATCAGTTAGATTATTATGAAGTATTTGACTTCAGTTAAACATGGCAGATTCCTTTTTGCACATTAGCTTAGAACATCACTAAAATAAAACTAATTTAAGGATAAGACAAAAGTACTCAAAGATTAATAATGTTGTTCTACATTTAATCAGGATAATGCTATGTTAGCAAGATAGCGTTGGTAGATATATGTATTAAACTCTAATAACATTTGTTTTAATCAACACTAATGAACAACAAGACTTGATGTAAGGAGGATGCAAAGGTTTATCCAAAATGGTGATATCTGGGTGGAAACTGATCTAATTTGTGAAATAACCTAAAGCTGGGAGCTAAGAATCTTGCCACTTCATTTTTATTACAATGATTACAATTAGTAAGCTTACAGTAATTAGTAATTTAGGAAATATTTGAGATTTAACTTGAAGATTCATCTGCGTTTTCAAAAAAAAATAAAAAATAAAAAATAAAAAAAATAAAGAAACTGTGTCAGGAAATATCTATTTCATATGTAAGAAAATAAGATCGCTTTCAAGAATTGTCACAAGACTACACCTTATAAATTACTCTGTATATTTGTGTCGAACTCCTATTTTGCCCACCCCAGATTTGTCCATATATCTCATGCAATAGTCAACCCTAGATCTGCAGACAACAGATCAACATTTGTGAATCGAAGATTAACATTGTAACGATGATGAAATTAATTTTTCAATGTTATGTTCTGATGTACGTGAAGTGTGAATTTCTGCTAAAGTAGGTCAAAGGAGTCATCTGAGATGCCAACATTAAATGTCTATATCACTTTGCGTAAATAAAAACATCCTAATTCACTTTTGTTTCTATTGTCATCATTTTGATATTTGTCATATTTTGTAGCCTTAAGCTGCATCAAATTTGTTGAAAATAAAAATGCAGTAAACAAAATGATACAGTATTCCCCAATCCAGCAATGAAGGAGAAACCGTTTTGGGAGGAAAGCATTGTTTGGATGTTTCTATCATCTTTATCATTTTGGTATAGCCTTAAGCGTCACTGGATAAATTAGAAAGATGTTGCACCATAAAGCTCAAGAGTTGTGATGAAGACACACCAAGCTGGTACCAGCCATGCACACAGTATTGCATCCACAATAATATACTGTAATTATGAGCTTTAAATTTTCATTTAGCAAGTTTGCTGAGTGTAATGCAGTAAAAGAGCAATTGTAAATATCTATACAAGCTACGCAGTCTTATTTATGTGTTTTGTAAGTAGGGTGTGCATTTTAACACGTAGAAACCAGTATCATTACTGTAATTCATCGCTTTTGCTTTTTTTATTCATTTAGAGACCATTTGGCCTTTTGCTTATTGATACAATATACTGGATTGCTGAATGAATTTCAGCCCCTTGAAAGTAAGATCCATTTAATAGTCTTCCCCATGAATTTGACACTCAAAATAGTTAAAAAGATTTGTAAACTAGTAACGGGCAGAGAGGAAAAACAGTTACTGGCACAGAAAATATAAATGGTGGATAAAGTTAGAGTTTTGGCTGAGGCTGTTAGCTTTCACCTTGTACTAATGCTCCTGGGAAGGGCATAACACCACTTCTCCCAACAACAGTCAAATAGCAGGGGTATTAGAGCCTTTAAACCCTGTGAGGTAGTCCATCTCAGAGAAGGCTATTCTGATAGAATAAAAAAAACTATAGCTTGGTTTGGCTTGGGAAGGTGTTTCCTGGGATAACTTGATAAATTGAAATAAATACATAATATAATATAATTTAATTAAATTATAATAATAGCAGTTGAATTATGTAGTAACATTATGAATGACACCATGACTATCTTGCTATATGATATTACAAAGTTCAACATTATTTTCTAGCACATGAAAATTTATTTAGTATCGATTACTGACGAAAATTTCCTCAAAAACTATTAATATAATGAACAATGACTTCACAACAATAACTTTATCCTTATACTTCATTTTTGCAACTGTAGATAAGAATAAATAATTTTACTTCCATGTCTTCAGAAACAGACACCAAATATGACAACCTCTACCACTGCACAAAATCAAAATAAGAGGTTGAATCCAAATTTCTCTGAAAAATGTATTTTATGGTTCTATGCTTCAGATATTTCACTAAGGCAGATTTTCAAACAATATTTCCAAAGAGTTCTGAGAATTTGGAAGTAAAGAAGTTGAATGAAGTTGCTGTACGTGAAAAAACTTTCAAACCAACAAGAGATAGATTCATCTGGTCATGTAAATAATTTATTCTAGATAAACCCCATTTAGGCCTTCCATAGGAACTAGCAGGCAAGCAGATAGTTCAGCTAGTATAGATAAAAATATTGCTCTATCTTTTATAACTGCACAGTTAATGATATACAGGTATGGAAATTGAAAAGATGCAAGAAATGAGAGGCTCATATTTTTCAGCCCTGACAGTTACTTAACAAGTTGTCTAGTCATAAATATAAGTTACAGTTGGAGGGAAATTTTTCAATCAATTCCTAACAAATTAGAATCAAACATAATTGCCATTGCTGTATCACAGCAAATATCAAAAAATTTTGTGTGCGAGAGCTTGAGAGGGTCACAATTTTTTTTTCAATGCACTGACTGCTTATATACAACCCAAACAATAAGATCTTATTGACATTGCAGACATTGGTTTGGAAGAAAAAAAAAATTCTGTGTGTTGAGAAATAAGATAAGCTCAAACTGAGAAGTTTCCATTAAAAAGTATATCCAGCTTATGGGGACATTTTATCAAAACAAGTCAATTTATACTGGTTTATTTTTCTAATTCTTTTTTAGAATATCAAATCAAAAATCTAATTTATCTTTTTTTATTCAAGTTAAACAGACACAATCTACCATTTAAGGTTAGCTAGAAGATTTGAAATTTGAAATTTTGTAGTTCATTCTAAAATAGAGAAGTCTCCACTTCTTTTTAAAAGTGTCATCTAAAGGTGAATTCCCACAATGAATAATAAACCTTGCATTCTGCCAAATCCTAGACAAATAGAAAGCACTCAGAGAGTGCATACATCTGCCAAAGCCATGGTCAGAAGTAATTGTGCATTGAACTACCCCAAAATTTTATCAATTTTTTTTAGCCCTTCCACAAAATTTCATTGAAATTCAAGAACTTATGGAGATATATGGACAAACGAACTTTTGGGGCATGAAGTAATTGTGCATGGATCGACCCCAAAATTCACTTCTTCCATAGCCTATTGTCCATCCTTTCACATGTGGATGCACATGAAAATTTTGGTGATATTATATGATATATATATATATATATGGTGTTGAGATTTTTTTGTATCTTAAAATATCTGATATCAAAGGATGATGGGTTTGTGAGCATGCATACAAGTACCTATTTTTTCAAAAAGTATATTGACAATATCATTAGATAAGTTGATATATTAAGAGTATAACCAGAATAGGTAGCAAATCAATCAACAGTAAAAAAAAAAAAAAAAAAAAAAAAAAAATTGTAGACATTCAAAATCAGGAATATGCTATGTCTTTTTTTCTTTCAGATTTGAACTGGTGTGTTTGAGCCATCAAATTAGTGGGAGTAGAATTGAAAGGATCACTTTTGCTATTATTTAGTAAGTCTGGACATTAAATCTGAGAACAGAATCCCAGTTCCAGATTGATGACATTGATAAGTTTCTCTAAAATCATATTGAGCTAACAGAAGCAACATTCTATCTTTAGTGAATAAGGTTAGGTAGGGGTTCTGCTACTTTTAAATAAGAGATTGGTTAACTTAACAGTAAAAAGGGCACAAAATTGACTACTAGACAGTATACACATGATCAAATTCTGTAATTTTTGTCCAAGTTTCAATATTTCATCAAAAATTTAAAAAAATACATAATTTCAACAAAATCATAGAATTTGAATGATTCTAGGGTTTATGATTAAAGTGAAAGCATTTTTTCAATTAGGTTATCAGTAACAATTTAATCAGAATTACAGAATTGATGGATATATCGAATTCTGGGTTTGTGACTGGAAAAACATTTCTACAACCAAAACTTTTTTTTTAATCAACTGATATTCTGATACCTCAATAACAATCCCCCAAAATCAGGTAGATACAAAATTTCACTTCACTTTGGTAATGAATCCTATTCCACATCAGTGCAAATTCTAATTTCATCACCTGGTGATATTTGTTGCTGGTAAAAAAAACAGTTTAAATTCTAATTTGAGAAGTTTGCTTATTTCATATTGACTTCTTTAAATGGTTCTAGCACATCAGTTCAAATCATAAGGCATTGATACTAACCGTAACTTACCCCCCTCCCGACAAGTTTATGTAATTGAAAGCATGAAGACTACTCAAGACAATGATCAATTTATATTTGACTGATTTGATTAGTATATTGTCATGAGTGTGCAACTTTAATAGAAAAAGATCATTGGGGGGGGGGTTATACAGCACTTTAAGGCAGGTTATTTTTGGAATACATATAAGAGAGAGAGAGAGGTCTGAGGTTATAGAATAATTGGTTCCAAGATTGGCTTTGTGGGTTTGTTATTCGCACAACTTTTGATGTTTGTCCTTTCTTCAACTCTTAATAGGAATTTCTTCAGATTATATCTTCTTGCTCTTTCTGCAAATATTCAGCAATGCAATTTTTTTTTTTTTTTTTTTTTTAAATCTCCAGGCTACAACCACATGTTTAACTGGAATGATTCTTCAAGACACCCTCTCACCTTGGCTCAAATGCTTTTGGTTGAACAAAACAAAAGGTACAGAATCAATTCTGATAAATCTTCTCGGATTTAGTTGAGAATATCAAGATTTTAAAACTTGATATTACTCAATGTATATATAATTGATAGAATTATTTCCTTTTTTCCAGCTGGTATTACTATCTAGAATTCAAATTAATGCAGGAGAAAAATAGTATTTCTCACTGATATGACCATATGTCAGTGTATAAAATGAAAAGTTTTGCATCCAAATCTAAGAAAAAATAAGGGGGAGGGGGTCATTCTATATTCAGATGTATATAGAAAATTTATACAATACTAAAATTAAGCCCATCTGATGACAGATGACCCAACTCCCACCAAGAAATATATTTGACATGCACCTAACCAACTGTAAAAAATGAAATGAATTAAAGACTAACAGTGAATTAAACTTTTTTCCTCATCAATCTGACCTTTTCTCCTCAGGGATACAGGGGTTAAAGGTTGAAATGATTTACCATAATTTTTGATAACCACAATTCATTTCCTTCCTTTGAAACAATATGCAACAAATACTCAAGAAATAACTAAAATAAATCAAATTAAATTTTAAAAAATTACTAAATTGAAAAACAAAGGTTTCAAATTGAGTATACAAAGAGGTAGGTATCTTCGTTTTGTTTTTTAACTTTTACTTGTTATTTTATTTGATAAAAATCAAAATAAACATAACTGTGCACAACATGAAAATAGTGGACACTTATTGCAGTTTTGCAGTACACAAATTTGAAACATCAAAGCAGAAACACATGGGACTGACAAACTGTAGTGCCAAATCAAGCATCCAGGTTATACATCAGGCTAGAACTTCATACCTTTTTTTCACCTCTAAATCCAGTACTTTTATTATACAAAAATTATTATACATGAAGAAATATGGTGATTACCAAGCCACTAGAGGATTTATAACGTCTATTTTTCTTTTATTTTAGAAACAATACATAAACAAGTGTTGCTACTTTGATGCTCTCATGTAGTAGCAAGAGCACATTCAACAAAGTTGAAAATAACTTCACATAATTGCATAAAGCTATTTTGAGTACTTAAATGTCAAAAACAAATCCAGTGAGATGTTAGTTATAAGTATAACCATAGAACAAAGATCCTATGTAGGAAATCTAAACTAAATTTTTCTCATATGAGTATACAACCAAACCTTTGTAACAAACCCTGACAAAGTCTGAGAATAAAACTGTTTAAAAGGTAGCAACAACAACTCCATTCATAAGCATCACCTCTGGTATAGCACTTCTTTAACAAACTAATGTAAGCTGAACAGGGTTAAGTTTCGAGATGGCATTGTTGGAATGAAGAATTCAAATCCGTTCAACACTGGCAGCAATGTCAATGGGAAGGGCAGAAGTATGAATTCAATGAAAGTAAGCATCATTTGGTCCAGTGATGACATTTGAAGAGAATTAGCAGGATATAATTTCAGTCTTCTTTCATGAACTTTCATTTGAGACAGGAAGATATTCACTCTTTAAAAGAACGTGAATGCACATGTTCAAAAGTCAATTTCATTATTAATTATATACTTGACTCTTTAAAAATTATGGCTACATAGAAAAATTGAAGGATCCTTTCCAACTAAATGGTTCAGTAATAGTAAATTTTGATACCTCCATGAATATGTAAGTATGATAGTATTGAAATAGAAGCTACATAATCCATAGCTAATGCAGTACACTTGGGGGATAAAGATGACTCCAATTCTTGTTCTTTTAATAGTTAATGGGTATAAATAACCACTTTTAGATATATGAGAGTGGATCATAAGGTCCATAGCATGACAAGTAGTTATTAGCTGAATTTCGATCTGAAATTTTCTGTGTATAATGTTCGATCTTTGATCTATAGAGAAATATTGAGTTGAGTGCATAGATAAAAATATAGATTGTTGAAAAATGAAATATTTGATGTGTACCATAAATGCTTTTTTCATCATTTGACTATGTACTTATGTACAAATTAATTTCAAACATTTTTATTTGATAGTTTAAATGAGCCAGAAAATTAAGTATGAATTACACTTGTGTAGGTACTAAATGGATCATTAAGTTGAACATCTTTTCATTTTGCACTGACAAACATAGAAAATTGAGCATGATTACATCAAATGAATTTGCAGTATACACAAAAATATCCTCACTCAACTCTTGAAGGTATCATGTGGAAGAAAACAATTTTAAAAACAAGAAGCATTTACTCTTATACTTGCTCATGACTGCAAAATCCTATTTCAGGTTATAACAGTACACATGGGGATTGTTTTGGCCCCCAAAATTCAACATGATAAAAATCATGTGAATTTATAATCTGCCATAGGCAGAAATAACGCCATGTGATGATAAACAACAAAGCAAGAAGCTTTGCCATCCACAATGTTGAAGATTTTATTGTTGTCAAATTATGATAACCTAATTTTAGAAGACTACTATGCACTAATATACCTAATTATTCAACATACCATGTATTAAAGGTTACATATTTCAATCAATGATGGACCAATTACTTGGTTACACTCCAGCATATAAGACAGGTTTCAACATGTTTAATGTCAGGATCTTACTGAAACTTGTACAAATATTCTATACTAGCAAAACGATCATGTAAGTAATGGACATGTTTGAAATAAATTTGATTTTCCAGTATACTGACATTTATGCAAACTACTAGAGTGTTGCTTGCAATGTTGGGAATATTTCTTTACTATTGTGGGCGATATCAGGTTTTGTCATTTCTGGTCATCCATCATCTATGGGTGTGGAAAGGGGACTAAACACCCACTTGACCTTTGAACCAAGTTGACAGGTAATAGACACCTACTGTAAAGAAATGTATTTTTAACTATATCTCAAGTTTGGAGTAATATTTTTTTGAAAATCCAGTTAAGTAATCACTAATTAACCAATTTTTTCTGAATTCTATTTCTATAACAGTTAATTTATTTCTGGAAGATTTTTAATAACAGTGCTTACTTTTTCCTGTCAACAGACATCAATTATAGCATAATTCAAGTAATTTTCTTTAACAAAAAAATCGAATTAAAAATAGTCTAAAACCTGTTATGTCGGCTGATTTGTAACCCCGCTGGAACTTTTTATTAGAAGTATGAAGTCCAGTTTTTATGAGGGATGTTTGTAATAAGGGCCTTTGCATGCCATCTTGAAAATTACATCTTTCCAGAGGTCATACTGTGGTAGACTTTTAGTAGGTCATTGAGCATACCCGATACTACAAAAAACCTATTGAGAAACAATGTGATTTTTGGGGGGGTAAGGTGGGATTTTTTTTCATGAAGCCAACTAATTTGGCAGTCAATTTGGACACCATCTTAAAACCTTTCCACTCATCAGACTATGGTATAATTTTGATAGATTATCAAGCACAGTTTATACTACAAAAAAACTTGAAAATTTGTCTAGAGTGAATAATGAACAAGTAATGGACATTACTAGTATTTGGTTTCCATCTTGGATGCCATATTGAAAGTTAAACACACTGGGCCATAGAAAAAAATAAATGACTCTTTTCAAAATACTTATTTCGAGGATTCATAAAAAAATTACTTCATGCTTCTAATAAAAAGTTCCATGTTATTCCCGTAGAGCTATACTCCAGCCCACACTACAGCTTCAAGTATGTTAAAGTGATTCTTTCACAACAAACTTTAGGGTATTTCCTAGCAGTTAAAACTGAAATTGAAACTTCAAAAGATATTTAAATTAATACAATGTGTTTCCAAATTTTTATAGAATTATCTATGATGTAAATTTATAATTTTTTTTTTTAGGTACCAACCTAAAAGACATATGAATTAGAACATTTTATGCAGATATAATTTGGGGTGACGTAAGCAAAATATGATAAGGATATCTTGTGTAAATCTAACGACACGTTTTGTGCATTACAAATCTACAGACACTGGCATATATATATATATATATATATATATATATATACTCTAATGATGAACATTGCGATTTTGTTAGTTCCATCCATAATACTAGACTCTTCAGAAGTGGGGGGGGGGAGAATTGTCAGGAGAATAAAGATCTCCTACCCACCACTTGAATCTACACACTCTTCAAATAAAACAAAATCCTTTATTTTTTTCTTATTCATTAATTTTTTCACAGGAATCAACTCATGTGTAAGATAATTATAAAGACAATTATATAGGAACTAAATTTTACTCAGCACTGAGTTACCAAGTAGAAAATTGAACAATCTAGGATCATGTGAATAAATACAGAAATTGACATGCAGTGTTTGAACATGCATTTACTAGGAAGCAGCCTGTATGGGTCTGCTCTCACCAACTGAGCAAAAAGCACCCTTGACAAAGCGGGAGTTTGAAGAGTACTCTTATATCAGCCATTTCTGTATTGTCTTGATGGATACGGGTTTGAGCCCTGCACAATGCTCATTTTTTTTTACTCATTTACATGATTTACACTAGATTTGCTGCTGAGTAAGTTCAGTGCCAAGCAAAATATAGTTCCAATATAAAGTTTTTAATTATCACGTTGTTGGAGATTTTTATATATATATATATATATATATATATATATATATATATATATATATATATATATATACACACACAGAGTATATAAGTTAAAATATACATAAATTGGATTTTCAATTAGGATTTCTAGGGACTTTTACTATGGTGTTCTGGGGACTTCATAGAAATGCATAGTTCATTTTTTTTTTTCCCCCAATTTAAACTATAATTTGCCTGGACTTTATGTATATCTCAAGTTATAAACAATCTCACAGAAATGCACATTGTTGCCTATTACAAACATTCTAACTGGGCTGAAATACATTCTTGCTTTTATCCAAATGAAACTAACTACAGCATGTATAGAGGTCATGTAAAGCTATCACTGGACAAACACTTCACAAGTGACTGGAGGCCACATCCAAAGACGATATCAAGAAAGAAAAAAGAAAAAGCTAATTGAAAATAGCTTGATTAACAAGTGAATCTCAAAATAGTAACATAATGAAGTCATGTATTTAAAGCTTACAGACAAGATGGAAACAATTCTAAAAGTAAAAAATACTTGTAACCAATGTAAGAACTTATTTCAGCATAAATCAAAGTTAACAGTCTTGAGACTACATGTCCACATATTTTCCAATCTAATTAAGCTTTAGAAAGTTGAATACTAAAATTATAGAGGTAACATTTTTGACATCAGTACCAATACGAATCATGTAATTCTAGGTACCATCTTATTTTGCATTGAAAGTTATAAATCCCAAACAAGCTCCTTTTTGCAACAAGTCAATAAGAGAAATACAGTATATGAGAGGCAGCATGTAAGTTTTTAAAAAAAAAGGTTGATATTTTTGTAATTCTTAGAGCTACGATGCTCAGTTTTTTTTAAAATTTTGAAGCTTCAATACTATCATAAATGTTCAAGCTTAAAAAAAACAACTGAGCACTGTAGCTCTAAAAATTGAAATAATGGAGATGTAAAAAAAACATTGATATCAATAAGTCAATTGAGAATTATAAATAGTGTGAACACACATACATATATATATATATATGTATATATATATATATATATATATATATATATATATATATATCAATGCAAGAAGCGAACACACAAGCTTCTTCATTCATACTTGAATTTTTATACACAGATGTAAACAAAGTCAAGAGAGTCACATGGGTTGCCTCTGCATTCATAAAATACTACAGCAGTTTAAGGACACCGAATATCAAATATATTACTACTAAGGTGTTATCTCTGAACAAAAAGTGAACAGATGGATTGAATAAAATTTTAAAACCAAATTCATTCTACCTAAAATATCAGGTGAAAGCAGCAAATTACCTAACTAAGAAGCACATACCTCTGCCAAGTCAAGGTCAGTAAAAACTGAATAAAAATCTGTTCAAAGTTACAATGCAGAAAAGGTAATGGTAAAATATTCCTGAATCCCACCCAAAATTTAATAAATTCTTCCTTGGCTAATAGTTTAACCTCCAAACAAACGCCATTGAAATTCATTGAGAACTTTTGGAGACATTGTATGCACAGACATTAATGAATGCATGAATGTATAAAGAAAAAAAAACAAAAAACCTTAACCAAAAAAAAAATTCTGAGATTTGCTATAAAAATTTATCCCATAGCCTTCAAGAAAATTTCATTGAAATTCATTGAGAACTTCGGATATATTGTGTGGACATATACAGACAAGCAGTGTTGCCACCCAGCTGACAACAAAAGATCCAGATAAACTTAAGAAAAAGAAAAACCAAATAGAAAGACCTCCCCCCAAACCAAAAAAAAACCCCTAGATCTTAGAAAAACTGAGTAAATAATCCAAGCATGTATGATGCGATAAAAATCAAATGTTAATTCAATACTTACAATGCAATATACGCAATACTACTTCAATTCTGTGGTCTACTTTGGAATGTTGCTTATGTCACAGAAACAAGAACTACTAACACCAAAAGTTATCATGGAAATTCTCTCCTCATAAATTCTCTTCCCTTGTTATGAATTTATTTTTCCTGTTAACGGATTTATAAAAATCTACAAGCAAAAACTCTTGAAAAAAGAAAACAAAAAAAACTTTATACTTCTACATCTTTTTCTACATACTTTTCACGTTTCTTCAGTGCTTAAAAACATTACATTGAATAATTACTTTCTGGTGCGCATATTCAGTTTAACGCTGCATTTTGATAGGAAAAATATTTCCACTTGATACTTAAAAAAAAACAAAAAAAAAAACAACATTAAATATCTCTATGTCTGGTGTGCACAAAATCACCACTGATCAAATTTACATTAAAGAGTTGCTTCCCTTACATCTTGCATACATGGTAGATAAAAAGTATGAGTAGTTAATGGGTTAGATACATTCATTAATCTCTCCTTAATGGAATGCATACATTTCCAGGAAATCCCACTTAACGAACTCACTTTAATGTAACTATTAACAAAGTTTATACATGTACTTTCATTTTTAGGGGTAGATGTGTTCTGACACGGATTAAGACACAGATTTTATGAAATTACAGAAATAAAAAACCCAGGAACCCAGTAAGGGGTAGAAAGACCCAGCAGTGGCAATAGAGAAAGAGAAATCAAGAATACAAGATTTACAGTTATAAATCCTGTTTGAGAAATAGCTTGTCAAAGCCATTTATGAAAACATAAATGCAGAAAGTTTGTATGTATTGGTGTGCAGGCCAATACTGATAGAGAACATACTACATAATTGATGACAGTATATTTCGAAATGAATAGCTCTTCAGTGTCAGCTCAGCAGTATAGCATTGGTTAGGAAGACATGGTTCTATGTTCCACAATCCAACATTCATATTGGAGATTTTATATATATATATAAAATGGATATTAGTACCTGACAATGTGAATAAGGACAGATATATACATGTACACAAATCAGGAAATATAATATAATTGGAGACTAACCGATAGCAAACCCCAAACCACAGTAAAATGGAAAATATTGAAATACACATATGCCAGAATACTGAAACTACCTATTACCTATGCCTACACGAGAGATTTGAGATTGTCATTTTTGCCAAAAGAACAAAAAACAGAATTATCTAACAGAATAAATGAAGTAGCCTTAAAATGCTGGCATTGCTCAAAATTTCTATTGACAAACACAACTTAATACCCCACAGAGATATACTAAAAATTAACCACCATGGATATCTTATTCCTCTTGTTACCACTATGAACATTATTATTATTTTATACCTTCAGCCACTTTAAAGAACCATCCAATCATCATAATTATCTCAGACATGTAGAAATAGACCAAACCAAGAATAATTAAATTAATCAAGGTCACATGAAATGGAACTCTAACACTGGGAAACAGATTCAAGTGAGGATAAAAGACTCTCAGAGAGGAAACATACCACCAAGAACTGATGGTTCAACCACATACTGATAGCAAAAATGCATACACTATATCCTCCTAATTTATAACTCACAACAAGTACAGCATCATTACTGACTGAAACAGAAAAACATAACAAGCAATGACCGACCACTATACAAAAAAGAAAAAAAAAAAGCATACAAATAGAATGAAAGAAAGTTCCTATAACGTACACACATATCAAATGTCCTCAATAGGAATCTCAAATAGACTGAATCACTCGCCTGAAGAAGCCCAAACAGGACAGAAATACAAACATGTTTGTGAAGCGAATCTTTACTTCATCATACATAGTCCAGAAAGCTTTACAGCTCTGAACACCAAACATTAAAAAACTTTTTCAAGAGTTTTTTTTGTGTCACTTCAGTCGCTTATTTCCAAATATCCGTCAATGCTATCGATGCAATTTTCTTCAGTGTTTTTCCCCCGCCATTTCAAATATACTTTATTATGGTACAACTTTCTCTTGTTAAGATTATCAGTTGTTTACCATATAATTGCTACAGGGATTTTCAATACAAAATACTTATATTAACATGGCACTCAAACAGTGTTGATCAAAAATCATCTCCCTTTCTTACTATATAGAATACATCATACATGACGGTTGATGTTTTATATAGAGTATTGTGCATTGTATATGGATATTATTTAATAGTACATATCATTCATGTTTTGAAACCGGGCTTACTTACAAAGGTTACCCCAAAAAACATTCAACGATGAAGGGTCAGTAAGTATAACAACAGACATGATTCACTGTTCATGTCATTTCTATTGAATACACACACACACACACAGAGTAAGTATGAGGTGTTATCATTCCAAGAGTAATTTGTTTTCATTGCTACCACAAGGTAACAGATGACCCATCTATGGCCTCATTCGAGTGTACAATCTGCATGGAGTAGAGGTTGGTCTCTTTTTCTTGGTAGTGCAAACCAGATATCTAGCACCCAACAAATGCTAAATTTGACTGACAAAAGATTTCTTGGGAGGGGGGAGGCTAGCTTATGCCCCATATATGGTGCATGACTCAAGTTCTTGATTTATGGAAGATCACCTAAAAATAGCCCATTCACATCAGGGTGTGCCCCCCTAAGATTATCCCACAGTGCAATGGGATGGTTCTATCCAAGGTGGGAGGGACAAACGCCCCACCCTCGGGTCATCAGGCCTCGAGACTATTTTTAGCAAGCCTATTCTGAAGACATAGGCAAACCTAATTGTAGGTGGCAAATCAAATGGATTTCACAGTTCCAACCAAAAAATGGTGGCAAATAAACTGATTGGACCACTCCTTTCACAGCAATGGGTGTAACACAAGCATTTCCATATTTTTTTTACTATTCAAAATATCCACCCCAAGTAGCAGGATAAATTGCTGACAAAAAGCAAAACAAAAATTACAATAGATAAAAATTAGTTTAATTCAATTTGTTTCTAAAAAGAGATATTTGAAACTGAGAGTGCCCCCCCCCCAAGATCTCAAAAAATGTCAAAACTTATATAAACTCTGCTTACTGTGAAAACAGTTCGATTCTATACTTTATAATTAATTAAAATTTATTTTCATTTCAGATAAAATTCGGGGCTTTTTCCCCTCCTTGATGAAGCCAAGAAATTACTTAGGAAGAATATCTTTTTAAAATTTCAATTAAATTTTCAAAATAGGGGGGCCAATTTCCTACCAGTAACTTATTTACAAAATTTTATTTCATACTATTGTTCAATATAATCATGCTGTTCTTTTGAAGTCATCTAAGATATAAAATGAAATAATTTCGAAACTTTCATGGTTTTATTTTTAATAGTCAATGGATAAAGAGAGACACTAACATCCATCAACAACAAAAAACAAACATAAGCTCAAGTTTTTTTTTTTTGTAATAAGAAATAAGTATTACGAGACAATAAATATGGAGATTCATAAGTATACCCCCCCCCTCCAAAAAAAAAAAAAAAAATGAAAAAATCTTTTTGATGGAAGTGCTTTCAATGTAACGTCCGTCGAAATTTTCATCAGCAAAACATCCGGATACTGTTCGGTTCACATTGAAAATTTACTGATAATTGTAATCATTTCCTTCAATTATTTTCTGCAGTTCAGCAGGAAATTTGGATACAGCATCTTTATTGGCACTCACTACTTCTGTTAATACAATATTTTCCTAAAATATCAATTTTTACCACGTATATAAAGAGGCAATCATAATTATTTTAACCGGGTTAATCAAAACTTGCATTGAATAACAAAACATTGACAAACCTATATTCTGCTCTTATCTTTATATGCATTATTAAAATACTTTGCAAAATTACTTGAAAATTAATAAGCCTAGAGATGCAAAGCAATTGAATGAATCACTTAAAATTCTCAAAATATCACTTTTTAGGTGTTGACCAAGCAGGAAGCAGAATTTATATTCAAGTCTATTGTAATGTCATCAAACAAAATTAAAAAGGAGGATAAATGCATGACACAGATGGCTATTTTATAACAGTATTGGATGGTACAAAAGTAACAAATTATGATCAAGAGAGAAATGGCAATATGAAATGAAATTACAGATAAAACTCTAGTTTCTTCTGCAGACAAATCTGCAAAAATTCCTGATTCAAGAAATGAGAACGACATAATGAGGAGGATACATTATAGAATTGGTTGATCATTATCTAGCTGCAATTTATCAGTGTCAAACAAAGCTCAGTTGCCTAAAACAAAAGGATGTTGGAAAAATAGTGGAATTCACTTCAGTGTATCAATAAGTACTTGTATCTCAAGAGTTCTCACCTTCTGGAACTGTGGGACATGGATTCCCACTTCCAATTCCCTTTACATTGACATATAGGTTATGTAGTACCAAGTATCATTATAGAGGTATACCTTGAATAGTGCAGTAAATTTGCTCTGAATTTTACATACTGTTCACATTAAGATTATATAATTTAATGTGTTTTTCTGGGAGGGTGGGGGGTTCCAAACTTTTACTAAGTTACATTTGTTAGTACAGCAATATCTCAAGTGTACTAGACCAAAACCAGCACTAATCAAAACCTTACTTAGTTTATAAAAATAATAAAAGGAAACCTGATTCAATGGAAGCTACAAGAAGCAAAATGTTATTAAATTTATTTTTTTATCAGTATTTAGATCCTGTTGCGTGTTACACTCTAAGATCCAAAATTTGGGGACATTTTTGTTCTGTGGGCAAATACTTGAAAGGAGATTTCATATCCTTGGAGAAAAAAAAATATGATGCACTCACTCTTCTAAAAATGTAGAGAGGATGCTACATGTTCAGATATGATTTGCAAAGAAAGTGAAGAAGGAAAACAAAGAAAAAAAACAAAGAGACAGAGAAATGGAGAGAAAGACAGGGATCAAAACAAAAGAAGAAAATAATCCTGGATGGTCAAGACTTCCTACACTCAATCCAAGAAGGATTTAATAGTAACAAAAATTAAGATTAAGCCTTAATCGGTGATTCTCAGATTGGTGGCACATGGGGAGAATCTTGGTCAGGGGAGGAACATATAATGAACAGTAAAATGGTGAAAAAGATATACAACTATTCAGAAATAAATCTTCTTGCCACACACTTACATACAAAAGATTAACAATTTAAACATTCCAGACATGATCAATACAATCCGTATCAGGTGTGTGAATTAGCTACAAGACTTGTCTAATAATCAGCAGAATTATTCAGTTTGAGGTATTTTTGCTCCTCCAACTTTAAAATGATCAAAGAGGCCCTAAAAATTATCGAAGTTTGTGTTATTCAATGCTAAAATTATTTCATACAATTTTCTTACAAATGTATTGTGATTTTACAAATCGTTATAACTACTGGTATATTGATAACAGTTTCAATTTAAAAGAAGTATTTAAAAATATTTCTGCAAAAAGTATTAAAAAACAAACCCATAAAACTACATTTTTCTCATATATGACAATATGATTGCCATATGAATAAATGGTGGTTGTGACAAATAACAGAAGACAACTCCAGTTGATATAGTAATTATGAGCATTTGTCAGATGTATATTAAAATAACATGTCTTTTCTTTACAGTAATAATTTTGTATCATCCTAATTTGCCTATTGACTTCATCAAGTTGAAAAGAATGTACACTAAATTTCTGCTCCATCCATCTGAAAGTTTAGCTGCCTTGACACAATTTTCTTCACTTAAATTTACCTTATAAAGGTGTAAAGCAAAATCTAACCGAACAAAAGAAGCCAGTTAGGCTTAAATATTTAAATACTGGAACATTTAACACAAATCAAAGTTACATTTAAATATATAGCATTTGTGCTACAGTCAAATTGTAGGAAATTTCAGATCTCATAAAAAGAACTTTGTAGCCTTTGCACACAAGTAAAATATGACGTAAATCCATTCAAATGACCCATATCTCTACTAGCCACATAAAAGTAGTTCGTTAAATGCCCCGTGACATCAAGTGTCATCAGATACACTTGTGTTCTTATAACGACATTAAGCATGAACAGCTACACCGTACTGTGTGTTTACACCAGGAACAAATGAGAATACTCTTCCATCCATACAATGCTATGAATAATGATTCTTGCCAAATCTGTATAGTTGAGCTACTGTCAAGGTTATTTGCATGAGTGATTTTACGTAGCAGTGCTTGTTAAGTTTTACTTGAGAAAAAGCTAATCAAAAAAACATCGAAATAGGTCTGGTTAGTCATTCAATAAAATGTCACATGACCATCGTCTTTTGGCAATATGACATGTTGGGGCTAGAAAAAATTAGTTATCAACAAATAAGATTTTGTCAGGCAGCAATCACAAAAAACAGATTAGTAAAGCAAATTTTCAAGGCTGTAGTGTTCGCTCTTCAGAGCTTCTACACCTTTAATCCTCTCCCCCAAAAAGAAAAATAGATAAAAAGGGGTTCTTTTATACCTGAGGAGGCCCTTTATATTTATTTAAAAAAAAAAAAATTTTTTAAATACTTTCTGAAGGTGTGTAAGACTAAATTTTTCAAGGCTATAGCATGAAATGTGTGCCGTACACCCTCAACTTTTAAAACCCTAAAAATTGGTTTTCAGAAGGAACCAAGTGGAGTACTAAAGCAAATTTATAGCCTTATAGATTGATTGATTGATGCCACCTGTAGACATTTCAGAATGAATATAAATATATATATGCAGAATCGAGTGAAAACTAAAGCAACCTTTTTTTTGACAGTTATGTTAGATGGTTTCTAATAAAGTTTTCCTCTGATGACAGCTATAATTGCAAGGAATATAAATCAAACACTGGTTAAATATAGCCTATAACTATTTATGTACAGTAGCTAAGTAATTATACCTCACTGTTGATGACATCACTAGATATTGGACAAAAGAACAGCATCACAAGAAAGACAATATTAATTAAAGAAATCACTCTCTGGTTGCTGATTCTACATGTTTAATGACATAAATTATAATACAAAGGGCACCGTTTATCATAATCATGGTTATGGTTATGGTTATGGTTATCAAAAGCAGCCAGTCCCAAACACTTCATTGAAAATGAATTAAAAATTATATTAAGATATTCATATTAATCATTAATTTTTTTATAACGTATGAGTGTTCACAACAATAAATGTAAATTGTTCAAATTTTTTTATCCATTGTTTAATGATATCAGCTCATTATAATTATCAAAAAGACTGTCCATAAATGATCACAATAAACTGCTTTCACTGTATTCAAATTGATGTACAAAAATCAAAGACATGCTGAATAAAGAGAAAGTATGTTGGGGAGGAAGCAATTTTAAAGTGACTGGGTTAAATATCGACTATTCATATCCTGTTGATATATTAGTGGGTAATTGTAGTTGTAAGTGCCTGATTTGCTTACACATTTCTTGGCCCATAACTCACACTCACAAAAAGAGGCTGACTGTACAAATTTACAAGAAAAATCGTCATACTAAAAGCAGATGGTCAAGTCAATAATTTACATGTGTACATACGTTTATTCTCTGGAGATTACCATTAAAACTTGTATGGATGTATTCAAAAGCATTTATGTTTACACAAAAAAACTGGGAGAAAAATTTCAAGTAGATAGTTTTTATCTACCGAGAGCGCCCACAATATTCCTGCCACTGCAAACACTTCTTTTTGATTCATTTAGATAAGACGATCACCCAAATTTCAATAAAATTATACTTGATCTTTTTATGTAGACTATCAACAGTAACATGATTTGAACTTTCTACAGATTGAATAAAAAAAAACCCAAAACATTTTTTATTATTTTTAACACTACTTTCATGTATACGAACAAAAATTTCAACAATAAGTTCAATGTTGAGAAAAAAATGTAAAAACTTAGTTAAAGTTTTCTGCTTAGTTAACCAACAAACTGAAAAAACATTTCAATAACAAATCACTTAGTGATCTTAAATACAGAAAAGCAAGCAGCGCTGCAAGTCTTTATTCATAAGGAAAGCATGAGTAAACATTGAATATTGTAATATTCAAAATGATAAAAATGACTAATATTTGGTAAATTTTGAAAGTAATATCAAATTTTATCCCAAAGTGGAAATGATCTTCAGTGCAAAAGAAAATCACATTTGGCTTTAAAAAAGTTGCTTGCACAAATTTGTCACCTGAGAAAATGTAGTAGCAGCTGAGGTAATATAATAAATTCACTAACAGATGCAATTAGCCAGGTGTTGTCAGAGTAGCATAACTAGTAGCATATAAAAAACTAGGATTTTTTTAATCCAATATCTATTATAGTTAAAGATATATAAAAGGTTACTGGTAGGAGAAAAGTTATCAAAAATGTCAACTTTTTAAAAAAATTCCACAAATAAAAAAATAAAAAAAGTATCATATGTATATTTTTGATTGGATGATTTTTTTTCCACATCTAAAAAAGTAATTTTCAAGGATGAATTACCAAAAGAAAATTGAGCAACACACTAGTATGAAAATCCTACACACTTATCTTTGAAACAATTAAACTATGCTGTGTAGATTCATATGAATAAATTTTTCATAATCTGTTGTCACATTTTTAAGGAATTGAATATTGAAATTAGAACAATCATCTTCAAGAAAATCCTTTGCAAAATTCTTAAAAACTGAAAAAAAATAAAAAATTCAATCCCACTAATTCTAGGCAGTATTCCAACTAATTATCATTTTTCATGTCATTGTAGGTCAAGTCTTCTTTCTAACAGTACCAATTTTGATAAAACTAAAAAATGGTTAGCAGGTTTGATAATTTTTTTCAATATGTTTTATTTATAATACATTGATTTATTTGAACTTGAAATTCAAACAGAATTGTTCCAATTGGTGGACAAAACATTTCTTCAGAACCATCTTTTAGACTTTAATGTATTTTCTTTAGAATTGTCTAAGCAGGCAGTATGCTATAAGCAAATGAACTTTCATTAAGTGATCTTAGTTTGAATGTAATCTAATTAAATTTTGTATTTCTTTCAAGAACAGACATCACCACCAGCCATTTTAACACTAACCAAGATCCACTGTATGAAAAATGTTTCACTGTTGATAAACAGATTAGGTTTGAGAAACTGCCATAATACTCAACCAGTTAAAAGAAAGACTTGCCTTCTTTAATTAATATGAAGTGACATGGAAAGTGTCCCTATAAGCCTCTCTGCCAGAGACTGCTTGTAAATTCAAATTTTTGCAAATGAAAAGATTAAGTCCACTTCAACAAGATTATGCATGCATACATTTTCACAACAGGCTAGACCTGCACAGGATGAAGTTAATCTAACATTAAAACCAGCTGTTTTCCCAGGACTATCTTCCATTGATTGCACCTTGAACAGTAAGTCTAGCATTTTTATAAGCACCAGTTATAAGCATTTTTATTATCAAAATAGTACTTGAGTCGCAGAATAGAAGCACTAGCATATTCAGATTTGGTAGCATGCAGTATATATCAAACTGAAATGTTGAAACTTTCATCTGAACTGATAAAAGTTAAAAAAGTGTTCTAACCACAGTCTATTTCTTTACTCCTACATGTAGTCGGAAAGCAACTTTATCTCCACGGATTCAACTGTTGCTGCTGTCAGAGGTAGATTTAGTGAGAAATACACAATCAGTTTTTTTATATCGGATCATACATATTTGACAATTGACTACAGAGCAAGATGTTCAAACAACCACCACATGAAAGGATCTAATCTTTCTTTAATACTTCATAATGAAATTGGCCTTAATTGACCATTGGCAGTGCTCAAAATTCAATACAGAATGATGTACTAAACATATATCATCTAAAAACTATAAGATAAACTGGTCCTTCTACGGAAAATAACATCCTTTTTTTCTGTCTAATCTTATGAATCAGCAGATAAGATGAAGGGATGTATTATTCTTAGAAGATGACTGAAGAATTTTTGTTCACTGTAAAAATGTCTTGAAATAATCTTGTTGGATAGTAAGAACAGTCCTAATTTCCTACAACTCATCCTTACTATACGTAACTGTGTGTGTGTGTGTGTGTTTATGCACAGAGATAACTCAACCACCAGTCATTGTAAGAGGTTGATATTTGCCAGATATGTGGGTTCATGAACTGGTCATTGCAGTATCATGTCTAAAGTTGTTTGGGTTTACGGTTCTTGATATGAGGAGGATATAGTTTTTTTGCCTGAATACATCACAAGCGTTTATAGATGTAGGACAAAGAAAATCAGGGGTTTTTTTTTTCTGTTGAATTTTGCTGTATAATAAGAGTATTTCAAATTATTGACAGATCATGTTATTAACTACATCATAAACATTTTGTTTTTCTTACTTACTATTTTCTACTTATTCAAATGCTTCTTTCTTACAATTTGTATTTTCATTGTAAAAGATGGTATGAGAAATAATTTTTCCATCACTGTGGAATAGATCAGAGTATATTTTCTCACTTTTCATTGATGGATCAAAGTTTAAATATTTGATATCTAAATCAATGACACTGAAGAGAATTAACCAAAATACTTTCAAGTCGCAGCTTTGGACGACAAATGGAAAATTATTTCATATGACATTTTCCATTATTATGGCAGGCTGCTCTGCACACCATTTGAAGACGGTTCCTTCCAAACAAGCACCTTTAGAATGAATATGTCCTAAGTGTATATCAAAAGAGAATTTTACAGTATAACAGTAGTATCTATTTAGATTCCAATCCCATTTTAGTCAGAGACAGTAATAATAATTTACTATTACCTACAGCCATGTTATAGCTTTCTATAAATAAATATTCTCATCTGCTCCACTATCAAGATGGTTGGAGAGTCCTACTTCACAAACGACATATTGAATAGGAGACATGCATGTCCAGTACAACACAGATACAATTATATTGTAATGATGAATTATGCACTTAATATAATTCCATCCAGTAAATTGTGAGGTTATAACAGTTGAAACATTAAATTTCATTGATTTGGATGCTCAAAGTAAATATTTCAAGTAAATAATTGAATAGTTTATCTTTTTTGTATTGCTACTGAATCCACTTGGATGGTGTAATGGTTAGCACATCAGCCTCACACACGCACACACACTGGTCCCCAGTTAGATTCCTGGTATAAGTGGTGCTTGGAAAAATTCATGGGGACAAATTTCCTTTATAGCTAATGGAGGTACCTCTAGGATTAGGGTGGAGGTACCTCTAGGATTAGGGTGGAGGTACCTCTAGGATTAGGGTGGAGGTACCTCTAGGATTAGGGTGGAGGTACCTCTAGGATTAGGGTGGAGGTACCTCTAGGATTAGGGTGGAGGTACCTCTAGGATTAGGGTGGAGGTATCCCTTCAATGGACTTGCATCCTGCCAAGAGATTGATGATGAACACTTATAAGGATAAAATCCTGGTCTTGACCAGACCTGAAACTTGCAAGAATCATTAAGCTGACACATGCAAAGGAGAAAGGGTTTGTCACTGGCTGTTAATATTTCAATGGAAATTGTCTTCCAAGAGATGGACACTTCCCTTGTTTTTACTAAATGATTACATCAAAAATTTGTTTCAAGGAGAAAAATACCTTTACAATATGCTTACAATACAAATATTTGATAGATTTCATCTTTGTGTATATCATTTCTATTTACTAATTTGATTTTTTAAAAAGACAGATGTCAGATTTTATTACAGAAGAAAGGTCATATTCAAGTAATGACAATAGATTTCATTGTGTCATCAGCCACCTTTTACTCCGACACTGAGAAAAAAGTCTTGTTGGTATTTCAAGAAATTGAAAATATTCAATTATCTAGCTTTTTCAAATAATTTTTGAAAAATATCAAAATATAAGCAGAACATCAGCAGCTAGGCAGAACTTGTATACTTATAAAAAATTTTGTTAGATAATTTATGTTTATATATATATATATATATATATATATATGACCAAAGAATAGGGCATATGCAGTGGAAACATCAAAATTTCAGTGATGCAGATATTTTTGAAACACCATTGCCTGATATTAGAGATGTTTTTCCAATTGCCAGAAGACTACTTTTAATTCAGTGTTTCCCAGAGGTTGATGGAACTCCGACCAAACTTGTACATGAATAGACATACAATATGGCTCTTATAACTTCATGCTTTATACTGATGCTAGCTTAATAATGTTTTAATAAATGAAGTATCTTGTTCTATATAGTTTTCCCTTGCTTTGCACATTCCAGAGATTACCTAAAAACAATATTTTAACTCCGCATACACTAGTTGTATTAGTAGCAGTAATTTCATCTTGATATTCAACTAAGTTTACATTTATCATTTCAAATTTCACTGAAAGTTAAATAGAATATTTCAACTGGTTGGTTAAAAATGGGATTTCTATTTGTTGTAATTGAAAAATCTATTATATAACCATGGAATAAATTTCTACATCCCACTCAAAAAGGTGTTGCCGGAAACATTATATCAGTTGTATACTAATTATGAATTCTATCCAAGAGTCCTCTGAATGAACAAGCAAGATTTATGGTGCAATTTCTGTGATTAGTTTTCCTCTCAGCTTTTCATCTGCATCAATAACTGAAGCAATTACAAGCCATTCAGAATGCATTTACAAAACAGGTCTAAAATGAATTCAGACAAAAATTTTCAGTGTTCAGATTAGACCATTTCTGTTGCTTTCTAACAATCTCTAAAGTTAATTTCGATGGCTGTTATCTCTTGAAAAACTATTCTAAAAACTCAACTAAATTATGATGAAGGTAAATAGTAGGAAAAATTAATGGGATCAATTAACATATGATGGTTGTGCTCCATCTTTGATTTAGGGGGGGAAAAAAAAGGCATGTACAAAACCATTGATACACAGTTAATCACCAATCTGATTCAAAAGATTAAGGTTGATTCCAAGCTGAAGGTAACAGAAGAGAAGTGCTTACAAACAGAACTTCTTGAATTGAACATGTAGGGACCCCATGTGTATTGGAGTGGTTCACTCCAATACATATGGGGTCCCACCATATAAATACAATGCATAGAGCATCCAAATCCGAGAGCATAGAGTGCCCAGATCATTATTTAGTGCATTAGGATGTAAAAAGGATAGACTAGTGAGCACAAGACTGTGAAGTAAGAATATGGAGTAAGATTAAAGATGGCAGTAAAGCAGTTTAAATACAATCACACAACACAGTTCATCAGCTTAAATTTTTTCCTGAACATTTGATAAATGTCATCTAAGCATCAAATGCTTTCCTTTCAAAATTTTACAACATTTATTCTTTTGAAGAAAGTGTTCAACTTCTAGGAATAACCAGATACAGCTTTTAAAAAAGTAATATATATATATATATATATATATATATATATATATATATATATATATATATATTGTAAGGAAACCAAGTGTGTGCACATACACAAATGCATGCATATCAACACACACCATACAAACTTGATTTGAAAAAATTAAAAATTAGTCCAGATACAAATTCTCAGTTTTAGTTTCATGTAGAATAAGAGGGAAAATTCTCAATAAATAGGGCAATATGTCAGAATTAAAAGAGGAAAGTTCAAAAATATTTGTGGCAAATTGCAGAAAAGGTCAATGTGGCAGATAGAAGGCCACTTTTATGAACAGACAGTGACAGGATACAGACATTTTGGTATTTATTTTTTGACCGATAAAAAGAGGGGGAAAAAAAAAAGAAAAAAAAATTTATACTAGTCAATCTTTACTACTGAAGCTTAGAATGTGTATATGATGCTGACATTTCAAAATGGCTGCAGCCACTTTGAAATTTAAACAGAACAATTTTCATTTTTCTGAGTGCTAAAGTCATCAATCCCTTAATAGGGAATTTTAAAAGCTTCAAATCAGTTTGCAATTTCTAGTTTTATTTTATTTACCTTCAAATTTTCTGTATTACTTCATAAAGAATAGAAAAAATAAATTATTTCTTGCAATTGAGAAAGGATAAATGGTACCATATAAATGTTGATTACTCTCTAGAAGTGTCCATAACAGGCATAATCAAATCATGTTTTTTCCTTCTGAATGATCTGAGAAATATTTCTTTAGAGCAAGAAGTCAATAGTTCCCTTCAAGAAAAACATTTTTCAACATTAAGAAAACTTCAAGTTGTCATGCTAATTAGCAAATAATGAGCTTCAATCAACATTATCCAAGAACCATGTATTTCTTTGCATGTACCACTCTATAAAGAGAAAGCCAATTTTATAAGCCCTTGTTTTCATTACTGGTTCCAACGGTTTCAAAAGTAATGTAAATGCACTCATTTTCACTTGTGATATTTATTTCATTTCACTAAATTGTCAAATCATGGTTTTAAAAAAAATTAAGCTGATACGATAAAGACAAAAGTTTCTTTGTTCATTACTTTTTTTATAGGTATGCTAACAGCTATACAATTGTGTACAAGGGTAACTTGACCCCAGATGAACACAGGATAGGTGGTGCTGACCTCAGGTGAATTTAGGTTCATATGGAACCCCCTTGATTTTATGAAATCTATCACATCTCTAATTGATTTTACAAAATCACGATAAAATTGAAGGGGAGGTGAGGCACATGAGCATAGCTCCCCTACTTCATTTTATGAAATCTCTAAAATATAGAATGCTTTCAAATGGTGTTAAATTTGAAGTTTTTTTTTCCTTGGGCAATACTGCGTCTCTAAACTCGTAAAAAAATAATTGCACACGAATTCAGTATGAACGAGAGTTTTTATAAACAATATTTCTTGGTTTAGAATCAAGAGAATATCATTACAGTCACTGTATGTCAATGGTTATTATGCCATTATTTTCTCTGGTTATAACAAATACAGTTAAGATCATACTAACTATATCGGTAAGTGCTAACTTGCCTTCTTCCAGGTAATGTATTTTCAAATACCATGTTCCACATAGTCGTTTAGGCTCAAATCTTCCATAACTCCAATGATATATTTTCTATTACATCATCAGCCGTCATGTCCATAGCTAGACATGGGCCTTTACCATCTTCACCCATGGTGACTGCGATTACGCTGATCTGTCATGTTTTTACCTCATTCCTCTGTTTTGTTAGGTCTTACTGCGTCTACTGTCTTATGGGCACCAATCAGTTCAGCTTTTGTCATTTCTTCTCACTGAGTGTCCAGCCCATCTCTACTTTTGTTAATTATTTGTATAATATCTTTCACCCTGGCCAGTCCACAGATCCATGTTGCTCTTTTCAATCTCTTGGAGTGGGTTTTCATTTTGTTTTCTTAATTTTCATATTTCGCATACAAAATTCATAGGAATTCTGTGCTTTCATAAGGAATTTTTTTTCTCTAGCTATAATAGTAGTGGAGTACCTCTACTTAGAACTTTTATTGAAGAATTGATTATGCACAATTAATCATTCCACATAACCACATGGTTGGTAAATCCAAGTGCTGAGTGTTGCTTGTTTTAATAAGATCACATGATTTCATGAATCATGCATCAGTACTAATGATTTGTTAACAGTCGATCTCACTCTTCTCTGGTTAGAATTGGAAAGTTTTGCTTGCGAAAATCACACTTAATTCTTTTTTGAAATAAACAATATAACTTTAAGGAATTGAAGAACTAAAATGAAATTATTTTTTTGTACCTTGAACAATGAAAGCAATTTCCTAGAAAATTCTGGCTATTTTGATCCGAATGTGTTCAAGCAATAAGATAGGATGGTTTCTTAGCAGAGCAGTTTTGGTTTTGGAAATATCAATCTATATATTAAGCCTTAAAATCAGACAATTTTGTGCATCCATTTGATTCAAATTTTTGTCAGGCATACAGAGCTAAAAATGGACAAGGTCCAATATTGGATGATATGCCAGAAAATAAAATTAGGTTTATTTCTGGTATTTCTATATTCTTTTACATTGTTACTTATATCTCTCTATTTCATGTGCTATTTTCAGCATTTTTGAACTATTTATTATTTTTTAAAAACATGATTCAGTTATACCAGACAATCAGCAATAACTGACAGCCGCTCCGTCATATTAATTTGCTAAGAAGTGGGTTCACACATTGTGTGTGTGTATGTATATACACACACATATATATATATATATATATATATATATATATATATATACACACATGAACAATTTTTTTTTTTTTCTATAAGTAGTAACTGTCCCACAGAAAGGATTTTCAAGTTTTTACATTCTAAAAAAAAAAAAAATGCCAACAGGAGATCTCTCATTGAAAAGTGTTAGGTTATAATACTGTGAATCAACATGTGTTCTGAGAAAAATATCTATATTAAAATAAAGAGAATTACAACAAGAATCTTGCTGAGAGTACAAATACTTACCTCCCCCACAGCCTTTCTTCTGACTACAAAGCATATAGGAGTTGTCTACTCAGAGCCATTTACGTTCTCGATAATTTTTTCTCACCTGTTACACCCTCATCTATCTAATACAGGCTTTCCACTCAAGAAACAGTTTCATGACAAGAGCCATCTTCTCTCAGTGTTTATATTTCAATGGTTCCAGCTACAAGGCATTAGTAAAAACCTGTTGTCATTGAATGTCAATGATAATGACTGTGCCATAGTAACTGAATAGCAATTCGTAGTAAACGGAAATAATCACTAGACATCATATTTTAGCTATGTTGTTGGCTCTCAATATCTTTATGATTGATGATTGTAGATTCTAATTAAACTATAAGATCTCAAATGCAGAGTTAAAATTGGTTTTAGTTAGATAGTCCCTATCATTTTTTCCTACAGTTTTATTATAAAATACAAAATCAAAATCCTAGTAGTCACAATTTATGAAAAAGATTTTTCTAGAATGCAATAATTTAAATTCAAATTCATCAACGTTAGTAAAGAAATCAAAATGACAGGTACATAATGTATCCAGGTTTGGATTAAAACTATGCATTTTGACTTCAGAAAGGCTTATTTCATTGCTTTCAATACCAGGCAATAGGTATCAGCAAGCAACTCAGGGAAAGTTGTGGAAGAACTCAGAAATATAAGTACTAAAATGGAATAACTACCACTCTACCCAAAGACCAAATAAAATCAATATCCCAAAAGTCAGAAAACTTGATGAAAAAAGGAACATTGAATGAACCTGAAGAGAATTTTAATGGAGCTAAAACAAATGGTTACAGGTAATTCTGTTGACTAACATAAAAAAATTTAGCAAAGATATAGCAGCTAGTCATAAAAAAAATAGCAGATCAAAGTAACTGATTTTGGTCATCATTGCAAACAGCCAACATTTTTAGTTTTGGTTTTACTTAAATAATACAATGCAATCTCGGATATAATTTGACGCCCATTTTTTTTTTTTTTTTTTACAGCCAACAATGAGTAACATTATCATACTCTATCATAAAAAAAAATAAAATATGTAACATACCAATTTTGACTGATTTTTTTAATCAAATTTCTCACACTGTACGAAAGTGAATATAGTAATTTTGTGGTCAGAAAAAAGATTTTTAGAATGTTGATGAAATTAATATTCACATTTTTGTTAAACTGCATTTATAATTTTCTATGTAAATGTAGGAAAGAATATAGGGAGAGCCCAGCCATCCCCTTTGAAGTAAGACTCAAAGAAAATAAAAAGCCACAATCAAAGCCATATTGGAAAAATCTGGTATTGCAGAACATATTTGGAGGGAAAAAAGGTGTATGCAACCCTGAACTGAAAGAATTAGCATGTATCAACCAGTCAGCAAAATGTAAGTCAGACTGGTGTAGATTTAGACAGCATGGCTTTTGCTGCTCAGGGTATACAACGTATGGAATACTTCGGTTAACAAAGAAAGGAGATGAAAACATCTGCAACCTATGTTACAAGAGTTGCTGGGGGGAAAAAAAAAAGAGTGTGTCTTTATACATGGATAGAATACCAGAAGAAAGTTGTAGAATGGATGGTAGGTACTAATAAGAGTCCTATCATCTGAAAAACTGAATGTAATAAAGGAGATTACATTCAATAGTGGATATCTTTTCATGACAATAGATATAGTGGGGGGGGTGGGATTTTTAAAAAAATAAAAAAAATAAAACTTTTCCTATTTTACAAAAAATGGATGGGTTGAATGAGAGCTTTCAAAGGCTATATTCAAAACTGACATATTTTGGATCGACATGAAACTGGGTCCAAACCGTTGGCTGAACCATCCTCATCTTCCTATTACTACCAAAACTAATGTTACTTCTACGTTAAAAATCCCCTTGAAATTGAAAAAAAAATTTTATTAGGAAAATCATACATGGCTTTTCTTCTATTCCTTCTCTTTGAAAGCCAGCCCCTTCTCAACTACCTCTTACTTTTCTTATGAAGTGAGAAAAGATTCGTGACTTTTCAGACTGTTTCAAGTTAGATTGGTTGGAAATCTAGGTTAGAACTTCTGGGTCAATTGGATCTACCATTCTTCTCATCAGTTGCTGTGAAAAGCCAATGGTCGAGGACGCAATGATTTAAAGACTTAATTTTCTCTCTCTTTCTGCAGTTTCCTCAGCAGTCAAAGAAAATTTGACAGCCACAATCATAAAAATCATCAAGTCATGATTAAAACCGGACATGAGACTAGAAATTCGGTTTATTAAAATGAGTTATTTGTTAAATACAGTGGACACATCTAACTTGTGTTATTATTTTTAAGCATGACAATAATAGCTAACAAAGCTATCAAGAGTCATGGAGAAAATAAAGTCCATAAATCTACCATGGAGAGAAGACTTCTTTGTCTAGGTTGTCAATGGCTTTTTTTTTTACCCTCTGCTAAGAATCAAATTACTTTTCATTTTTTTTTTTAGTTCGAGCCTTCAAAATCAACTTCTGGTATAGGCTAGTATGACTGCATGTTAAGTTACCAAAATGAAAAAAATATACCGAGTTGAAAAATAGATCTTGTATGATGAGTGTGTTTGGGGAGGGGCAGAAAGAAAACACACTGATGTCAAATGACTTGGTAATTAGTTTTCTAGTCATTTAAAACAGACTATAAATTTCAGCAGCTGGCAATATGTAATAATTTATCCTGAGTAACTTAAATATCAAGTTATTAGTGGAAGGAAAAAGTCCATTTTACAAATAGAGAGCATTAGAAATGCCAGTTTTAACTACATTCCTTTAAAATACCATCCACTTCTTAAAATCCATGGCATTGCTGTAAGCCATCTTCAACCATCAATCCACTTGCTATCAAATTTTCTAAGCCTAGCCACCTTTATGGATTATGCAGTGTAAAGGATTAGTTGGCATTAAGAGAAAACTAATGGAATTTGAAAGGTATTCTGAGCACTAGCTCTATCAAACAAATCATAGCAAACATAGGAAAATGATATTGAAAGTGGGCAAAATTAGTAAGCATAATGATAACAGGAATGAATTTGTAAATAATGAATATATAGTAAACAAGATATACCTTTGATTATAATTTTGGGATAAGAGTAAAACCAAGTCCAAATCATGACAAGATAAAAATTTAAAGCGGCAAACTTGCCTTACCCAAAAATAATTCTTTAACCAAATTCTTACAAAGCATGTTGAAGCTACAAGTTACTGCTGATAATATGATTATGATGTTCTAGACCCAAGCGCTTTTGTTTTATGAATCTGCATGCAGATTTGTAACATAACAAAACTTCATTAAAATAACTGTCACAAGATGCTTTTAAAAACTTTCTATCAGTAGAATTAGTTATAAGTGTCAAATACTTAGAACCTACTTCACCCACTTGACAATTTGGAAAGGAGGTCAGAAGGTTGAAGCACTTTAGGAAGAATTTTTGTTTTTGCCCACAATTTTCAATAGCAAACCTAATATTAAATATAGGATTGATTGTCAAACTTCCAAATAGTCTTCAACTTGGATATTCATGATAAAGAGTGTCCAGTTATTTGTAATACAGCAGAGCCCTTTGATTACTTAACTTTTGGTATTATCACATAGGATCTTGGGGGGGGGGGGAGCAAAAAAAAAAAACAACAAACTAATAAGTGTATCAATATTTTTTGGCAAAATTTTTGCGAATTTTTAACACAGAAAAGGGTTTGTTTTTTTTTCCAAATTCATTATAGAAAAAAAAAAAAATTGAAAAAAAAAAAGTACTGAATCACTGAAGCCCCACAAATAGCCTGACTAAAAAGCCAAGTAGGCTGCAGATTCTTCTGAGTGTCTGCATCTAGGTGCATGTAGGTTTCCGGGCACTCCTGGTCACATTTTGGGGGCTACAACCTTGGAAATTTGCACGAGTGCACCATTTGGCACTATCTAACTCCTCAAGTGCTTTTGGGGGAGTCTCTATGATCATTTTGGGACAACAATGCCCAAATCTTGTGCTGGATTTTTTCTTTGGATAATTTTAGATATATGATCTACTTTTAGATAATCATTTCTAGTACATGCAGGGTTATTGAACTTGGTGTTCAAAAAGAAAAAAAAAAATCTTCACGGCAGAAAGATGTACATCTAATTCCTTCTAACCATAGATATTTCAATTATTTTCATAAACAGATTACATAAAACCAAGAACTAATCTCTATATGAAATTCTTTGAATGGAATATTTCAAAGAATCAGGTTCCCCAAGAGTTTTTTTTTATACAATAATGTTATACATGCATGAAAAAAGCACTTGACTTACTTCATTAGAGCTTTATAAATATATAAGTAGTGGTTCCTACATTAATGATAATTGACACAAGAAGTCCCAGTTTCTATACCAACTCAGAAAGATCTGTGGCAGTCATTTTTTTAAAAATCATTTCAAGTTATTTTTTTTCTTTTTCAGAACAAAAATTTCTAAAAAGCCACAATTTCATAAGCTGAAATACTTATGTATTCAGATTTTTTATATTCATCAATTTATGTGGATTTATAAAAAAATTTTTTTTCTAAATTATCAATTTTAATTGTTCTTTTTCCTATGATTTATATTTATTTCAATGAAAAAAAAAATCAGAATAAAAATGTTTTATGCTTCTCAGACACAAACATAAATAAGCCATTCAGATATGTTTGGATGAAATTCAATCGTCTTAAATACAGCTTTATTTGAATATTTTGCTTCAATCTTTAGGTAATGATCCAAATTTTGCATTTATATGAATGAACATACTGATGTACAGTTAGCTGCATATGATTTATGCAGGCAGGGGTTTCTTGAGGTATAAAAGTTATTTCCAGGTTTACCAATCTTGAAATGTTGAGAACGACCGCTTTGAACAGTCAACCTAGATAAATATTGATGTCTATCACTACTGGTAAAGTTTAGAATAATTCACTTTTTTTCCATAATTTTCAATTTTTAAGCACTTACTGGAGTCAAAATATTCTTACCTAACTTAAACTGAGAGTTTTCTAAAATTCGTTTCACGAGAAGTTTCATATTCTGAAAATATTCCATTTTTTGCTAAGTATGTGGTTATTTGTCCACATTGGAAGTGATTATGTCAAGAAATGAGAAACATTCCAAAATATCTGACTGTGAAAAATGCTCTGAAATAACTGGTATGAAGAAAATCTAGCTGGGAAACTGATATTTAAAAGTCAATAGATAAGATTGGAATTTACCTGGAGTAAGATTGAAAGATAAGTAGAAGTAAAAAGAATGGAAGGGGGATGAGATGACAAATCATAAAAAGATAATGGAATGAAATTAAAAGGAAAAAAAAAATTTTTTTAAATACATAAGAAAGAAGAACCTTACTCACTGTGACAGGTATTTGAGATGGTACTTACCTAAAATGAAACAAAAATATTTTATTAGAATAAAAAAAAAATACAATTTCAAAAGATAAAGTCGCTATGATATAGGGGATGGGCTTTTGGGAAAGCCGACATAGTAAAAAACTTATAAATGCAGTAATTATTTCATGACTTTAAGGTTACTAAACACCGGCTCATTAGTGGCATATGCTTTAGCTTTTTTTTTTTTTTTTTTTTTTTTTGCTAAGAAAGATGTAAAAAAATACCCCCCCCAATCGGCCAGTAATTCAATTCCAACTTGAAACTTTCCAAATTTACATTCCATCAAAAGGAGGAAACCAAAGTTATGAGCATCACCAATCCTTCCATCATAGTTAAAGCAGACCTTCCTTTCAGCACCTTCAACACCAAGATGAATCATTTTGGAAATGAAGTACACAAGGGTGTAACTGTAGCTATGAAAATTCTCAATAGGCTTTTGAGCTCCTGTATCATTCTATCAGATATTCTGCAAGAACAGTCAAGAAAACAATGATTTTCAGGTATTTGTAACAAATTTCTTCTGGTTTATAGACTTGTGCCATCCAAGAATCAGGACCATCCCGAATTTTATTTTTTATAGGGAAAAGCAGCTCAAAATAAGGATTAGGCTATCACTAACTGCAGTAAATTCATGTTCAAATAATGAACTTTACTTTGAATGGACTCATAAAAACATCAAATAAAATGTATACTAAAGACTAAAATATGCACCCCCCCCTAATTTCATTTTCATTTGAAAAACTCTAAACGTGTTTAGTTTTCAACGTTTTTGATAACACCTTAACATAATAGACATGTAACAGACAAGAAAGGTGTGAGTGGGGAAAAATGACACCCATTTAATGTAGAGGTAATAATGAAAACCATGCAAGGTGCTGTGAAAACTTTCAAAGTTGCATGGGTCATGAATTTAACTCTTTTCCTACCTGCACCTGAACAGAAAAAATAAAATTTTCGATTTTTGATAACACATTGGTTATTTTGAATAAAATCAAACCAGTTATGAAAACAAATATAAAGAGGAAAAGGGGCTAAAAATTATTTTTACACTTAAAAAGCCATGTATGGAGGCAAAAAGCCTTGACAAGAAGTTCAAAAAATTAATTCTAGAAAGAGGTTGAATCTAGGGGATTCCAGAACATGAGCATTGGCCTAGCTAACTTTAATTCATTTATGACATTTTTGGGGGAAGGCCTTCAAAAACTCACAAAGCTAAAGTATCTGAGCCAACAGAACACTTAATTGATCCTAAAACTATGAACGTCAGGGTAATAAAAATTCCCAATAATTTCAGCATAATATATATACTGTACACACTAGAGAAATATTGCACATAGCCCAAGAACTTCAGCAATACAGTAGTCAAATGTTCTGTGAGAAATTTAGACTAATCAGATTTCATTTTCAGTCAGGCAGCACTCAACACTAAAACAGAACCAGTTTTGTTCTGAGCAAGCAACCAGTGTCAAATTTATAAATATCCTGACCAGTGTATTAGCCTTTAGCTAAGCATGACAAGTTAGGCAGACAGCAAGGAAAAGTTACAAATCTCAAAGTACAAATCATGTGATCCATACTGCTTTGAAAGGTTTCACAGCTAGTCATTTTGTTGACACTGGGCTTCTTTCATGGCATAGTAAAATTTCAAGAGATTACCAACTGATAATCAGACAGAATATCGTCAAAGCTTTCTCTGTTGATTCAGAAAATGGTTATTAATCAAACAAGATGTGTCAGTGTTTTAATGTATCTTATACAATGGTGCTTTTTTTAAGTGGCAACAAACATTTATCTCAAACTTATTTTTTTTTTTTTTTTTATCAAGGATGAAAAATAAGTCAAATAACTGAGAAATACTGAATCACAAATGATGGCTTAGTAGTTAAGGCACTAGACTAGGACTGGTTTAATCTTGAAATCTATTGAAACTAAACAGAAGCAAAACTTATACAGAAAAAGGAAATTAAAAATATAGGACAAGGTCACAGGCATTTGATAGAGCACATCACTTAACCAACAATAGATAGTGTTGCAAACTTAATTATGCCTAACAGCACAATACATTAACAAAGGAGTGGGGATTTGCAAGGATGTCAACAAATTATAAAATGTACTACGAGATATATCACAACAGTTAAAGGGACAATTTGAACCTATTTGAAGGTAAGGCAGGGGTTATTCATTTTGTAAGTTTTATCAAGTTATTACAAAAGAGCCCTTATCTTGATTTTGAAAGAACCTTTCCTTGAAATGAATAAATATCAAAGCCGCAAATTGAAAACAGAATCGCAGACCCTTTTTACACCTTAAATGACAAAATTAAATACTTGCTGGAGATACTAAGAATAAAATGAGGCAGCTAACCAACTGCTGATAATGGCATAAGCATCAATAGTACTGAACTTTTTCTTTCAAATTTTCAATTTTGTCTTTGAAAAGCAAGCAAACTTATTTTCCATCAATACATCGGTTCAAAGTTTATCGGTGAGTGGGATATATTAAACAAAGTGGTTTGTTATAGGCTTAAAAAAAAAAAAAAAAAAAAAAAAAAAGGTAATAGAAATGACTAGTCATTTGATAGTAATTGATGTTGAAAAGAATAAAACTAGACAGATAACAGCTCATCGTCAAAACTTGAATATTTTTGAGTGGATCAGTGGGGAGATATAAATTGAAATTCAGGGTTATAAGAGAATTGGGTAAACATTGAATTTCCAACCATGAATTTTGTCGATTTGTAAAGGACACTTTTCATGCATGACCATTTACATTTTATATTGGCTCTTATAGGAGCCAATATTTTTTTTTTACTTTAGTTCTTAATTTTTTTTATAAGATAAATTTTGTGAACTAAAATATTACAATTATGAATTGTAAAATTATGATTATATACATATATATGATAGATAGATAGATGAGTACAAGTGGTACCTTTGTGATTTTGAGTGCAGATATTCTGTAAGACAGAACATCTGCACTTGAAAACACTAAAGGATTCTTTCTCAATAAGTTTCAAGTGCAATCTTGAAAAGTTGATTTTATTTGTGAACTCATGGAGTGAAAATGTGCCTCAGAAGGATGCTGCAGCTGAGGCTGGTTTTGCCGCTGGTAAAATTCGCGTGGATTGGGCCAACTTCTGTAAAGATTAATGCCATAACTAATTCAAAGCCCTACAAAAATCAGTGGCCCAGACATCGTTGAAATTGACAATACATTTCTCGGAGAGAAAATATAATAGAAGAATCCACTGTCGACAATGGGTATTCAGGGGGATCAAAAGAGGCGGTGGGCAATGTTCGTTTTGCCAATTCCCCACAGAATAGCATTAACCCTCAAAGCTGCAATCATAGAAAAAACTGTATTGGCCTCACACATAATCTTCGATGATCAACCTGCATTCAATGACATTCCTCAAGTATATGGTAAATATTACAGACATTCAATTGTAATACACGATCAAAATTTTGCGAATGTTTGGTACTCAAGAAACTTTGCTTCAGTCATACCATATAGAATTTTTATGGCGTAAAGGGATGAAAAGATCGACAAGATTGTATACTTTCAAAATATGTTTTGATGATAGAAATTAATTTTCATGACAAATAATTGTAATATTGTAAATGAATTAAATCAATCTTTCATATCATTTTATGGTTCGCCACACCTTGAAAATAAATAAATATCTTGTTCAATTATAGGAATATACATAAGCCCCTCAAATTGGGGGGGGGGGGACATTTTCCACATAAAAAACTTGACAACTCCCATAACACAATCCTGACACAAATAACTGACTAATGCACCTGTACAAACTAATCATTTAATCATTTACTTAGAGTTTTTGGAAAATAGAAGGAAGAAAAATAAATCAAGAAATCAGACGAGATTTTAGGCATCTTCGTAAACTTCACTGGACACACTCATTGGAAAATTGACATCATACAAAAAAAAAAAGAAAAGTGAAATTGTATAAAACTTAATTCTATCTATCTTTGGAATTTTTGCTTCTTAAGAAAGAATGATTGGCAAAAAATGAGATAAAAACTGTAAACTTTAAACAACCATTATTGACTTTTGGCTTGTAAAATAAAAAAATTTTTAAAAAATCAAAAAAAAACAGACACACTGAATTGAAACAGCCTGATTCTACATTATTATTAATGAAATTTTTTTTGTTTGGACTTTTTTCTTGCAAAACCCAGAAAAAACTTGAAAATATTAAATATTTTTTACTCATAAGCCAGTGAAAGTAGCTAACCTTCATCATTATCAAATCCTCATATTCCAAGTCTGCAAATTTGGAGGGACTACTGTAGTATCATCTTACAATTCATTGTTATGGTTCGCATTTTTTTGAAGTTCATTTTATTGAAAAATTGAATATGAAAGTAAAGATTATAACTCCTTTAGCAGCCAGAAAAAAATGTTAATGGTGACACTTGAAAAGTCTCCCTTTCAAATCAGTGAAATTATGCAGTCAGAAATTCAATCTTTGCCAGTTTTATTGTTCAGATATTTACACAAGAGGAAAAGATCAAAATCATAAATAATGATAAAAAGGCAAAAATATGTCAGAATAGTGCCAAAAACAGAAATAGGATTTATGAGTTTAAACAGTCATTAAATTTTGATTTAAAAAAAAGGGGGGTGGGCTGTACTTGTAGGCCCAGTGCTTTATAGAATCTGTGCTAAGCTTGTAAAATGGGATTAAGGAAGGTTTAATAGCCATTTGTGAATTAGGCAGTGATGACATAGGTTTACTATATAACAACAATGCTGCACAGGTATTAATATTTTAGATTTAGAATGTTTGAGTGAGTGATCTTTTTCCAATGAACTTCAACCAAAAATGAGAAATCCTGAAGAAAAATTAGTGATAAGTTCCCAAACAAGGTTCATGTTACAGGTTGAAAGATATTGTGCCTTCCTTTTTAAAAAGGATCTGGACAATATTGAAGAAATTTCACACAAGAAAATAAATGGAAAACGAACCCATCTTATGTTAAAGTCAACCAAGTACTTCTGACCATTTTGCACCCACAAACTAGGTGTATAAATGATCAACAATAATTTTGACCATATCCATAACTCCCTCAAAGCTGCACACACACATTTGGCAACCAGTGAACAAAAAAAATTAATGTGCACACAAAAGATTCAAAATTTTGCAGACAGCTCACCAAATTTTCATCGAAAAAAATATTTATTCCATGTTGAACTCAGGAATATGCACATACTTATGCCGCAAAAAGAAATTTGCACAATATGAGATTTTTTGCTCACAGTGACTACACAAAATTCAGAGGGAATAGACCATATCCAAGTTGGGGGGGGGGGCATATTTTATCTTAGAGGAGAAATATTTCAGAGTATCAATGATATCGCCATACATTTTACCAACCTAGAAAATATTTTTCATGTTAGAAACAAACACCTAAATGAATCTAGAGGATACAGATATTTCTATACATAGTTGCATAATAATTACTGTTCAATCATAAAACATACTTGGAGGGAAAAAAATTTAATTTTAAACTGAAAATTGCTGTGAAATGTCAGCATTAGTCATTGGAAATCAAGATAATCAGAGCACTGAGAAAGAGAGTGGGGGACTGGATCAACAGAAAATCTTATGCTTCAAAAGTGTGTATGTGTGTGTGCACATGCACATACATGCACACATACACAAAGAGAAAAGATCAAATGGTATTACACACAATATCATTTAGAGCAAAATTGAGAGCAAAATTGTGAGCAACATCATATTACAATTGACCCATGTCTCAATACTCAGATGAGCAGAACAAAAAATAATTATAGACAAATAGGCACAGCTTTCATTTATTTATTTTTTCTTAACATTATGTTGCTAGCGGGTGGTCTTTAGGAAGGAAGAGAAATGTTTTAGTAATAGAAAGATCACTGACACAAAAGTTAACACAAGAGCTTTGCTAAAGTAAGAGATCAAATAAAAGATGCAATTTGGAAAATTTCAAACTTCCCCCTTCAGATTAATTATACATCAGTTAATGACATGGAAAGAGAACAAGAGAATTTGAAAGTGTACAAAAAACAGACATCTTACAAATCAAAATTTTCTTGATTTAGCCAATAACCTTTCCCAGGATATGCACTACTGAGTTTATAGAAGGCTTATGTATATGAGAATTTGTAAAGAAAATGCATATTTCGGATAGACCAAAAACAAGAAAAATCACTCCAACTAAAACATTTTGAACAGGTTATATGCATGTCAATAGCAAATTCTAACCAGACTGGAGAAATATTTGACATTAAACTTCGGAGTGGATAAAGGTAATGTTAACGTTTATCCAGAAAAAAAAATAAAAAATGAAAAAAAATTTTTTAAAAAATCGATTTCTTAAATTCTTTTGAAAATGAAATCTCGCTGAGATTCTATTTGAAAATTAGTTAATTTAATAATTGACCAGATTTTGGTAACATATTTCTCACTTTTCACATAAAACTTAGTGAAAAATACATTAAGGAGGTGTCATTTACGGGTAAACACAGTTCAAGGTATAAGGCTGGCTGAAAGTAACCAACTTTCAGCCAGCCTTATACCATATCTATTGTCAGCACGTTCGTTTTATATTTCAAATTTTTAATTGTTGACAGGAAATGTCAACATCTAATCCACGTTTTAGTCACTTCTTCCAACATCTGATAAATCCAAGGGGAAGTAATTCAAATTTCTGAATGGCATGCAGCTATACTTGATGAAATGAATTGTAAAATTCTGCTAAAAAGATACTCTCATTGAATTTTGTAAGAGTTTATATTTATTGATAATATTGCAGAAGCACACAAAATGGTATGAAAATTGTAAATTTGACTGAAAATCTTTTTAAAAGCCAAGAAAAAAAAATTCCAAATGGATATTTTTCTTCTTTGTAAAGCCAAAAATGTATACTGTATTTCAATTTAAAAAAAAAAAATGAAAAAAAAATGAAAAAAAAATGAAAAAAAAATGAAAAAAAAAAAAAAAAAAAAATTTTTTAAATTCCTTCTTTTCCGATTCAGGATCAATTTTTAGAAAATAGCAGTTTCGAATAAAATTCCAACAGTTTAATTTCCCCAGGAACTTATGTTTGCATAAATGTTAACATATTTTGTATACAAAAGATATCTTTAAGATTTCATAAAATTGAAAGAGAATGTGGTTTTGACTTGGAGAAAAAAATTTTCATTACTTTTTCTAAAATGCATATTTAGTGCTCAATTGTCCCAACACAAATTCTTACAGTCTAACAGTTCAATAAGTATAAACAAGTTTTCAAATATATTGGCAGGTTCATATTGTCTACGCAAATAATTTGAGAAATTTCTACATTCTTGATAACACAAAGATTAGTATGATAAAATTGATAAGTTACAAGTTTTGAGCATTTTCGACAAATATCGTCATATCATATAGCATATTTGATAGTGGGATTTTGTTCATACTTTGAAAATATAGCAACAGATAAGAAAAACAAGAAAGCAAATCTATCAAAGAATTTTATATTGAAAAAAGAAATCAACAGTTTCTGTTAAACGGAACACAGAATAGATATTGAAGTAGTGCATACTTATGATTTTTAGTAAAAGCGGTAACAAATTTGTTTCCACAAAGGAAATGATAGAATAGCTAATATCAAGTACACAACAATTGACCATTTCCTGATGACCCTCCAACAACGAAGAAGTGGTTGTCTATGCTAAAATTTTTCATTACTTTCTCAACTCCAATGATAGCTTAGAGATTGTGATTACCTACATAAACATTTCCTAAGTACTTGTTTAGTACTACATTATTTAGTTTGCAACATAGCCTTATCAATGCTAGTTAACTAATTGGGATTTCCCCCTAAGAATATCACTTTCCCTCCCAGACATACATCAACAATATAGTGCATAGAATCATTGCGTGAAGCTCTTGAATTACAAGCAAATCATATCTAGAAAGCTTAGATTATTTGTTAGAGTCGCTTGAAGTCTTACACAAACACTTTACACGAACACAAAAGTTTGAACATAAACTGAAGGAAAAAAAAACAAAAAAAAAAAAACTAGATTTGTAAAATAAAAAGTTGAGAACTTTAATACAAACTGGTATAATTAATACTATGTCAACATTCTAATTGTCCAGAACAACTTGAGCTTCACCGGTTAAATTGTATCAAATGTGGCTTAAGATGAAGAGTTTCTCTCGTGCACACACTCTGTAAAGTGGCTACTGATAAATCAACTCAAATATATGGATTCAACAAATAGATATGAAATAATTTCAATAACTAGCTTTTAACAGGATTGTGTCACCATTCTCAAATGGCTACTTTCCCGATCTCTGCTTAAGCAAGAGCCAAAAAATTCCATCTCAGTTATGGACTTGGTACCCAAATCGGCTTCTTTCATACTTATTACATGCTTCATTCCTCTCAAGATTCTTCACGGCTTTTATTCAGTACAATTATCGCTAAAAACAGAAATAGTTTCACTATTTCCAAGAAATACAACATTCTTAGTACTTTTTTGAACAACAGTTCATATATTTGATTGGGCATAATTCAAAAGAGAAAAGTGGCAGATAATGATAAGGTTAAATATAGGAGCATAAATTCAGGAACTTTATTAATGACCCAACTGAATAGAAATGACAAGTTTTTATTCAGTAGACAAATCATACCTTGCAATTTCAAGTTTGTAGAAGAGCATAATAGCAAAAAATGTTAACCTTCACTCCCAAGTTTAAAATGTATTTATCACTGGAGTGAGAAAATATTCACACAAAACCTATAAATATTACACTTGTGGGTATAACAGTGTTAAGTATAAAGATATAGGTTAGTAGTAAATAGAAAAGAAAGATGTTGTTGGAGGAAGCACTTCTCTAAATTTCTTTGAATTCCAAGAGAGGAGTAACACTAACTCATCACTTGACTTGTTTTCAATACAATGACTCTTTCTTCCCTGGATGCCCATCTAGTATGACCCTGTGCCAGATTGAATTAGGCATACTTAATTTTCATAATGACTTCAGTAATCTCCCTTGGGAACCAATATGAAAATCCTACAGTGTATTTAAGCTGTCAGGGCAAAAATAAGTAACCATTATTCCAAGAACACTGAAAAAAATGATAATCTTTAATGTTTGCTAGAGACTCCATAAAATCCATACATAAAATAGTATCTGTACCTCCTGCATTCATGAATAGATGTTTTAGTAGCACACCGAGAAATATCTGGATGTAAGTAAATGCACATTTACATTCATTTGGCATTCTTGTACAAAACCTAATGCAGTGGGGCAGCTTAGCTGAAAATTTCAAGCTAATTTTGCATTTTATGATGAGGCAATATAATTTGGTACACATACCCAAAAGGCATTTGAGAAAAGAAAAAAAGAAAAGAACAAATTGAGCTATCAGGAATTTCCAGTATGTCACCCATGGCGGCCATTTTCTTTGAGTAAAGTACTTTGTTTATATTTCTTTTTACAGCTAATTCATGGATAAATACATTTATTGCAACCATTTACAATGAATTTAATCTCAATTTTTCTTCATCCAATGGAATCTTGATTCTCATATGTGAGGGTAATAGTTCGTTAGATAAGCTTGAAATATTGATCATGATCCTATAGATGCTTCTAAACATTCTTTTGGTTATCATTCTTAATCATAAAGAATTGACAATGATGGTGGTGGTGGTAGTGGTGGTGGTGGTGGTGGTGGTGGTACTGCTGACAAATATCATAAAATGACATGATATTTGAAGAAAAAAAAAAAATATTGATTTCACAGATATAAAATAAGTATTTCTTGGGAATAGCCATTTGGATAACACTTGCAAGTCATTGAAAATTCAAGATGGTAGCCATAACTAGTATAGACATAAAAAAAGTTGCATTAACAAGTCTGACATGGATGATCTTGGTGTCAAATCATACATTTTTCATGGTGCAGAATTTGAAATTAGAATTTTAGAATAGCCCAGAGGCTTCTGACCATCTTACAATTAATGATGTACACCACGAATAGGGTCAGATGCTGCTATTCACATGAGAACTATCTTCACTGTGTAGATGAGTCTGGTCAAAGTCATCTGAGGGTTACTATGAACCAGCTCTGTCTGCTGCAAACATGAAAATGGTTGCTGTAGGCAGTGCAAGTGCAAAAAAGCATCCGTAGACTGTACTCTGTTACTGCAAAGGAAGTAAGGGATAGACTTTCTCACAAATGAATGAACATTTGGGTTGTCATTGTTATCACATATTTTGTGTTTGGAATGTGTCATGGCCACCATCTTGAAAAATGGTAGCCATCTGGAATTTTCAATGACTTGCATGATTATCCAAATGGCATTTCTCCAAAACTATATATGATAAATAAATTCAACTAATTATGTCCTCAACATCATATTATATCCATTGTTGATAAGAAAATTGATCTGAAAGCAGTAGTTGCTGGCAATCATTCTTCAAAATGGCTACCATGGGTGACATTGAAAATTCAGGATGGCTCAATATCTGGATCATCTCTTTGGAATGCCTCTGATTATATATATATATATATATATATACACACCATAGTATATGATTTTATCACAAAATGCCCATTGTTTGGCTAAGCTGCCCCATTATTAGGAAATGCAATGTAACTTTTTCCTACATAACCAGTGAGGAGATGGGAATTGATTTTCACTGTATGAATTAGCACTTTATTTCTACGAATATTGATGAAGATGGTGATTATTCCATTGACCAGTCAAAATACTTTTACTGATCAATTTAGAAATTTAAATTTTATCAGAGCTAACATTCAAGTTAAGACAGCATACAATGACTATTCTCTGAATAGTAGCATGTGTGCATGTTGGAGACATACACAAACAAAACACCAGCTTCAGTGAACACAATTCTTGACCTTGTTGCTTCAAAAGGACAATCCTATATAGTAACTGCTATTGATCATGCCCTTCCCTCACCATTACTCTCCACCCTGGGTCTTGGTTCTTCCACTCCTTTAATTTTCAGGTATACGTGCTCCATATATATTACTATCTCTCACCAATGGGGTAGTGTTCTGGTATTTTTAATGTTCTTCCGTTGGCCTATATTAAATATCTCAAAGCCACAGCTGATAAGTTATATTACATTGAAGCAGACCAAAATTATCTTTTTCGTCAGTAAAACCCAAACCAACCTCAACCTAGGCACCAAGATAGCTCTTGTTGATTTGGGGATAGAGCTGTAGACGGGTCAGAGATTTTATATCAAATGCTAAGCTAGGAAAGTTCATTGGCGAATTCATTGGATGGGGGGGGGGTGACAACAACAGAAAACACCAAATCTGATTTTAGATGTTTGTATTAAAACAGAAAAAACAAAACTAGATTTTTTTTCCACATTAAAACGAATCAGTTCAGTTTTTCCAATACCAAGCTTAGAGGATCAACCTCATGAAAGGAAATCTTCCATATTTAATGACAGATTTATATGGCTGTCACAAAAAAAAAAATTAAACACTTTTTAAAATTTAGGCCAATGTTCTTTCAAATTCTTAGTAGTCTTATGCAGTGAAAATTTTTTTCCAGTGACCATAGTATATGTATACAGAATGCTTGTGCGAATATAAACTTATTTTCAGGAATTAGAGATGTACAATGTATTTGAAAAAAAAAACAACCAGTTGACAGAAAGTTAGCAAAAAAGATTTTCAGTTAGAGTTTATTTAGAATATATTTATACTTATAAATATTATTATCAATTATTACATCACTGTTAAGCTCATATCTAGCTTAAACTTGATGGTAAACTACTAAGAGGCATTAAAATCACCAGTTTTGAGGCAGAACAGATAAGTGACCAATTTCTGACTTATTATATTCACAAAGAAAAAGTCATTTTGAAATAATATATATGTACTAGAATATTATTTGTCATTTTAATACAGGGAATGCATTTAGATATTTTGGATAATATCACGTTTTCTCTTTCCTGGTCATCCATATTTAGCTGTTCAATGAAAGCTTGTGAATTAGGCTTTCATCACTTATGGTTAAGGGAAATTGACTAAACACCATTCACTTTATAATTGAAACTACTTGAAATAGATGTGCAATAAGTAGATGTATTTTTCATTAGATTTCTAATAAAAAATTTAAAATTCAGTTAATTATTAAATGGACCAATTTTCATCGAATCCTGATCAGAGAAAACATTTTCTGGAAGATTTTTTTACGACAGAGTTCAATTTCTTCTCCTAAACATAACTGAAAGCAGAGTGTGGCAGGTTATTAGCATCGCAAAGCTACAAACAACAGGTACGAATATGAATGAAAATCTTGTTATGAATAGACCTGGTTGAAGAGGATTGGGAGAAATTAATTTCAAGAATATGAAAATAATTTTTCTTTTCATACCATTTTATTCAAACATAATATGAGATTTCGTAAATTGAATATGAAATTTATACCAGTCTACAGACTTTTTAACTGAAGCAATAGATATGGATGTATTAATCAAGGTGATCAATTTGCCATTAGACACCAATGAAAAACCAACCCCTATTTATGTCTTGGGAACATCTGACAATAATGCATTAATCAAGAGATCAGTTTATCACTCCATGAAAGAAAACCAATCCCATTTCAAAAAGATTTCTTCAAAATAGTTTCAAATCTGCTTCAAGCATACGGATCTTCTCTTGTAAAAAAAAAACAAAAACACAGAATTCAGATATATATTGGTGCTTTTTATGCAAAATATGAGCACTGTCTTTTTTTTATCTATACATGCACATAAATACATATAAGTATATATATATAGATATATATTTTATAATTAATGCTCCCTTATTCATGACTGAGCACTCTTTAAGTAAGGTAACTTGTTCATTATAAGCTATATAGCATTGCTCTTCCAACTCTGGAATAGAGCACTCAGGTGGATTGAGAATAGTGCTTAAATTAAATCATAATTAAATCACTGTATTCCACAGCATATAATATCCCCCTAAAAATGTCTCAAAAAGTAAATATAACCTTTGCTGTCCAGAACTTTAAAAAAATTATTTAAAAAACTGGGAAAAAAAATTAATTTTTCTTTTCTTTATTCCCAACTAAAATAAGAGGGATTTTACATTCCATCAAATATAGTAGGTAGTTTTAGGGTTTTTTCTTAATTCTCTCCTTAATCATTCACCCTTAAGAGTCAGTAGTTGTTTTGTTTTTTTACATCTGTACATTCTGAAATTTTGCGAGATTTTGTTAGATTCATTCATTCATTTTTCATACTTATCCATAAATTTATGCTTTAAAGGATATATCCAAAGTATCAGCATTCTTTTCCAATGAAACACAAAAGAATGAGATCTATCTGCAAAACATTCTCTACTACTCTCAACATATCTGCATTAAACAATACTACAGTATTATCCAAGATGGGGGAGAACCCCCCCCACACACACACACTTTGGTTTGAAGAATCACTGAGATCAAGTCACCATAGCCAGTTTGAGAGTTACAAACACAACTTTCATTATTTCCAAAATGACTATTAGCAAATCAAAGAGTCATTCATTGTTATACTGAATCTAATCCCTCAAATGGTTTATTTTTCTATTGAGCTACACAAATGATTCCATTCAAAATCTTCATTCTATCTAGAAAGCTTGTGCTGTATATATATCTTAATAGCCAAGCCCCATTCCACTCCTTGTGTATGGCATGGCCCAATAATCCACATAAAAAGAAAAGAAAATAGTCTTTCAACAGAGTTGCTTTTTTGGATGTTGAGAGTCCTGTTTTCAAATGATGAGAAGAAAAAGAAAAAAAAAAAAACAAAACGAAACCCTGTATTCTGACCTACTTTGGGAAGGGGGGGGGGGATCAAAGACATTGGGAATTCTCCATAGCATAGTTTTCTTTGTATTATTTTAAATCAGATGAATTATTCTGACAATGAAACTCAGAAAATAGCTTTGAAATGAAAGGAGGCTACAATAAGCAGCAGAAGACAATGATGCAGAATTGAAGAGAGGGATAGTGAAGAAAAAATATTAATAAAAAATTTAAAACAAGGAAAGCAAAATAAAGAAAAAGGACGAGGCATGGTATTTTGTCAGAGTGGATGGGAATTAACTGAATAACATTGGGAATTGGGATGACGACAAAGTTTGACACACATGACAAAAATGTTCATTCAAGGAAAAAACCCTTGAATTTAACAGCCCATCAGTTAAAATATAGTAGTAAACTATGAACAAAAATAGAATTTTTGAAAATAAAAAAAAATAAAGAGACCAAAATACAAATTAATAGATTAAAAATTAAAATGTAAGTATGATATGAGATTATATATATATATATATATATATATATATATATATATATATATATATGAATGGATATTAGAATCCAACAGAATGATAATGACTGGCAACTGGGGAACTAAATTTTTACTTGGACCTACATGGAACAGTACAAATAATACATATAATCACGTATGCATAAAAATACAAGTTCTGAGATAACAACATTAACAAAGGCAGCTGATCAGAGAGAGATGCTTCAAGGGCTTCTATTCTCTATGCGTCTTGGTTATTCTATATGTAAGAGCAGGCTTGTCTAGAAATGGTGTGGGTTCAAATCCTACCAAAGGTCTAATCTTCATTTTCCGATCAGTGCTGTTCGCTCACTGAGCAAAAATTTATTTCCCAAATTGTCATTCTGTTGGATAGTATAGGAATAGAGCACTCTCGTGGAGGGGGAATTTATGCGTAAATAGATATATCGTATATATTCAGCCTTACTGACCGTCCATTTCCGTAGCTCAGAGGTAGGATATCAGCCTCCGGGTCTGAAGCGAAGGTTTCAATCCTGCCTCGTGGTACTGGATGGGTTGAAGAGATGTAATACATCGAAACAGCTGTCTCTGGATGACACAATACTATATATATGTGTGTGTGTGTGTGGCTCTTGCTCTTACCATTGATATATATTATAACCAACAATATATACTTACTAATTTATGAAGGTAAGAGTAACAAGTAGAAGTCCCCCCTCCCAACTTAACTTTTTAATTGTGAATGCCATGATGTATTGTAGTTATAAAAAGTGGAATATCATATAAATATCAAGGGATATAAGATGGTATAAAATGTGAATAATCTGTTATCAGTATGTAAATATCTATTTATGAGCTTTCATTAATGTTCATTGAACCATCACAAATAGAGATCTACAATTACAGGAAGATTGTTCACATGCTACAATATGTACACAGTATACATCCAAAATCTCACTCATTTTTTCATTATTATCAAAAAGATATTTTATAGAACAGAAAATAGAAGCAGTAAGTAGCCTACCAAGTGAAAGGAAGATAAGTATCCCTAGTATTGCCTGAATGACTATTGTTCATCCATATCAAAGACCAAAAAAATTTTCAAAGCATAGAGTAATACGCAATAATAGGATAGATTCTCATCTTTGAAATCATTAATCAACACCTTATAATCAGGACAAGGTTGAAGTCACCAACCATAAGAAAAATTCTTTACTCTCAATAAAAAAAAAAATTTGAAACAAGACCTGACCAAATCAACTACTGAGTAAGAAAGAATTCTTTCCTCAAGTAACACCAACTATACAATTCAAAGATGACACTCCATTCAAAAGCTGTCAAATTGTCAAAGTTCTATGTTTCTCATTACACTTGAATCAAACAAGTCAATTTCTCATCAAGATTTATTTATAGGCAGTTGTCTGGTAATGGGATAGAATCAGAAAAGTAACACTCACAACATCCTCAAACCACCCTGATCAACATTCGAATAAAAAATGAAACAAAGAAAATAAAAATAATGATTACATTCAAAGCCATCTGTATTTGTTCTGCATAGACTTAAAAGAATAAAGTCTGACTAAGTATTCTCACAGCTAAAAGCTATGTTCAAATTCAGATATGAATTTCATCAAATGTTGGAAATCTCTACTCACTGGCACATAAAAAACAAATAAAACAACAATAAATCCTTGCTATAACAAACCTCAATATAACTGATCTCAGCTCTAACAAACTCACAGATCCATCATTCCATAACGACTTCAGGTTCAAAAATGAAGTTCAATGCGGCAAATGCTTCTACAATAACAAACTTTTGGCTCAATATTTTCAGGGACCCAAATTTGATAAATCAGAAAGATTGGGGCAGGGGTCTTCACTGGTTGGGAGGGTAAAGTGTTCATCTTTCAACAAAGTTTTGGGTCCTCATTTTTTTTTTCTCTCTACATAAAATAAACACAGTTTTCATTTAGCCATAACACGAAAAACATGCCACAATCGAAATTCAGTAATCATAGATAAGCAGCATAAATTTGGTTTCTATGTATACCTCTTATACATGTATATATTATTTTGACCATGAAAAACTATACATAGACATTTCAAAGTCACTGGAAATAAATTAACAAATAATACCTTTCCTAACAAGTGATACAATTAGTGAAGAATACTGTCAATCAATAAAGAATGAAGAATTATACGAAAATAACTTCAGAAATAAATACAAGGAATCTAGAAGAGTTTTGAAAAAGGGACTAATTTATTTAATGAATTTTTTTTTTTTTTCAAGTTTTTTTTCAATTTTGTGATTCTATTTCTTCACAATATTCCTTTCATGTAAAAAAAAAAAAAAAAAAAAAAAAAAAAAAAGGGGTCTGAATTCTACATTTTATAAAATTTTTGGTAATAGATGAGCGGCATAAATTTGCAATTTCTGTTTGAACCGTTCAAATTATTTATGAGATGCATTAAATAATTTTATCCATTTACTTTTTGTTGAGGTCTTTTGATTTCCGAAAATAACTAACTGTTAATTTCCTGATCTCAAAATAAAAAAATTAAAAAAAAAATTAAATTTCATATCTTTATTTCAAAATATACATGCAGAAATAAGTTTATAACAACTTCTTTTGTAAACCTTCACCTTCCCACGATATTTTGTTCAAATATTATCTGACTGTCTGAAGCAGGAGATCTACTCAATTTTCGCACTCTAATTCTTTGAAACTTGTTGAACTGAATAAAAAACATAAGTCTCTTTTTCAAAACTATACTTTAGGCTCTTCATCTTTATTTTTAAAGTTATTTTAGTTATTTAATCTTTATTGGCAATTTTCTTCACCAGCTGTATCAGTTGTTGGGGAAAAAAAAAAAGTGCTATTTATTGACTTGTGATCCTAAACCAAGTGAACACTCGGACCAATGAGTTGATCGTGGTCAAAATAATTTATGCCACTATATTATAGGTGGTATACACATAGGAACCTGGTTTATGCTGCCAATCAAAAGAATACTAAATTTTGATTGTGGGATCCTTTTGATGAAATTTTGCCTAAATTAAAACTACTTATTCTCATTTTTTTTAAATCTTAAAACAAAATAAAGAGAACTGGTGAAACTCCTTATTTACCAAATAGGAGGCAACCATAAGGTATAACAAACTTTTAGCTTTAATGAACACCCTTCCCCACAATTAGTTTTTTTATAGTGGGAGTTTACTGTAATTCATCTTGATACTGGAAGAGAGGAGGAAAGCGTTTTTGACTTGATTTACTAAGATCCATTTCAGATAGAAGCAACCATTTGCCACCTGATTAAGTTTCAAACTATTTAAAATCAAATTCATCATATAAAGTTTTTGAAAGAAATTATGTTTTTCCTATAAATTCATAAAAAGATTTCCCAACTCTGACACTTTTCAAAAGGTTAATTCCACAAACTTGAGCCGATAATCACAGCATATCAAAGAGAAAGACATTTTTCTAAACGTGTCCAAGAGAAATGCTCAGCCAGGAAGGAATGTAGGAAAGAAAAAAAATTAAAATAACTTTTTTGTAGTTAATATTACTACTTAAAGTAGGAGGAAGAAAGTTTACTATAATTCTCTTCTTATCCTCTTCACCATCATCATCATCATCCTTGTCAATTTACTACCACCATCCAAATTTGCCATTGACTTCAAATTTGCTGTGACATTTTTAGACAACTGTTCATTTTCAGCTCACCGGTTTCTCAAGAGGCTTTAGATGACAGTTTTCCTGTGTGCGTGCATGAGAGAGAAAAAGAGAGAGAAAGCCTTTTCCTTACAACAATGTTTAAACTATGTATACCAAACGAAAATAGGATATTATGACAGTCCTGCTTTTTTAGAATTATGTTCGAAAAGTAGTCAATGGCAAATCCAAAAATGGTTCTGCTGGTAAACAGATTTTCAAAATTTGATTTTAAAGGGATGTATCAATCACTAAAACTGAATTGATCATAAGAGAAATGTCTAAATTGTCAGAGTTGAGCTAAAAACTTGGCTAATCATTTTAGGAAGTTTCAATACATATATTTTTCTCTTGCCCAGAATTTTAACTTTTCTTCAGTTTGTAAAAAGTTCTTGATCTATTTGTTTGATAGAGCCTACCTGTGATGTCACAGGTTACAGAATGAGATGAAGTGGCATCATATAGACAAATTAATTAATACAAGATATCTTCTATTATAGAAAGACTGAAATGAGAACAATCTACCCCTGTAGATTGAATAAAGGGTTTATTAGGTTCAGAATTCCCAGAAGATTATCAACTATGAGAGAGCTAAAAAAAAGGCTGGAAAGTACAAGAGCAGAAAACATTGTGACTATAACAATCAAGAAATCAGGGTATAAACTTTGCTGATTAGAAATAAATTAAAATTGAGAACTGAATAGAGTAATCATTTAGTAAATGAATGAAAGGGATTATATTTCAAGCTTTGATGCATTAAACCTTACAGACACCAGAAAAATAAACTATTGTAGACATTTTAATACTGAACAGAATGTGTCAAAAGGTGAAAATCTTTAAGAATGGAGATCAAGGCCATTTTTTATAAGGTCAAAAGATATGCCTATTCAACAATTTATTCTTTGAATCACCTTAATATTTATGCCAATCCAACATTATAAAATCTCAATTACTAGACTGATAATTTAGAGTAAATAATTCTCTTAAACATTGTATCAAAGACTTTGTAACCTACATTTTATTGCTCTATTTAACAACCAACAAAAACAAACTAAACCAATTAGCTGGGTCTTGTTCTTAATAGTGACCATCTTGGTAACACTAACTAGTGTAAATCGTAGATAATTTTTATAAAATAATGCTGAATGCCAATTCTTTTTCAGCACTTGCCAATTTAGTTAGTTTAGAGGAATTGGCCTGAGGTTTTATCTGATCTAACCAGTCAAAGGTGATTTCAGAATTTTAAGCAGAAACCTTTCGTTCAGCTTATAAAACCCAGTTTTCCTTTTCGAAGAGGGAAACCCACCAATTCAACCTCAAACTTGGTGTTCATTATCACAGTAAAGTCAGTAAGTGATTAATTCCACTGAACTCAAATTTGATAATGAATTTGAAATTAATTATACAAAACCTTCAACCGATTACTGAGTGGTATTTTCAGGAACCCCCCCGACCACACACTCAACAAGTTTTGCATCTTGTGCTTATCAGTTTTTAATTCCTAAAAGTACACGGGTAAATTCTTTTCATAGACATCACTTTAAATTGACTCCACCAGCTTTTTAGATGGCTTTATTAGGTGTGGTTTAAACTTATCAACTTACAAAATTGTCAAGTTACAAGTAACATTCAAATTTGGCTACATTACACAACTATAGCTAGACCATGAATTTAAATGGCAATTAATTCATTAGCATATGTATGAACATGTTCAAGAGAAAAAAAAATAATCCTATGTTATTTCTATCACTTAAATTTGCTGAGATGAACAATACAGCTGTTAGTATGCTCTGGAAAAGAAGTCATTTTCAGACAAGATAGTCAATGGAAATGAAAAAAAAAAGAAAAAAATGGCTCATTTGAATGATGTAGTGGAAATAGAAAAAACTTAGGAAGGGGAGGGTCAACCAGTGATTTTGAAAATATCCATTCTCATATACTGCTTTTAAAATTTATCTATGGCGACTTTAATGCGTAATCTATTTCTCACTGTAGAACCACATGAAGAGGAAAACTGTAATAATTTGACTCCTGATTTCTAGATAAGAAAAATTGTTTTTTTACACCATAAACTTGTGCTGCAGAGATACTCTGTTCTAATTTTTCAATTAGCTCCAATTTCTGTGCTGTATTCAAGTTCACATGCTTGCAACTTCAGTATCGGTTGATGCCATTTCAAGTTGTAAAGATTTCAAAATTATTTAATTAGGTAAACATTCAGAATTACGCAGCCACTAACGCATGATGAAAGGATGACTAAGAAAAAACAAAGCAAGTCTACTGCGTGGTTTAAGTGTTCACTAAATCCGAAAATTTATATCGAGGTCCATTAAACAGAGTTTACTGCATTGATGTCAAAGATTGCCTCATGATTTTTAAAAAATTTATAACAAACCTGCTCTTTTGTTACCTTTTATGAATCTTACACAAGAGACTTGCAATATATTCCTTTTCAGATGTATAGTCTACTGACCTACCAGCAGTGACATGCATTATAGATGCTAGAGAATGTAAATGAAGACAAGTAGAAAAATAGAAGCTCTAATTCATAAATAGATAATGCAACTTTTGAAACAAAATTAGCGACATTAGAAAAAAATCAGAGAAATAAAAGTAAATTATTAGGGCCAAGAGACAGGAACACAGCAATTAGTGCAAGTGACCCAAGGTGCTCACTGACCACTGCATAAGCAGACAGGGGAAAATAGAATTAATAAAAGCAGGGAGAGAAAATCAGAAGTCAAGAGGAAGTTCAGAAGATTAAGAACATTCTTCTCCACCCCTCTCAACATAATTCAGTTGGGCCCAACAAATGGTCAGAACACAAAATGAGGAAAGTATGTATGTCTGGGCAAACTAGCCCAATTTGGGGCCAAAATTGAAAATATTTGAACAATTTTTTCTCCACGATGCATTTCTATGAAGTCTCCAAAACACCATACTAAAAGTCCCAAGAAATTCAAATTAAAATCCAAGATGGCCACCTATTTCCTTTCCCCAAGTTGTTCGGGGCCAGAAAATCCAGTGCTTGCACAAATGCCATGATATATCATTGGGAAGAGAATTTCTTCAGCTTCCCAATGGTGTATCTTGTCAGTTTGTTCAAAAATGTGAAGGTAAGTATTCCAGTGCACACCAATGAATACTCCTTTCAATATATTTATATACATGTATAAAAAAAAACAAAAAAAAAACTAATGATTGTAAAGAGAACAGGATATACTATTGGAAAAAGAATTTCATCAGCTTTCGAACGTTGTATCTTGTCAGTTTGAATAAGAAGTTATAGCTAGAAACATGAAAGTAGGTATTCCAGCAAACACTGATATTAGTCTATCTGAAAGTTGGAGTTATTTGCGGGGGGGGGGTAGAATCTTGGCATCCAGATTAAGTCATATCCAGAAATCATCCAGATTAGGAAAAAAATGTTGCTAGTTTTCCTATGAACTTTAGAGGGAAGCCATTTTGAAATTCAAAATAGACAACTGGGAAAATCATAATTGGAAGAAATGCAAGTCATTGTGCATGGATTCTTCTCAAAATTGAATTACTCCTGCAGCCTATTGCCCACCCTTCTATAAAATTTGAGAACTGACTTCATCAGACATGGTAAAACAACATCAATCCTTCAATTAACCTCAGACAAAAACCAAAAAATGTTGATAGCAGAAAAAAAACACTAAGATACATATTTATAAGCTCTGATCCAGTTGTTGTCTCTCCAAAATGATATAAACAAAAAATGCAAGTTATCTAACTGATTTCCTCCCCCCTCTTAAAATCTAAAAAATATACCCAAATTACAAAGTTACAGTTATCTTTACTTATACACTTGAAAGTTAATAGTCTACTTCCTAATTATACAAAGAAAGATGTTAAGGGCGAAAAGAAATAATAAACTAGTTTGAAAAAGGGATGGTTCAATTGATATTTTACAATAGAAGCTGATAAATTATCCCTTAATATTTTTTCTGTATTGTTCAAACACAAGTTTGCGAGAAAGAAAACATTCAGAAAGCAGAGCAATAAAAGGGCTGAAGAGTCACATCAAATTGTACACAGGTGGCAAACCACTGTAGGGAATACTGTAGGGGTTACTTCTTACCTGCTTAAGTTCATTATGGATGTATTGGATTGTTACATGTGAACTTGTACCGAAGCCTTGAGAATTTAGTGAAATTATTAACAGAGGATCATTAAGCAAAAGGTTATTGCCTCAAATGAGTCCTAGTTAGATTAAATATTTACTGTCTTTTGTATCATCCTTCATCTTCAAAAAAACAACATTTAATATATAAACAACCTAACATTACTTTCAGTGCAACAGAGACACAATTATGTCCAAACTTAAGTCGTCATCCCTGAGCCCAGGCTTTTCAGTCAGTATGATAAAATGAATTATCCTAAACTGCACTTACGAGCTAGGAAGGTAAAGCTGTTCCATATTCATTAAAAATTATAAAGAGGTATAGAATAGAATGAAGATGAAAAAAAAGTAAAATGAAATGTGATTAGAGGTAGTGAAAAAAAAAAAGTCCCTCTCAAGAATGTTATGGTCAGAGTAAGTGTAGAAATACATATTCAGCTGAAAGAGCAGATAGGTCACAACTATGTCAGACAGATCATAGCAACCTATATTCAGCAGATAGAGGGAAAGAGAGAAAGGAGCAATACTGGAAGCAAGGCCAAGTGTTGGTTGTTGAGAAAACCTCTCCAACAAACCAGAATAAACATGGCTTGTAATATATCAGCAGGTATATTTGCTATCTAGGCCAATATATTAAGTGCCTTTCTGTAATGATTATTACCTACCCAAGTTTCAGAATAAAGCAATATACATCTGGTCTGCATTTAAGTTCAGCACCAGGTGATGAAACATTTGCATAAAAGTGGTTCAAGTTCCTGACACCTGCTAAGTTAACCTAAAACTCTTGAACTGTATCATCACTTGATAAATCTAGTTTGTTAATTACAACTCTGGAAATATTAGATAAGGATATTTCTAGAAAATTAACATTTTTCTTTACATGCAAGAGTACTTATAAAAATCATTATTTTTTCCATCAGTTAAAACAAATAGAAGAACAACATCAAAATCTAAAAAGGTCAAAATAAAGTGTAAAATCAAAAGCAACAGGAAACTTTTGGGAGAAATTGTTTCAGCAGATCCCAACAGTTATCAAGTTTGTTATTTGAAAATAACTATTGAGTACCCACTTTTGTACCATGGGTGTAGAGTGTTAAACTCAAATCATTCTCATAGGATGCTTCAATAAAGTTTAAACTGAATGGATATCTTGGACAACTATTACATAATCTATGAAGCTCCCCAACTGCAACAGTCAAGAGCAAAATGACTTATAAGCTATAAATTCAGTGGATAATTTTATTTTAAATTACCTCTTAAGCTGAGTATTAATATTTTAACTGAAGAGATTAATTGTTCATAAAATCCAGAATGCTTCGCAACATAACAGAAAAAACAAACTTTAATTTCAAATAAGTATCTTGACAAAATAGTGGGTTCAATACTAAACTTTGTTAGGATGAACAAATTGATGCTTTTTTTTTTTCTTTCTGAGTTCACTTAGTTCCTAAAACAAGATAAACTAATTTTTTTGTATACAAATAACTCAGACAACATAAAATCAATTCTTTTTAGATAATTCAATTCTTCTGAAATTCATCCATAGTAATCAGAAAAAAAATTACAAGAACTATAGTGACTGTATATTTTGGCAAATAATACATCACTTGAAGCATAAGAAAACAAAAACAAAAAAACACCCTAAAAAACAGGATCATCCTACAGGCCAGATACAATAACAGTGATTTCAAATTCAAATTTGGGCTTCATCTTAACCAAAATATATGGTACGTTATAAAATATATGGGTTAATGATATAAAAAAAATTGAAAAATGAATAAACTAATAAGAGACATTCTCTTTCCTTATTTTTAGCCTTCCCAAAAAGACTTATTTCAAATGATCACTTTTCCTATTGATGATGATAATCTGATATTAACATGAAATGATTCAAAACATTAGTTAATCAAACTTCCATCAGATATATATAAAATTTGTAACCATTAAAAGCTATAAAGGACTGATCTCAAATTATTGGTATGCTTTGTATCATATTTTAACGAGATACTAATATGAAGGATATTTTTTCTTTCTAATTTTATTTTGCGCATTTCTAGTGAAACCCTTCCTCTCCAGACCATACGTTATATTTTTGCTCAAAAATAAGGGACATTTATCATTTAAACAAATCTTCTAAAAGGAAATCAGCATTCCAGACAGCGGGAAAGCTTTTGAAACATCACTTACTGTACAGGTAAGATTTAGAGTCATAAGAAACTACAAATGTGATTCCATTTTGGATGCAATTAAATATTGTCAACAACAGCTGAGTTCCTAAGAATTCTTTATATTAAACAGCATGTTACACATTTTTCAATAACAAGTGAAATCTATGTTGAAGTGCTAACAGCAATGCTGTCAAGAGAACAATTACAAAAATCAATGGCAGAACTGATAGACACAGTGTATACATTATCTTTCTTAGTTCCCTCCAACTGATAAGGACTAAATATAATTAAAAAAAGGATGTCAGCCTTCCACACTGGGATTTCAACAAACTGTTGAATACTCAGTTCATGATTACCAAAATAAACCAGCTTTCAACTGACTTCTTTAGAACATCTTTGGAAAAATATTTTGTAGCATATCAAAATATATAAGGACAAGAAGGATTAACTGTTTCCTTTGTAAATGAAATGTTAATATACAATGAGCAAAATAGTTTTGCAATAGCTCATAAATAAGGTGTGGTACATTTTAAGTTACTTCTTTACATCCTCAATAATAAAACACTACCTTTCAAATTGTAATATCAAAATATAACATCATGTAAAGTAAAAAAGGCTTGGGAATATTATTCATACAAAAACAGTTGAACAACTTTAGCCATCAGAGATGGTAAAGGGTTCTATCCTTTTTTTTTTTTATATGTGCATGAGTTTATTTGTGTGTTCTATGCTCCTGGCTATACAGTTTTGTCTATAGACTTAAATTTGCATCAGTACTACATTGAACCCCATCTAAAAATGGTTCTGAAAAGAAAAAGAAAAAAAAAAAAAGAAAAAGCATTTTGAGACTTTATTTTCCTAGAATCTAAATGTTTTGAGGGTGTTTTCCACCAGTGATGTCATAAATAGAACTTATGTTGACCATATTTATTCTTCGATCGAAATATCTTATATGACTTCAAATTTTGATACTACAGTCGTTCAATCATTGACTATGATGGTGGGTTTTATTTCATGTTTGTAATTCATCAAAACTTCAGTACAAATTGAAAACCAAAGCAAAATTAAAACTTAGTCCCTGAATAGACTAGTAGTTATTCAAATATATAACCACTGATTTGTGTGTATAATAGTTTGTTCGAGAAACAGTAAGGTGTGGCTTACAATAGGATTACTCAAATGCAAGCCTTTAACACAGGAATTTCAAGAAGTCCTAAAGTTTGTGTGAAGCATAAATCAATTCATCAGATTATAGTCATTACAGGAAATTGAAAGACTGCTTATCACATTCAAAATAAGCATAGAAGAATGCACCAAATACTGGACTAAAAAGTGCACTGATTTATTACTTACAATTCTGATGTCCTTGAAGATATAAAAGATAAATGCTTATCTTCATAAAAGAATTAAGAAATCACTAAATTTTCAGCTTTTTTAAAAGTAGGAATTTGTCAAGGTCTCGATGAGTTTACATTAGACCCCCCTTCTCCCGAAAAAAAACAAAAACAAAATTTACAGAAAATAATTCAATATTTTGGGGAAATGGGAGGAAGAATGAGCATAAGACAAAAATTGGATTGATAAAATGTACAAGACAAGACCAGTTTAGATTTATGATGAAGATTTTTGAAGATTTATAAAAACTAAAGAAAAAAATTATGAATAAAGTTTTCAAATAATTGAAAAAAATAAAAAATGTCGTTTTTTTATTAAAAAACAAAACAAAAAAAACACAAAAAGCTTTTTATCAACCAATAGTTTGAGTGTAAACGAGAAATCTTTGAGGAATTTTTCCGTAAAGGGAAAAAACCTTTGATAAAGTAAGTTGCTACAACATCTGTTTTCAAATGTGGGGGTGAGTATTTGGCCAGTTTTTGTCCATTGGACCATAAACATAATTTGCTCATTCCGAAAAATTGCACATTTCATTCAGAAAAATAAATGAATAAATACTTCTGCCACTTGAAATAATGATTAAAAATCATTGAAGCATGAAGTATTAAAAAACATATTTCCACTCAAAGAGGGTGAATAATAATCCCACTCTTGTTGAGCTAAAAATAATGGTAAACGGCACAGAAAATGGAATCAGCAAACCAAGTTCAGGTTCTAACTGGACAATTTGTGTTGTTGCACTGATGTCTATGGGAAAGGCATGAATCCACTTCTCCTTCGGGCTATGGGCAAAAAGCAGGACAATTCGTGCCCTTTCGACAATCTATCACCAACCCCATAAAAACCCAAAATAACAATGATTGGGTCACGATGGACTGTTTGAGAAATGGAGACAAAATCATTGCCTCATGTGTCGCACGAAATGGAAAGCAGCAGAGTCTGGTGGCTCAGACAGCATCTTCTCACAGCAGTAAAAGAGAATGAAGAGCATGTGGAGATGTCTTCAACTTGACTGAAGAGTTTAGGTATTTTTTTTTCTTTGCAAAAACGCTTAAAAAAAACAAAAAACAACAACCACCAGTAAATACCATCTTCTACTTGATCGGCAGTGAGGTTATTTAGTACAGTTGTATTTACTTACACACAGCCAAAAGATAGCAGCTACAAATCAGACTACTAATGACTGGTCAAAGTACCAGTAAATGTCAGCCACTCCTTCACCATGGCCAAATGATTACTAATGACAGTAATGGTAGTTGGTGACACTAACAATACTGATAGCCTAGGTAAGGATGTCAACCTAACTTCTACTTGGACTTCAACTCTAAAAACAGAGGTTTCCAAACTTTTTTTTCGTGGTGCCGCAGGACATTCAGAAATTGAATGAACGTAAATGCAGTTGTTTGGTATTTTCAGACTCAAGGCATCATGGAAAAGTCCTTATACTTTAAAGAGCACGCTGATTCAAAAAGTTTGGGAACCACTGGCTCAAAAAAATTCATTCTCCCTTAGACTGCTGGCCTTGGAGGGAGCAGCATGTCTCGTTGCTCATGAGGGACAAAGGAAGATGCAAGGCTAAAGCTTTATTGAAAAAGGGAAGTGGAAGAGAGATAATCGGAAACCGCATTTTAGCAACAAGCGCTGGGCCTAATTTGAAATAAGACAACCACCCATCCACTGTATGAGTGAGAGAGTGAAGACTATCGCTTTACAAGTTGACCTATACACACCACCATACTGAATGGTTGTGCTTTCTCTCTCCTTTCTGTCTGTCGGAGTACATGACACCCCAACTAGAAAATACTGTGCATACCAACATACCATTAGCCATGAGGTCATAAGAAAATAACAAACCCTAACACTAAACTGCATTGGCACTTCATTACAGTTACATACTTGTCTCGTTCAATATGCTGTCAGTGTCATGAGAGCTCTTGAACAATTCTAAGTGTTATCATAATTTTGAATTACGATTACTAATGGAAAGACAAAAAAAGTTTTACCACATACTCTTTTAACATTCATTTAAAGCATATTGCAATAATTAAATATCTTCTTTGGGAGTGATTTTGATTATAACTGCAAGAAAAGTAGATAAAAGTTAGCCACAAAAGAAAAAACATTTGCTTAATCACAGAGGATTGTTGAGCAGATTAAGGCAGTGTTTATGTTTCTTATTTTGAGAAGAAAGAAAAAAAAAAAAAAAAATCAATTTTGCCCAATCTGTCACCAGTAAAAAAAAAAAAATTTTTTTAGAAGTTGAGTTTTAAAATTTTCAGGGAAATTTGATTTAGAGAAAATTAGTCAATTTAATGATCGACTGGCTGGATTGGGAGGAAATATTGCTTACTTTCCACAGAAAACACTGAAAAATACATTTATTTACCAGCTGTGATGTTTACGGGTGAGGACAGTTCAAAGATCAAGTAGTAGGGGTTTATCACCCCTGACCTTATTTACTGTTAGTGCGGTTTGTTTTTAATTTCAAATTTTTTAATAGATGACAGGGAAAGTCAACAGCACATCAACTTTCTCCCAACATCTAAGTGATAAATGCCAGGGGAGGTAAATCACATTTCTGAATTACACACTACCATGCCTGATGAAATGTATATAATTAAACAAAAACAAAAGTCTTTATAAAAAAAAAAGATTTGAAAAATAAAAATAACCTCATCAAAAACTTTTGACTCATATATGGTTAGAATTTAAAGGATATTTCCAAGGGATTTTATGAACTCAAAAAAAAAAATTTTAAAAATCATCCATTAAGATTTCACAAAATACCCTTCTCATGAGAAAATTCATTCAAAATTGAATACATCCAAGAAATTTTTATTGGAATTGTCCCATTAGTATATTTCAGATGAAATACACAAATTTCTGTGAAAATATGCTGAATTTTCCTAAAGTAAATTTTTATGGTTTATCAATTCAAGCATGATTATCTGGGAATCTGTATGGTCTGCAGAAATGATTTTCAGTTGATAATTTCCAACAGCCTTTCTTTTATAGACAGAATACAAAGATTAGCATAAAATAGTAGTAATGAATTCAGTTCAGTGGATATTTACTTATACAAATACCATTGTCACTGTGTTAGTTTGTGCTGCCTAAAGACTCATGCCTGACAAATCCGATTTATAAAATTAATGATGAAGCAATATTTTAGCCTGTATCCAATTGGTTGATAGTCCGGTATGCTAAGATAACAAACAATTGAGTAAAATTCAATGACTTTTTTTCAGTTTTAGTTGAATGGTTTTGATTATTTTAATGAGAATCAATAATTGATTTTATTTTTTTTAATAAATTCCTCTCCTAATACAAAAGTTCATTAAAGAAAAATAAACTAAACCTGTATGGATTTAAGTGGACTCCAGTGGCATATTAATAGGAAATCAACACCTTACAAGAGATACTGCAAATGTTGGAATCTCAGTATCATTAGTAAAAAGAAAGAGATCAGAGAAAAATAGATTAAGATTATTAGAGTACACCTGATAGAACTGGAGAATTTTTTTGAAAATAAATAGCATTAGCATAAAATTTAGTGACAATACAATCAAAACATTTTATGGGTAAGACATTTTGAAAATTCTTTCAATTTTGATGAAACTTTCAGCAATCTTTCATTCAAGAGACCCATGCTGTTTTCAGCATTTTAAACTATTGGCAAAATCTGCTATGGAAGATCATACGCATACATCTTTTGAAAATCACATGCGCATTTATCAAGATTTGTTTGATTCTAATCTATTCATTTAATCTTTAAAAAAAACTTATGAAAGAAAAAAAATTATTAATTGTTTGTTTCTAGTAATTCAATATGCTCTCATTATCTTGAAAGTTTTACACTAGAGAAATTGACGTGTATGATCTTCTGTAGCAAATATCACCAATGATTTAAAATTGCTGAACAGCATGGGACCCTTTAATGAAAGATAGACACTTTTAATACTACTAATCAAAGGAAGGATGATATTTTCCTTTTACAAACAAAAGAGAAGGGGGGGGGGAGAAAGTTTTTCCTTATGATTATATACTACCCTACTTTTTTTCACCTGTACTCTGCTAGTCTTTTTGATATTATTAGGATTCACCAAAAGTCTTCCAGTATGCACTCACTAACCGCAAAAACTACTCACCATAACCCATGAATTTTCTGTGGGTACAGATGTGACCTAAGGTGAGGTTTTCAGCAAAATAGTTTCTGGAAATCATTGCCCAAGAGTTTTTAGCAAGGTGATCTATTTACAATAAAAATTGATCTTAAAATGGACACAATTTTGGGGCACAGCTCATTTCAACTGCCGTCAACAGCTGCTTTTTCTAACCACAGTAAAGGAGAGTAGTTATTTCAATTCTTTTTCAGAGAAGGTAGGAGAGAAAGAGGGGGACAGTGGTTCATTTAGAAAGGGGCTACAAAAAAAACAAAAAAAAAATGAGCTAGAAAGATTCATCTGAAGAGGGAAAAATCAGGGAAACAGATTTTGATGAAAGGTCAACATTGTCCATACTATTCTTCTTCTGAGTGATAGAATAGTTGATACTAATAAGATCTACAATCCGTTGTACTTCAGGGCAATTCAAAGTAAAACCTGCCAAAAATAGCGAGGGAAGAGATGCGAGGCCCTGGGCACAACCCTCGAATGAATCTGTAAAATTAATCCATAGTGAATGTCTAGAGAGGCTAGACATGGTATTAAAAGGTAATGCCGAGTGGGGGCCGGAGGAGCCAGGCTAGAGAATGCAGATCTAGGAGTGCCGATTTGAGAGGTAAAAAAAAAAAAAAAAAGAAAGAAAATGAAAACTTGTCCATTTCATCGATAAACTTCAATGTCATCTTAAATATAACCCAGAAGTCATATGATAAGTAACATTCCAATAAACCTATGGATGCTATTAACTGATGGACAGACAATATGCTGGTGACTAATTCCTGGATCAAGAAGAAATTATTTCTTTGTAGAAAGCATGATAGATAATCAGTTGGAAGTTCTACAAGATTTTGATTACGCTTACCAGAAGGTTTGAGGTACCATGTTGTCAAAGGACTGAATGGATAACCTGCAGGAAAATTCTTTTCTAGTATTTAATGGAACATCAGAAAGTATTTTTTTTTCATCATCATAAAGATTATGCTCACTAACTAAGAAAAGAGGGGAAGAACTTGAGTATTTCACTTGATATCAAATGTCCTCCTTTATACAGGAGAGTTTGTTTTATACACTTCTGGTAAAGGAGTTGCCAGATTGTTTCATGCGGTGAATGAAGGCACACAAGCCGGATGATGCAATGAAAAGAATAAAGATTGTAAGTAATCTTCTGTTTTAAATTCTTCTGAGGGTCATTTGGTAAACTTTTAAGATATATCAAAAATAATTTAGATTGTTCAACAGAAATCGCCATTTCATGCTACTTGTCTATGGGATTCCCCCCACCCTTTTTTACAGTAATTTTCAATCGCCCATTAGGGCAGGTATTTAAACTAGTTAATGTGATGACTGATTTGTTTATCTCGAGACTAATGTCAAATAGCACATGATCTGTATGTGTACATGGACTTTTGCAGTATAGTAAGGGGAATTTTATGACCAGTTATTTTTTATAATAATAACAGCCACAACAATGAATATTTTTTTTAAATATCAATAAGTAATTCCAAAAATTTAACTAGGAACAAGTTGATAAAAATCATTGAGCTCTTGAGAAGTTGTCAAGCAAGTCAGAAGTTCCCACTACAAAAACAAAATACTCTAAACCCTCTTTTCAACTAACCAATAGGAGGAAGTAGGAGTCTGTTAATGCTGACTGTATGGTATTACCAAATCATGCACAAAGAAAAAACTGCACAAATATATAGATGACACAGTACAGAAATATAAGTAACATTGAAAAAGAATGAAATAATAATAAATAAGGTGAATAAGACTGATTTTATTTCCTGACATATTGTCCTATTTCAGACATTGTTTTTAGCACTGTATATCAGATAAGAATTAAAATCAATTAGACGTCCAAAACTGTCCAAATTTGATCTTATTTGAAGCACTACATAGATTCAGATTGATACCTTGAAACCAAAACAGTTTTGTATACAACCCATCCCTCAAAAAAACTATAATTTAAGTGTACTATTTAATTATTAATTTTCGTTTTGTCACTAGGAGGACAGATAGAAAGGTTGATACACTCGAATCATGAATTTGACTGCCAAAAAGTGCTAAATAGCTGTAAAAAAAAACAAAAAAAACAAAAAAACTACTATGGCTAAAGCACACCAAATAGACACTAAAAGTGGTCAGATAAAATGTCTGAACTAATCTAATGATTTTCACACTGTCAATATACAAAAAGTGCTAAATTAACAACACTGGATATAAATTACAATCTGAATGCTGAAGCACAATCAGATCAGAATAGCCAGAATTTTCCTGGTGTAGTCACAATGAAATACGTGTTGCATTTAATTTTAGTTTTCCAATTTCTGAGAGATAAGTTTTCTTTTTAAAAAGAAGAAAGGGTAATTTTGTGAACCAAAGTTTCCAATTATGATGAAGTGTGAGATCAACTTGACAAGTCTCAAGTCTGGATGCATGGTTCATGAAACAATCATCAACAGGCAATAGTAAGCCCTGGATTTACAATACTGTGCAGTTATACCGAATTGTTATTTGTGCATTATCTAATCTTTAAGAGCTAAAAATTTTTTTACTCAATGAAAGCACAGAATTCCAAAGATTTAGTATGGTTATACACACATGCACATAACTCGCTAGAAAGGTAGTTTCTCCTATAAAAATTTCCGGTAAAAAACAAAGGTTAGATTTAGTGAAAGAAGTTCTTTCTAAACCTTACTACATGAGAAAATCCTGAAAAAATATTTTCCTCAGTATATTTGCACAAATGAACTTTGATAGATGAAATATTCTGGTCAGCATATTGTGTCCAACAGTTCCAGAATCTGAAGATAAGAGGTCTCTTAAAATGAGGGTTTAAGTAATCAGTGGCTGTAACAATGTTAACCATTGAAGGAAGTTGGGAAGTGGTAGTTGAGACAGCAGGACTCATGACCAGAGAAGACATTTGCAATGGTTGCATAAATCTTTCTTTGACTTTACAAAACTCAAGCTGGTAACTTGTGGGATATGTCCATGTGGCTAGTAAAATAATGTACAGGAAAGTACTGCAGCATATAAACAATCAAAGCAATTCCTTCATTAGGTTACATAAAGACTCTGAACCATTCCAACTCTAAAAAGGAGTAAGACAAGTTGATACCAGCTCAGCCGAACTCTTCACAGCCTGCCTTGAGATGATCTTCTGAAACCTGGACTGGGAGAATAGAAGAATCAAAATATGCAATCCAAGATTTGCAGACGACATTGTCGTTTTTGCAGAGAACCTACATCCCCTCCAACTAATGCTAGATGAACTAAACGAAGAAAGCAAGAGTCAGCCTGCACATGAACTTCAGTAAAACAAGTCATGTGCAACAATCATATCAAGAATAAGGACATAACTGTCAAAATCGAAGACGCAAAACTGGAGAAAGTAGACCACTACATCTACCTAGGACAACAAATCTATGAAACCCACAAAAGGAGAAATCAAGCAGAGAATCACCCAGGCATGGCAAGCCTTGTGCAGAGCAAGCTTAACCTTCAAAAACAAGACAATCCCAATAATCCTAAAAAGAAGAGTATACAACCAATACAACCTCCCCATAGTCACCTATGGGGCTCAAACATGGAACCTAACCAAGAAACATACCTGCAAACTGGGAAGCATGCAGCATGCACACGAGAGAATTATGCTCTACCTCACATGGAGAGATCACAAGACAACACAGTGTAACAGGAAGAAAACGGGGATCCGAGACATCATAGAATCTATTAGAAAACTCAAATGGAATCTATTAGAAAATAGGTCATGTTGTGAGAATGACAGACAACCAATGGACATCACGACTCACAACATGGATCACATATGAAACCGAGGCCAACAAAGATGGAGAGATGAAGTAGACAAATTTAGAAAATATTGGCTCAGTGATGCCCATGTTAGAGAAATGTTGCGAGTCCTGGGGAAGGTCTATGTCCAACAACGGACATTAAAAAGACTGATGATGATGAGTCCTCAAGATTTATTGCTTCAATTTTCATACACTTCAGACTTTCAGACCTTATAAATCAACATCCTTAATTCAATTTCCATACCATAAAAATTTGGATATCCAAACATTTTTTTTACCACAAACTGCATTAGACCTATCAAATTTATGCTTTCATTTTACACCTAATTGTGAAGAGCACAATGTCATAAGATGTTCAAGTATTATATGGGAACATAGCTTTTATATATTATAGGTTTGCCTAAAATAGACAAGAGAATTATTTACAAAATTAATCAACAGAATATCCATGTATGAGGGATGTTGTCACCGAAGATCCACAGGCAAGTACATTATTTTGCAAGACTGATCCTGCAAGACTTAATCACTTATTTTTTCAAAATACATTTTAAATAATATTTTCTCATTTTTATAGGTATGTTTGAACATGTTGCTTTCATATCTTCACCTCTGCCCATTTATGTTTGTTAACAAACTGACACTATGACTTTTAGTCACTGTGTAGTGCCATTATAAAAAGCCATGTTCAAAGACTGTTTTAGTATGTATTTAAGACTTTTTCATTATATATTGTCTTGAAAAAACAAATACAAAACGTAAAAATGATAATGTTGGTTCAAATGTGAAGAAGCATAGACCCCCCCCCCCTGCATAGAACTAATACAATAGAATTAAAGAAGGATATTATTAACCGTTCAGAAACTGGCCAATCTAAATCTCCAATAAGCAGAACTTCCAACATGAGTAAATCAACAGTCTCTTCAATTATTAAGGATAAAATCAGAAGTAAAGGGTATGTACGTAATGCTGGAAATATGTCGGCAACAATTATGTGCAAAAATCGAGGCATAGTGATGAAGAGGAAAAAAAAGACTTCATTAAAGTATGGATTGATGACCAGCTTGGAAAAAATTTAGTTTGTTTTGTATTAGTTAGAGGTCGTGTAGGTTCTCTGCAAAAAGGGCAATGTCGCCTGCAAATTTGAGATTGCTCAGATATTTGCCATCAATTTTGATTCCTCTATTATGGCAATGGGCTGGCCATGTTGCAAGAATGGCTAACAACCGATGGACATCACATTCAGGGAGTACTGGCTCCACAACATCTACAATAGATAAGTGTGGCAACCCCTGATGAAGGTGTATGTTCAACGACTGATAATAAAAGACTGATAAAGATAGAAAAAATGTTCCAGTGAGTATTGCTATAATTTAAGGCACGGCTATGCAGATTGGAAGAAACACTCAGGACAGGCTGCTGATTCTCAGAATTCCAGGCAAGCAAAGGATGGTTTGACAAGTTCAGCTTTGCATAGCCTTAAATTGACCGGAGAAATAGCTAGAGCAGATACAGAAGCTGCAACAAAGGTTTGTGGACATTGTTCCAGAAGGGGGTTATATCGCACAGCAGATTTTTAATGTTGACAAGACTGGTTTATTTTGGAAAATGCCTGAAAGAACATTCATCAGTTGAAGAAAAAATTGCACATGGGCATAAAATAGCTAAGGACAGACTCACATTATTTGTTGGTGGCAATGCAGCTGGTGACTAAACTGAAACCGATTCTAGTCTATCACTCAGAGAATCCTAGAACTTTGAAAGGGAAGTTTAAAAGAAATGATACCAATCATTTGGAAACCAAACAAAAATGCTTGGATTACTGCAGCTGTGTTTCATGATTGGTTCAATGTTCATTTTGTTACTGCAGTTAAAGAATATTGTCTCAGGAATAATATATTATTTAAGGCTTTGTTAGTTATAGATAATGCTCCTGCACATCCTGAAATATTCCGGGATATTCACCCAATAATTAAAGTGGTATTTTTACCTTCAAATACCACAAGTGAATCAAAGAGTAATACCAACCTTCAAGAGGTATTACATAAGGTAAACTACCAAACAGGCTATCAAAGCAACCGATAAAGAAGATGGGCCTAACATAGAAGTTCTGGAAAGGATAAAATACCTGGCTTGCTATCAATAATATTCAAATATCTTGGGACAAGATAAAGGAATCAAAAATGCAAGCTTGTTGGAAAAAGTCACGTCCAGATTTGATACTCAATTTTAAAGGTTTTGAGGATGCCCCTCTGCCACAGATGATGCTGTTCAGCCAATGAATCAATTTGACTAAGTCATTATTGAAGATGTGAATAAACTATTTGTATCTCATTCAGAGCCTATGACCAATGAAACATAGACATGCAAGATAAAAATCAATCTTTTCCACACCATGAACAACTTAAATATCATGGAAGAATAGGACTCAAATGGAGGAAAAGGTTCACAGGTTTGTCGAGCTATCAATAAAGATACAGCAAGCTACAGACTCCTTCATCAAGAAGTGTGCAGTTCAGTAATAGTGATAATTTCTTCTAATTGATTAGCAATCTATACAACCTGACGGTATAATTATATCAATATGTTTATTAATTAATTAAATTTCATTCTCTTTAATTTTCCTCATTCTGTGTCAAGGGCCAGGTGCAGTTATGTATTTTATCATTAGAAATAATTCCAATGACTCAGCAGGGGATATAAAGATTGATACAAGCAGATTTCTCAGGTTTTGATTGTCACAAGAGAAACCTAGTAATTCACATGGGAACGGAACATTGTAATAAGTAATTCAATGATTCAAAATTAGGAAATTCAACTTTTATACACTTTTTCAGGAACACAACCGGTACGAAAGTAGAGGACTGCTTGTACTCAATTACTGAACATGTAGTTGCATGGTATTAACACGATGACATTTTAAATAAAACCTCTTCAGGAAATTGTTTTTTTTTCTCGCTTTTATTAAAAGTATTATGTTCATTGTCAAGGAAAATTAATTTTGAAATTTTCTGTAGCACCACAGACAAAATTGTCTTTTCATCCATTTTAGGGACAGTATATCAAAAAAGACAAAAAGGTTGTGAATTGTTCAATCTAATTTTCCATTACTAGGGAGGAGAAATGAAAAATGTTTAAGGATCAAGGGGTCTTTGATGAAACGAAAAGTTTCATAATCTAAGGTTCAAGAAACTTTGTCACATTGTCCAACTCTGAGGAATGGAGAGGGTTGGTGACAAATGCCACTCAGATAAATAGCTAGATGATCCAAACAAATAAAATGAAGGTTTGTCAACTTTTTGCAAATACGATCACATAACACTAAAACCATACAACAAATTAATACTAAATGGTTCACAAGTCTAGAAAATAGAAACATTTTATATGTAAACATATTTTAAGGTAAGGGGAATCAACTCTAATAATGAACATATTGAACAGTGATTTTCTTGGGTTCACAGTCCATAACACATAACTCTTCCACCTACCCACCATTTTAAGCTATGCATTCTTCCCAGTAAACATATTCAGTATTTAAAAAAAAAAAAAAAAAAAACCATCTCAACCCTAATATATCCAAATTTTTTTCACAGGAATAAACAAGTGGATCATATGAAGAGAAGGAATACAGCAGCACACATGTCATATAGCAATGATCAGCAAACTAATCTTACAAACCCTTATTAGAGTGTTCAATCCTTATTAGATTTCCCTTTATTGATGGCCTGATACCGAAATTTGCTTGACAAATCATGATTAAGGAAAAAAAAAAAAAAAAAATGCATGTTGTATAACAATGATTAGCGATTGTTGTAATGGGATCAATCTTCAATTGCTGTGTTGATAAATTATAAGAGAAAAAAAAGAAAAAAAGAAGCAGATCAGAACACACATTGTATGATAAGCTAATCTTGCTGACTGTTGTTAGTGTGTTTGATGATCGTTGGATCACTCAGTGTGGATAGTATGATACCAGCTAATGCTGTTAATGACATAATGAATAGTATGACTTGTTTTATTTTCTTTTTTTTTTTTCAATAAAAAGAAACAAGTTTCATAGAAATTCAAATATATCCATTAATTTTTTCCATGAGTATACCCAGTCAAGTTATAGCAGATTTTACAATCAATCATTACAGTAAGTGGGGTCAAAAATTTCAAAGTTCGCACCAAGATGAAGCCTGCTCTCTTAAATGGTTTGAGAAACAACCTAAACCTCTCTCACACATCATGCAAACACAAGCTTCAAGTCATGCTGAGATTATAGAGCACAAAAGATAACAGTAACAGAAGTTAGTTAGTTCCAAGACCCAAAACAACTGGTTAAAAAATGACTAACATCCTTCAGTTTCAATGATATCCACTAAGAAAAAATATATATATAAATGGAAAAAGTAAAATGCAGTTAACAGGTTAGGACAGGTTTATAAACATAGCTGCCTGGCTAAGTTGTGGAGTGAAAAGGATTACTAGAACAGTATCAACTTTTGAAGCAAGTCAGCAAACAAATAAAAAAACAAATAAAAAAACAAAACAATAACATTGTCATTAGGTGCTCTCTTGCAACAATTCTCAGGTGTTACGATTCAATAAATAAAAGATGATTCATATCACAGACATACAGTTGCTAGTTATCCACTTAACGAACAAGAGTAAAAAAAAAGTTAGCTTTGAGAAAGATTGGTTTCCAACTTTGACTTGAGTAAAAATCCTAGTTGTTTCTTCAGGGAGGTGTGGGTGGCCTAACTGTTAACAGCATAGAGGATGGAATTTGTGAACAAATTTCAAAATCCAGCCTTGCTTTCCCTAATGCCCTAGGGTAGAGCATGAATCCACTTCTGTAGTTGTGGGTAAATAGCAGGGCAGTTGGGGCCCTTTAGCCCTGTAAGGCAGTTGATTTACACCCCAGCCCTGTAAAAATACTACAATGATTGGGTCTCCATGGATGGTTTGAGAAATAGAGACAAAATCATTGTTGTGTGTCACAAGAACAGCGAAGCTGAGAGCTTGCTTCTCCATTAAAATTTTGGAAATCGTGACGGTTAAGATACTTGAAACTAAGAAAATTTCAGTGAGCAATTCTTCATCTAATGATATTTTACATCATGGCTCTAGCAAGTATTAGCCACAGGTAAATATCAGTTGGACTAAGTCAAATTTGGCATAAAATCAGATTCGTAGAGCACTCCCTGACTCACTTACAATAATAAGTGATACTTATACGCTCACCATCAATCTACAGCAGGTCCACTTCATTTGCCACTAGTAAACAGATCTAAGAACAAGTGTAAGGTTACTTTTGGATACAAGGCATTTGTAATGCTTCTTACAAGAACTGCTTTCAAATCAAGGAAAATGCAAGTTTTTCCATTTTGAGGGAAATATGTTTGATAGGAAAAAATTCTACAGTAAATTCTTTAACTAAAAGTTATAATTAACATTGAAGAAAGTTTTTCTACCCATTTTCAGTACTTTGTCATCAGTCATTTCCCTCTTGATAATCTCTAACAAAGTGTTAATGCCAGTTGGTAGTTTGATGTCATTTAAACAAGCTGAATTTTCAATAATAACAAGTGAAGCTTGGAAAATGCCAGCTGGGAAGGGGCCAATGACAAACTACTCATTAAAGTAGAATAAAACTTACTTGCATCCTCTCAGATATTGCAAGACACGTTTAATGAGATAAGAATTAGACCCAACATTTTTCATTGCTTTCTTCCAGTGCATTCATTTTCTTTTGAAAATATATCATCCCATGTTGTCAAGATTTAAACATTTTTCTACACACGAAATGAGCAGTTTTATATATTTTGTGTCAGTAGCATTGCACCTTTCACAGACACTGGCAATCAATAATTTTACCTTCAAACTACCACGAAACTGAGCAGACAGTCATCAATTGTCGAGCATTTTTTGTTTGTTCACTTTTTCCAATGAATATATGTCAAAGAGAAACTATAGAAAGTGACCAACATATCAAAGGACGATTTAACAACTTTCTATGATGTTTAAACAAACATTCATGGGTGTAAATATCCAATGGCAATTACATATGTATTGCTGTTGTCGGCACAAGACACCACCCATTTGCAGCAAAAACACAGATTTACAGTATCATGCTGTATCTTAACACTAAAATAGAAAATAATTTACATACATTGAATATTTGGGCCTGTTCGAAGAAATACTTGAAATTCAATAACTAATTCTTGTAATTACATGTACAAGTAAGATTTTGCAACATAAACATCCATCTTCTTATCGTGAAATGAATAAAGATTATCCATCCTTGCAGGTTTCAAAATCAACAACGTCCTGGGGACAATAGAAAATGTGTTAAGGACAAAAAGAGATCTTCATACATATTCAGTGTATATGTACGTAAATATATTCTTTTTCACTTCCCTCTCCCTCTTCATATATTTGTCAGTCTCAAAAACAACCTTGTAAAAGCAGTGGTAGAGGGCTGCATATTATATATATATATATATATATATATATATATATATATATATATATATATGGTGGGCTGAAACCAAACCATGTCTAAAACTGAACGTCTACTTGATCATAATTATTCGTAATATTTTTGGTGCATGACTGGAGGGGGGGTGCAGGATCAAGGATTACATGAAGGGGTAAGCTAACTTTGTAGAATTATTTTCAATAAATTCTCATCTCTGGAGTCTAGTGCAGTATTGCAATGTTTTATATACAATTCAGGTATTCGCCATTTTTGGATAGAAACATCTCCAAATATCTGCTAACCCTAGCTCAAAGATCAAGAACTGAGAATGAGAGACAGAATTTGGGTTCTCTAACTTATTTGTTCTTAAATCTGGTAATAAAAATTAGTCTGGAGCTCTGAAGCCTAGCTTCCTCGGATGAGAATCAAAGTGCCTTCCCTTAGCCTAGAAACAATAGGATGTCACCGTCTTTCAAAAATGAACCTCCAGGGCAGGTAGATGAATTTTAAAAGAAATAGTAAACTTCATGAGTTCTCATTTCCCTGTAATAGTACAAAACACTTTGAAACAAACATTACTTTTAAGAATTAGGAAAACAGTTTATAAGCATTCATGTGATTAGCCTTTAAATCTGATCAGTCCACATGCAATCACAACTGATCCATACTATTTAACTGAATTTCTACACTTAGCCATAAGCAGAGATGCATGTAAAAATGTCTTAAGCCATTATTTACTTGGTTTATATGCATAACAAAACAGTTTATATCTTCATATGGTCAGATTTAATAAACAGATTGGCTTTTTGATGCATTTTACAATTCTATACTAGATATTTTCATCTTCCTCTAATTGAGTGTTAGGTTGTTACACAAGAGATGTTGGTTTATTTATTTTTTTACATCACAGAGAATAATGCTAAAAATGAAAGATTTACTAATATAATTGCATTTTTTTTTTCAGATTCAATGTAAATGGAGATTTGTTATTGGAAGTTATTGAGCAATGATGTCTAGCCTATGAGTCTAATTTTCAAGTACGAATTCAAAATAGGACATTGGAACTTCTCAAGCTGCTGATAATGTCAAAAAGGCATCTAGAGTGAACATTACTACAGGGTGGACTGTTCAGCACAGGCTTAAGTTAGGGTCTAGAAAAATGCAGGGAAGACCAAGCCTGTTAACAACACATGATGGTAATTTCAGTCATTGCAGTTCTATGGCCAACTCTATAAAATATCCTTTTTATTGTGATTGGTGACAACTTAGTTATATTTGAGTCATGGCTTTTATCTTGCATTCAGTAAATTATCTTCCAATAGACAATGAATTTATTTTTCAATGGATAACTATTACTCTGCACCACCTGCTGCATTTAATGGGTCAACAATGAAGAATTATCAACAGAAATGGCCAACAAACCACGAACAATGGCTTGAACCCTTTCTGGAAACTTTGAGGGCTCCAACAGAAATCATATCAAGTCATCAAGACAACAGGAAAGGTTAGCAAGTCAGAAAAATGGGTCCCCACATGAAGTGAATGAAATTCTGTGATAGTGTCAGATTCCAGACCTCACAGCTGATTATGTCTAAGCTTAAAGGATTGGCATATGAAGTCTTGCAGCATCCTCCATATACTACAGATTATCATCTTTACAAGCATTCAGAACTTCATATCCATAGTAAAAGGTTCAATAACAGGGAAGGCAAAATTTGTGCTTTCATTGAATTTGTGACCTAAAGAATTTCATAGAGATGGCAAATTATCATTAGAGGATCATTGAGAAGAGGTCATTGCTTTAAACGGGTGATATTTTGATTAAATAATCACCTTTTTTTTTTTTATACCTATCTTCATTTCATATATGAACTAAAAATTTGTATACACCAATTCTTAGGCTATTTTACAAAGTGATAAATCTGGAATTTGCAAAATGTGAATCTTTTCAAATAAATCAACACTCAACTATGAAATCAATTTATGATATTCTATGATGAAGTTTGGGGGGGGGTCTGGCAGTGTCTCAAACATTTTCTTCCTAAATTCTAGAGAAAATTTAATGATGAAATAATATTAATGAAAAAAAATCAAAAAATCATCAACATAAAAGCAAGACATCATTTGCATTCACTCCTATTACATAATCTCAGAGAATGAAAAATAATAAATTTAGTCTTGGAATAAAAAAATGAATATTTTTTACAGCAGTACAATTTATTTTATAGGATAACTAGATCATAGTGACAAATACGGAGATTTGTGTTGACTTTATCTTATTTCAAGTAGTCTACCAAAATAGCAAATAGAGTGGCCAAGTGTGACATCCTAGGTTGGTTTGTAGTCAAAAGTCTGAGAGAGTTGCTAGTGCTTGTCTGCTCCAAATTTCCAAGGATTATACAAATGAAAAAAAAAAAAAAAAAAAAAGAAATCAATAAATAACAAAAACTTCAAAATTTCTTATTCAGTATGAACTGACTGTCCTATACAGACAATTTTTTCCACTATGACAGATACATTTACACATGCCAGATTCAGTTATTCTAACAACAACTATAATGAGAAAATTTTACTTATATAAATTCAGCATGATACAGCGATCCTAACATTAAGTGGAGCACAGCTGACATTTCAAATACCGAACTCAAACACCCATTTTATTCACCGACAAATTTTTATTTAGTTCACACTGGACACACTGTAAGTCATTACTGACCCAATTTCTGGCAATAAGAGTTTCATTTTTACACTAGATGAGTATTACAAATGCTATAAGATTAATTACCGAGATACAGTGCCCTGATTTAGAACCAAAAATTATTATCCTTAGATATGCAAGTATAATCACATACTTCTTGATTATTACTCTGTTCTAACCATCAGGACATCACACATTTTAGTTTAGTCTCAAAATCACGAGTATTTTTCAATATGGTAATTTCAAAATAAAAATAAGATATGGGATCGTAGAAAACAGAGTTGGGTTTTTTTTTTTCAAGCATACGAGTCAAAATTATAATTCATTATAATGAAAAAAAAAGAAGCTTGTAAACAGTTGACTAATGAATTACCGTAACAAATCGACCAAAACAATAAGATAAGATCATAAAAGGTAGAAATAGAATCAACAAATAAAATTTTCTATCAACCAGAGTCCATACAAACTTTTTTCTTTCAAACTTGACTAGAGTTTCGTTTACTAGGAATGTTTTCTACAAGGCTGAAAGAAAAGTGGGCAGACAGTTGATATTTAAACTATATAGTTATCCAGGTTTACAAACACAAAATTAAATAGGATAATATTTTTTTAATTTTTTTATTTGAAATCAGAGAGGTATCTTTACATGGAAGACAAGAATATACTCATCCAAAATGATAGTTATTGTATGTATGTTTTTAATAATTCAAGTATCATAATTTTAAGTTGTTTTTTTTGTCTCAACTCATCAAGCTATTTCAATGAGTGTGATCAGATATGAAGTCTTGAAAGTTTCTACGATTTAATTTCTATCATATCAAAATAGGTTGATAAATCAAACAATGAGATCATCCCATTTGAGCACAAACAAACAAATATATAGAAAAACTTACAGTTAAGCTCATTATTTGGTTAGATAAATTAAGAGTTAAGGAAGGAAGAAAATTGTATAAGAGACAACCAAAAATGATACAGAATTGAGAGAAAAATATAAAATTTTAGGTGTTTGCTATAATGATGGTTAGTCAGTTTCACAAGCCATTCATGTTTTCAATCATCGCATTATTATAGGCTTGCACCAAACAGAGCTAAGCTTAGTAAATAACCATTAAAACAATGCTTAGTCAGCTAATTCCATATACTGATTCTAGTATAATCAATTTGATCTTCAACAAGTATACCATAATAGTACCCTTGAGCCAGACTGAGCTCTGCTAGCCTGCCTTATAGCTGAAAAGTTATATACATCTCCCTGGTTCAAGAAATTGGTGTTCAAGCCTAGCTTTAAGCTGGAATCTCAAATAGAATTATTTTCTAAGTAGGTAAACCCTCTTCTTTTGGAAGATTGGTACAATACAATCTTCCTCACCCAATTCAGTTTTGTGACATAAAGCTTTGTAAATACTAAGAATATCAAATTTGTTCAAGTATCATCAGACATGACTGCCTAATTCTCATTTTTCTAACCTTATGAGACACTGAAATAATGAAATAAATATACCACTATTTCCTCCACCATTCAGCCCCCACCAAAAAAAAAAAAAAAAAAAAAACAAAACAAAGAAAACAAATCCTAAAACAATTGACCATATAATGGAATAATAATTGAGACTTGACATTATAAATTTAAAGATTTCCATTCATGCAGCAAATATGGACTTTGATTTAAATCGTGGAAGAACGATAAATGAAAGAGACAATCATTGAAGTATTTTGTCAGCCTAGAAATTTTTCATACGGTTAATTTCAACCAGGTTAAATCAAGGGATCATGGAAGACAGGAAACCTGATTACAAAGTTGATTTTTGATTTTTAGTCTGATACAATCCAATACCATCTTGCAAACAGTTAAAAATTTCATTAACTTCTGAAAAGTAGTTTATATCAGCAATAAAATTCATTGGATTTTTCTCTCCATTGATAACCCCAGAATCGCTAAATTTGACACCCCAACTTCCACCTGATAAGCAACAAATATTGAAAGCCCTGACAATTGGTTATTCAAGCATGTATTGACTTTTTACCCCCAGACATTTTTTTTTAGTCCATCTCTGTGACATCTGAGAGACAAGTCACTGATTTAGAAGCCTAAGATCTAAAATTGCTGACATCACCTGAAATTTCTAAAAAAAAAATAAATAAATAAAATAAAATAGATAGAAAAATCAATTTTTGTCCTAACTTGTTTTCAGCACCATAGAAGTTATCAAAAAAGTTGGGTGCAAGCATGCACAGCTGATATGACCCTCATACCTCTACATGCTAACCAGCGCTCTACAGGGTCATATTCATGGGGTCATCATTGAAAATAAGCACATTTACAAAGGGTCATAATGTACACTAACCACTAGATATCAGTGTAAGATGAGAAGCTAAACTCATTCAGAAATCAAATTAATAGTACAGATGATTTACCTCAAGGTTGTGTGGTATTTAACTTTCACTTCAGAGTAAGCAATTCATAAGAATCATCTTACTAAAAAAACTTATCTATACTATAGTAACCAGCTTTCATTGCAACTCTGAGGCAGTACAGCTGTCATCAGTTTCAATGGTAATTGTTCCAGATTTAATGGGAGGTACCAACAGAAGACTGGCATTACATCATGATATACACAATATCTAATTCATTGGAGAATTAAGATAGTAATGGTACCATTGGCAATAAGTACATTCCTGATGCCCAGTTGGTTGCCAGCAAGGTGGTTGGGTTCTCTTCCAATGCATACCAACTAGGCAAGGCATTGCAACCAACAATGGCAAGGGGAAAACAGTCCTTATGGCACTTTCAAGCACTTCTCCGTGCTGTCTACTCCATGTTGATTGGCCAGCTCATAAGGATCAGTAAGGAAGCCTCTCAGGAAGCATATGCAGAACATGTCCAGGGTATAAGCACAATGGAAAGATTTCAGATCAAAACTCACCTAATAACTATGAATCAAGCTGCACACTTTTAATGCATTCTTCTACCATAAAATCAATATCTCCTTATTTTTATGGGTCACATCTTGAATCAGGAATTCCTTTGGCACTTAGCAGATAAAAGGTTGTTTAACTTAGTTAATCAAGTAATTGAGATTCTAGTTTATCCATGGACTCTTCAATATTATACAGAGTTTTAATTGTAAATGTTCAAGTTGATTCTTAAGAGCACATGAGTGAATAATAGATTCCAAATTTATCCCTTTATACAAAGATAATCAGCACATTAAAATAGTGTATTTTTGTTTATATAAAAAGAAAAAAAAAAGTGGTAGATTGTTTTATGGATCCTTATGAGAGGGGAAAAAGATAAAGGCCCACAAAATTCTATAAAAATTACTTTGAACATTACAAGTTTTCCCCGGCACATACACTGATAAAACAGTGGAACTATGATAGATTAAGTATTGATTCATCATAGCTATGATCACCAACCTGACAATAGAAAATATGGTGGCTAGATATTCTTCCCTTTTTATATTTATGTGTCAGGTCACCTGGTTATATCTTTAGGTATAAAGCCATGAAAATTTACAGATGTACTCCAGCAGCCTCCTTTCAAAAATGCTCCTTTTCATATCTTTTAAATTCATCTTTTTTCACTCATTTTCAAGTGGGTGCTCGATTTACAATAACAATCTATTGTGGCACTGTAGGAGTTTGTGGAAAAGCTTGATTAGAATTAGAGAGAGAGAGAGAGTATATATGTTAAATTTACAATTTGAAAGAAATAAAAAAATTACATCCCTTTTTTGCATCTCTGCTCTATATAAACTGGCATAACTGTCTAAAGAGTCAGCTTAGGGTAGGTAGGTTAATAAAGTCTAAGATGATAGATGAGTGCACAGAGTGGCAGTATGGTGACAAAAATGAAGCAAATTATTTTAAGTTACTATGAATAATCTTCAAGCACATATAGTAATACATTTTTGTTTAAATCTATCTCCTATACTCTTGATGTCCTGGCAAGGTAATTCCATCAGTCCATTTTTTATTCTATTTCATTCTGCTAAGGCAATCTATTATAAATCATATCCGGCTTCCTAGGGTCATCAAAGCTTCAGAGTCCCCGATAACCATACATTTCGGGAACGTGTTCCCTACATCATCTCTGATCAGCCTCTGGGTGGGACTGATTTGATTAGTCTGTTTCCAAGACTGGTTGCCAACAAATGCTGAAGAGCCCAGTCTGCCCTGCTATTTATACATAGCTGGGAGGTAAAAAACAGATTTACGTCTAATCAAAGGACATTACTGCAAAGTGAACACAAACTGTCTCAGGTAGAGTTTGAACACAGTTCACTAATTTTATTTTCCATGCTGCTAACCATTAAGCCACCTGCACTGCCAAGAAAAAGTAAAATTGACCTATTTTCAAAATACAAGCACTGAGCAGAATGTAATTTCTCAGCTTATCCAAGCCTTGATAGTATATCTACATTTTTCAAGTGATAGTTGATATAAGAGTGATAGAATTTCCACTGAAGTACAGAAAGAGTTAAATCATTGTTAAATTGACAGAAATTTGCAAGTCTGATACATAAGCAGAAATATGGAGTTACATTTACATAAAAATAAGAAAAATTTTGTAATGTATCAGCTGTTCCCTGAAACTTAACATACCTTTGGGATTTGATGGTGATTATATCAATATTACAAATGCACTGTAAACCCTTGGTTTAACCGACCCCTATATAACAGTTTTGGGATTTAGCAAACACTTTAAATGAGCTTGCGCATAAATGCAGGGTTGCCAAATCAGCCATTTATTGTATGGATTTAGCCAATTTACCCCCATTCAGCCAATAAAAATCAATGATAGCAGAAAATTTGACCATTTAAAAAGAAATAATTAGATTCAATATTTTATGGCCAACTCAAAACATTCAATATTTTTAACCATAAAGTTAGTTGGAATAGGGAGAATTTAGGTGATTTTAGCCATTTTATGAAGGTCAGTCAAAGTAAATCAAACTACACAGGGAAAGAAATGTTTTTTTCAAAAATCAATAAACTAAATTTTAACCAAAACCTTTGAGAATATTTTTGGAGTCAGATACTTGAATTTTTTTAGCAAATCCACTACAAGTCTGGTAAGTTTGGAAACGTAAATGTCCAGTTTTTATCAATTATTTAGTCTAGAGTCAAAATATATATATTTCAACTGATGATTTAGCTTTAAATGAATATAAAACATTTTTAGCCATAAAGTTAGCTGAAAATAGAAAAGATTTAGCTGATTTGAGCAAATTTTTGAAAGATTTAGCTGTCAAATCTGAGTTGACAACATTGTGCAAAATTAGCTTGTTTTCACTTTTTATCAGTCGTCATTACACCTTAGTGCATTTGTTTTTTGCAAATGAATGTTTTAGTTATCAAAATATTTTGCAATCCTTACAACTCAGAATGGAATCATGACCAGAAGTTGAAAGGAAGCAAATGAATTTAAATGTGGTATAAATTGACAAATTAGAACACAGGCAACTCAGTATCGCATGTTAACAAAATTCACGGTGTGAAGAAAAAAAAAAATGTACCCAATGTTTGAAAATCAAAAGCGAAATTGCTGCAATTTTTTTCCACATGTGGTTCTACAGTGGGGAATAGAGAACACATGAAAGTCACTGAAGATAGATATTCAGAAAAAGCAGTACATATATATATAATGGTATTTTCAACAGAGATCTAGTGGTGTCAACATACGAAGTCTACAGTCAAAATCAGCTTGAGAAACCCTTGGGAAACATATGGGGTTTGATGTTCTGGTAAGTGATGGATGGCCATGACATTTTACAAAGACACCTAAAAGATGCAAAAATGTTCAAGAAACAATATAAGAGTAGCATTAAGCTAAATTAGGACAGAAGTGCTTTTGGTCATTTTTGGTGTTCTAGGCCTTTTTTCTTGTTGCCTGTTTACCGATTACTATGTATCAGGAAATCTTTAAAATTAAGTGTTTTATCAAATTTTCTCCCTCCTAATTTATCTAAACATGGACATAGTTTTATTGATTTGACAAAATGTCAATTAAGTAATTTTGATTTAAAGTTAAACAAATCAAATTTTCTCAAAATTGACAAGATTTTTTCTTGAATATTCAGCTTTCCAATAAAGTTTTAATGCAAATATCCTTGTTTTAATTAAATAAAATTTTGAAAACTTTTTTTTTAAAATCAAAAAATAAATAAATAAGATTAAATTCTTGGTTGATTTGGTTTACTTTCCAGTAAGAATGCTGACAACCAGTGTCAGCTGAAATTTGGGATGTTTATTTGAAGCACCAACTAGCCAGTTCAAAATTTGACATTTTCCCCTGACAATAGATGAGTCAATATTGGGAATGAGAGGTAGGATGCTATTAATTACCCAAAACCACCTTTTTATTACATAAAGAACAAACAATACATCAGAAAAGTCATTAAACTGCAAAATTTGCATACATAAAAAAAAATAAAGCTACAATATGCTTTCCCAATTCACTTTTAATATTTAGATTTTATTCACATTTTTAGCAGACAATATATTTTAGGGCTTGTTTTTTGCTATTCCTTAAAACACTAGAAAAAAAAAAAAAAAGACAAAAAGGAGCATACTTTCATCAATACCAAAATTTTTTCCCCAATATTTATCGTAATCAAATGAAAAAAATTTTGATACATCTAAAATTAAGAAAATGACATTTTTTTGATTTTGTGAGAGCTGATTTTTTCCCAACAATATACAAAATTTCCCAACAATTTTAGGAAATCTCAAAAACCTTGACAATTTATAAAATTCCCTGACTGAGATATTTATCTCCCCTATCCCCCTCCCCCCCGACAGATGAGACCCAAGATTTGAAGCATATTCTCAATAAATTCATATTCTTTATTAAAGCTATATTCACATTAAAATATTTGAATTTGAAAAGTTGGGAAAAAAAAAAAAAAATAAATAAATAAAAGTTAAAAAAAAAACCCCAAAACAAACACTCTCTGGTAACATTTGATTACAGGGACATTCGCTATCAACAGAGAGTGGTCCATCCCCTATTAGTCAGTTTAACCAAGGGTTTACTGTTCAAGTGAAATGACTCCAGTCAAGGCCAAACTTTTTCAGACCTCCAGAAACCTTTCTTAATCTTATAAAAAAAAAACTATTCATGGACAACAAGTTACAGAGAAAATGATCCTATGTCTACATCAACAGCTTCTCTCCAGAAATAGGAATATTCGACTTAATTTCTTTCCTAAATTCAGTATTAATAAAAAACAGAAAAATTCAAAACACTTTGAAAATACAAGGCAATTTAAGGAATGAGCTTACTTGTCAGCATTATCCATTACCAAATTAGAATTGATTACCTTGCAGGTTTTATTAATTTCAAAGCTAATTCGGAAAAGGCAATGTGTATAAACCACAAAAAAAAAATGCTGGAAAAATTAGTGGACAGCCACCCCAGTTCAATGTAAAACCATTATATATTTTTTAAAAAGGAAATATTCTAACTTATGAAAAAAATAAGAACCTTATTATTAAGAACAGTAAATCTTTACAAATAATTTCTGCAGTTATATCTAATGTTTTAATATGTTTTTGTGTTCTTTGACCTTATTTTTCCTCCAGGTGCATAGCCAGTATAAAGTCAGGTAAAAGAAAACAGCTTAAAATTGTCTATCATGACTTATTACAACTATCATTCCAGAGTGATCATTTTTATCCAAAATATTTTTGGATCAGTGATTGATAAAGAGTTTGTCCACTTACCTCCAACCACAACCAGCTTATACTCAGTCATCAGGCTGCTGTGACTGCTTACACTGCTGAAAATGTAATTTCCACAGGGACAAACCTGTTGATGAAATAAAATGTAGACAGATATAAATGTTATGTAGATATAGTCATATAAATAAAAACAAACATCTTACAAAGATTAAGGCTTGATCTGTCTTGCGGAAGGCTATACCATAATTGATCACCTCACTTTGATTATTGAGTATAGTATTGATCAGGTTTACAAACATCCTATTTCTAACAAGTAAGTATTTGAGCTAGTTATCTCTTATTTCTGACATATCAAAGAGCAGAGAACTACTGGAGACATTAACAAATCAGCATGCGTCAGAAATTGTTTTTACAGATTCAATTTTCTTGAAGTTTATCTGCTATGGTAATAAACTTCCTGAATACAATTACTTGAAAATAAAAATGGAGTCAATGTTCGAGTGGTAACATATTGAGAATATATAATTAAAGAAAACAAACAGGTGACCAATAACCAAAATAGGCATTGGCTAACCACTATACAAGAGTACACAAAAAATTTTGATTTTCAAAAAGCTAGAGCTTTTTTGATTGTTCAAAGCCAATAAATAAAATCGGAGATTGTAAAATACACCAAATACACTGTATTTTTTAACCAACCAAATAATATAAAAATGTCTTTTTTAAAGTATGAATGAAATATTTGCTAGTAACATTAACACAGTTAGGCATCCAGATTTTAAAATATATTTCCATGAAACCATATCAGCTTCATATTTCGTGACAGCAAGATTTTTCTAATCATGGCATCAGATCAGTGAGTATTTTTCCTAACTGAGCATTTGATTATATTAAAAAATACTGATTTTTCATGAATCAAGGAAATACAAGTTACAGTATTGAGAAAATTACGATTGATGTGTTTAGTCATCAAAGCACTCGACTGAAGATTGCCAACTATTTATTGTTATCCATTATGTCCTTCACATAACCCTTTCAAGACTCCTGTTACATGTATATATCACAAGATTTCTATAACTGCTGGGATATATATGTCCCATAGATCTTTTAAAAGTCTACTGGAACATTTGTAATACAGGTATTGAGCATCTTGATGGGTTAGTCTTGAAAGGGTTAAACGAGTCGTGCAGCGAGTTAAAATTGGAAAATACTCTCGTTGAAACAGAAAAGAATGATTTACTGCAAGTATTTATACTAGGGTACAGTTAATTTTGAAATAAAATAAAACACATACAAATCATACTTTACTGACTAAGAGATTTTCTTCGTGTCTTTACAATGAAATGAAAAAGACCCACTCAAAGAAGAAGTTCATTACAAACAAACATTCATCATTTTTGATTGAATGAACATTGAAACCATGAACATATCGTTTAAAAGCTTTATTTTCTAAAAAGTTTAATCATGTCGTAGTTCTTAACAGTTGCACTCCAGTCTTAGATTTGACCCTGGGTTACATACAGCTGGTAACGAAAAGGTTTAAGGTTACCATTCCAAATGTTACCTTGGTGACGCCTGTTACCAAACTCGTGTAAAGAGAAGACCTCGCCTTTCATACTAATGTCACACATCAGACTGACAAAAATCATTGGAAAAAGTCACCTCATCTTTTCTTGGAAACACCCTCTATAGAAGATTTCGAATATATTTTTTTAAATCTATAACCTAGGTGAAGAGTAAAGATATATATATATATATATATATATATATATATATCGGCATTAGAGTCAGCTAAATAAAATCGGGTCGGGGATTTTTTCCCCAACAATATTTCTTCCTACTTGAGGTGGTGACAAATTGTCTGTTCGTCGGTAAGTGCCATTGAATATGAAAATGAAACCTGTCTGTTGAAAATGAATAAACTATTGACTGTATTAATAAAAAGCAGCTTTTGTTCAATAATTATTCCTTAACACGTGTGGGTGGGCATACTTATGATATGGAGAAAAGTTTACAGACAAATAGAGACAAAATTACGAGTGATTTCAACTGTCCGAGATACTGACGCTTTCATTTTTAGTCAATTTCTCTTGATGTCGATTAGACTTGAATATGTGCTGAAAAGTTTGTTTTTTTTATCCTCTAAAAAAATTTAATTGACTCATTATTTGCTATCACCGAGACCCTTAAGTATATCTTGAAATAAAAAACCAAGTGCCTCTTGAATTGTTAAGGAATTTATTTTTTTCAAATTTTAAATTAAAACTTACGAATCAACCATCTTACAATCATTTTGCTAACATATAAATATAAAAAAAAGGTCTATAAAAGACTAAGCTATTCTATCATTTGCCAATAGCAAGAGAAAAAAAATCTCGAGAATTCCAAGCCTATCCATATCCAACGTTCCAGTCTTTGAATACTCAAAATAAATAAATAATAAAAGAATAATAATGCCTTGGCATATTTTCAATATTAACCGGTTTACTCATACGAATAATTTCTTTAGTGCAATTTTGTGAGTTTCCTTTCTTTCACTTTTTAGGCCGATTCAGGAAAATAAATATTCGCCTTTTTTCCAGATGTTAGAAAAAAATTAACAACAGGGCTCCGGGAAGAATGAGAAAAACTGCAAGACTAATAAAAAGAAAACCTTTTTTCCCCCCCAAATGAATTTGTAAAGCTGCGAAACTTGACAAGAGTCTTTTTTTTTCTAGGTCGTAAAAATGGCATGGGCGGATTTTTTTTTAAAGAAAAAAAAAGTAGAGAAAATTACTTCACGACAAAACAAACAATGCTGCTGTCCATGGAACTCCACATAAATCTCACTCAGTCGTAACGTGTAGACAGTGCACAGAGTATAAACAGCTTACAAGAATATTTTAAATAAATTTTCTATCATTGCATTCTAATGCTTCCTTGGCCTTCAAAATAAGTCAGAAAAAAGAGAATCACGATGTTAGCAATATAAAACATGGTAAAAACGAAAAAAAATGATAAAAGCCAAAGAATTATTACTTTCCCAGTCTTTATTTTCCATCCTAGTCGCAATGTGAAGCCTAGTAAAAAAAATAGCTGCGCTTCAAAGATTCTATCCACCACCCCTCATACACAAAATGACATTTATTTCCTAGGCGTGTTTAGAGGCTAAGATATAAATACGAGAGAAATATGTGCCAAATTTACCGTGACGTATTGAATTCATGTTTCAAGGAATGTAATGAGAATGTATCAAGAACAAGGGAATAAAAAAGGATTTTTAAATTGATATTCGTTAAAATAAAGCCTGGTCGTCAATTCAACTGAGACAAGGAAAAGTGGAATGTTTTATGAAACAATACTTCTACTACTAGAGAGAAATGCAAGTGCTTTGCTGCTTTAGCTTTGTGGATACCAGGTCATTTCTTTGGTTAGACTCATATCTAAAGAAAAATAAATAAATAAATTGAAATAACAGAACAAATTCTTTTCGTTGTAAGATTCACAATAAAGCAAATAGTATCGACACATGAATAAATTTTTATTACATGCAACTTGATAAAGTGGAAATAGAAAAAAAATATGTCCATAGGGAAAATCAAAGAGTTGGATATCTTTTTTTCTTTTTTTAAAAATTCATCCGAATTATTTAAACGTCACGTACACTAAGGTAGGTTAGGTCATCATGCTGTCAAATGAGTTTAAATTTTTTTTTCAAATACTTTAGCACCCCAGTACTCTTCATTAGCGCATTTCACTTATTAAAATTAGGTGCAATAGTTTAATTATTTTTCAATAACCTAGAAAGAATGCCGCTGTCGAGTATCGTGTAGAATAATAAATCTTTATAAAAAGGCGTTTTCGAAATATGAATCTAACGAAAGAACAACCCACACAATCGAGTTCGTCAAGCGGCACGTCCTTTTTTTTCTCATTTTCTCTCTCAACGACGACCTAGAAAAGAATAATAGGCTAATATTTCAAATTATAATTTTAAAGAATACGTTGCCGCAAAGATTAACCGAAGAATGACCCACAGATTTCCATTAAATTGTGTGTAGTAGTACAAAAACAGCTCTCTCCGGGGTTCCTAATAGTATAGCCTCATCATCATCGATTTGAACATTTCTATATCCTGACTTCTGATGTCTTCTTTCTTTTTTTTTTTTGTATTTCCTTGTGAACTTCTTCATTTTGACAATTAAAAATCAGAACATGAATTCCTTCTTTAAAAAACTTTTTTTTCTTTCTTAGAAGAAAGTAATAATTCACATTATTTATCCCTCGGGTCCTTAATTCTCTTTTTACAGAGATTCGCCGACAAACATATGTATTTCGTCAATCTTTCGCCATCTAATTTTTTTTTAACATATCATAAATTTATGAGAAATTGTTATTTTTTTTTAAATTTAGTTCACGTATTTCCAGTATTTTTCTAATAAACAATTGGTGACAAGGTACTTTAGTTACAAGTTCGCTTTTTAATGCCTACAAGGGTTTCTTTTTTTTTTTTTTGGTTACATGGGGCGGGGGTTAATATAAAGCCAAACTCTTTTTTGGTTCTTCAACCACAATGAAATAGAGTCCATGCAAATAGATAAAATATTGTTTTATATCTGTTGTTGGCTATTTTGTAAATAGGAGTCACGAGTTAGTTGAGAAAGCACCATGCTTCTATAGTAACTAACAAAAATTTGAAGAGAATTTATCGTATAAAAAAAATGAAGTAAATATGACAACTGTACTATTTCAAATATGTTGGTATCGAATATTCGGCAATTGACTTTCAATCGCGATAAAGTTTCAAGTCTTTTCTTTTAAATCAAGAAATATTTCAGGTTGTTCGTCCTCTTCCTTGTGAAATGAGATGAAACCCACAACGATACACACGCACACAAAAAAGAAAAGCACACAGTTCTTTCTCGATATCATCTTCTAAAACAGTACAAAATAAAGATATTACACAATAAATAATGGATCTTAAAACTCACTGAACCAAATACATACCTTATAACATCAGTCCCTTTCTCCAACGATGTGTTGGTGATTACGCCAACTTACTCCACAACTCCAGTCGGGTTGTCTAAATACTACTACTACTACAGAAATTATTACTACTCAAGTATTTCTGATATTACTAATATTCCTAAAATTCCACACAATTCTCGCACCGTTAACTGTCGTCGTGCTGCTTCTAAAACCGTTTGTGTTTTATTTATTTACTCTAGATTTATTTTCAGCTCTTTGATATCTTGAAAATAAACACACACTCCTCGAAATTTGATGGCAGAAATTTCGATATCGTCGAATGTGACTTTATAGTAATTGTCTCCACCGTAGCCGTCTCATTTATGCCTGGAGTCGTCCACAAGTCAGTTCGTTCCAGTTTCTGTCTCTCACTAGTAATCTTCAGTTTCTATTATTATATGTGTATATATATATTTTTTTTTTTTCAAACACTCACCACTAACAGATATAGATAAATATGTGTATAAAAGGAGTTCACGCCCGTAGAAAGTCGATTTTGTAACTCCTACAAACAGGAGCGGGACCTCAAAATGGGGAGGTAACCCAAGAGTTGCGAAACGTTCAACCTCATAGCCGCGTCGTTGTGTAATGATTAGCTTATTAATGAGTTTCAAGTTCGATCTTTACTGTGTGCCTCATGCTTGTTGCCTTATGTCATAACTAAGCTAAACCTAGTTAATAATAACCCCCATAGCCAAATTGGTCAACTGATTCGTGATGCTATGGAAAGTAAAGACGTACTCAGCTATCTTTCGGTAAAGGGACCCATGTCGTTTTCAGCATCTGGAACAATTGGCGAAATTTGCTACGAAAGATCAAAGGCGTAAATTTCTTTCATTTTTTGAAAATAATTTTTTTTCGTCATTTTCAGCATAGAAATTATTTATATTTATTATTCCCATCAATCTATATACAAAGATAATAATTGAGTATTAGTGTTATCAAAAGATTTGCAGAATCTGGATATTGTAGGAATAATACGTGTAACAAAATGTTTCATTAAAATTTTAACAGTTCACCAAGATTTAACACAATCACATTTATAAAAATGTGAATATCAAATATTTTGATTGATCAGTCACTTTTACTTTTTAAATTAAAAAGTAACGTTTATATAAAAATATACATTAATAGAGTTTAAAAAGTAATAAACTTTGTTTCATTCTAATTTATTTGATTATGAAAAAAATTTTCATATAAAAAAAAATGTTATAAAAAAACAAACTGTTCCCTTGTTCAATATTATTGTATACTTTCAATATAAATACATCTTTTCTTTTTAGAAAAAAAACTCAAGTTTTCTTAAATGCAGAAGAAATTTACATGTAGCATCTTAGAAAATATCACCAATGGTTTAGAATGCTGAAAACAGCATGGGTCTATTTACCAAAAGATTGTTACATACTCTACTACTCTGAAGCCATTGGTAGTGGTTTCAATTGTCAGGGTGCTTCATGAGCACTTTTTATATATTGGTTCAGTCCAAAAAAATCTTACTTAATACTCATGAACCCCAGTATTCAATTTAGTATCATAAGAAGTCTTCTTGGAAGAAAGAATTATTTTTACTTTCAGTTTGAAATAAAGTTTAGAATTTGATTTAATTGCATCATTTGGTCACAATATGATAACTAATCGTTACGCAGCTCAAGTCTACTCCTCTTAAAAAACTGTACATTTTGCAGAAAAAGGAACATACAGATTTTATATTGAATCAATGCAATATAATAGAAATTAATAAAATCATTGAATGAGGACAATGTACAGTGGATGCTCATTGCCAAAATTAGTTATATTTCATTCAATTATTCATTTATTCTTATCCAAACCTCTTCTTGAGCAAAGGTTTTAACACAAATTATTCATTCATTTTGTGCATTTGTATGTAAGGAGTACAGATGCCAAATTACAGGCATAGAGTCATGATATATTTAGCATGCTACACTGCCTACAAAACGTAACTGGACATAAAGTCACAGGACTTCAAGTTACAGACTGAGAAATTTTTTTTAATAAATGATAAGCACTATTTGATTTGTGCTAATTGAGTAATTTAATATTCTTTTTGTAATTTTGAACAAATAAAGGTTGTTTTCTGATTCATTTTTTGTTTATTAACCATCTTTAGTTTTGCTTTCAATATGAGACTTATTCATCCAATAAATTTTAATAAAGCCTTGTGTAATCTTTGACTCATTTACTCTATTAAAATGTTACTTGTTCAATTTTTAGATTATTTCATTTGTATAAATCAAATAAATCAAAATATTTATTTCATTAAGAATATTACTCATTTATTAGCATAAATGAAGATATTACTTATTCAAGTCATGAAAAGTTAGTTTAAAGGTTACAGTAATATTTTAAAGTAACATTTTAATTCATCGAAATGAAATAAGTAATACTTTCAATACAATAAGTAATATTTTAGGACAATTTACTTATTCGTCAAAGATATAGATTTTGCTATTTACTGTAGTTTTCACCATAATATCAACCAGCTCCTTATAGTTTTCAGCCCTGTGATTGCTCTGGAAACACCGCACAACTGTGTCAAAAACTGTACCAAGCTCCTTTTTCCTTTGTTGTGAGCTTCTTGGGGAATTCCTTGCACCCCAAGATCTTCTTTATCTGTGGTCTGATGAAGGCACTGGCTTTGACCTTCACCCCAGAGAGTACTCTGAGATGTCTATAAAGCATATATTGGCATGTCTATTGTCAGGTGGGAGTCACTGATTGACTTCCCGAAAAAGGGCCATAATGAGGTGGCCCCAAAACTTTGTACAAATGAAAAAGGGTACAAGAATAAAATAAGATATGAAAGTAAGAATAAACCAGTTCGAAATAAATCATGCCATTATAAGCCATTCTTGTGTCTGAATCACAACAACATTGCAGAATTTCTGAGATTTTGCCAGGGGACTATATTAATATATGCTTTTATGCAAATGTCAGACTGCTGAAAATGATATATTCTATGCAAGGAATTTTAGTCTTTAGATGCTAGGAAATTCGAAACCGCCAACTGCATTTTATTTGGTTACCGCTTGACCCAGAAACATTTGGTTACTCCTTGGCCCCCAAACATTTTCCCTTGTTACAGCCTTGCAAAGGTGTTCATGTCAACAATGCACATGAAACTAGGCCTAATGAAGCTCTAGATAAGCAGTTACCAGCTTTCGAGTACATTCCCAAACTTGTCCGAGATAAAATTGGTCGATTACAGAATATAAATGTTCTGATCACAAAAGAAGTCTGAATGGAATAATTGCCATTTTCTATACTCTTCAGGCATAATCAATTAGGAAAGTACACCCCGTAGACTTCTACATCTACCAAGGACAAAGAATCTCTGTGAAACCCACAAAAGAAGAAGAAATCAAGAGAAGAATCATTCTAGGATGGCAAGTCTTCGGCAGAGCAAGCTCAACCTTCAAAAACAAGACAATCCAATTAATCCTAAAAAGAAGAGTATACCACCGATGCATCTTCCTGATAGTCTCTCATGGAGCTGAAATATGGAAACCTAACCAAGAAGCATGCAATGTACACATGAGAGAATCATGCTCAGCCTCACATGGAGAGATCACAAGAGAGCACAGTATATCAGGAAGAAAACAGGAGTCCAAGACATCCTAGAATCTATTAGAAAACTTAAATGGCAGTGGGCCAGTCATGTTGCAAGAATGTCAGACAACCGATGGACATCAAGACTCACAACATGGATCTCCAGAGATCACGTGCAAAAACAAGGCCGGCAGAATACAAGATGGAGAGACAAACTAGACAAATTCAGAAAATACTGGCTCCACGATGCCCACAATTGAGAAATATGGTAAATCCGAGGGAAGGTCTATGTCCAATGACAGACGATAAAAGACTGCTACTGCTGCTGCTGCTGCTGATGATGATGATGATCATCATCATCATCATCCTCCTTCTCCTCCTCCTCATCCGGATCCAGATCCAGATCCAAGAACAGGAAAAAAGTTATAATCTGTCATGTTGGATAATGGAAGTTGGAGGATTTTATGACCTTTGTAGATTTTACAAGTGTGAAACAATTGTATTTGTTGTAGCGTATGATGAGTAAGTGTAATGCTCGCTAAAAATTTGAATGGCCATTGTCAATGCCAGTAAGCTGACCATGATCAAATTATGTATAATTCAAATAGCATGTCAGTGATGGTAGCAAGACATATTGGCCTTTTCAACAGCTTCATTAAGAAAGTGTTAAAAATACAGTCATGCTTACAATTAAATTCCAGCACTAAAATTCTGATATTATTTCTTTCTTTCAACTAGGAAAAAAAATTGTGGTTAACATAGAAGCTGCATGGATCAAATAAGCCTTTTATTAGAGAGCGAGAAAGAAAAAGAAGTAATAATTACTAAATGAGCCAGTTTTTCTACAATGCACAGGTTGGACAAGGAAAGGAAAATTGCATTGGCAAAATATGAAATGAAAGATGTTAAATATCTTGTTAATTTTGCAACTGCAAATAGACAGAAAACCATGAACATACTCTTCAAGAAGAAACCCAGTAAAAGATAGACTTGGGGGAGCCTAGATCACGAAACCAAGAATGAAATCGACTACATCCTAGCAAACAAAAGCAACACTGTCAAAGATATCTAAGTCCTTAACCAACTTAATGTAAGAGGTGATTACAGAATGATAAGATACAAGAGGAATGCAAAAAAATGATCCGCATCAAACTGCAACCACTTGGCGTATAAAAAGAGCTCACTAGCGCTGGAACTGAAAACAGATATGAACTTCTCATCAAACCAGAAAGGAACAATGATGACGCTTATGAGCTTAACAAAATAACAACCTCTCTTATCAAAGTTGCCAATATGCTTAAGCTAAAGAACAAATAAACCATCAGGAAACTCTCTGAAAAAAACAAGAATCTCATGGAAAAACACAGAAATCTCAAGCCACCAACAAAATTCACAGATTGAAGCAGATAAACTAAATAGAACCATCCAAGAGAAACAAAGAAGATGCACAACGGCAATCACAGAAAAAATTCTGAGAACAGATAGATTTCAAAACTCTAAACAAAACTCAGTCCAAGAAGGATGTGAATTATCAGTTTACTCAAAGAAAATGGACACCAAGCAACGGATAGGGATCGTATTGTTGAATGCCCAGGGAATTCTACAAAAACCCCTATTCCTCTAAACTAAGAACACAGAGCAATGAATGACATAATTATCAACCTACTTAAAAAAAGCAGATAATGTCATCCCTAGGAAATTCTCCGTTCTATTCAACTTATGCCACAAACACCAAAATCCCAGGCTGTTTTATAAAAAATAAAACCTGGAAGATCTAAACAACTATCGGCCAATAAGCCTATTGAACTGCCTATACAAACTTTTTACCGAAGTGATCACCAACCAAATCACTAAAATGTGAGATGAAAACCATCCACAGAAACCGGCTGGCTTCTTCTGAAGCTACTCGACCGTTGACCATCGCCATTAAATGAATCAACTAAAAGAGAAAGCAGCAGAATACCAAATGCCACTGAAGCATTTGTTGACATCAAGAAGGCCTTCGATTCAGTGCAAATCCCTTTCAGATTTGAAAAGGGGTAAGACAAAGTGATTCCAGCTCACTCAAACTATTCACAGCCTGACTAGAGATGATCTTGCTAAACTTATACTGGACTGATAAAGGAATCAGATTAGAAAGTAATTTCAGACTTGCTGACGACATTGTCTTTTTTCTTGAGAATCTTCATGAGTTCCGAATCATGCAAGACAAACTGAATGAAGAAAGCGAGAAAGTTGGTCTTCACATGAACTTCAGTAGAAAGTACAGGCTCCACAACGCCCACGATCAAGAAGTCTGGCAAATCTTAGGGAAGGTCTGTGTCCCATGACAGATCTTAAAAAGCTACTGATGATGATGATGATATTGGTGATGGTTGACTACCAGCATGATGGGCTTTTGTCTTGTACTCTAAAATAAGATGTATACAATGCATTTATTTGAATAATGAAATTTGTAAATGGGTCTTTCCCATTTTTTCATATCTGACCAGAGTGTCTTTCTAGCATTTGTTTGTTTGTGGGATTCCTTTGAAATTATGCTTATACATATTTTTCAAATGATTGAAAAGACTTAATTATTACAAGGGTGCCAGAAGCAATCTGTTGCTGGGGCAGCTTTTCATGAAGGGCATTTTACTATGAATATTTTCATTATGATGGTTAAAATCAGCTAGGTCTTCATTTTCAGCTAACTTAATCGCTAAAATGTTTCATATACTCATTTAAAGTTCAATTAACAGATAAAATAAGACCCCCAAAACAAATAATTAATGAGAATAAAATGTTTACTTTTGATAAAATTACAAATAATTTTTTTAAAAATTGGCCAGATTTTTGACTATCATAGATTTCTATCCAATAAATTAGAATAAATTCAGCCTGATCTATCCGGAAAACGGTTAATTTGTCAACACTTTTTTTTCTACAACAGAACACTTGACATTTCGATCCGGGTTCCTACAATGTCATTTGATCATATTCTATTGCTCATTAACCTCTTGTCTAGTTACTTGTTTTCAGTTGAAGATCAAAAGATAAAATTGATGACATCTTGTTTATTACAAAACATGAGAGGAAATGAGTTGGACAAGATAGATATTTGCTGCTCTATAGATTCAGGTAATAAAGTTGTTTTTTCTTAATTATTCAACAAGAGTTCTCTGAAGTACAGAGAACTCTTGTTGCTATAAATAAATTCTGAGAAAACTACTAAAGTCTCCTATTCACTAAGCAAAGCTTGTATTTCTGTTCAAAGTTCAATGCAATCGATGCAAAAACTACTCTTGGTGGAAAACTTGAAGAAGCTTAAGCATCATAAGCAAGACATTTGTTACTTAAATAATGAAGAAGATTTTTATTCTATAGTGAAAAAGAGTTATGAGAAATATTTTTTTCATTTGATTCAGTATGTCTTACACTTCTTTTTCTTCATGGAGGGTAACACAGCTGCCCCTGTGTCAAGAAGGTAGGGGATAGCTGTCCCTGTGGTCCTGGCGCACTCAAATTGCAATACAATACATACATACATTGTACTCAAAGTTCTTATGCAAAAATGAAAAAATAATGACCAATTTTTCAAACATGTTATGTTTCATTGATTCAATATTATTTTCTAACCCTTCAGTTCTTTCATAGTGAATTGGCAACATTATATTAATACTATTATTAATATTATTAATACAACATTATATCAATACTAGCATAGGGCCTGTCAAAAATGACGTGGTCATTCAAGCATGGATAAACTATATATTTTAGTATAAATATATTTATTGCATAATCATGTGAAGGATAACAGTACTTACAAAGAAGTGTGATTTCAAAAGTTTAGATTTGTTTCCTTGTTCTACTCTACTACTTTCATTTATGCATTATCCATGAATGAAGGATCTCATCTATTTTTTAATTCCATAATTTCAGCATTTTACATCCCATAAAAGTTCTTTTTTATCTAGCTTTTAAACTGGATTAAGTGATTACAAAATTAATTTTACTTTTCTAACAAACAATTTCGTCTTGATTTTTCTTTTTCAACTTGGGCCCCTCTCTCCAATAAGCCACGTCTGTACACCTCTTTCCATCAGCACAGTCACCCCTAACCCACCTAAAGTGGGTCAAGGTTTCTATTTTCATTTGAAAATGAAAGTTTAAAAAATAAATTTACAGATAAGGTTTTTAAAAAAATTGATCAGAGAAAATTTCAAAATTCGTGAAGAAAAAAAGCTGTTCTTTCGCAGTGAAATCGAATATGAACATATTTTGAATTTAATGTGAAATAGTTGACAGTCACCTTTATTTTAACAAGATGAAACATTGTCAAAGTTCAATTTTTGTATTGCATTTTTTAATCAATTTTACCACTACATAGGGAGGTAGGTCCTAATTGAAGGTTTCACACTCCCACACACAAATATGGTGATAAAGAAATGAGGACTCATGAAAGAAAAACAGAAGTGAATACATACATTTTTTTTGTTATTGCTTTAAATAGATTGAATTGTTAAATTGTTTTGCCCAGCTTTATATATTTTAGACAGATCGTGTATCACATGACGTCAGCTAAATTCCAAATGGGACTACCTTCTTTATGTTGTGCCTCAACTCTTCCTGATGGAATTGTTCCCATTAAGATTCTAGACAGCAATGTGGTTACACTGTGGCTTGTCAAAGGAAAAAAGCTGCTTATTTTGGTTGTCGTTTGTTTGGAAAAAAGACATCCCTTTCTGCCTTGAGATGAGGGGATTAGTTCTCCTTCATTGTGGATACAGTAGGGAAGAGGAGGAGAAAAACAGTTGTTTTAAAACATCCATATTTTGGTATCATACAAAATAAATAAATGTTGAAAAGATATCAAGTAAATAAATGAATTTTTATAGTTAAAGGATTCCCTTGAAATTTCTTTTGGCCCCTTTGTCAGCAAAGATATTGAGTTTTAAGAGGTAACCACCTGACCATTTTCAAGTGTTTTTTGTCAATGTTTATGATCTTCTGAGAAATTATGATTTTTCAGCCTGTATTTATTACAATTTTTTACACTTGTCATTACAAGATCTTATTTTTTAAATGAATGTAATTATAACATTCATTTGAATTAGGTGGATTTATCTTTATTTCAGTTTTTTTTTTCTCTTTAAGTACGTGGTTTCTATTTCAAGTTGCTTGACTATTTCTCCAGCCAACAATCTGGAATATTCAGAAACTTCCCAGATTGATTAATTTTAGCCAATTTTTCCTAATATGAAAGAATGACAGAAAGTCATTTTCAGTTGGAGAAGTTGTTGTAGATGAAGTTAAGAGGTGGCTATGATGTTGAACGTTTCAGCAAGTAAGGGAGACAATCTCTCTGGTTGCGTGCACTGTAGCTGAGCCATGTGCGCTCTACATACATACATACACACCTGCATACATACACACCTACACATACTTACATTCACACTTGATTTACATACTTACATACATGTCAAACGTACTTAGTTTACTATATACATATATGTATATTTACAGGTCATGTTTGCATTAATATGAACGTACATACATAGGTTCGTGCGAGAATGAACCCATACATGCGGATATTTAGTTCCTCCTAATCTCAGCGACAACGCAGTGATTCCATGTAATTTTTTGACCCTGTATGTATCACGGGTGCTCGTGGTTAGAAGCGATTCAAGTTGTACAGGTATAACACAATTAGTGCGGTTAATTAGTTCCAAAATTTTCCATAGTGTTCAAAACTGCACTGCTCAAGGTCCTATCTATAACTGAATTATCATCGGCGTATACTTAATTACATTAATTTGTACTGCACAGCAATACCTTACTACATTAAAACCCGCACTAATCAAAACCGCACAATCCAAGGTATTGCTGTTTTGGCAGTGAATGCCGTATTGGATTGATTTTAGTCACATGTTAATAGTCATCTACAAAGCAATATGCGTAAAGTAAGGTTTGTTGTTAGAGTTTTGATTGTGTTGCGAATGTACAAAAAAGAAAGAACTGTACATTCGGGGTCCATTGTTTTACTCACACTTGCTTTATGCTTTCGAAGTGAAAGAAAGAGTAGAAAAAAAATCACATCAAGTCACTCTCGGGGTCAAAATTAATTGTCGTAAGTGCATTTAAAACTGTATCTATTTTTAACCAACAGCAGAGTTTAGAGACCACTTTGAAATCTTTACTCTTTTCATGGCATGCAAGTTATGTCATTTTCTGGGTTTTTCTTTTATTTGTTAGTTGTTGTTGTTTTTTTTTTACCCTTAACATTTACTTCAGTGCCCCCTGGCTCCCTTTAAACTATTTAAAACTTGAAAATGTAAACCACATAAGTGCTATGATATTCCAACGGAAATCTTTAACAAATTTAATTTCGATTGTCGGGGGGGAAAGTCACAAAACTCATGATTATTTATTAGATATGTTGCTTGAAAGTAAAAAGAAAAGAAAAAAAAGCAACACATTCTGTAATTTAACAAGTATTTCATTACACAAATTGAATAAAAAGAAAACGCCTTCAAAAACTGGGTGCTACTCGACAGGCGGACCACATTTAAAATGTATTACTTATTACTACAAATTAAATATGACTTTTTTTCTGTGACTACCCTAACCCTACAATCAGTACAGACACACGCAGATACATGGACCGGCACAGAGGCACTTTTATGTTCAATTTTAACGTAATGTCATGACATTATGCAAGTTATCACTGTGTACGTCGGTGCCCGGTAAAAATGACACCGGAAAAATGGCACAAGTGAAAAAATGGGGAAAATGACACATTTAATTGAAACGCTAATTTTCTAAAAGAAAAAAAATCAATTTAGTGTGAATGAATATAATCTTTAAGACTAAGAATTGAGGGTTATTGTTATTCCTGAGTTGAGGTTAGAGTATTGATGTTTCAATTAACTGTGCCATTTTGCTCGTGACTTTTTCCTTACCAAAATCGTGACTCTTCCCCAATCACCTTAGTTTCTTATCAATAACTCAAGTAACTAGTGGCAATATTCCTAAGTCTTATGACATAAATTCTACCTTGTTGTTTAGAGATTATTTACTTGTGCATAGCCAAATCGTTCAACAACTTAAATTTAAAAAATAAAGAAAACAACCGAAAACAGATATTTGTGAAATATTAAAACTTTATATTTATTGTAAAAAAATTGTCCAGTGGTTAGAATCCTAGTTCACTCACGCAACAAAAGTAACCTACTTTAGATAAAAAAAAAAAAGAAAGTATTCAATGATTACATACCTAATGCATCTGGCTTAAGATACAAGTTAAGTAGTGTGGTCCCATAAAGAAATGTGGTCCCTCCTACAGAGCTAATATAGCTTTATTTTTGCATATCATACTCCAATGTTACTGTTGTGCTGGAGTAGGATTAGGATAAGGTTAGAAAATTAGTTATTGGAGTATGAGATGCGAAAATAATGCAATACTATTAGCTCTGTTTTAAGGACCGCACTTCTTTTCTGGAACCGCACTACTTCCAAACCCAATATTGAAATATCCGTAAGAAGATAAAAAGTATTTTGATGATCTTCCTTTTAAACCACCATTGCAATGAGAACTGGCTACATATTCGGTTTGAGGGTTTTTTTTATTCAATTTTTCCACTTATTAGAGAATAGATATTCAATTAAAATCAAAGTACATACTCGTGAACAAGAAGGACCCAACCTCTTGAAAAAAGAATAGAAAAATTCACTTGCAATTGTTTGTGCTTTTAATTCATAAGACAAACGCTCCATCAGAAAATTTGTCAGTTTTAATTTTTTTTCATTTTTTAAGGGTTTAGGTTAGGGATTCTATTTACAATGTAACTATAATGCTAAATTGGACCTTTTTTCTGCCATTCGTGCGGAAAGACGGCTCACATTAATTATTTTCCCCTCGTTAAGAATTTATTTATTTTGAGAATTCCTTTATGCGTTTATAATCTTTTTTTGCATCGTATTGAAAACACTTTTTTTGTCTCCAGCGGAAGTTACTTCGCGGAGACTATGATTAGCTACCAAATTAAGAAAATGGCGTCGTCCATGTTTCAAAAGTGGATAACTTCTTTAATTTAAAATTGAATAACACCTTTCATTCTACGGATATTTCGATGAAATTTCGTATGAAGGTTGGGGGATGTATGAAGGCATTGGTGTAGTGAGTTATGGGCGATCTGCTTGTTTGTTCACGTTTTGAAAAACAAACAAACAAGTTTTGGGTTCCAATAGGGGGAACATCTTCAATTATTGACCAATTTTGCTGAAATTTGTTCAGAATATTGGGGAAACCCCCGGAATAAAAAGATGGATCGTTATGGCAGATTCGATTGTTTGTTATGAATTTATTTTAAGAAAAAAAATTCTGATTCAAAATTGGATACCTTCTTTAATTCAATATTGGATAACTTTATTTTCGAAGATATTTCAATAAAATCTTGGAGGAAGGTCACGGAACGTATGAAGACTTCAGTGTAGAACGTTGTGTGCGATCCAATGGTTTGCCCACATATTACCAACAAATCATTTTTTCCCAAAAGCCATGTTTTGAGTTTTAATTGGTAAAAATGTCCAGTTCTTGGGAGATTTTACTGAAATTTGATCAGAATAGTGGGGAGAACCCCGGAATTGAAAAGTCTATTAGTTATGGTCGATCCGATAGTTTGTTTATATTTTACATGTAATTCAAAATTAAATAACTGATTTAAAATTGGTGAACTTCTTTATTTTTGAAAATATTTCAATTGAATTTTCCATTAGGGTTTAGGGATGTATGAAGACTTTGATATAGTGAATTATGGGGGATCTAGTTATTTGTTAACGTTTCATAAACAAAAATCATTTTTCGTTCCAATTGGTTTAATTTTTTAAATTCTAGATCTATTTTGTTGAATTTTGTTTGGAATGTCGAGGAAAATCCTGGAATCAAAAAATATTTAGTTATGACCGATCCCATTGTTTGTTTTCATTTTATATGTAATTTAGAATTAGATTTCTCTTTAATTTGAAATTAAATAGCCCTTCTTTTTTTTTCTTTAAAAAAAAATCAATAAAATTTTGCATACAGATTGCAGTATGCATGAAGACTTTGGTATAGAGAGTTATGAGTGATCCGATTGTTTGTTTACGTTACATAAACAAAAAACATGATTTTCGTTCCAATTGGGTTAATTTTTAAATTCCAGATGTATTTTTCTTAAATTTGTATAGAATGTTGAAGAAACACCTGGAATTAAAAAAAAAAAAGAAAAAGAAAGAAAGATAAGTTATGACCAATCCTATTATTTGTTCACATTCGATATGTAATTTAGAATTAGATAATCTCTTTACTTTAAAATTAAATAACTCTTTTATTCTTTTTTTTTCCAGAAGATATTTCAATGAAATTTTGTATGAAAGTTGCAGGAGATATGAAAACTTTGGAATGGTTAGTTATCGCCTATCTGACTCCTTGTTTATGTTTTATATTTAAACAACAACAAAAAAAAAACGTTTTTGTTTACATTTCTGAACTAAAAAAAAATCCTCTCCGAATTTAGTGAAAAAGTACCGAAATGCAAAGGAAACGCGAAGCAGATGCCGTCATTGTAACCAACGGACTTTATTTTTAAATAGTTTTAATTAAGTACATGATAGAAGGTGTGTGAAACAGCTTAATTTTTTTTGTCTGAATCAATTTTTCCAAGTTGTGGCCAGGCGTTTATCAAGGATAGGCTTTAGTTCAAACATTGAAAATGAAGGCTTTTTGAAAGTAATTTAGGATTTTTTTCTTAGGGCTATGTGGATAAATAAATAAATAAATAAATCGGCAGAGACAAGACGGTAATCAAGATAAATTTTACGCTAGAGACTCTTGAGATTTTTTGGCTTGATTTTAAAAATGTTCTAAATAAAAAAAAAATATGATCTTGCTTTTTTGGATGACATTTCAAAAATAAAAATTTCGCCAGTAATTTTTTGTGCTTTTATTTGGTTTTAGAGGTATACTCGCGTAGGCTTCGGCGTAAAAATAATAATGAAAGTACAAGAAATTACTTGCGAAAAAACTTTTATAACGTTCACAAGGGAAGTAACCAAATACTTCGAAGCTGCGCTTCTGTACAAATAGCGGAAAGTAAGGGTCCAGTTGAACATCACGGTTAGTTGTAAATAGAACCTCCACCCTAAACCCTTAAAAATAGTTTTTTTCCCCCTAAAACTGACGAATTTTCCGTGGAAACGAACGTCTTATGGATTGAAAACATGAGAAAAATTACTTCGATTTTTTCTCCATTTTCAAGAGGCGGGACCGTTCTTCTTCAGTAGTGTCTTATACCTAGCATTTTGGATAAAGTATCTGGAACTGCCTTATTCAATAACTTGAACTTCAAATAGGTTGAAATAGTCGAGAGTACACACTGAGGATTTCAACTAAGAAGTTGAGTTACATTGGAAGAATAACTGCCCATAAAATTTCTTTAGATAATGTATGCCTATTAAAATATGAATTAGATTTATATCAATGATTCAATCTACAACTTTTTGTCTGTTAGTGAGTGAGTCACTGACTGATAGTGATTAGTGATTAATAATTGCGACTAATGGTACACTCTTTTGTGACTGACGCTTCAACCAAACGCATCCTATTATTAATCCTTCAACTGAGGCAGGTGGTGAAGATTCTCTGTTTCCCTTTTAAAGAAAAAAGGAAAAAAAATTGAATTTTGAGAAAATGACATCTTGGAGAAACGAATAAAAGAAAGATAAACTTATCGTTAACCCATTTATGGCTGAAATCAGATTTTGGTATAACAAGAAAAATAGGAAAATGAGAGTGTATTAGCATGATAAATGTATATTTATTTGTAAAAAAAAATGAAACTATATTTCTTTTCATCTACAGAGTGTTCATATGTATAATCAACTTTCTTCCATAAGTATATTTTCTATGGCGATTTTTTTTAGAGTGGACTAAATATAGTCCTATAAGCAAATATGGGTTAGTGAATGGGGTATTTCATTGTTCATTTTGAGTAAGAAGAAATGAACACTCAAGATGACCGAAAAGGAGTTCTTTTTAACGATTTTTAATGTATTTTTTGCACAGAAGAACGAAGGAAATGTAGAAGAGAAGATGATTAGATATTCAGACTTTCCCTTTTCTATCCACCCTCATTATCAAAAGAAGAAAGAATCTAGAAAGAAAAATGACAGAAGTGAAAGCCAATTAAATTTACCACCAGAGACAACAATGAATGATTGTATGTGTATGACACGAAGAAAAATGACAACCACTCCTTCAGCTACAGAAGTTTCTGGCAAAATTACTCGTATGCATTGGATAAATCTGATTTGTACACTGAAAAAGGTCCGAAAGGCTTTTGTGTGTACATTTCTAGCCAGTGTCAATTCCTCCAGTCCATCCAAATTTTATTCGTTCAAAATTCCAAGTACTTTAAAGTTAGCTTTGTCTTTTTTTGTTATCAAGTTTTGTCATTTGAAACGGACATGGAAGTTTTAGATTTTATCACCTTGACAAAATTCCTAGGTTTAGGGTAAGTGTTGCTGATTTTCAAAAAGAATCAATCTGATAGTTCGGGAAAGGTCACTTTGCCCTAGTTTGATGGGAGTTTTTTTCTCCATATACTTGAACTATACGATAAAACCTTTCACTTGAGTCCTCTACTATATCTCTTACTTTAGCCCCCTGGGTGTTAGGGATTCTTTACCGATCATTTTGACTGAATAGGTGCTGTTGCAAAAAAAACAAAATAACAACAACAACAAAAAAAACAAAACAACACATTCAGTTGATATTGCCCACTGCCAAATTTCTCGAAGAGAATGAGAAGTTTTGTGATCATTATTATTGATCGATGAAAGAATCAATATATATGGAAAATACGGGAAGTAAGTTTACTTCTGGATTTTCTTACGGGAGTCAATTTTGTTTGTTTGTTTGTTTGTGTTCGTGTTTGTGTTTGTGTGTGTGTGGGGGGGGGGTCACACATAGCGTTATTATGAGCCATAAGTTTAAGCTAAGCTTCCAAGGCCACGTGACTATGCTTATCAGAGAGTGATCCGTTCAAAAACTTGGCTTTTGTGACCTTTCAAAAATGTTCCTTTCTTATTCTCTTTGAAGAGATTTTGCTAATGGAAAATAAAGGATAATTCTTTTCTTCTTTTTTTTGCGAGGTTGTTACTTCACCCAAATATTTTCTTCCTCAATTTCCTTAATGATCTAAACCACTGGAGTTATGAGTACGAGTTATGACAAATGATACATAGAGCAGCAATTTATTTACTTTTACAATGACAATCCATACTATGATCACTAGACTACACTGGTCTGGTCTGGACTAAATGCTATATGCATGAGTTGAGATGCCTGTCGTCCACGATGCTCGTTTAGCTGGTGTTAGAAAGCCTTATAAGGGTTGAAAAATAAAATTTCTTGATTCAAAGCCGAGAAAAAAGCTCTTGTCCAATGAAGTTATTCTTGTATATAAAGAAATATGCGATAAAAGCGGTTCAAAATAAACACACACCAAGAAATCTAACTTGAATTCGGAGTTACTGATTTATTTATTTTCAAAAATACTCAAAAGAAAGAAGGGTGTATCTTCCCCAAGGAAACAATTATAGAAATTAAATCTAAATGATTTGTAATTATAATCTAATGGTGTCATTTTATCATTAAAAAAATTTCAACGTCATTTAAAATTTAAAACGAACATTAACAGCTGAGATTTTCTTCACGGTCCGGTCCTCATTAATTGAAAACTATGAAATGTCAAGAATGCACACCGAAGTTTTTTTTTTTTTTTTTTTTTTCAAGTATACGGGTGAAAGTAATTAATTGACCGACCAGTATATAAAAAATAAAGATTACTTTTTAATGTGGGAAAAAATAACATAGATATTGGATAAGAATTGAGTTATAACTGTAAAGTGCAACTATGTACATGAAATATATTTGTGGTGATTCATTTCAATTTACGTATTGTATTTCATACGCGCATACATACACACAAATTAACACACACACACACACACACACACACATTAGGTTAGAGTATGTGTGTGTTTACAGATAGATGAAGCTTGTTACGATTCATTCATTTTGGGAGAGGAGCAAAATTTTGATTTCAGGTCAAGAAATTTTAATTGTTCACCCGATTTGTTTACACTTGTAAATTCTGCAAATTGAGTATAATTAAAAGAAAAAGTATTCTGATGTAAAAATATAGAATAGTATTTAAGACGTTTATTTTATAGTATTTTTTTTTTCTCTTTCGGAATGAATGTATGGTTAAACTCATGGATACCTATATTTCGCTAGCAATTTATTAAAAGTAAAAGGATTTTGGCCGGTCACATCAGTCGAACACATGATATGCTCTGACACACGTCTCCATGGAAAATTCACGTATTTAACGAATTCGCAGTATCGCCGTGTTGATGATCACTTGCATAACTTTAAAATCAAATAAACATCAGTAGAAAAAAAAAGGTAGTATTCATTATACAAACGAAAGGAAAAGTCAGTCGATCAATGAATGTTCCCTTAATGTGCGTGCCTGTGTCTGTGTGCTGTAAGGAAGATAATAAAGAACTCAACCTGCGTTAACATTGTCATTTTCTTCTCTTAACAAACATGGCAGGAGAAAAGCCGGCTAAATTTTCCAATTATGAAAATTACGTCATATCCGCCCCGGCAAGGACAAATACCAAACCGGGTAGGAAGTGCATGAAACCGGAGTAAATTGATTCACCCCTCAACTCGGTTATCCTACACGAGACTTGACCCCTTTTTTTTAGTTATCAACATACGCTCATTGTTCTAAGGATATCTTGCATTGGTTGATCCCTATGTTATTTCGTCATTGTGATGCTGAGCAATACTATATTTATAGATTTCTCTACCCAATCTAGGTACCGAACCCACAAACACTAGATAACCATGGACATCTACTTAAAAATAGGGCATTCGTCCCCCCTCCATCTCTCACTAAGGGTGAGGGTGTCTGAAAGTTGGAACCTTATAGTTAGTAAAGGATAATGGTGCCATACACCTGTTTTCTGTAGGCCCAACTTGATGTTTCATACTAAAAGACATTATTCACTGATGACGGTTATTTTGGCACCCCACCCAAGGAGTGGCAAGAGCTACCTCTGCAAGTAACTGTAACAGTTAACCAGAGCTTGTATTCACTTGTCCATTGCCCCAGAGCACATTCATCTATCTCCGATAATTTCTGTTTGATTATTTGTTATTATTGTTGACATATGTAATAACCATGATGAGAAATACAGTTCGATTGAATCAATGTAAATTGCTTGATAATGTCAATTTTTCATCTAAAAAATCAGACAGTTATTATCATACATGCATTTATTCAAACTATATTTCTCATCTTCATTGCAATAGATGTTAGCTAAGCTCAGAATGGTTGCCTCTCTATAGAGCAATGGTTAGCAAGTTAGTTTTGCAGACCATTACCAGTGGCAGGCCTATGGTTAGTGTCAGCCAGGATGGTAACTCATCATGTCACCCCATCCCTTTCCAAAAACTTGTTCTCTTCCCAGGATACCAGGAATTTTGGTGATCTTTTTGTATCAATGCTATTTGTTATCTATCATGATTCTCCCATATTATTGAATGTGATGGCATAAGCCTACATTTACTTACAATTCTTTTCTTCTTTAATTTTTGATTTTTCTGTTTGGACGTTGTGAAATTATATGAAGAAAATAAGTATGGGTACCATGAAAATATCTTTATTCAGTATCTTTTAAGAAAATATACAATAAAACTGGAAAGCACTTGGAGAGTGCAAACCTCTTCAAACGTTATTTTCAGGTGAAGTATCTGTGCATGGATACGCCCTAAAATTTAATCACTTCTACTTAACCCATTGCACCCTTCAGAATTTCATTGAAATTCATTGATAACTTTTAGAGATATTGTGTTGATAGACATGAACTTCCAGCGATTTAATGTGGTGTGAACATATGACCATGACAGAAGGGAATTGTGAATGGATCTAACCCAAAATTAGATAAATTCTTTTGTAGCCCGTTGCATATTGTCTGCCTTTTCACAAAATTGCATTGAAATTCATTGTGTACTTCTGGAGATATTATGTTGACAGACAAATGTTCCATTAGGAAGAAGAATTACCAAGAAACTACACAAAATACTTTTAGGCAATCATCTTGATGTCACCTGCTCCAATAGTGTTGCCCTGTCCACACTCAGTTAGTTTGCCACTGCCCTTACTACTACTTGCTGAAGGTCGACCAGATTGTGGTCGGTCTCCTATTGACATGTCACCACGTTTGAAATTTCAAATCCCACTTGTGTTTCACCTGAAGTTTCTTCCTTGAAAGCTTCTCAAAGCATAATATCAGTTTTGGCAGCAGTTTTTTACCAGTTGAACAATAATTAAGATATTTCCCTTAAAATAACATGTGCATGTGCTGATTATATGGTTTAAACAATGAGCAGTCTTCATTATTTTTTATCAGACATTGTGAAAATCAACAAATGAGCTGGCAAGCACCTGTAACAAGAGCCACAGGAAACAAATCAGTCAATCCAAAATCACACCATGTGGCTGACTGGCTCAGAAAAATGTCAGCTCATGACATCTACCAGCGCAATGTGCAAGTACATCCACTTCACATCCCGTATTTGAATTCCATTCTTTTAGGGAGTATGATGCAGATGTTGGGATCCAAGAAAGCCAACCCCATCATAATCGAGCCGCAATGACTGTGTGGTTGGTATAGACAATATTAAAAGGTGGGCGACAACGATGGTCTCTTATGACAGAGAGTAAAGCAGTAAAAGATGAGTAGCATTGAAAGTGTTAATAGAAAGAATTTTGTTCATTGAACACTGAAACTGTCAGTTACTCAATGTTTCTCAAATACGTTTCTTAAGGGGGGTTGGGGAGGACTTGTGCCTCCTGTCTTCAAATGGGCTTGAGGTGTATTAAAATAGCACCCATCTTGAAATATAGGGCTCACAGATTCAAAGGAAAATTCTGTTTTCTGGACTTGGGGAATTATATAAGTGAAAATGTAGGAGTCCACCAACTACCCTTCCTATATCATATACTATAACAAACCACATTATACAGGGGGATGCCTATACTAACCTAGGATGTACTTCACAGTACCACCAAACTTGGTCCGCTGACCTTTAATCATGTGTCTTTGAATATGTTCACCACAACCAAATGGATTCAGTTTTCACCTAGTTTTGGAGCTTTGCTGTGTATTTGCTTTTCTGTGAGTTTTTTTTTAGTTGTAAAATCTTCAGATATTTTGAGATTGAAGTAGCTACAAAACCACCATATCCTATCTTCATAGCAAATATATTGCCTGCTATTTCCTTTACATTTATGTTCTGAATACTCATATCCTCTCAACTTTTGCTCTCAAACCCACGAGATGTTGTCTTTGAGAGGAGCTGTTAGCTTTATAATCCACACTGTTTTCTAATTAACTGACCTGGTAATGATATCAGAACACTGGTCAGTTAAAACAATTTCATCAGGGAATATAGGTCATCTTTTGAAATAATGTGTCCACATTAATAAAGAATCATATTTCTTTCACTTTTCCTTTTTTATCTAAAATATATGCTTTATATGTTGGTATAATAAAACGGACATTTACTTTAAAAAAAAAAAACCCATGTAAAAATAATACTGTATTCAATGTGCTAGTATTATGTCTAGGGGACATCTACATAATGAAGCTTAGTTAAGTTGCAGTGAGCGGTAGTCCTTCAAATACCATTGTAAACTATTTGTCTTATAGTCTAACACGTACAGTATTCTTCTTACAAGATATTTAGCTGTTCATTCTAGAGTAAAAGAAGAATTACTGGGGTTGTCAAATTTTCATGTCAGGATTCTTTTTCCTTTTGTAAATAAAAGTCATACAAAATCAGATAGATAACACAGACAAATGTTTAAAGTCAAGGTGTTTATTTAAAACTGCAGGTTGCTGTAAATATTTCAGTATTGGTGCTTATCATGTATGAAGAGTTGCATTTGAAAAAGAGAAAACTATAATAACCTGACAAAAAAAAAAAAACTGATGCAATCAGCGAAGGTTGTGTCCGAATTATATTTTTTTTGATAATCGTGATATTAAAAGGGAAACAGTTCTTGAAGTTGAACAATAATTAAAATATTTCCCTTAAAATAACATGTGCATGTGTTGATTCTATGGTTTGAACAGTGTGAAAAAATATTCTGATATTATTACCTGTGTGTATTTTTGCCAATCCAGGAAGCTAATGCCAAATTTAAGATAATTGTTCTTCTACTTGGATTTCTTTGTTATACATTTTTTAGCAGAAAAATTGCCCATCCAAAATTGAAACTTCTGTTTTCAACGACATATATAAAATCATGTGAGTTAGACTATTATTGATTATGAGAATGGTATTGTGAAGCCAAGAATGTTTTTGTCTTTTTCTTGATCCTAAAGCAAGAGAGATCAGAGTTAGGTTCAGGAGACTTCTAGAATATGTATATAATGAACAACTATCATCAATGATGCAAATTTATTACTTTTTTCGATTTATTATTATTCATATAATTACAGATATGGATTATTTTCATCTACAGATTAAATCAATTAGATAGAAATTTATCAAGTAATCAGATTCAAGATGAGAGGACAAACCCAAGAGGGTAGAGAAACTCTAGGTAAATAACCAGTATCTATATTCTGCAGGCATGAGACCTTGACATAGAATAGAGATAGGTATATAAATGTTTCAGTAGATAGGTATGTATCACTGAAAAGATTAACAAAGGAAAGGGCAGAAAAAGATAAGACAGTTCGATTGATAAACAGACTTGCACTAACTTATTAATAATAACAGATAAGGTAGTAGCCTGTATAAAGTTTTGCTTTTTGTATAAGATCCACACCCATATGATACTGAGTAATCAGAAGCTAGGTCAGAATCTTGGACTTAAATTATAATATCCATTATAAATGAATATGACACATAGTATATAAAACACCTAATATTCTTTTAGGATCATTAATTTGCTACTTCCTTGGATAAAAGACAGGAAAAAGAAAAAGACAAAACAATGCTTAGCTGTGGTGATTAGTTTTACTAATATGCTGTGGCCAATCTATAGAAAGATAATCACATTTGATAGATAACAGGTTGGTGAATAGATAAATAAATAAGTAGGATTGATAAATAGATTGATATTTATACCATTTGGGTATTGCAGATTTTACATGAATATACTGGTAGTGAAAAAGGACAATTCAGTTGCACTAGTCTCCATGTTGGGGAACAGCAACTGCCTTAGGATCTAGCATTTAAAGCCTAGACTCTTGGTGCAAAAGACAAACTTGTTAAAATTATGTCCACCAACCAGACCTATAGATAAATAGGTATATATGTAGGAAATCTGAGATAACCAGATAAAATTAACAATCTCATTTTTGGTTATTTTGCTCAGTAACACGTTCAGTACATTTTATCTACACAAGGCATTAAATGGATTTGTTTCCTGAGCAAAAATGTTGGAAAAAATTAACCCAAACAACTAATTTAAGAGTTAGAAGCCACAGATGATAAGATTGTTATGCGTTGAGAATGGATTGTATCCAAGACGAAAAATTCCCAGCCTTTTTTTTTTTAAACGCAATACAAACAAGCATATCTTGGGCATTATTAATAGATAATTAAATGATAAATTTACGCTGCCAAGCCAGTATATCACTTGGGTGTTATTATGCTCTTTTTAAAAAATCTTGGGAAAGATTTAACAAAACTAAGAAAAAGCATAATAAAACCAAGTCATAAACAGGGTCCTTTGACAGATTGATTTTTTTATATATGATTCTATTTGTTCATTTTATTTTATCACTTTCTTTTCAAAAATATTTTGGGTGTTTTTTGGACTAAGCTGCATACACGAACACATGCACTCTCACGCAAAGAAAAGTGCTCAACTGAAAGAATCTAAAGGGAAACTCATACAGTCGGATTTTATTTAGTTTCTCCCTGTCTTCCACTCTTCCTTCGCAAGGATGATAAAAATGGTTTTGCAAAACAATTATTTCCAGAAAATAAACAATTAAATGATTTCCTCTCATCATTCGCATTATTCATTAAATCTAGGTACACATAGACATGTATATATATATATATATGAGTCTATGAATATTATAATTGCTTATTATCTCGAATAATTAGTTCTACTGACGTCATGAAGAATTAAAATTGTGCATTTTAGGGCTTCAAAACGGACTTGGAACGAAATGAGTAAGTGTAAATGTGATGATTTAAAATGAACATTCATTGAAAGCTGTTTTTATAGTTTTGTTCGAAGTGGTCACTTATCTGTTTCATACAGCTTCTTCCAAGGCATTTTATTAAAATATGAAATGCTATTGCTTTATAACCCTTCGTGCAAATTATGAATTACAAATCTGTTTTTGAGGGACAAAAGGGAGAAAAGAGGTGAGTTAACTAGAAAAGTTTGAAAGAAAAACAAAAATGACTTTGGAGAGAAACTGATGAAGTTCATGTGCATAACATAATGAAAAATGAATCGAGTGTGTGATAAAAATGTGAATGAATGAAATCTTCTTGAAGGAAGAGTGAAAGAGTAGGGGATATAAAGAGTGATCAAATGAGACTTAGCAGTCAAAAAAGTCGAAAAGGAAAAGAAAGGTTGGGAAAACAGAAAGAGAATATTGAAAATAAGAAAGAAGAAAATTGAAGTTAAAACATTAAAAGATGGTACCAACAAGAGAAGGCTAACAGACTTTGAGAAAGAAAGAATAACAGAGCTAGACTGTGAAACCAAAAAAAAGACAGAAAAATAAAATGAAGGAAAGAAGACTTAAAAAGTGCATTTGGTAGGAAGAGAGAATGTCCCAGAAATGCAAAAAAAAAATCAAACAAATGAGATCAAAAACTTGAAAGAGGAACATATCCAAGAAGAGATAGATATGAACAATTGGTTTCGACAAAGAAAAGATAGAAACAGTATGAAAGCCAACTAAAATAAGAAAATGAGAAGTAGTATGATTCCACTCTTAATAAACCCAAGTTTATTGAAAAATCTTTTAATCTTTCTTCTTCATTTTAGTAGTAGGCTACATTATTCACTCACATGAAATAATTTATTTCTAATTTATTCCTGTAAGAATTAAAGTAAGGAAAAAAAAATAACACAAAGAAATCAGTAGAGATCACAGTAAGTACCTGATATTTGTAGATTTTCATATCATTCAGGTGATGGATATCTTAGAAGTGTTCTTATATTGACCATGATTATGGAAGCAATGTATCAAGATCTGAATAGCTATCCCTGGATTGGCAGCAAAGTTGACCCATTAAAACAACATCATTCACTGTAGAACTAAAATGACATCATCCTTTTGGTTGTATGTATGTATATATCCATATCAATATATCAATATATATAAACTGCTGAATTATTGAGGTGTTCTAATTGATTTAAGTAATGTTTTTCTCACCCCAAAAGGTGACAGCTATCATATGACTATGTAAATGCAAATATCTGTTGGGTATTTTGAATTTTGTAAGACAGGATAAATTTTTGTTGGCAAGAGGCAAAATTTTTAATGACTATTTGGTTTGAATTTTGAATGAAATAATGTGTTATAGCTGTATCAGGAGAACCATGCAACCTGCCAAAAATTTTTGTATATAATTAGATATCGGAATATTTACGTAGTCAGAAAGTTTATATATATTCATATCAGTATGATTCCTTGCTGTCAGCATCAGTGAAAAGACTAGATTGCACTGAGAAATGCAAAAATGTACCTGTGAGTGGCTTTGATGAAATAATTATACTTTTGATGTATCTAATATAAATTGTTTAAATACCAAGTAAAGCTCACATCACATTAGATTCACACTCATGTATGATAATCCTTCAGATGGTGAATTTCTTATCTAGGTCTATCCTAGAAATAGAGTTTGATTCTTATGGCCCCCAAATACTTTATACTTCAATTCTTTCACCAATGGAATTTATCTATATATGAGAGCGTTCGAATGTGGATAGATTGTTTTTGCTTAAACATCCATATGCGAGCATTTTTGGTGTGTGAAGAGTATGATGCGATATTCAAGGTGTACTTTGTATGCTTTTTTTTGTTTTTAACATTTTTCTTTTTTAATTTGAGAGGGCAAATTATTCATTTGATCTCTCAGGGATAACTGATCTAGAATTTCATAATGATATATTTGATCCATGAGAGATTATCAGTTAGATAGTTGATACAAGTCAGCTAAAAAAACGAGGTCAGTTCACAAGGGAGATAAGGCCTCAGTGTTTTCTAATAAACATCAACAGCCATCTTTATTACCAAACTAGGAGGGCTGTGATGTTAGGATGGTAAAAAGTTGAACAGAGCTAAGAAAAATCTAAACAATATCCAGAGTATTTCAGGAATAGTTTGAGGTTTTAAAGATAAAAGAAATACTCTTCACCGCTAGTTTTCATTTCCTCCTATAGTCTCTTCTTAGCAATCTCTCATATTATATATAAACTATATATATATTTGGATATTATTGTTATTATCAAATATAAACTGCAGTAGGAGGTTAAGCTGGGGGCATCGACTTTCTTGGATTTCGTCTAAAAATAAGAATCAGCATCCTGAAAAAAAAAAGAAACAAAAGTATTCATTTACTGATAGAAAATGCAAATTATTTTCATAAAAGTTCATCATTTCAATATATATTCATTGATATGCATACTGAGGAAGACACTTATAGCAATCACTTTGGAACAAGGACTTTTAAATTACAATAACCGGCTGATAAAATAATGGACATGATAAAAGTTTGGATGATTTATATTCATCATTATAGATTTACATTCATTGTTATAGATTTATTATGTTATTAAACCCATTGCTATAAATAACTTTACATTATAAAAAAAATGTGAAATTGATATGGACTTTTTTAATTCATTTTAATTAAAGTATGTAGGACTGACTTATTTTGATATCATTATCCATGATTATGATGAACATTGTCCTCTGTGTGTGTGCGTGTGTGCAAACATATCTTCCTTTCTCTTTACTAAGGCAATAGTGCCAGTGTGAATTGTGTTGTGTGTGTGAGATAGAATCTGTTCTTGTTGGAGAAAATAGTTGGTTAGTTTTATAGATCATTGTAGCCAGCTTCAATCTTCACTGAGAGGCCCATTATAGTAGCTTCATGTCAGTTTCATAAAATACAGTTTTATGCGCATTAATCTGACACAAGTCCATAATATAGGTATTTATAAAGTCAAGCTTAGTAAATATGTACATTATGACCTTGTGTCGGAATAACGTGCATGAATCTATATTCTATACATATATCTGCCTGGCTACTACAAGGTAAAACTCTGCTCTTACTTCTATTCCAATTGAAGACAATTACTGTAATTTTTGTTTTGTATTCATGATAAATGAAAACATTATTCAGATAAAACATTTTTCTATTTTTTTTATGCATTTATTAGAATTAAATAAGTCCCTGTTTAGTTCTTACATAAATTTTCATTGAGATGTAAAACTTGTCAGTTTGGCTCAGTCGGTAAGAGAGCCTCCTACAGATCACTTGCTCATGATTTCAAATAACGGCGGGGGAATGTTGATTTTATATACCCATTTAGTTAAATATAAGTGGATCGACGAACAGTGAAGAGTTTAACCCCCTGAATTAGGCGAGGATCGTTCTTGTTGCTGTTATGGTAGAAAAACCGTCAACCCCAGCCTTCCACCTTCGATCGGAGTTTGACAATAATGTAATAAAGACAATATGGTATTGTAGGGAACAGTATACAAAGAGTAATGAAGTTGGTCACTGAGGCAATGGAAGTTGCTTCAAGATGGCTGTGGATTAAAACAGGAGAGCCGTGGGTTGGGTAGTGCTATCTGGACTCAGTCAGGATTTGATCATCCCCAGCAGGGTTGCCTGGATGAGGGCGCATGATCGTTGAAGGACTCAAAACACCCCATTGTCCCAGGAAACATCTCTGATGATGTGTCCAGGTACATCAAAAAATGATGTATATAGAAAGACAACATGCTTTCTCAGCAATATGGCAGAAACTGAGATAAATGTTATAAACTTAGTGTTTGCAATAAAGTAACATGGCTTGTAGAACTGAACCGATATTAGAATTCTATGAATCAGATATTGATATTCTGTTTCAAGTTTGTTACCTTTTTAACCCCGAATGCGTTGAATGCATCAACCAAAAGAGGAACTTGTTCTACTTTTCAATCCCTTTACTTCAATGGATCATTTGGATATACTGAGTGATCTATTAGAAGTTGATCATGTGATTGGTATTGCCATGGAAAGTTGAAAATACTCACCATGCTGCAGATTAGAAGGAATACTCCCAAAATGATGAAGGGCAGGAAGGAGAGAACCCCACCGCGTTTCAAAGTTTTCTTCATTAACCACTGCAACTTCCTGAGGTTCTTTTCTGTATAGGGCGGATATCGAATTCTGTCATGAAAATCAAATGAAAGCATAAATAATATTTTTACTCTCTAATGATTTTGGGGGATCTCTTTTGTGCAGGAGTAATATTATCAGGCAAAACGAAAATCAATTGATGACCTTATGGTACCTTATATTAATTTGAGAACAATCTAGTAAAAAATTACTACACAAAATAGTCCATGGAAAAGTACTTCCATGAAATAGTCTATGAGAAAGTAGTCCCATATCCGGCAGTGTCTTTTCCTGAAGTCTCTAACTATAAAACTGACCCCTTTCATTTTCTCATTGCTTTTCAGCTTGACTGTTAGTAAGTGCAGCCCTAATCACTTTGACTAGTATATTTTCTATTAGTTCTTCATTGCTCACTTCTTGTTTCTCTGCCAACGGGATACCTGCATATGTTTCAAAACCATACATACCCTTCTTACCATTACTAACATAACTCTTGTTAGCTACATTTACCAGTGACAAATTTCTTTTCTCCTCTTTTCTCTTGTAAGCTTTTCACAATTGTATGCACATTCATCTCATTAGCTCTACATCTTCCTCTTTTCCCTGAACCACTGTTTTTAATAACATCGCCTTGGTCCATGAAATATCAGGCCTTATTAATAACAGTATGATTTCTCTTACTCCAGCGTCAGGTAAAAACATGGCAATGATCCTTACTATGTCACATATCTCTTTCATACCTATCATTCCTTGTAAGTATTTCTCAATTGATCTGGATAGCATTACATTTCACATTCTCTTTCATTCTAGCTGCTTCTGTGTTTTCCTTTAAATATAAGTATCCATTCATATTGATGTTTACTTGTCATTGCCTTGATGATTACTCATTATTAAATGTTCATTAAATAGGTTCAAATATTCACATTCCTTCTTATTTGCATGAACTTCCTTTCATTGTTCAATTTAATTTTTCCCACTTGCTTGCCACTAATCCAAGATGGCTGATGCAAGTGGACTTGTCATCCTCTAGAAACAAAGATGGTGACCTCCTTTCTTCATGCACCTCCTTCATAATGTCACGGATATTTTGACACCATTTCCGGAAATTATCCAGTCTCTTACGTGGTCCAAATAATTCCTGAACGACTTAATACATCAGTGCCTACCAACAACTTAAAGACTATCAGAAATTTCACAATCTGAACAATCATCTTCAGTGTTCAACTGACTTCTTTAAAACATTTTTGCCATTTGAATGCAGTTATTGTTCATCTCCAGAAAGCTTTTTTTTGTATCATTGCAAGTACTTCTGAGGAAATTTTTCAAGGTTAACACAACACTTCATGCGCATATACTGTTTCTGTAGGATCTTATGCATAAATCTGCCAATCTATTTGGTCTTTTAATTTGCTCAAACCAAAACTAATACTGTTTTTCAAATTAATATATTAGGATGAACTTTTATCAGTTAACCCCTTCAACTAAAAACAAAGGTGAAACTTCCTTTGCATTAATTACCAAGACATTTAGGTCATATCTTCTTAGGGGATAACTCTGGTCAAGTTAGTTGCAATTTATTGATTACAGGAGAAATAGTGATCTTTTGAAAACTACATATTACTAAAAGTCTGATTTTGTTTATCTGTCTGTGACCTCCAAGAAAAAGCACATTGCAGCTAGAGGTATTGAATTATGGTTCCCTTGAAATGCATAAGCAAAAAAATCTGGGTGATTGGCAACTTAATAACCATAGTTTTGGGCTTACCCCTATCTATTTTAGAAAAAAGACTCATCAAGGGAGATAACTATTAAGTGCCAATTATTGAGAGGTATTCCTTTATTTATTCATTTATTTATTTGCAAAGATGTAAAAAATCTGGGTTAAATCCAGTCACATCAGATTGCACTGATTTTCTTTCAAAAGTTGACCCAATGGCTTGAACTCTACTACAAAGAGGTTGGAATAGACAGTAGTGAGCTAAAACCTCTGTAAAATATTCTATTGAACAGCAAATATGGTAATATTTCAAATGTCTCTTTCCGGTCATCATTCATTCTGGCAACTGCCCTAACTGTGCATCTATTATCATCACAATGTACTTTTAATTCTACTTACATCCTGTGTCGTATTTTACTGATGAATTATCATGTAAGCATTCATAAAACTGTTTTGTAATCCTTGACTTTGTAAAACAAATCGATAAGGATTGTTGTCAAAAAATTTTCAAAAAAAAGGAAAGAAAGATTTTGAGACTATGTCTAAAACCAAAGAATGACCAAAAAAAATCCTTACGAGTTGACCGATTCCAAAGCCAAGGATTTCCACATGACCGATCGGTGATGGCTGAATGTATCGTAGGTGAATTTGCCGTGATAACGGCCCATGCCACTTTCTCCCACTCCACCAAAAGGAAGACTCTCAACTGACGAAAGCAAATGAAAAAGATAAATGTAAGAGTAAGAAAGAATATACACACAGCAATACCTTAAATAGTATGGTTTTGATTATTGTAGATTTTGATGTAGTATGGTTAAGGTATTGCTGTAAAAATGAATGCAATTAAAATATAAGCTGAACAAAAAACACATCGAATAGTGATAAAACCTTGAACAGAGTGGTTTTGAATAATACAGAAAATTTGGGAATGAATTATTGCATTAATTAAGGTATACCTGTGCAGAAAATGCCACTTATTGTGATCACTTTGGGATCTTTCATATAATAAATGGTTGATAACATTAAGCAAAGGATATAGCATTCATTCATTGGTATGAATTTAGATTCATTGTTATAAAGTCATTATCTTACTAAATAAAACATCACAAAATCAACTTTATATTATAAAAAACTAATATGATTAATATAGATATTGTAATATGTTTTTCAATTCATTTTAAACAAAGTATTTGGAATTGATTTGGTAATATTATCTGTGATTATAATAAAGCCCTACTAATTGCCTGCCCAACCAAGCAGCCATGTGGGCTACATGTTCTTCTTTTTTTGCTCATTTGTGTGTGTGTGTCTGTGTCTCCGGGCACTCTCGGTCTTATTTTTGGGTCTAAAACCTTAAAAGTTTGCACACCACTAAGCACCATTTAGAAACGTTTTTTATAAATTTTTTTCAAAAAAGTGTTTCAGGGGTTTCTATCGTCATTTTGGACCAATAATATCCGAATCTATTGCTGCTATTAAAAAAGAATTTAGATCTTTTTTTCTTAGATAACTAGTTCTGGCACATGTGTGGGTTACAGTGATTTCATTTATACAAGGTACGGATATCTACATACATATTTCTCTGAAATTATAACTGATTATTCTAGAACAATATGTAATTAATATATATATATATATATATATATATATATATATATATATATATATATATATATATATATGTGTATATATATATATATATATATATTTATATTATTGTGTCATCAACAGGCAGCTGTTTCGTTGTATTACAACTCTTCAGTGTGGCTATAGACTATCAATGATCCCATTCAGTACCATGAGGTAGGATTGAAACCTTCGCTTCAGATCGGTATCCTACTGCACCACGGAACTGGACAGTCTGTCAGATTGAATATAAGCGATATATTTATTTAGTATATATTCCCCATCCACCAGGGTGCTCTATTCCTATGGAAGAGCATTGCATAGGAAATATATACATGTATATATATATATATATATATATATATATATATTCTCTGAAATTATGATTTGATATTCAAGAACATTCTATAAGCAATTATAATTGGATATTTTAGAACATTCTACAGGCAATTTTTTAAAATACTTCCTGCACTGCTTCCAGTGAGTGCATGAAAGTACTGTATAAATCTAGCAGTGTTACTTCAATTATTTTCAGTGTATGGATCAGAACTATTGAATCTTACTTAATAGAAACTTCCCTCAACCTCATTCAAATTTGATCCAACCTTTTTGTCACTGAATCCTAAGGATGGTCAAGTACAATGAATTAACTTAGGTTGTGTTTCCAATGAGCAATGACTAATGTATTAATAGCTTGGGATTTTTACCTTTTTACTCTCAGGCAAGGCCTCTGAGAGTAATTTTAGCAGAGAGAACAAAGTTTGTTCCAGGCTCTCTTTCTTGATGAGTCATCCTATTTTTATTCACTACGGCCTTTATGCCTTAAGTCAAAAGAGAAAGTAAATGTGAATGCTAGTCTTCAATGTATGCAAACATTTTTTGAGATGCCAGGAAATTTTTGGACCCCTTAGGCTCACGGTACATCTTTAGACGCTGGGTCTAGGTACAATGTAACCCCCTGCTCTCAGGAGTGCTGAAAGCCTACCTCAAGATTATGTGGAAGTTGCTTTTTTATTCATTATATTTTTTCACAACATAAAGTATAACTACTTTTTGGGCTTGGGTATTCTCTACAAAGTTGACTATTTATTTATTTCTCTGGTGAATACTGACTGACTACAATTTTTTCAAGCTTTTTGAGAATCTTTGTAAGTGAGGCCAATAATTACTATGATATCAATAATTTATATGATAATATACGAAAAAAAAGTAACAAGTAATGATTATCATGAAGATACCACCAATAGTAATAACTGCTTGCTGGCTTTTTGGTTCGGATCAGTCATGTTTTGTCTCCAGGTGAGACACAGCACAAATGGAACATTGCCTAGTCCCTGGAGATTCCAATACCTGGGTAACACCTCCTCATTGCATTAAAAGGGGTTGGCCATGACATGATGCCTTGGTGAGGAGTTGGCAATAAATTTGACCTTGTGTGGTATTAACCTTGTTGGGGAGCAAATAATTCATTTATAGCAATATGATGATTCTAGTGGGAAATATGACGAATGATGATAACAATATCATGACAATACAGATGATAACAACATCTACATATATAAAATGCCATGTGTATCCATATGTACACATCCACATTTTTTGTTTAATACTTTACAATGGATGCACTGATACTACCCTCTGATCGTAGACAGGGGTCCAGAAAGTGACAGATACTCTGATCCAAGGCAGAGGTGCTGATCCGTTTGTAAATAATCCTGTCATTTTTTTGGGGGGGGGGGGGTTAGTATGCTAGTTATACATGTGATAGCCCTATTCTGTCAATAACATTTGCATTCATTTTTCAACTCTGACTATCTCTTCCTGAACGACAATGCACAACATACAGCCTGAATGCCAAAACTTTCTTTCAGGTAAAAAGATTGCGAAATTCTGCATCTAATCATCAATTCAAAAAAAATTTTTCTACCACCAGAAATATCTATTTTGTTACTGTTGAAAATAACTAAAACTAAGCAGGGGAGTAATGGTGGAGTAGATGTAATGACAGTAGGTAGTGATAAAAACACTTTCACTATGTATACTGGGTTCAAATACAATTAGGGCTAAAATACAACTGACTATTTTATCATTTTCCCTCATACTGTCAGAATTTACTGATTTGTTATATATATAATCATTACCGCAAATGAAAGTTTTAACAGTTGTTTAATAATCCCTACCTATGATATCATGGTTCACATAAACAGCCAGTTAATTATAATCACTTTGATAATAGTGATTTGTTGAAACTCAATATATAAAAGATCGTTTTCTCCTAATACTGTCAGAATTTACTGATTTGTTATATACATGATCATTACCGTGAATGAAAGTTGTAACAGTTGTTTAATAATCCCTACCTGTTATGATATGGTTCACATGAACAGTCAGTCAATTATAATCACTTTGATAATAGTGACTTGTTGAAACTCAATATATAAAAGATTTGACAAAGTGAAGAAACCAATTCAGAAGCACCAAAGGCACCGAGGGTATGAAGGAAAAAGAATTGAGTGTGGGAAAATGTCAAGTCAATGTGACTTACGTGCCGTGTGTGTCATGGTATCATTGATGCATACTCCTCCGCTTGTGGTTTCTGACAGGAAGTGTTGGATCAATCTTTTGTTGTGGCTGAATAGGTATAGAGCCAGGGGCTTCTCACTGTGAGAATAGAGAAAAGGAAAAATCATAGGAAATAGAATTGGACTGGGATATCAGGAGAATTAATACTCAGGGCCATTGAAGAAATTTTCAAGTGGTGGGGTTTGTGGTTATAAAAGGGAGGTGCATACATATAAAAAAAACAAGTTCAAAGCTTCTTCAAACTTATAGCCTCATATTTTGAAAGAAGATGTGAAATTGTCTTGGGAGTTGTTTCATATCAAATCACCTGATATTAGGAACTTTTCCCCAAGTCACTTTCTCAGATTCCACTGAAAAAAAATCACAGTTGCCCCTTTACCAAACTTATGAAGAAATCCAAATTATTAGGTCTGTATCTTTGATAGTTTTGAAATAGAAAATCTTTGAAATTTTACCCAATTTATGTTTTGCCAAATGAGCCTTTTCATCCAAACTCTGACATTTATGGCTCCTTTGATATGGCATGTAAAGCTTTGAAAATTTGTGCCTGGGACCAACTTTTTCTGTAGAATTCAAAAATGTAATCAGATCAAGTATATGATATATTTTTCCTCCTACAAGGCTCTGAAAATGGCCCCAAATCCCAAACATGGAAAGATGATGCCCACTATGAGATTTCTCACTTAAATAATATGCTAGATAATGCGCATAGCTTTTTCCCTTGTCATTTATAACATATCAGATCATGTGTAAGCACTAACCATATTCATTTCTATCATATCGGAATGATTGTTTGAAATATACTCAATTTTCAGGTGTCCTCAAAATTGCCAATTTCCATGTCCCCATTTAACGATGTGGGCAGCTAACCACCACTTTCATATTTGTACCATTTATTCTTATATATCTGAAGATAATCAGTCAAAAGTTTGGTGGTGCTGCTGAGCTTTTTTTTGAAGTAATGAATTTTCAATGTATATGGGGGGGGTATGCTGAAAAGTTCTGATCTTGCGGAATAATGTCAGTTCTCAGCTTGACTCACTTCACAAAACCTGAGTGTTATTTTGCCACTGTAGCTGGAAACAGTGGTCTTCTATATTGTAGAGTGCTAATTTGCTGAATTTTTGTGCTTTAGAAAAAAAAAAATTTCTATGTCATGTCTTCATGGCTAGGTCAAGAACTTTTCAGTAGCAAGAGCATAACAAAATTGAAAAAATTATATGCAAGAAGAAATCTCAGCAACAAGATCTAACTTCTTTGTTGTCCAGGTTTGCCCTAGATGTAAGGGTTAAAATGAACTAAGGCAAACATCATTAGAACCCTTAATAGGCAGAATCATAAAATAGACACTTCAAAGAGTAAGAAAAATAGATTATAGGACAAACTGGTGATATCTAGTTTATAAATGAAAAGTTTTCAATGAATTTCTCAAAATTCTTTTATTTTTTGCTATTTTTACCCTGAATAGAGACATAATGTGTTGGAAACTTGATGATAACATTTTTTTAGATTCCTTGGGTCAGAATCATATGAAAAAAATATGTTCATTCATCTATATACGTTGTTTACTTCACAAGTTATGCTGTTTTCTGTCTTTTCAGTGTCTGGGTTCAGAACCACACTATGTGTCACATATGATTGAAAATGAACCCCATGGCCCCATGGAACATTATTTCACCTTGGGAGCAGGCAGAATTATAAAACAGACATTTCAAGGATTGAGAAAAAACAGGTGATGAGAAGAAATCCAAGGGGTTCCCGTGAACCTACTTTTTCTAACTTCAGTAGTGGGAGAGTGAGTGAATTGGCTGTAAATGTATGCAGAATGTAAAAATGAACCCTGAACTTGAGTCTGTTTCTTTGACATACAATGATAAGATTTCCAATACAAATATATCCTAGACAGGACCCTAACTTTCTGACTGGCTTTTTATTCCTTCAATAATTTTTTTTTGTGCATTCATTAAGGTTTTGGGAGAGGCCACGTGGGAGGCTGTATGTGTCCCTGAGGTTGCATGCATGTCCACCTGGGAGTGTATGTGTGTGTAAGTGTGTGTGAGAGGGGTGTTTCACAAATTCTTCTGAGGACACTTCAAATGCTTGTGAAAAAGTGTGTGTGTATATGGGGGTTGGATCTTAATCTTTTTTTGTACTTTTAGGCTTTTGTACTGTAAAATTATGGAGATTAGCTTTCAGTGGGGACTTGTGAAAAAGACCCAAAAGCTAAACAAAAAAAACTCCTATGTTTTTTCTTGGCGGTTTTGTATTTATTCCTCAATAAGGAGAAATGGTGAGGAAGTTTTTAAACTTGTTTATTTTGACCTCTGCTAATGGAGTTGGGGAGGTATATGTATTTGGTTGTATCTATTGATCTATCCATTGGGGTGAGGAAGAGGTGGTCAGAATTTGGGGCGGATCCAGGATTTTTTGTGATTGAGTGATATTTTTCCATTTTTTTCCGATACATCTATGTATATGTTCATGTCTTTTCACATGACATCTGAAAAGATTCTCAATGAATTTCAATGAAATTTTGTTTATAGTGTGGATAATAGGTCATGGAAGAAGTGATTTCATTTGGGGATGCATTGATGAACAATTACTCCCCCTTTGTCACAGTTATATGTCCGAACCATACAATATCATCAAAATTTCATGTCTGTCTACATATCTCAAAAAGTTTTCAAAGAATTTCAATCAAATTTTGTGGAAGGGTTGACCAGAGGCTATGGGAGAAGTGATTTTTGAGTGGATCCATACACAGTTACCTCCCTTTGGTTATAGTTATATGTCCAAACCACATAATATCACCCGAATTTTGTTTCTGTCCACATGATATCTCTAAAAGTTCTCAATGAAGGCTAGGCAATAGGCTATAGAAGAACTGATTAAATTTATGCAGAATTACTCCCACTGATAATGGTGTTGGCAGAGGTATAGGCTCTCTGAGTGCGTTCTCGTATATATCACGTTTTTTTTATACTTTCCTTGTGCCAAAAGATCTATTATGTCAATGCAAAAACTTTGGGGTAATTGATCAAAATAAAAAATATTGAATAGACATTTTTTTAGATAACAACACAGTTATCACGTAAAAGACAAAAATAAATGCAAATAGTTTTCTTACCGGTTGTTAATAATTTCTATGGCTTCTTCAGGGCCATTGACTGGCACCAATGGAAGAATGGGGCCGAAAATCTGGAATAAAATTTTTTTTTTAATAATAGAGTGAGAATTAAGGAAAGAATAACACAAGGTACCACTTGAAAGTCCAAGGAACATGACCAATGTGCATGGATTGAATTTAGTACATACTATTGCTGCTACACTTTGTGATCAGTAGCTTAACACCAAATTTCCGACATCTCTTCCAAAATAATACTTTGAAGGAGACAATGGAAGCATGATGATTTTCTAAATTTATTTTTGTATGATCAGATTCCCTGAACTTTTGGGTAACACCTTATATTGTCTCAATATTACAAACAGGTCAAGAAAAATGCTGACAAAGAATTGTGAGAGTGAGAAGACAGACAAAGAGTTGAAAATCAACACTTGAAGTTTGTTACTTTCATGGATGGTCTAAAATACCGATATCCCTGATGACAAGCTAAAAATTTACATTGCAAATAAACAAAACTGAAGGGCTTGAAAATCAAAAGATACATTGGGAAGAAATCAAAGCTAAATGATTGTAAAGAATTTGCTCTAGCCTGGAATTCCATAATTAATCAATAGAAACTGTGATAATTCTTATAATGATAAGTTATAATCAATTAGTTGTTCTAACATTATTTATCAATTATTACAAGCAGCAGTTTTACATGCTATAACTTGCTGATGGCTAAAAACTCATAACAAACAAAATACAGTAGAAATGAGTATCTATTATGCTAGAGGTAATTATCTATATTTTCCCTCGAAGCAATGTTATATCATATTTCATAGTTTGAAAATCAATATTATTATACAGAACTTTTATAATAAAGAGTGTTAGATATTCAAGACTGATAACCTTGCGAACACTGTTTTAGAGGAGATTTAATACTTAGCAACATAATATAGATAAATATATTATTCAGATTTGACATTTAACAAAGATATATACATTGACAACTACTCAATTTATTATAAATATGTAAGAGAATTTGAAGCACTTCATTAATGGAAGTTGTCCGATTTTGAAAGAAGAATGTATTATTTGCCATTCCACGGTGGAATGTGCCAGTGTTAAATCAGGCATAGATCCAGAGGAGGAGGAGGAGAGTCCGGGGGTTCTGAAACACTCCTCCTCTCCTGCTGAGAAAAGCACATTTTTGATACCTTGATAAAGTAATTTCACAAATAAAAAAACAAAACACAAATAATCCCAAGTAATTATAAATTGAACTCAAAAACATTTATTATTTTGTTTTTCATTTAGATAAGATTTCTTCCATCTTATTCTTTATGAATTTTTATTTATTAGTTCTGTGGTAAATTTCTTTGACTAATTTTCTACTTGACTCTTTCGACAATGCTGGTGCTAAAATGCTACTACTCAAATGTGAGTGAAATGCTGGATCATTCATATATTACTTTCTTGGAAGTTTGAAATTCATTTTCTTTTCCACAAATTCATTGATAAAAATGATTTTTCTAGTTAGACCCCTCCTCCTACTCAAAAGCCTGGATCTGCTCCGGTGAATATTCTTAAAATTGGGAATTCCACTTCCAAGTGTGAACCACTTGATCATACAACACATTGATGAAGGAAAGGAACCACTGCATCTAATTCAGGTTAATGTAGGCTACCAGAAAGGTGTCCCTGTACCATGAAATGGGCAACTGAAAGGCCATATGCTAACATGGCCGATTTTTTGTTATGGCATTGGAAGTAATTTGGAGCACTGTTTGTTCATTGCATCAACAGTACATGGTAAGTATTGATTCTGAAAAGTACATATCCTTTCTACAGAAATACATGAAGGCAAATTACATCAATAGATATAAAAAATTGTGCTTTTTATTGATAATTCTTCACAGCTTATTGAGCCACAAAGAAATCTGTAATGAATATTAGAATTCATTATGCTATTGGGACTTGTAATAAAAAAGTTTGGGTCACAATTCCGAGAGACACAATCATTAATGCCATAATCCTGAAAGATCAGAATTTTTAATGGTTGAAATGCTGAAAAATACAATCCTGGAAGGCCAAAATCCCCAAAATATAATTCAGGAAAAAAAATAATTGAGAAAAAAACTCTTGAATAATTTTTATTTAAGGTTTATTTGAGGAACATGAAAACACATTCATGTAAAAAAAACCCTGTAACCTTATAGTATTCCATTATGTTGTATGGAATACAGTAAGAAAGAATGGCATTTAAAAAGTCCAAGACTGTCAATACAATATCAATCTAGGAACAATATAAACAACAAGAGCTCCCTCCTTTTTTATTTAGTCTTTTTCAATTTGAAACGCAGTTTTGGGGATATCAACTTTATGAACTTTGCCTTCATGATTGTGATTTTTTGGGATTGTGGTGTTCAAGATTTCAGCATTTAGGGATTCTTATCTTTTGGGACTTTAACATTTGTGATTATGGCCTTTGGGATTGTGTCTTCAAGGATTATGATCAAAACCAGTCATAAAGTTATTGGGAGCCTAATTGATTACCAGGTAGAAAAATCATCCTTACCTCCTCTTCCATTAAAGGGTCCCCTGGTTTGACATCAATGATAATTGCAGGTGTTATCATTCTCTGCCTGTCATCTACCAAACCACCGTATGTGGCTTTTTGTCGGCTCAGCAAAGACTTTAGGCGTCTGAGGGATGGAAAAATTATAAGTGCTCAAGTATTGAAAATTTATGGATAAAAGACTAAACATTTTAAACTAGAAAAATGCTTTGATAAATTTAATTAGTTTCATTTTTTTTCTAAATTTTCTCTGTGCTTGGAAAATCTCAATTACCTTGTTGGTTTTTTTTAATACATGCAAATAGGAAAGAATTGATGAGTAAAAGAAAGGAAGAATGAAGAAAAGGGTGGAAATTTCATGGCAAAAGAAAGAGGGAAAGAAAGAGGTAGAAAAAGAATAAGATGTTAGAAATTAAAAAAGAGAGATCAACGAATCATAAAAACATTGGAGAAAGAGAGAAGAAATATTCGAGGAAGACTGGAGAAGGTAAAAGAAGAGTCTCAGGTAATATAGTAAGATATTTACTAAAAATAGAATCAAATAATAATATATAAATAAAAAAAAAATTAAAGGAATGAATGAAGGGAAAAAAAGTCATGTAACTCACTGGTGATGTTGATCATTTATAATTCTACCATAACACTCAGAATCACCAGTTCTATCCCCATAAAACTTTTGCACGGCAATTTTCATTTTCTCAAACAGTGGTTCCTGTTGCAATAAAAAATATCAAAAAAATATTTAAGATTTCATTACAGAACAAATGATTATTTTCTTCCTGTAGACTTTTTGTAAAGCATTGCATTATAATCACACCTCAGTGGGTGATGTTGCTTTGGTTTCAGTAATAAGTAGGTTTTTATGAGATGAAGTTTTCAGCCCTGTACCAAATCCTTCTTCTTTACTCATGCTTTGTACCACCAGAATGACATTTGCTATTTATCCATGGCTGGGGAACGGTGGATTCATTCCTTTCCAAAGGGCATAAGTATTAAGTGAATGCAAACAATCCAAGCTCGAACTCAAACTTGGTTTGCCAATTCTGCTCTCCATTCTGATCACCAATATGCCAATTGCACTCCCAAATCAAAGATTAGTTTCCCTTAAAAAGCTATATTTGAAAAGTTCAAATTATTTATAATTAACCATTAAGAATGTCTCGTAATATTGCTTCGTTTTGGATTATTTCTCTTGTCTTATGCTGGTTCCTTGTAAAGCCAGCCAGAGCTCGGCACACCAACATACATTGAGGTTTTCATAACTCATACTTCTCAGAGGTCATTGTCGTTTCACACTAGTCTTAAATTGGGCTGGTTCCAACATGATAATGAAAATACAATAAAAAAAATTTTCTTTTCTTTGTGATTTTATTTTCATGCAATATTGTCTATATCTATATCTATACTGACTCCTCTGTTATCCAATAATTGGTCTATCTTTTGTAGTCATTAATTACTATTTTATATATTAGTGGTTCTCATGTATTACCCCACAATC
>OY735216.1:25274403-25321903 GCA_963457665.1 Thysanoteuthis rhombus | reverse complement strand
ATTTTTTTTGAGTGAATAAAAGGAAGAGAATTGAAACTATCAAAACATCACTCCGTGAATGGTTTATTTTTTCCATTCACAATTATAAATGAGTTCACTTAATGGAATTATGTACATGTTTTCGTCATGAGAGCGATCCAATTTTGAGGTGAGACTCTTTCCATTGGAGAAACAACAACAGATTTATTAAAATTTGATTTGAGTTTTTTTTTTCCAGAGAATGTATTGCTAAATTAATCAAAAAAAGCACTTATCAACACAGGTTCTAAATATCTAAGTATTATTTCAAAATAGTGCCCTGCAAATATAACTGCTGTTCACAGAGCATTGTTTTGAATCAATGGTCACAATCTCTTTCTTCATCATTTGGTAAAAAAAAGATTTCTGGTAACACTTGGAATTCAAGTTTATTGGTAGTTTCAATTCAATTAATGCTAAGCATATCTTGATGTTTCTGCACCAATCATTGCGAAAGACAAATATTTTATTGCCAAAGACATACCTCCAACTGAGTGACTTTAATGTGGCAATGGTTACAATTCAAAAATAATCCAGCTCAATACTTTTTTTATAAGAACTACAAAATTCTTACCCAGCCTCAAAATTTCCAGTTGTAAGAGTATAGCTCCAGCTTTACTTTATACTTTGATATAATTTATCTGGGGCATCATAAATAAACATTTTGCATGAGACTATGTTTTTCCATCTCTCATTTGGACCAAAGGCCCCATTTAAGCCTTACATTGGAACAAGCTGGAAAGCTGGTTTTCAGCAAGTATGTATGTAAATTTCACCTGTTTTTCTATCATTAAAAACCTCTTGTACTTCTTTCTGTATCTTTCAAAGAAGCTTATAGACATTCATTCATTAATTGTTGCTTACTATCTGTTTTGCTAGCTGCTGCTATGAGGGGTGGGAAGCTAAAGGAACAGCGCCAAAACCTTATTTTACACACTTTTGGCTAATTACAGTATTACAGAGCCATGTTATGCTGAGTGAGCCTATTGAAAATTAATATTTCTGTTCACTGTTACAAATGGTGAACTCCAAAATATTGTAGTTGATCCTACTTAACAAGTTCTTTAAGTCAGGTACTTTATTAATCAGAACGTAAACAGAGTCCAATATATTGATTATGATAAAAATAAACCAAAAACAGACTCAGCATTAGACAAATATTTAGACTAGAAAAAAGTTAGAGAAAGTAAAGCCAAAACATGATGAAAAATAAACAAAAAAAGTTGCCTCAAAGATGACAGTAGTTAAAAAAATTGAACAAAAACTACAACTTTTCTTGAAATTCCTGATAAAAATTGTGAAGTATGCCATACCAAAAAGCACAAAAATCACAAACATTTGGTACTTAAATGAATATAGAAGAAAATTTATGTTCCTAAAATTAAGCTCATTTGATGACAGAGAAATATATACCAAAATTTTGAACAGTGGTGCAGAAAAATGCTCGGGACTGCCAAACTGTAGTGTCAAATCAAGTAATTGAATTACACAAGAGACTACAATTTATACCTATTTTCCACTGTATCAAGTACTTGTATAATACAATATTAGTGATACAGATGGAGAAATACAGTTATTTGTTTTGAGAAAACTTACCTTCAAAGATTTAAAAAAAAAAAATATAGAATCCAAAATCTAATATTCTATTGTAGACCATTTGTGAAACAAATGGCCAAGTAACTTATAGCTAATCAATGTTATGCCTCACTTTTGCTATGTTTCATGAGTATATAATGTAAAATGAACAAATTATACTCCAATCTTTCAACATGAATTATTAGATCACACTTACTGAATCCATGTATTTGGGAATAAGAGTTTCAATAAGTTCAGATGTGTTTGGTGCCAAATCAGAGGGTTTCAGAACAACGCAGTTCCCTGAAAATAAGAAGTTCAAGATTTAAGCCTGTCAAGACGAAAGAATGAGAAAAGAATTGATCATTGCAGCTTTATTTCAATTTTTCATAAGACAATAAAGATGAATGTGTAAAATCACACTAATACCATATATATATATATATATAGGTGTATAAGATGGAGGTTCAATTTGAAAAAAAAAAATACTATGCAAATATTACACTGTATCCAACATGCTGGTAATATGACTAGGAGGCTGTCTACTAAAGCTTGATATGGACAGTCATGGGGTTTAGATGTGACACACATGCACATGCACACACAAATGCACAAACGCACATACATATATACACATATGTATATATTTATGCACTCACATATCCACACAAACATATATATATATATATATATATATATATACACACACACACATATATATATATATATATATATATATATATATATATATATATATATATATATATATATATATATATATATATACATACATATATTATTGTGTCATCCACAGACACCTCTTTTGATGTATTACATCTCTTCAGTGTGGCTATAGACTTTCCATTATCCCATCCAGTACCACGAGGCAGGATCGAAACCGGAGGGCAATATGGAAGAGCATTGCATAAGCTTACAATGGATGAATTACCTCATTTTAAGAGTGCTCAACCCTGAATAGAGGAGCATTATATGCACTCACATATTCACACATACACGTATATATGCTAAATGCATACACACAAGTACACACAAACATACTTACAAGGTGTGACTCAACTTTTAAAAATTTCTTATTGCAGAGAATTTGAGAGATATATGATACGTGAAATGTCCATCCCGGCACAGGAAACAGTGGGTAATTTGATACTTGAGCAGAGATGATCAATTTGCTCAAATTCCCTGAATATTCCGATTGCACCTTGTCAGTCAGGTCATATTACTGTTGCTATAACATGGAATAAAGTTTAGCCATAATAAATGAGACCTTTTACCTTTCACGATTAGCCAGTTGTGGAATTGAGAACTGTTTGCCTCTGTTAAATCACTGTTTTTTTTTTGCTATGAAAAAAAGCCTCCATGTTCTTAAATACGAATATGAATAGTAATTTGAAAAAAAAACTTTTAACAGCTCTATTATATGACCAACTAAATCAATCTTGCAGTTTTAAAAGACTTAATAAATTTGAATGCATTGCATAAATATGCAAAAATATCAGATAATTATAAATTATTTCTCAGATGATAATGACATAATCGAAAATGAGGATATGTTCAGACAAAGGTGGATAGTAGCTTAACATTTGACATAAAAATCTATTCAAATTTATAGTGATAAAAAAAAACTGATTTTGTGAAATATTTACCTGCTGCCAGAGCACCAACCATAGGAGAGAAAAGCAACTGAACAGGATAATTCCATGGCGAAATGATGAGAACAACACCAAGGGGGTCCTTCTTGATAAAACAGTCGTCAGCAAAATTCAGAAGGCCTTTGTTAACCTTATAATAAAGAAAATAACTCTCATGTATTGAAAAATCAAATTGGATAAAGAAAATTCAAGTGCCTATCATGTTATGTTATAGATTTTATATTCTTAGGTATACTCCAGATTAATGTATGGATGACAGAAATTTTAGAAAATAATACATTTAAACCTTTATCTTTTTCTCTCTCCGTATGAGGTTTGATGCCAGTAAGGATTTAATATAGAATTATAAAAATAATCGTCTACCATTTAATATCTCCTTCCAGTATTTTTTTCATTTTAGGTGTAGATCACTAAAAGGGACTTGAGAATCTAGCATTGTTAATAATTTTCAGCTAGCAATTGGTAGAATTCTTAATTTTCAATTTCGATGAATAAATTTTGATCAAACTAAATATATGTGAATTGGTATTGCTATTATGTTACAGAATACTTGTCAGAGCTTCTTAGAGATAACTGTAATAAAATAAAAGTCAATTACCTTTTCAGGAGCCATCCATGAGGATAAGTTGTTAAGAGCAGTGATAATCTCATTACAAACAAAGTCAATTTCCATCATAAGACTCTCAAAGGGATGCTGAAATATTAAAGCAAATGAAAAATAAGTAGAAATATTCAGTGAGATTAATTCATTATTAATTTTGAACAGTTTCTCTTTTTGGATAAGGAAGAATGTAGCTATACTATTGAATTGGTAAAGCACCATCCCAAGACTGCCCAAGATACAAAATGTAGATTCAAATCTTGTCACAGTCATTTTTTTTAAAATTTCCAATCCGTACTGCTTATTTCATGATCATAGAACGTAAGAGAACCAGAGTGTTGGGATAAAATGTAACAATAAAAATGAAAACACTAGTCAAAATTAATAATGAAAATGTGTCATTTAAGAAATTTTGACAACTTCAGATTAATTTGTATGTGCCAATTGATCATTTCATAGCATAAACAAAATAAAAATGAATTCAAACACAAGATACCGAATGATTTAATTCTCACCCATTGACAGGGTTAATAAATGGTTGTTTCTTCTGCTTTGATATATTCTGGTTGCCAACTTGGGAGAAAATTTGTTATTTCATCATTTTGCAATCAATTGGCAATAAGTAAGCATTAGTAAAATAGAAATGAAATTATGCTGTAAATTGTTAGTATAAAGTAACATTGAGATTCCAAAAGTTTAGGAAAGTGAAATCCTTATTTTTGTTACATTTTAAACATATGCAGTTGACTCTGCTGAGGTTCTTATCAGTAAAGCATCTGACTCTAAAAAATTAATCAATCAACTTCAATTCAACATTTTGAAGGAAAGTTTTGAATTCAAGAGAAAATATATGTAATAGGGCAACTTTTCCAAACAATTGTGCATTTTGTGATGAAAGCATATAATTTAGTATACATATAGCCAAAGGCATTTCAAAAAGATTTGGATATCAAGCCATTCTGAATTTTCAATAAGTCACCCATGATAGCCATTTTTCAGAATAGCTGCCAGAAATAACTGTCTTCTGATCAATTTTCTTATCAGCAAGGGATATAAAATGATATTGAGGACATAGCTAGTTGAATTTATTTAACATACATAATATTTGGAATTGATTTTTGGAAAATCATGCAAGTCATTGAAAATTCAAGATGGCCACCATTTTTTAAGATGTTGGCCATGACATAATTCTAAACTCAAAATATGAGATAACAGTAGCAGCCCAAACCTAGGATCCATTGCGGGAAAGTCTATTCAAGCACTTCCCTTTACAGTAACATAGGGCTATGCAGTCTAAGGCAGCTTTTTTTTCATTTTCACTGCAAGCACAACCCTTCTTATGTTTGCAGGAGATATGGATGGAGTGGCGTGCATCTGGTAAATCTTGTTAAAAATATTAAGTGTGTCATCTTATGATTTCTATCATGATAATGATAATGATGATAATTCTTTATCATTGAAAATGATAGCCAAAATAACTTAGGGATGTATCCAAGCGACCATGATTAGCATTTTAATCTTATCTTTCAGACCATTACCATTACACTTGAGGTTGTAGATTCCATAGGATTAAATCCACTGTAAATGGTTGTAGAAGATATATTTATTTATGAATTAACTATGGAATGTGAAAAAAGTAAACTGAATACTTAACTTAGAGGAGAAAAATGTCTTTTATTTGCAGGAGACATGGGTAGAGTGGCCTGCATCTGGTGGATCTTGTTGAAAATCAAAATTCACGATAGCTCAATATCAAAATTTTTTCGATTGCCTTCAGCTATAAATCTACCCAATTATAATCTTTATCACCAAATGCACGATTGGCCTGAAATTTCCAGCTAGGTTGCCCCACTAATGATAAGGCTACTTGACTACCCTTGGTTAGTGGTAATGACGCCTGATCTCAATGTCATCATCCGATGAATGTCTTATTGGCAGCAAGCTGTTGTTTTCTCAGCAGCTTATGTATGAAATTACATCAACAAATATAGATTCTGAAAAACAGACTTTTTTGACTTTCAGGTCATGTTAATGAAAGTTTCAGCCACAGTGGTGGGACCAGGCCAGGGCATAGCCCAGACTGGCAAAATTTAATCTTTAAACATTATTACTTATAAAAAAAACTTTGCCCTTCCTCATAGTTTCCTGGTCAAGCCTTGCTTGGGCTGGTACAAAATGCTGGCAATGTGACTGTTCTGCCATATGCACAAATGATAAAATTACTATTCATATGCTTGGTTGATATCAATTTAAATACAATAATAAAGGATAAGACAAATTTTTTCAAAATGTCCTTTCATGTATCAACTCACCTTGTACAAGTCATTCCTCAGAGCTTCAATAAAAAGATCCTTGTTATCTTCCATTAAGGCCAGGAGAGCACTAAGCTGCTGCCGGCGCCATTCCACATACTTGGTGGTGCCAGACCTAAAGGAAAGCCTTAGGTCTGAAACAAGCTAGAAAAGATTGAAAAAGTTAAAAGATGAAGATTTCAATATTAGAATAACTAGACTATTTCCCTAATATTTTAGTCCATTCCTTGTTTACAGCTAATTTTTCCTCCTGAAAATGATTTAGTGTCACTCTCTCTCTCATACACATTTATGCATATGTGTATTTAGGTGTATGTGTATATTTAAACTTTTGAAAGACTCAAAGTCAAGAAACAAAAAGTAGTTTTTACTGTTAGGATTGAAATAGTAGCTAATAAAAGTTAATATCAAAACATCAAAAATATTCTTCAACCAATTAGAAGTGTTGGTGAGAACCATTCATCAGAACCCAGTCCGGGGCCTGTCTCAGATTGGCTTGTCATTGGTACCATGGTCCTTGAGTTCAACGGATTCCCTTACACACTTCACATTTGCACTATTCACAAAAATTTCAACACATGCCAATGCAGTTATTTGAATATTCATCACTCAGACACAATTTCACCTCAACATCACATTACAAGCACTCAGAGACCACATACGTGTGCAAACACCATTGTTAGGGGAAATAATTGTGCATGGATTGGCCCTCAAAATTCAATCACTTTTTTCATAGTTGTATTCCCACTCTTCCATAAAATTTCATTGAAATGCATTGAGAACTTTTGGAGATATTGTGTGGACATTCATGAGCATACACATAAGTGTATGGGAAAGAAAAGGGAAAATATCTCTCAATCAGAAAAATCTTCCTGGATCTGCCCTAAAATTTAACCTATATATTCATTACTTTCGGAGATATCATGTAGACAGACCTAAGGAAAGACACGAATGAATATATATATATATATATCACCAACTTTGTTGGCTGGTGTAATAACGCATCAAGACTATTTTTTCACACATACTTTGGGGGAAAGTGGATGCATATTAACTCTGATGGATGACAGATAAAAAGACCATATGTATTAGGGTGACAGAGCAGCCAGGGCCATCTTAAGGATATTTGAGGCCTCCATGCAAAGCAATGTATTGGGGCCCTTGTTTATAAAATGTTTATATGATATACACAAAAAAGAATTTTCTTCACTATGCATATCAATATAATAATTAGTATGAGGAAATTTGGTAAAGATATGCTTGAAAAATAAAAAATATCAAACTTGTCAAAAACCTGAATTAGGGCAATCATAACCATCTCTCAGAAATTGATTTAAAGTCTGAATATTTTCTGCCATCCCCTTTTTAAAAAAAATATCAAACTTATACTTGAGGGGCTGAGGAGAAGTGGAGATGGTGGCCATGTTTTTTCATTCATCTGTTTTTATGCTTGTTTATTTTCCTTGGTTTATCATAATCCACTTCCAGCTTGCTAGGACCATTGAAACTTCACCAAAGTGATGTTAACTGCGCATTCCCAAGTCTGTCCATTGCCAACATCTAATATTGCTGGACAAAGGGATGGACTTTCTCCATTTGAATTCAGAGTTGTCCTAGTCTGATTGCCAACCAAGGCTTAGGAGCCTAATATGGCCAGCAATTTAATCTTAGGTCATTAGTACAAAGTGAATGCAAACTATATCAGGTAGAGTTTTCTGATTCCATTTTTCTGTGTGCTAACCATTAGGCCACTCATACCTCCATCTTGATGAAAATATATTTTTTGAAAACGCTGGCAAACAATATAAATTCTAACCCATTTACTTGGAATCATGTAAGTTTTGCCAAAGACAGATTTTTTTTCCACCAGATTGTTGGGCATTTGTAAAATCTGTTGTATCTGTCAGTATGAATATAATTTTTGACTGTTTACAAGAAGCAACTACAGCAATAGTGTATCTAACCTAAAACTGAAAAGAAAATTACATTTACTTTATTTCTAAATCTTTTTTTGTTGTCAATTCAAGATGAACAACTAGAGTCATTTTATTGCAGAGACATTTACGAAGGAAGTAATTTGAATAAGAGATTGATCTAGTTTTCATTGAGTAATTATGATTCTGATTAGCTTTGGTGACAAATATCCACAATCAGGTACCCTGTTTAATGAAAGTTTTCAAGAATGTTGTCCTTATTTATTCACAAATCTAAAAAAAAGATCTGCCCGTTCTGGTACTTGTGAAATTCAAAACAAAAGAGGGTGATAGATATCAACCATATAAATATTTACATCTGCAAGTTGGTGAGAGGTTGTGTAATGATTATCACAGTGGAAAATTGGTAAACTGTGATCAAATTTCAGCTAAAGCTGCTTGTGGTCATTTTGCACTAATGTCCTTGTGAAAAGCGTGAACATACAATTCTGTACTTTGTCCCTTTACTAAATATCTTGACGAAAAGTCTCATGGCATGCCATAATGGTTGGTAGAGAAGAGAGTGTATGAGAGAGAGCGTTTGGGTGGAACCATTCACCAATTCCAATACTATGCCAGATTCATGGAGTGCTTGGTGATTGAACTTACTTGTGATGACATGCAAAACTCAAATGTTAGCCGCAGCTAACACAGATTTCAAATGAGGAGAAAGGATACAGTGTAATCCACACACATAAAATGCAGTGTATATCCATGCACAGAGGAAGCCATTTACTGTGATCACTTTGGATAGGGTCATTTAGATTTTAAGCAAAGTATATAGAAATTGAAACAATATATATTCAATGTTATAAATGCACATTCACTATTATGTTATTAAATTCATTGTTATAAACAACTTTATATTATAAAAGATTAATGTGAAATTTATAAATAATTATTTCTAAATAGAGTGTTTAGGACCCGCAGATTTTGATAGCCATAAACATTTGATAGTATTACCTATGATTGCAATAAACAGCTTCCTCTGTGTGTCTATATATATATATATATATATATATATATATATATGTTATGCTGAATTGGTGAAATTGCTTAATTGACGAAATTTGAATTTTTTTCACAAAATCAAATAAATGCATACTTTTGATTTCATCAAAAGTTCATCTAATCAAAACAAGGATATAAAAGAACTATTTTTTTACAATCAAATGTTTGTGAAATCAAGATTTTCATCAAAAATAAGTAAATACATATTTTTAACTTTTTTTACAAAAAAAAATGAATACATAGTTTTAATTTGATTAAAAGTTTATTTAATCAAAATAAGGATATGAAACTATTTTTTACAATCAAAAGTTTATGTAATCAAACTGAAATCAAACTTTTTTTTACAAAAAATAAGTAAATTTTGCCAATTGACCATCCTTCCCCCAAATTTTGTGGGAATGCATAAATGTATGAGGAAAAAAAAAAAAATAGAAAAATATTTCCTTATCAAAAAAGACCTCTGGATCCACCCCATAATTGAACCACCTCTTCTTTGCCTACCCTTCCAAATAATTTCATTGAAATTCATCTAATACTTTTGGAGATATATTGAGGACAGACATGTGAATCTAAATTTTTATTTCGAGATCTGAAAACGTTCCCCCCCAAAAAATAGAAAAAAAGAAGACTCTAACATGCAAATAGAATTTGCATTTAATATTTGGAGATTGTAGTGCAGACATTGTATTTTACTTATATAGATTTTTTATTCTTATTTTCTACTTCTTCTTTGTATTTTCTTTATTCCATAATTTGTTTTGTTCTTCAATTTCATTTTCACTTCCTACGTATCCACTGATTCAAACTTTGTTCCTTTCCTACCACCACTTGTATACTTATAGGTAATCCATCTTCATCTTCACCACTCTCACAGTGTAATTAGAGAGATGGGTATCTGTTTTGTTGAACAAGCTGAGTCAGGTGAGAGTTAATTAGGATGTATGAAGATAATGGAGAGTCTAATTAGAGGCCTGAATTGAAAGTGCTAAAGTTGACAGGACAGTATCACTTTTACTGGGTCAACTTCAAGGTTGTCTTCATCAAATATAGACAAATTGAAGACCAATGATGTATCAAAATCAAAAATATGAATGAAGTAAAAACATATTTTTGAATTTGTAGCCGTTGATCTCTGCTGAGGTGTGTGATATTTGTTTATAATGCCATAATAATTATACAAAGTCTGTCTGAAAAGTATCCAGCCGTCTCATATTAACAGGAAAATAGTTGACAAAAGGCAATGACATCTGACTCCCTGATCGTATTTGGGACCTCACACATGTATCTCAATGTCTGTTCCACTTTCAAAACAGTTTACTAAGTCCTCTTTTGGGATAGATATGGATCAAGAAGCCCAACTTCAAACTGAATGATTAATACATTTTCTGCATTTATAAGGAACCTGAAAGATTGTGTGGTAATATGAACTTGTTATATCACAGCTTCAGTGGGAAAAATATAATTTGAAAATTGATAGAATTAGTCAACAGAACTTTTTCTATTTCTGTGATTTCATCTTCATTTGCTGTGACTATTTAAAGAGCTATTCTACTATTGACTTTTCCCTTCCAGATATTACATCTTAAAAGATAACAAAAGTTTTCACTGAGCGTGCTCAGATTGCACAAAGTTGTAAAAGAACCTTCATGAGCTGTGCAACTGGAGCTGGACTGGGTCAGGCTATAAGTCTAGCTTACCTTGTCTCAGGATCAGCAACACTTGAATGGTGTGAAGACTCAGTCAAGGTAAGTGTTTTTTTCATACAACTACCAGCATTAAATTTGAATCTCTTTGTTGAGTAACATATGAATGATTTATGCTCAGTGTCCTACGGGATTTATAGTGCTTCTCTAAGGCATATCTGTAACTCCATTGAGCTCTAGTTGAAACTTCTTTGAAAGAGCTTCAATCATCTACTCTATCACATAATGCATACTATGAGAATACACGTTTAATGATACGCTTCATTTTCTCCTATCCCAGTGCTGTCAATTACCCACTAGTACAATGTTGCAATTCGAGGAATGCTCCTTTGGAATCTTTAATAATTCAGTATGTCATAAAATGTCTTACACATAAAATTGAGTTGAATAACTTGGCTAATCTAAGTGAGGAAGAGCAAGTTCTGATAAGACTATTGTGATGAAAAAAAACTGTTACCATCATCAGACAGTTTATTTGGATAAATATGAAACTTCCCGGAAGGTGTGTTGCTATCCATTTGAAGATCATGGTACATAAAGGAAGGGTTAATTTGATTTTTTCCATTCTATCATAGACACTCTGCAATTTTTACACCCTTTTTAAAGCCCTTGTTTTGCACTTTATGTCTTTAACGAGCTGTAAATATTTAATATATTAATACACGAAAATTCTCCTTCTTATGGGTTGTCTAAGAAGCATTAATATAGTGAGAAAATTCACTTAAATCTTATTCCAGGCAAGAAGTTATGTCCAATTTGTAAGACAAGACTGAGCAAGTTGTTGGATTAGGCTGAAGAAGAGGCTAGAGGGAAGTCAGATAATGAAATGGAAGAATTGTCTGCATTGCAGAAAAGCATTTCAGTAGATGACAATCAAGACCAGTCAGCATGATGTTTTAGTTCAATTGGTATTTCTCCATTTAAGGTTCTTTCATTGCCTCAGTCAAGCAGTGCAACGAACGAAATAAGGATGATTGAGACAGCCATGGGAACAATGAAAGATAAAGTTGCAGACAAACTGAAACACTCACATCCATGATCTGAAATCTCCTCCATTTCAACAGCAAAAAGCCAGAAGTCACAGGGAGCCAAATCTAGACTATATGGAGACAGACAGACGGGTGATGTGATGTTTTACCGAAAAAATCTGCATGAGACATGAAGAATGAGCAGACTAAGTCATTGTGAATGTGATGGTCGCACAGTAGACAAGTTGACTCAATGACATCTCTTTACTGACTGAGATACCCCACGGAAAGTGCTTGTGCAATAATATCAAGGCCACTCAAACAGTTCTCAAAATTTCCAAAATGGCTGGATACTTTCTAGACAAAAATTTGTTTCTTCATCTTTGTTGTTCATACCTTGGTAACCATATAAGTTTGTGCAGTGTAGTTTGGTGAAATTACATTATACTTTGACATTTTTCTTATAATAAATAAAATGATATGAAAATGAATTAGATTCTCAAAAAGTTACTTACATGGACTTACCCCCCAAATAATCTGAATATACAGCTTTAGTTTGGTGTCATCCTGAAAATTTCATGAAGCATGGATTTAAAAAAAAACCCAAATGCTGTGTTTTAGTCAATATCTTACAAATCACTTGAAGTAACCAGAAGTTTTGTTACAGGTTAAAACCCTTGGCAAGCACATTTGACCTCTTAATTCATATAACAGTGGTTTTGCAACAATAAGCTAGTTTAACATATCAATGGACATTAAAGCAAATCCTTCCATTTAATATTTCAATACTAAGAGTTAAATATTAGCTTATGGGAGGGCTTCATTTTCACATCTTGTTGCTCGATGGATTTTCCAGTGATTTTGTTGGAAAAAAATATGTTTTATATGCTGTCAAATACAATAATTAATGATTATACAACTGTTATCCTCATGTTGGTTGTTTTCATATTCACAACATTTCAGCTGCTTTAACCTCTGGCCTTCTTGTGATGCCACTTCTACTCCTCATGTCCAGTTATCCTCAGGGAGAAAAATTGGGACATCAGGCAGAATGAACAGAAATAGCATCACAATAACAGATGAAATAACTAATACAAAATATACTCAAGCATGGACAGATCAGTCTGCCCCCATAGATTGAATTAGGGGCCAAATATGACAGGCACTTGAGATAGACCAGTGGGCACAGTGGGCCAAACATTGTTAATATAAAAACAACCAAGTTGAGGACAACAGTTCAAATAAATCAGCATATAGTGATAATTTCTCATCTCAGAAATTCAGGTAGAAATAAATGATGAGGTAATTGTAGATTTGTTTGAGGAGTAAAAAACAAATCTTGTCAATAGTCTTTCGTTATTCCAAAAATTGTATTCCAATCTTGCCATTATGGTAGAAGTTGAATAAAGTCAACAATTTTAAATTTGCATGTGCAACAGTAATAAGCAGTCACATGGAAGAAAATTACCAACTTTTTCCTAGGTGACTTGATAGAATATGAAACCAACTGAATATTTTTTTGAATCCACATAGAAAAGTGTACATTCAAATAATTTTAGGGAAGGCTAAATTAATTATCATATTTCCGTTTGTCAAAAAAGACTACTTTTATTACTACTGCAATGTTAACTCCTACCACTTTTATTTGGCTAGTTGCCAGGATGTATAAATGGTTGGCAGATAAGTGATGTCAAGTGTGCTTGATTTGGTGAGGGACACATGATGAAAGTCAGCTGTTATGGTCCAAGTAACCAGAAATTTTGTTATAGTATCAATCAGATACAAATACATTTACTGGAGCAAGCGGTGTCCAGTCCACACCAAGAACAGTTTATTACAACTCTCCACACACACACACACACACACACATATATATATATATATATATATATATACAAATTTTGCAGTTTTTTTTCTAAATTTGTTCGCTGCATGTATCAATTTATATATTTGGATGAAGAATGTATTTCAAAAACTAAAATAAATAACAACCTAGGTAATACTATTTTCATAAATTTTTGCTAAATATCTTTCCCATCACTCTTACAGGGTGTGCTATAAAGATTTACCCATCAGTTTTTCCAATTTATTCAAAATTGAATATAGGCATGTATATAGTACAAAGCACTCATAATCCATTGTCTATACTGAATCCATACAAATTGTTAATTTTCAGTATGACTACTTTTTGCCTTGATTATGGCTTTTAGATAAAAGGTAACTGACTTGCACAAGGCCTGTACCATTTCTTTGTCTAAGTTGGACTAGGATTTGACAAGAGCTTGCTTCAGGGAGGCAACACTATTGTTGGAGATATTTAAACATCACTCTTCAAAATGGACCTGATGGCAAAATCCATGGAATTGATGTCTGGGCTTGTAGGAGGCTAGATGTCCTTGTCCCAGAATCTGCTTAAATGCTCTTTGCACCATGCCCAGGTGATATTTGATGTGTAAGTGGATGCACCATCTTGATCAAAGACATAACACTCCTCAAAGGCTTCATTTACCCAAGGTAACACCTTTTCTTTAAGCATTTGAAAATATACTTGGCTATTGACCATCATACCCTCTTCCATGGACCACAAAAGAGTCTTCATCTCATCTGATGCAACTGCAGCCCACACCATCACCCCAACCGGCTTCTAAAATCTAAAATGAGCTCTGCTGCCTCCTGAAAAGTTGCTGAAATCAGCCATAAACCCTCCTTCACAATTCTCTTTAATTACTTTTCCAACAATCTCAGCTCTTTTGTAGATTTCCTCCTGCTCCTATAAAGATTTCTTCTAACTTGCTTCTCCACAGCTTCAACTTATGATGTGAACTGCAAAAGTTTCTGCCAGTGATTTGCTCACTCAAGGTTGTGTCAATCTCCTAGAAAGTTTCATGATATTAAATATGGTCTTTCCGCAAAAATTCAGTTTTTTCATCACTTGCTTGTTGTTCAGTCTGGCCCTTTTCAAGGTGACAATATGGTTGCATACACAACTTGATGCCATGCTTGATATCTATTCGGAATAGAACAATGAAACTGTAAACATTGTAAAAACAGGTGTTTGAGATGCTCTGTGCAAAATTACTAACTCCCAGGTCAAAACCCAAGCTTATGAGATATAATCAAATGATAGGTAAGTCTTCATGGCACACCCTGTACTTCTCCCCCAGGAAAATCATCATCATACAATTTTATCTCAACAACCTATGGAACAAATATTCTTGTCAATAAATTCTTTATTTAGTGTATGACAAGCCTTCTATCTATGATGGAATTTCAAGTTTAAGGACCTCCTCTCCACTACTTGACTTCCAGGAGCTTTCATTGTCATCATTATCATCATCAGCCATTTAGTGTCCGTTGTTGGACATAGACCTTCCCAAAGATTTGCCAGACCTCTCTATCATGGCTATCATTGAGCCAATACTTTCTGAATTTGTCTAGCTCGTCACCCATCTTACTTTCTGTCAGCTACAATTTTGCCTATGATCTCTGGGGATTCATGTTGTGAGTTGTGCAGCCCATCAGTTGTCTATCATTCTTGCAGCATGACCAGCCCATTGCCATTTGAGTTTTCTTGAGGTTTCTATATCATGAACTGTTTTTTCTCTAATATACTGTGTTGTCCTATGATCTCTCCATGTGAGCTTGAGCATGATTCTCTCATGTGTACATTGCGTGGTTCTCAGTTTGAGGATCAATCTTTTGGTTAGGTTCCATGTTTCAGCTCCATAGGTAAATGTCGGGAGAATGCATCGGTTGCTTACCCTTCTTTTTAGGACTAATGGAATTTTCTTGTTCTTGAAAGTTGAGCTCTTCTGAATGTTTGCCAACCTGGAGTGATTCTTTGCCTGATTTCTACTTCTTTAGAGGATTTCATAGAGATTCTTTGTCCTAGGTTGTTGCAATGGTCTACTTTCTTCAGTTCTGCTTTTTTTATTTTTATTGTTGTGTCTTTGTCCTCAACATGTTTGTTATACATGACTTTTGTTTTACTGAAGTTCATGTGAAGGCTCGCATGCTTACTCTCTCCATTCAGTCTGTCTAGCATTATCTGGAGATCATGAAGGTTCCCAGCAAAAAAAGGATGGTATCAGCAAATCGAAGTCTATCTAAATTCCTTTATTTGCCCAGTCTACATTTTGGAAGATCATCTTGCGGCAGACAGTGAAGAGTTTGGGTGAAATGATGTTGTACCCCTTTTTTGAGCTGAAAGTCCTTAGGTAGCCTGATAAAAGAACTACTTTGTCAGTAGATATATTGCAAGACACTGACAAATATGTCTTGATACATGATGTCATCAATGACTGTACAGATTTCCACTGAGTTGAAGGCTTCCTTGGAGTCAACAAATGCTATCCAAGTGGCATTTAATATTTTCATGTTTTCTCTTTTAGTTGATTTACTGAACCGAAATGGTAAATGGTTGAGTAGCTTCCTCTGAAGCAAGCCTGTTTCCGTGTTTGGTTTTCATCTTTTTTAGGTAATTTGGTTGGTGATCACTTTGGTAAAAAGTTTGTAGATGCAGTTGAGTATTTGATATTGGCTTGTAGTTGTTTAGATTTTTCAGGCTCCCCTTTTTTTGTTTTTTGCATCAATAAACATGCTGCTGTACCTTTTCCACTTGTTTTCTTCTCCTCGTGAATTCCTTTATCAATTCTTGATTATTGTTTGGGGGTAAAGAAAGACTTACTTAACAATTGTTTCTTTTGATAGAATAAAATCAATTTTAACTCTGTATATTCAAGATATAAAAATGATTGTATATGCAATAGTGGAACGTATGGTATTGAAACATTATGTAAGTAGTGAAATTTATTACAACAGATGAATGTAAATAAAGGTGAAGTTTTGTCTTCGCTTACCAATGCATATCTTTGATGCATATTATATATTGTTTCAGATATTTTCAATCCAAGAATTTATGCATTATGTGACACCATGTGCAATATAGTACATTTTGGCTATTTAGTCAGTACAAGTAGTGTAGCTATCATCCAGTATGCCAGAATTGGCTTATATAGTATACAGTATTGTATAACACTTACGTAACATCCAAATCGCTTAACGCCCAACTGTCAGGGACATAACCTGGATGTTGAACAACACATACCTGTAACATAAGACTCATAAAGATGATAAGCATGTTGTCTATCATATTTGTACTATCAGTAGCAGCTATTTGACCGTTTTCTCTCTTACTCTTTAGCTAAACAACTGAATTGCTTTGGATATACCAGTTCTTGTAAGATTACTGAAGTTAAGTCATTACACAGATGAGTGACTGTCTGGGAATACCAGGTGCTGTATGCAGTGACAAGAAGATTGTTCTGTGGCCATCTCAGCCAATTATACTCTGCTGCCAATTAACAGAGCATCTTGCCAAGTCAAGACTGGACTGTGCACATGGTCTTTTCTCATGCCCATGTGCATATCACAATTAAACTACCTAACTTTCTTTTTTCATCTCTCCCATTCTACCCTCTTATTAAACCACCTAATTTTTTTTTTTTCATCTCTCCCTTCTTACTTTGTCTCACATGCTTATTGTAGCAGCCAGCAGCCAGCAGCCAAACCAGTTGTTGTACACATGATAACTCTCGGCAAAGTAATGAGACATAGACCAGTACTAAATGATTTACAAATTGTACCTCGTTCTAATGGCAAAATGATTTGAATTCAGTTCATATAACCAATGCACACACACACACACGCACACACACACACACACCAGATTGTTTAGAAAGTAGTATCACATTTCAATGGATACAAATATAGTTAAATAGAATTGTTTTAATCTAAGACATAATTGTTATCATTAGCAATCACTATATTCCAACATAAAGGTAATAACAGCTAAGAGCCCAAGGAAAGACCTAAAGATAAGCTGCCCACGAGGAAAGCAATATTATAATGTTCATACATGTGCAAAGAGACTGACCAACCTTTCTCCTCCTACAATAATGCTTTCTATAGAAAAATAAGGGGTTTTCAGCAGCTGGAGAGAATCGTATAAGAGTTGCAAATATTCTTCAAAAGTTGGTCCAGCATTTTCAGCTTGTAAAGAAAAATTACAATCACACTTCACAACGTTTTTATCCACAGTCTTTTTCGTTTACAGTATATTCCCAGAAGTTACTCACCAAGAGACATCTCCTGGTGACTCTTCAACTGGAGACTCTTGGCACATCATCAAATCCACACATCAGAGAACACAGCATTGTGTGATATAAAACAGGATGAAAGTTCTTGTGATTAAAACAAATGATAATCAAGGTCTGGTGAGTATCGTGGATGACTAATGACTTCATTTTCTTCTGAGTAAGGCTTTTCATTGTCATGCTGGAGGTTGACATCCTTTCTGTCCATCAAAGCTGTACAATTCTGATGTAATGCACAATTGAAACATTCTTTAGAGTTTCTACAGGATTCAGTAACTTATTGTGGGCAATTCCAGTCATGATATACTAAATTCATAGTGAAAACTTCTGTATGTTCATTTCTCATCTCCTGTAATAATCCAATGAAAAAAGTATTTTTTTCATGTCCTGGACTAGGCTGCAGTAAATATTTGAAGATTGCGCTCAATTCTATAGTGAGGGTCCATGGAGAAGACAAATTCCCTCTTTACATTTCTTTCCAATGTGCTTGAGATATTCATGTGTAGTTGAACATGCTGCATTGTGTCTTTTTGCTAAATCTCGCACTTTTACAAGTTGCCTTCAAGAGAAGAGATTTTTTGGCTGGTCCTTAAGAAGGATGCTTATCAGAAAGCTCATAGTCACCCTTTTCAAACTTGTTAAACCATTGCAGGCATTTTACATTCAGTCACTGGACTCCACTGAGAGCCAAAACGTCCTTCATTATTTGTGTTGTATCTCTTCCGTTGTGAAATTCATACATCATGCAAACATGAAACTTATTGAAGTCTTTGCCTTTCATGGTATCAGAACAACGAGTGCATATTTGACACTAAATAATTTTCAATTCATTTTTTACATAATTATTTTTTTTCACCAACGTAAACAGAAATTTCAAAAGCAAGTATCTTCTTTATTATATAATAGAAGAAAATACGATCTTTGAGGATTAAATTTAGAAATGAAGTGGCTAAATGCCAGACTAACTGTGTAGCAAAAGTAGCATATGCTATGGGCCCCACATTTTCAAGAGCCCTGCATCGAATTCTTGTAAGATGTTTATTCTGATTCAGTGATCCTACACCTCCTCTATTGTTTATTGCACCATACTGCCTTCAACTTTCATGAAGATCTGGGTGTTTAAAGATAATGATATTAGTCAATTATCATTAATTGGAGTAATTCTAATACAATAATTAGTGGAAGAATGGTATCTATACATAAATGATGCATAAATACAAAGGAATTTGAAACTATTGTCATAGCCACTGTACCAAAAATGAAAAAGTAGTACTGGTATCGAAATATCAGCCATGTTCATGTTATTACCTGGCTATATAGCAAATGATGGAATTTTTTTACATGACTTCGGGTTTTGATGCTATGGTTGTTGAATTATTGACTGTGATGGCAAGTACTTTTTCTTATTCATGCTATGACAACTGAATTGACTGTCTAACCTGCTCTGGCATAATTATCCCAATATGGTTTTTCTACTTGAAGTAATAAACTTCTATTCTGACTGAAGATGATTTCTTCAAATTTTTGTATTATGTACTTAGTAAATAAAAAATTATAAAAATATGTTATATTATTGAAAAAAACATATTTGTTTTAAAAATGTATTTAGTAGGATTGAATAACTCCATGCATATCTGTATGATGAATTTTCATTGATATTCAGGACTTGTCAATTTAGCCTTATCATTAAGAGAGCATGCTGGCAATTTGTTGGTTTTGAGTTCAAATCACAATAAGGGAATGTGCATTCCATATAACAGTTTATAACATTCATTTCAGTGTTTTCTTTTGTTGTTGTGGTCGGAAAACAAAGTCAACTTCTGACTTTGCACTGGAGTTTGAAAAAATGTGGTTATTTTGTTTTTTGGAAAATGTAATTTGATGTACTTTGTAGTATAATAATGAATGTGTTATATTATTTGAAACTCTATTTGAAGTGACTTCCTAATATTACATGGAGAATGTGTCACTTGGCCTAGATTGAGTCAATAGAATAAACAATTATATAAAATAGGGCTGCTGAAGGAATCAAACATTCAACTAATAAGGTAGCCACTTTAATGTAGCATCACCCTTCCCATTGAGCTAAAAAGCCCAGTGGAAAGGCAAAGGCCGAAATAAATGCTTTATCTCCATGTTCTTATCTTGTTCATCAACTGTCCGTGTCTGAACTATTGTTTCTCAACACAGACAATTAAATTGCTAAGAAATGGATGTATGATATATTTGTAATATAATGTAGTTATTTTGGTGATATAATCAAATAAAAAAAAAATATTGAAAAATGCCTTTGCTTACATTTTTTAGCACAATATTTCATTTATCAAATATTTTTATCGCCCATGTGCATCCCGTAGTTATCGTGGCTTGATTATAACATGGTTGACTTCCTTTGACCAAAACACTCATATTATATACTGTAGTGGTTTATTTAATTTTTATTCATCTGCAGGTTCATATTTAAAGCCCAAAAGGAAATGATTAAAATAACAAGTCTTTAATGATTGTGGAAAGATAATTTGTTATTCAATAAGTTTTTTTTATAACATACTAGGTGCCTGTAACTTTGGCTCCACCTTGTTGTGGAAGTATCACAGCTCGCTCAATCAGTAAGTGAGCCATAGGCTTCAATGGAATGAAAATTGGTCAGTAGCAAAATCTTGCTAAAATGGGTTTTAATGATTTTGTAGTTGTTAAAGATGAGGTTCGACTGTACTTAAGAATGTGAATTGCGTTCATAAAATGAATAACATAGAATTACCTTTCTGAAGCCACTCTTCTACATTAAAATTTTTTACCATCTTTGTAAGATGCAAGCCTGGAGCCTCTAATCTTAGCCTCTTAGCAGGATTAGAGTTCAAAACTCACAACCTGGTTTTGTTTGTATTGCAGTGATTTGGAGCTTGTGTAATGATGACGTACTTGATTTGCCTATTTCGGAGTTTGCACTAGTAATCTTTACATGACCTGCACCCCTTTTCTCTTTTTGCTGTAATTATTAGAGGTGTGTGATGTCCGGTACGGTAACAGCCCTGATAATGGACTTGACAAAAAGAGTTGAAACTCTGGCTGAGACAATTTGTGTTCACTTTGTATTAATGCCACTGGGAAAGGCATGAGTTGATCTCTTCCACGAGCCATGGGTGGAATAGCTGGTGAAGTAAGTGACGTCACTTCAGGTGCTCATTTTCTTTAAACCTATTCGACATATTGCAAATGGGAACCCAGTAAGTAGTAATGTATTATGTGGAGCCTAAGCAGCATAAGGGCATACTTATTAAAACAAAACATTCTTATTAAAATATCACAAGCTAAACATTTGGCTAATATCTGAACATCACTTTCCTGGATTCAGAAAACTCTCTCACTCCATATTCACTATTCACTCCCTCGATCAATACTTACTACTCATTCCATCACTCAATACTCACTATCCACTCTCTCACTATTCACTTTCTTACTCAATACTCACTGTCTTCTCTTTCATTTGATACCTACTCCCTTGTTCAATACAAAACTATTCACTCAGATGTTCAATACTCTCTATTCACTCTCTCACACACTATTCCCTCTCTTCTCACTAATCAGTAACTCATTCAATTATCATATACTGCTTACTCACTACATACTTTCTCAACAACTCACTTAATCTTCACTCATTATCCATTATTTGCCAACTTACCATTCACTCACTACTTACAACTCATTCATTAGCTCATCATTCACTCACTACTTATCCACTGACACACTCACAATTCCCTTGTACACAGATTGTGCGAAGACATTTAGAACTTGCCAGCTTTAATTGATCATTTAAATTATGGAAAACAAACTTAAAAAAAGATGGATGCTCATTATAAATAGAAAACAACTATAAAATCTCTTGAATTTTGCCGAAGTTCCATTTCCATACAACAGAGCATATGAGAACAATATTATGTAATCAAAGTTACCTCTGACCAAGTTTGAATTGGATAACAAAGAATTATTGAAATTCAAAAGAGATTCTTCTAAGGTCTGTATAGGATTGCTTCAAGTTTTTGCTTAAAAAAAAGGCTTGTAATTCAGTAAAATGTTTCCTTTTTTTTCCAATACCTTAGTTACTGGCATATATTGATACAGATCTAAATTTAAAAAAAAAACATGCAAATATTACAGTGCTGATGTAATGACCGGGGGGCTGTCTACTGAAGCCCATCCGGACAGCTATAGAGCCTGGATGAGTTGCAGTGAGAGATAGTCCTCCAAATATTCTTGTAAATCATGTGTTTAATTGGCCGGCAATTGACAGGGTTCAAAACACAATAGTTTATTACTTCTATGAATTATACATTACCTTAAAAAGTTCTTTACCTTACTAAATTAGTCTTATCATATTGAAAATGTTTTGGTTGTTTTGGTTAAGGACAGTATCAAAGATAAAAGGGACATATTTTAGATAACACTTAATTTCATAATATGAAGTTACACAATATGACAAATTTTTTAGAATTTGATACAACCATTAGATTATTCGGCAACTGTTGTATTAAGCAAATACTGAACGGATAATTACCCTTCTGCAAGAGAATAGTAATTAAAGCTATCACACCCTTCCACTATTATAGCTGGAACAGGCCACACACATACACACATATATATATATAGGCTGATACACGGCAATGAAAAATCAGATCAGATTAGATTTAGATGCAGATCACTTCTGAAGTAAAAGAAGTAAATTATCAAAGTTTTCAGTTCTAAAGCATGTTAACCAAGATTGAAAATATGATTCAACCAACCATTGTATACATCTTCAATTTCCTAACTCAGAGTAAAGATACAACCTCTGCCAAAATTCAACAAGAGCAAACTCACTCAAGCGTACAACAACAATTATCAATTCTGAAGAAATAGGTTGATATATGGACTGATGGAGAGACAAGAGCAGAGGTTTTCTTTGATGCATGCTGGCAGACTGATTAGTTGATTTTTTATATGAATTGATGAACGGAGATACCGTTTGAAGACTACAGATTTTGCAAGACCATAACTGTACTAAATACCTGGGTGTGGGGGAAAATTAAGCAGCGCTCTTCTTCTATGGCCTTTTTGAAAACCGATCTTTATCTGGACTTGAACACTAATTGCTAGTTTCAGAGTCAGACCCATTATCTTAGTGACCATCAAAAAGATTGTCAGATAACCTGATAAATAGACAGATAGAGACAGACCTAATACCTTGAATGTGAAATCTCTCAAGATAAATGGAAATCGTATTCTATAATTGGTGTGACCTAAAGAATGTACTTTGGGACCTTCAGTTGTTGTCAGGGAATTCTCTGGAGAGAGATTTAGTTATTTCTCTTAGATATGCGTCCACCAGTAGACGTCTTTAATCACATAAAATCACACCCATACAAAACAAGGTTGAATGGAACAAGCTTGACCCACATTGATCAGGTAGACAAATGTTAACTGATGAGACATCTTAGATACAGTAAAGGCCTTTCATTAGCACCTGTTTGTCTCTGAGTAAAGAGGGACTACAAAGAGCTGAGTTAATTGCAATCAGGTAATTACGGTCATTAGCAGGTATCACCTCTAATTATAAGTAACAAAAACAGTAAGAGGAGGATAGAAATAGCACCTGTCTACTGAAAGGTGAGTGTTTAGAGAGTGAAGATGTAACAAATTTGATCACTTGGATGTATTTAGAAGGAGGTGGAAATCAGGAGAATTGGTGCAAAAGATGGAAACGAAAATGCCCAAAATGTGTAATAATCTAAAATCTACTAATATTCAATTATGTTATGTTGTACCCCTTTAATCTGACAACCTTGAAACGTTGCTATTGATAAACAACAGCAACTGCTTGAAAACAGAAATTTTCTAATGAGGTAGAAAATAGAATGATATATTTTCAATATAATTTATATAATGTTAATTATATTATAGTAAATTAAAATTATTTGTGTTTGTGTATACTTTCTAAATGTTTGTATCAAAAATGATTCATATGATTCAGAGATACATTAATAAATACATGTCAAATTTTATGCTAAAATTAAACATTGAAAGTTGTTGGATTGAGAGTTCTGCGATTCAGTTTCAAACCACAGTCAAGTTTTTATAGATTTAGTTTTACAAGTTAGTAAATAAACGAGTAAATTGTGATTCAAACTGTTTGAATATTAATTGAATATTTCTAGTGGCAGATCTCTAAATTAATGGTGGCAAATTCGAAACATACCAGGTGATGGGAGTTGTCATACTTCAGAACACCAGATTAGATTGGTAAAACTGGTGTATTGCGTTTATTTTTTTAATAAAAGAATCTTTCAGAAGGTTCATTTCCAGGCCTTTTTCAGGCAAATGTATCAAGCATAGTATCATTGCTGGTCAAGTTTTATTTGTAATTTGTTCCATCACAATAGTATATAGTCCATGGACATGGGGTTAGCAGAAAAATTTCTAAGACTGAAACTCAGATGTCGATTAAAAAATATCTAGTTTGATTGCCAAAAAGTATTGAAGATTTTCTAAAAATAGCCAAAAGATGCCAAAATTGACCAAAAAGATGCTATAAATGATCAGAAAATGGCTTCCAAATGGGAAAAATGTCTAAGCACTTTGATGCTAAATCAGTGATTTTTGTAGTGCCAAAATTTTAATTTGTCCAGACAGAAGATGGAGATTGAACATCCATGCATAACCTGAACGCATTAATTTGGAAAGGACCAGAGAATGAACCAGTCAAAGAGTTGTAAGATATGTATATATATATATATATATATATGTGTGTGTGTGTGTGTGTGTGTGTGTGTGTGTGTGTGTATGTGTGTGTGTGTGTGTATGTGTGCATGTGTGTGTGCGCATGTATATATATATGTATATATATATATATATATATATATATATATATATATATGGACTTTGAGATAATAACCAGCTGATAACATCAAGCGATTGATGTATAGAGGTAGCTGCTTATTGTAATCACTTTGAATAAAGTATTTAACCATTTGATAATATTATCCATGGTTATAATAAGTGGTCTTCTATCTTTTTGTATATATATATATATATATATATATATATATATATATATATATATATATATATATATATATATATATATATATATATATATATCTGAGCAAAAAATGCAGTTCCTATGGTATCTTTCTTCATTCGCAATGTGGGATACTAATATCCATCACTTTTAATATATTTTTCAAGGTAGACCCTCTCCACTTGAAAGATGGGCATAACATAATCAAGCTACCCTCATTTTGTCTCTTGCTGTGCTAAGCTAAGCTTAGTAAATAAATAACATGAATCAGATTCCTAATCATTTTAAATCTACTCGATTGATAAACTTGAAAGCTAAAAAGAAACAAAAGCAAAATAATGAGTGAAAGAAGAGATGATTTGAAACTGAGCAGACCAATCGAATGCAACAATGAAAATTATAAGTGCCTATTCGGAGCTGTACAAAAGAATTTCAAGGTACAGTTGGGCCATTTCATTCAATCCAACAAAAGAGTGTAAGAACCCATAGGAGAGTAATTAAACTGTTGACCAACTAGCGCGCGCGAGAGAGAGAGAGAGAGAGAGAGAGAGAGAGAGAGAGAGAGAGAGAGAGAGAGAGAGAGAGAGAGAGAGAGAGAGAGAGAGGAGGACTATGCTGAAGAGATTTAGAAATTTACCAGGTGAATGCAACAGGTGATGAAAATGGCTGATCTTATTTTGTTGTGCAAACTATATTATAGACAGTATTAAACTAAGTATAGAAGTATATGAAACTAGCTTAAAGCTCCCCAATTGGCCAATTCCAACAATTTTGCATGTATATTGTGCAGAAAATAACGGTTCAGTTTAGCATTATAGTTACACTATAAGTAGACCTAACCCCTAAAACCATTCAGAGTTTTATTTTTCCTCAAAACATTCTACTTTAAAACCTTCCCCCAAGTCCATTAAGTATACATGCCAAATCGTGCCCAATTTAGTTGAGCTCTGCCAACATTTAAGCAGGGGAGACAGTGACAAACAGAACCATTTTTTTAAATAACAGAATTATGATCTATGGATATGATAAATAATAGAATGTATATATGTTCATTGAACAGGAAGTAAGTGTTCAGTTTAGCATTATAGCTAAATTCTAGTCAGAAAATCCCCTCCCCACTGATGCCCTAAACATTTTTTTCCTCAAAACTTTCAGCTTCAAAATTTGGTGGAGCTGCACCAACGTTTACGGAAGGACCTTGTAATGAATAGAGCCAGTTAATTTATATAATGTAGTTGAAGTACCTGACTATACAATGTAGAATATTTAAATTGTAAAAAAAAAAAACCCGTAAAAAAGTTCCCCCTTCATTTTTGACCTGCTTTTGGGAAAAATTTCCCTTCACTAAGGATATAAAAGTTTACCTTCAGTTTTGACCCCTTAAAGGAGGTGCATGTTCTATCTTCACTTTTGACCACACGATATGGGGAAAAGTTTCCTTAGACTTTTGATGCCTTGAAAGAGGTAAATTTTCCCTGGACTTCTTGAAGGTTGACATAAGTCCCCATTTAAATAAGGAAAAAGTTTCTCTCCACTTTGGACCCCTTGACTTTTGACCCCATAAAGGTTGACAGAAGTCTCCATTTACTTTAGACCCCTTGAAGGAGGGGAAAATCTCCCTTTATTTTTGACACCTTAAAGGGAGGAAAAAAATATCCCTCCATTTGAGACATATATAAGCATATAGAATGAGAAGATATTTATCTGTAAATATTATTTTGGCAGAAAATAAGGTTCCAATGTAACATTATAGTTACATTGTAAATAAAACCCCATCCTCCTCTAAAAGCTTTGAAAAAATCTTCCCTCAAAACTTTTTATTTCAAAACCTTCCCTTAGTTTCATTGAGTAAGCATGCCAAATGATTCAATAGTTCCTATAGCATGAAAGAAAAACAGTATGACACCTCTTACTTCTATGTACAGATATTGATGGTTACTAAGTTTAATAGAATAAGCCATTCTCACTAAAAACTGAACAATCAGGTTAGAGACCCTAAACTATTGCACAACATAAGCTTATAATAATTATTCATCAGATATATCATCAATAGTTTAAAGAACAACAATAATGCAGTTTATCATATTTATTTAGAAGTCTCATGCACTATAATTCACTATAAAAAGTAATAATGATTATGTCATTACTGTGTTATCGCATCTGAAAAGCTGAAAATTGTAATATCTCACAATCTAACAAAATAAAATAAAAATCCTGGATCTGCCTCCAAATTTAATCGATTGTTCTTTGGCCAACCCTTCAACGAAATGTGATTGATATTCATTCAGAACTTTTGGAGATATTGTATGGACAAACAAATAAGAAAACAGGCAAAATCAGATAGACAAACATGGGTGAATACAAAACCTCTGTACAACTTCATTGGCAGACGTAATACAATCTATAATTCAGGATCTGTTATCATCCAAGTTTCTTATTTTGCACCTCATTAAATCATTAAACTACTTAGCAGGTGAGATTCAAATTCGTTTTTCGATTCAACTAATAAACACACCCACGCATACCATGAACCAACATTGGGCCAACAACCACAAATTAACCTATCAACTGCAACAGGTAGTGAAGAACAGTTATCCATTGCAAGATAAAAGTCCTTGTCCACTGCAAGATAATCCATTGAAAGTTATCCATTGTAAAATAGAAACCCTGACTCACAGATATAAATAATTTTCAATCAATCACAATAAAACAGAATATTAATTGAATAAGCCAGAAAAATGCAATATCCGTCATTTGCAGTTAATGGGTCGAGCGGCGGAAATCTTTGAAACGCAAAGAGAATTGATCAATTCAGAATATCCTGAATTAATACATCTGCAATCCTTTGGTTTTCGGTTTGACCGGCAAACATTTTCCCGCTGAAACGTTATGACTTGTTGATTGTCAAGATTGGACACAAAAAAAAGAATGAAATAAAGAGAAAGTGAAATAACAGGAACTCAAATGAGTCGGTGTTTGATATTCAAGCTGGAATTAGTTGTTCTCATCGAGGAATGCATTCTGCTTTGCGTCAATACTGTACATCATCGTTTAATGCAGTATTTCCCCAATTTTTTCAAGTTGCAACCCAGATTACAGATTCTTTTGGGTTCTAGCGACCTTCGGGTGGGGCGAAAACATTATTTTATTATTCCTTTGTTTATTCTTATCCAATGGGTTTAACTTTAATTTGAACATTAAGTACAAGTATTGAGGCAAGCTGACTAGAATGTGTCAGGAGTTTTCATACATTTGTAGATGTTTTATTATTCGCAAATATTTTCCTGTACTCAATGACCCTCTGTAACCGAAATTGTAATGCAAATATATTTGCACCATTTTTTTTCTTTTCAATAATCCACAAAAATCACATTTATTTAATTCTCTAGAGCATCCTTGCAACTCTCATTTGGGTCGCAATTATGGGTTTCTGAACCACTGGTTTCATGTTTTTATTTTTTAAATGAAGAACTAAAGAGCAGAGTACGGTCGCTAATGTTGAGTCAATTGAAAAAAAATCCGGACATCGTGTAAAAATCTTCTTTTCACCAGCAAATATTACCTACTGATAGAAAACAGGAGTGAAGTTGAACAGGCCGCAAGTTCCTTGCCAATGGCTCGTTGACATTGCAAAACTGGATGATAGAAAGCTCTTTCCCTCCATCTAACCAATCACCATCAGTATTGTGTGTGCGTGTATGGCATGAACGGAAGTGTCCCGTTTGAATCTTGATATGTTTGTTTTAAGAAAAACAATACAAATATCATATTTTTCTTGCAAAATTTAGAAAAACTCAGTAGAACGAAAATTCTCTTGGCAAATTGAATTCTAAACAATTTCGGAAAACCGATAAGACAATATCACTTAAAGACTCTACAAATGATGTGAAGGGAAAAAAAAGATTTAAAAAAACAGTAGAAATATTGATAAAGTTTCGTTTGCCCGGAACTCACCTCGCTAGCAGCCATTTTTGGGGTGAGCAAAAGTATTAGGCCTGCGGTTCTTCTATTAAAAAAGACGAAAAGATCCAGGAGCCGATATGTGCAGACGACAAATTGACAGACCAACCGAGAGTCCGTCCGTCTAGTTCAGTAATGTTTGTAATGGCTTCCTGAAAGCAGGCGACACGAGAAATTAAGTTTGTATTTATAGTTTAGAGTCATGTGATGAGTCCAGGAACACTTCTTTCTTTGCTGCTTCTCTTCTTCTTCACCCTCTTCTTTCCTCCTCCTCTTTTTTTATTTCCCACAAATAATCCAACAACAAGAGGTTCCTACTAGAACACTAATTCAGTTTCCATCTTATGAGTGGTTACTTTTAAGATCACCTGCCTGTAAGAGCAGATCTGTAATTGAAGACCAGAATGTGTAGTGTATAGCTTACTATCGAGACCCATTGATCAATAGTCTTCACTTGGTCGTTGATCTTAAGCAGAGTTGTACCTAGTCCAGTGTTTCCCAATCCCGTGGTCGTGATCCAAGTCAGGGTCGCAAGGATATTCCGAGAGTCGCCGGAATTTTTGGAAGAAGAAGAAGAAGAAGGGATAAAAAATGTAAAATGAAAAACAAAAAAAAAAAAAAATGAAAGAAAATGTCAAAAATGTTAAAAGTAAAAACAGCGCAAATATATTTACATCACCATTTCGAAATATGAAGCATCGTCGAGATTCTGGAACAGGAAAATAGTTGTAAAAAATAAAGCGTCTATAAAAGTATAACTTGTAATTAAAGTAAAATCTGATAAAATTCATGGGATAAAATTGAATGAAGAAACAAAGAAATTATGTTTCCACCCTGTGGGTCACCAGGCAGAAAAAAAAAGATCTGTGTTTAGAGTCGCGACCAAAAAAGTTTAGGAAACACTGACCATGTCAATACCAAGTTGGAAATCTATTTTATACAAGATGCTGCGGAAGGCAGGAAGGAAATATCTTCGTGGAGATCCGAAAAGGAAGTGTCAGTAACCACCTACCTCGAAAGGCAGTTAATATAAGTTAATTTCTTGAAAAATTAATTGATAACTAAGGTTCCTATTGGTGCCATTGCATCTCTATCCTAATATAGTAAACGCTATTGGAAACAATTTAAACAAAATTTCCAAGTGTAGAGATATCTAAAAAAGCTTTTCGTTTCTCTTTATTCTGATACCATCATTGCAGGACGAAAATAGTACAATTTTTTGTTTTCCTTAAAATATGCCATAAAAAGTTGAATCTGAATAAATTCATCTAAATATTTTTTTCACCCTAAAAACGAATAAGTTTTTTCCCAAATATATTTTAGTATTGGCTGGAAATGGAGAAAGAATTGAAAACGCTCTGTTCAGTAATTGCTGATTTGCTTCAGTTTAATTCACTTCAATTTGTATCTAGAACACACGCAAGAAAAGCAATAGAAGACAGCACTGATGGGATTTTTGGATCAGTTCAAAGCATTCGATAAGGTCGTGCATCGATTACGTCAGACAGGTTCGGAGACCACAGGAATCAAACACTGGTTCCACATCTGTTCGGTATCTGTACCGATGTCTCATTACTTTGATGTTAATGAATAGTCGAATTGGCGAAGTTGCGCGCTGTCGACCATTACAGTCTTCCAGAATTGGAATCCTTCAGTTTTCATCTTAATGAGAGGTTACTTTCAAGATCACCTGCCTGTAAAAGCTGATCTGTAATTGGAGACCAGAACGTGTTGCTGGAATCCTTTTGTTCAAATCTGGATGTTGAGTAAAGTAACTGGTCCCGAGTTGAATAAGCTTGCTAGGGGGTTTGTACCAGACTGTTTGCGTAGGTCGACAAAACTCAAGCCATTGTATCATTTGTACAAGGTCCTAACCCCCAAACTTTGTGAAACTTGAAGCACAATTTGGGTTCCTCGAAAGAAAAAAAAAAAAGATTGAAAATATTCTCAATTACTAGGTGGGGTCATTTAGAGAGATGTGTGAGAAGTCCCGTGAGACAGAAAATGCTGAATATCCTAACAGATGAACAGATTAGTCAATCTGTTCAAATTTCCTGCACTTTTAGGTAGCAACTCGTTATAGAGAGATATCAGGGCGCAGGGGCACAATTGAACATTACAAACAGGTGACAAGGAACAAGATTAACCTTCATAAGTAGATCGACTTTCAATTAGACTTACGGAATTGTAAGAAAAGAATCATTCTTGGGTCTTTCAGTGATTTTGGAGATATCGTTAGCGTTTTTCTTGAGAGACTCTAACCAATCAAAATTCAGTCATGCGTTGAATATGAATGATATGGCACATGGCGATGCCAGACTCTATGCTCTACGAACCACAGCAATGGAGCCGATGCACTGAAGTTATGGACATTCACCTTTACTCACTTGGCCTATACTCAAAATTGGCTAGTCACCTCTTTTTCGGCTTATTGGCTCTGATCGGAGTGTAGTATCTGCACTATAGCATTGTCCAAGGTATAGAATCTACACTTGGAAATCATTGGGCCAGAGAGGGGCCATATCTGGAACACTCAAACCTTCATGTACATGACCTGGTGCACCCATATCTTAAAAAAGACTGCCATCAAGATCTTTCTCAGAAAAAAATTGATTGGTTTTCCAGAATAGGTATAGGCCGAGAACTTGTACTTATTTGCATCCCATACATCAAAATGTATCGTAAAAGGTTGTAAAGGGGTTAACCCTCGTCTTTTAACTATTAATTTGCTGCAGTCATGACAGGGGCCAACCCAGCAGTTCAGAAAACCAACTGAGGCAAATGCTTTATTTGTCAACAGGATACAAAGGAAAAACACTACAACAGAGATTAGGATCGTGTTGATTACGTCAAGATTACAAGAAATCTTACATTGTTCAACAAGATCAATTCTCTGCCCACCTTACTAAATCCGACCAGAATCGATGAAGGTTGACTTGAAATAGAGAAAAACATCATCAGAGCTGTAAATTGATGTTCAATTTTGAAGCAGCCAAAAAGAGAGCGTCTTCAATTGCTGCTGAAGATACCGAAGAGGTCCAAGTCAAGAAACTTGCTCGGGCAACTACAAAAACAGATGCAACTAAGTCCATATCTGGAACACTCACACCTTCCAGTACATGCCCAGGTGCACCCTCATCTTGAAAAAAGGCTGCCACCAAGATCTTTCTCGGAGAAATTGATTGGTTTTTCAGACAAGGCGTAGGGCAAAAGTATCAACTAATTTGAATCCCATACACCAAGTGCATCATAAAAGGTTGTAAAAGAATAAATACAAGCGTGTTTTTTTAAAAGTTACTTCCATCCATTATATATCAGCACACGCATGTGAATATGCATGTATTCTTCCCCCTTTGTGTATCTCCATTAAATGAAAATACAATTGAACAAAAGCTCCGTCTCCACATGATGCGGGTGTTATCTCCACATTATCCAGTGCTGAATCCTGATTAATCATGGGAGTGGTTCCATTTCCAGGTTGGAGTATCTAATTTTCGAAGTCCCATTTGTTTTCCTGTGGCTCACATATTTTGTATGTACTGTTTAAAATTCAGCAAGATATCAAAGCCCCCGAGGCAGGTATAAAGAATAGCGAGATAGTGAGACTTGTCTGTGGTTTCCTCAAAGTAAAATTATCTTACCAGGAAAAATAGAGTAGACCAGTAAAATCTTGCAGACATTTATCAAAAGCATGACACGCAGAAGTAGGTGACATCAACGCTTGATCGATAATAATTGAATTTTGATCCTTCTGCAAACGGGTTTGGTCAGTGGTAAGAGATATGTTACATGTGCTAGTGTAAGTTGATACTATAGGGATTTCAAATAAGCTATGAAACGTCTTGATACCAGATAGCAATGGAGCTGCAATGTTTATCCACGCAGCACATGATACTTGACGATTGTCGATTGTAAGAGGAGAAGGGATACGTTTTGTCACTTCCTCCTGTGTCATCAACGTAGAAACAATAGCATTCGGAAATTTTTCCCCTGCTATTTCACAATAAATGTAATTACATGCATTTTCATCTTCAACGTTGAGCTGGAACCATGGAGTGTGATGTGTGTCTCGATCACGTTGAGCTGCTACTGCTTAAAGAGCTCAATGAAAGTACACACTTTGGAAGGTGAAAGTCCATTAACTGTAACATGCTGTGCATATATTAATCCCAACGTGGATTCAGGGGTGAAACATATCTGGAAAAAAACTTTGAGCTTGCAGCATTGCAATTGCCTTACTAAGCTGATAGTGAAGCAGATAAGTGTGCTTTTTAGGCCAAATCGTTCAGTTGATGAGAGAAGCATTAAAATTGTTACACGCAATCCAAGGATCAGAACTATTAAACAGCCCTGGCCACTTGAAATTTCAAGATGACAGCCACTTTTGAAAATGGCGGCCACCTGGATCTTTGAATGATAACTCTTCTCATAAGTTGATTAAGTTTTCTGATTAAGGAGATTATTGTGCTGTTTCATATGTTTTAGACTACACTTAAGACAATGGTGAAAGAAAAATCAACCTGAAATTCCAACATGGTGGCCATTTTCAAAGATGGCTGCTATCGGGATCGTAATTTCAACAGTCTTTCTACTAAAAATTGATTAGGTTGTCCAATTAAGGAAGTTTCTATGTTATTTTATTGCTGAATTCAATTATGCCACCCAAACGAAAATTTAGTGATTATTTTATCACGATATGGGGGGTGGGGAACAAAAGTGATTAATGATATAAAGATTGATAACACATGATATTTGATAATGACATTAAGTCAGCAGCAAAAAAACATTGCCTACTACAAAGGCAAACAAATACAATGTGATGACTTCAAGATTGCAAAGCCAGCTGCAGACTATAGCGAATGAAAATCTATTAATAACTAAAAGCCACTATATTTGTGAAATAAAGACCAAACAATGTAGAAACGAACAAAAAAGGTAGAACTAAAACAATTTCAGTTGCCCTCACAGATAACGTAAAAGGTTCTAATACGGGCAACAACAGAGACACATGCAACTGAGTCCATATCTGGAACACTAACACCTTCCAGTGCATGCCCTGATGCACCCACTTTTCGAAAAAAAGGCTGCCATCAAGATCTTTCTCAGAGAAATTGATTGATTTTCCGTAAAAGGTTGTAAAGGGGTTAACCCTCGTCCTTTACCTATTAATTTGCTGCAGTCATGACAGGGGCCAACCCGGTTGTTCAGAGAACCAACTGGGGCAAAAGCTTCATTTGTCTACGGGATACAAAGGAAAAACTCTTCAACAGAGATTGGGACCGTGCTGGCTACGTCAAGATTACAAGAAATTTTACATTGTTCGACGAGATCAATTCTCTGTCCATCTTACTAAATCTGACCAGAATAGATAAAGTTTGACTATAAACAGAGAAAAATATCACCAGAACTGTAAATTGTTGTTCAATTTGGAAAGAGCCAAAAAGAGAGCGTCTTCTATTGCTGTTGAATATACCGAAGAGATCCAAGTCAAAAAACCAAGAACATTCCAGTCCTTATAAGCTTTGTATTTTCATCTGTGAATGTGAAGAGAGATGACAATGAAACTAGGTTACAGGCCTAATGAATATGCCAGGAATCTGAGCTATATAAAGCTCCTTGTATAGCTTACCACTGGGCATGCAGTTTCACAGTCGCTTAGATACCACCCTGCCTGTCTTGTTGGACTATACAACAGAATGTAAGATCGTTTCAACATCATCTAGTATGAACAGGAGCCCAGCTAGCCAGGACTTGTATTCCCTTTACCTTTTTAAAACTTGACATCTACACCACGGACAATGAAAACCACGTTAAGGCGCAGATCCAGTTGTATTCAAGTTTGTGGAACTAGTCTCCCTCTACAAGCAACGATTCCAGCAGCTTGGTGTGGAATCACTAATGTGAATTCAAGCAGACCTAAGCTAGAAGCGCATAAGACAGGATGTGATGGAAAAATACATCAGCTCTGTTCTTTCCAATGCAACCAAATACAATGAAGCCATTCTCCTTGCTAAGGCTATCGCATTAGACATAGAAAAATGCGTAATCACAAGACAAAGTTTGACAAGGAATTCACTGAGGGATTTGTCGAAGAATTCATTCCGCAAATTCTTCAGTTCATCTACCATATCGAACATGGCATGGATATAAAATCATATTTGAATCATAAGATATTCAAATTAGATATTGCTATTGCAAAATTGCCGCAATACTATCACTACAGTGGGGACAATACAGCGACCCAAAAACACTCGATAGACCGTGAAACTCAATTCATAGTATACATCGGGATGGCGGTATTTGCGAAGAAACGAAAGCGACAACTCAATGACACGCTTCATGGGAGTGGGACAAGCATCTCTTTCGAAAGTGTGTTGGAAGTGTCCGTACTGCAAGGAGAATCCGTGGTGAATCAATATGCGGTAGATTAGGTTGTATGCCCACCGAATCTGTGAAAATGACTCTCCAATACATCTCCTATGGATAACATTGGCCACAATCACACAGCAACAACGGCAATAACATTCTTCCATGTCACAAGTGTAATGCCCCCTACACTTGGGAATTTTGTACGAAACTCTTCTTTTAGCTAGATATCCAAAACGTCACTTCCGACGACGACCCCTATAAAACCCCTGGACGCACATGGTCCAGTGCTCATTAGCTCCAGCACCCCTAGCTGGGTACGCTTCTAGCCCCGGCTTTTGCAGCCGGTTATTCTCTCTCTCTCCTTCTCCCTGGTCTAAGGCTCATTAGCGCCATTGTAATGCCCCTTACATAAGTATTTCCATGTTCCAGCATTCAAACCCCAAAGATGAAGGCAAGATAAGGCCACCGTTTCAACTTTTAGACAAAGCAGAGGAAGTTCCCGATGTTCCTGAATCTTTATCCAACATCTGATCAGTTTTTTTTTAATAGGAAAAACACGGAGCCCAGTCCTATAGCCAACTTATCTTTGCCAGGCTCCAACGTATTCAGCAGAAATCTTGTTCTCTTGCTTGAGAAGGTTAGCTTTGCCCAAGAAGATGATACTTCTGCCAGTATAACATGGTAAGTCCACCATGTACCCCAAAGGAGGGGCCGGGGTTTTAACGTCAGCATCATATCACTGCTCTCCATCTTTTGAGACCTGGCTCATTCTACTGCGACAATAAATCTTGTCATGGACAAAGTTACGGGCACAGTAGCATTCCTGAATCCAGGACAAACACCAGTCTGACTACCCACTATATAGGCTTGCTGAGCAGACCCAATGGCACTGGCTAGAGCATTATGGTGAGGACAAATTCATGATCACGTTCAAAGATCTACATATTGAAATGATAGCATTGAAATCTATCAGAACTTTACTCAAGGACAGTAGATGGACTAGTGTCCCCCTTGAAGCTGGTGTATCATCACCTACTACAGCGTATTCATTTCTTTCAGCGTCAAATGTAACCCTGCCAAGCCGTTAGCGTCAGATGTCAACATGTATTCTGCATTAACTCATGAAAGATGCACACAACACCAACAGGGAAGAGGTACCTGACAACTCTAACATCAGTTCTTAGAGTTGTGCACGATTCAAGTTCTGGTTCTCATTTATAGGATAGAGCTGACCATTCTCATTTTGATCCGATCATTCCAAGAAGCTAACTTCAGACTGTATCATGAATCACTGTTTGAAATCATACCAAACTTTTTTGCTATCAACAACGTTAACTATATTCGATGATTTCCAATCTGCCCCAAGACACGATACGCATTGAGGGGCATCCAGATGTGCCAAGAGAGTTTCTCAAGGGTAACTCTGTCAGACAGAGATTTCTCTGCAATCGCAATTGATCAGGCTCTTGAACAAAAGAGTGTTGTCATCAAAGGTAACAAAGGAGCAGTTTGGCTGACCAAGGACCCATCCGCACTGGGAATAGTGACATGCAAGCCGTAGAGAGATTTGTGATGCTAATGTATGACAGGTCAAGCGATGTCTCAACTGTGAACGAGGCAAAAGTTGTTCTCTTTGCCAGAAAGCCATGACCATATAACTTATATATCCCAACAACTTAAGCAGCACAGAGAGCATACCAAATATGCTTCTTATCCGACCAGACACGTGTAGGACAGGTATTGATCCCACAGTTACAAATGCCAAACTCATCCGACTGGAGATAGATCCAATAGGAGCAGGAATGATAAAACTTTGGGGGAATCGTTATAAGTTCCAAGAGATGAGAAAAGGTATCATTTAAAGATCTTGGAATTGAAATTACGATCCTGATGGCGGCCATATTGGAATTTCAGATTGATATTTCTTTCACAATTGGCTACAGCATAGTCTAAATGATAAGAAACACCAATCAAAACCTACCTAATCAAAAACCCAATCTATGATAAAAATCATCATTCAAAGATCCAGGTGGCGGCCATCTTGAAAAATGGCTGCCACCTTGAAATTTGAAGTGGCCAGGACTGTTTTCTTGTCAAGTGACCAACGGAGACCGCCCATGACAATTTTCATGCTTGTATCACTAACTGAATGATTATGTCACCTATCTGCTCCATTGTAATGAGCCCAGTTCTGCCTTGAAATTTTATCCATGAATTTCAATTAAAAGTCGAATAGAGAGTTGAAAACAGATATTTCACTGCGAACTTTGTTACACTTCCGATAAGACACGTACGTGGTGCACAACTTGTTCGTGTACACGTTATCGAGTTCCAGAGACGAGGACTTTCTTACAGTCGCACCTACGGACGAAGGCAAAATAAGAAATAGAATTCCTTCAGAAATGAAACTTCACCCCTTTAAAAATGAAACATGTCTTGAAGACCATGACCATGCACTTAATGTTCCTCGTTTTGCATCGTTGAATATACTTGTTTGGCAAGTGATCAACTTTTCTGAAATGTTTTTCATTTTGTTCGGAGGGCGGCTTGGGTATTGTGCCCTTTCCTTTCAACTAATCACCGTCTTTTAAAGTGTTTAATCTAACTACTGTTTTATATTCATCATCATACCCATCCTCTGTGCAGATACTAGGTATCTGATTGCAACCTCTTTAGGAATAGCATTTCTTTTCTTTTTTTAAACATACGTTGCATCTTGTTTTCTTTCTATATCTCCATTTTTTACAAAACCTGATAGAATACTAATTTTTGATTTTGAGTTCCTGTTACCTTCACTTTGAACCGACTTTAATTTCTCTGATGAGTCTCTCTTTTCTTCTTTTCTACTATTCCTTTCATCTTGGTGATCTAATTTAGAAACTCTTGGTTGATTTGATAAAAAAAACTGTAGTAGAATTTTGTCGTTCTGCCATTTTTAAAAGGCTAACTTTACGATTAAAACGTAATTATGTCCCTTCAATTGAAACGTTTACCTTCGTTTTAATTGAGAGAAGCAGTCATAGCCAGTAAATGCAAATCATTTTCTCTGTGTGTGTTATCGGAAGGAGAAATAAGTTAGAAAATGTTCAACTTGATGTAACTAGAATGCAGAATAGTACGCATTCACTTCGTTTATAAAATGAAAACATACTTTTCAGACTTTTTTCCTTTTTTTTCTTTTCTTTTTTGCCAGGCCATACTTTTCCATTTCCAAGCCCACACTTCCAATTTCTAGAGCCACATAATATGGTAGAACCACCCTTTTATAAGTCCAGATTAATCCACTATTCTGCTCTGACTGGCCATAACTTATAAACTGGAAACAGCATCTCTCAATCTTTACGTAGACATCCACTGGATACAACTGAACAAGTTTTCCTGTTCGTTCTGTGAATAGGGTGGCAATTTCTGAGATCCCCCAAAGGGGGGGGGAAATCAGCGTTTCCCAACCTGAGGTCTGCAGACCACTGAGATGCTTGCAAAGGTATTACTAGGGGTCCTACGCTTGTTGATTGACAAACTTTTCAATGTAATTTATAGTTTTTCACTTGGACCCAGAAAAGAACAAATTAACGCCCGGCTTAAAGCCAGTCGCCTGGTCACTCTATCTATGGATGGTACTGAATCCACCTCTAAATGATCAATTACAGAGACAATTTGAGATCAATATCAAGTACTTCATCCTATCTGTTAATGATTCAATCATTAAAACAGCTTTATTTTAACAACAACATTGAAAAGAAAATAAGAACGAGGCACAAAATATTATAGTAATGGGGAACTGCATTAAGAGGTTAACGCAATTTTCTCCCTAAAAATTGCATTTTACGCCAAGATAAACGATTCCATGCATTAGCTATTTCTCTGAGGCAAGTTCTAGACAACATTTCACAGAGTTCTGTGAATCTGGAAGCAAAAAAAAAAAAGATTTTTTGCTCCCTTCAAAAACTAACATACATAATTTTAAAGAACAGAAGCCTAAAAATGAGATTTTTGATTCAATCAATCAATGCCTCCTCAGACTGTTGTACTGACTACTGAGAAAGATAGTGATGTGGTTAATAACTTTTTACAGTCTCCTTTCCGACAGAATCAACATTTTTTTTTTTTTTTTTTTACTGCTATTTGCATTTTTATTCGGAAGAAAACCTGCCAGCTATCAAAACAAAAAAGGTGTTCTCCGAACTGTGCAAAATAAATACATCTATAGTAAAACTGGCTGATAATGTTTAGTTTTATTTTACTTTTAGATTTTTTTACTCTATGTTTTTTTATCAGATTTCTTATTTGTATTTTGTTTCAATAGACCATCAAGTGCCCTTGAAAAAAAAAAAAATAGCCGAATTTGAACGCTCACCGCTTTGATAATTTTTTTTCAACAAATATGATTTATAATTGCAGTTGCCCTGACCGGATGTAAAAGCCCAAATCATCTCTGCAAGTGTTCGTTAATTTTTCTCTCAATGCCTTCCACTTCAGTATGGGGAATTCATATGTTGTAAAAAGCCAAAGTAGCCTGGACAGAAGGCCGTGCTGAAACTGAATTTACCGGGGAGTCCTGATCTCTTGATCTTTTCCAGTCACTCTTCAGCTTGCTTCACAGCATTGGTGACATTGGTTCCATCTACTGAAGACGCTTTGTATCACTTTCCCAAACATTTTATTGGCTTATCCTAAACGTATGGAATGATCTCTCCTTGAATTTTGTGGCTGGACCTGCTGGTGATTTTTCCCTTCTTCATCACCATACTTCTGGGCTTATTGTCCTTGAGGAACATCTTCGCCAAAGTGGTTACATTTTCCAGAGTTTCAAGCAACCATTTTGAATACAGAAATCAAAAGAAGGAAAATATCTCAATCAAAAATATTTTTCCATATTCGCTCCAGTCTCTCTTTACGACATAACCGAAATTTCTCGATAAATGTCAATGAAATTATGTACAAGTGTTCGTTAACACGTACGGAGTGAGGAAGAAGTAACTAAATTTTAGAGCTGATCTTTGTTTTTGATTGAGGGATATTTCCATTTCAATGTTTTATACATTTCGGTATTCGCTCCTGTCAGTCTACACAATATCTCCAAAAATTCTCAATGAATTTGAATAACATTTTGTGGTAGGATAAGCCACATTATGAGAAAGATGTCATTAAATTTGGGGTTGATAATAAAACTTTTTGACTGGGAGATATTTTTGAGTTTTTTCCCTCATACATTTCTGTATTCACTCCTGCCTGTCCACAAAATATCTCCAGAGTTATCCATGAATTTGGGACGGATCCATGCACAACAATCTAGTCATAATAGGAAAAAAATCTGTATTCACAGTCATTTTTAATTTCAAAATGGTCGTTTTCAAAGTTTGTTGGAAAATGGCAACAATATTTTTCTTAATTGTTCATAAATATGATTTAACATGGTTACTGAGATTCTGCCAATCATAAATGGTACTTCCCATTCTCTAATAGAGCAATAATAGTGTACATGGGAACACCAACCTTTACGCTTTTTATCTGTAACTTCTTCAGGACAAAAGATACAAATTGATAAGATACGCTGTTGGAAAGCTGACAAAATTCCCTTTATCACGAATACATCGTTATCTGTTCAAAGTTGGGTTTTCTTGGCCCAAACAACTTACGGAAATCAAATTGGAGGCCATCTTCGATTATTCAACCAGGATTTTTGGGACCTTTAATATGGTGTTCTGGAGACTTCATTGAAATGCATTGTGGAGAACAAAAATTGTGTTAATTTTTTTGTCTGTTTCTCTTTCTGTATTTAGAAATGTTTACACAATACAGTTGGGAGATGATTGCAGGACATTATCGTACCACAGCACATAGTAGGCCAGTGGTTCTCAAACTGACTATATGCCAGGTAGCACAGCCCATAGACTGACCTGCTCACCGGGATTTTACCTGGTTAAACCACCCTTTATTACATTAAATAGTCAATGAAAATGTTGGCACAGGTACTGTCTAATTTAAATTTGAGTATTTATCAGTACAAAAGGAATTATCACCATTATAAACTGTTTTACATTCATGACCCTTATGTATATTCTGGAAAATCATTTTCTGGCTCAATTTTTCCATTCAATGTCAAGAAAAGTTGCTGCAATTATCTTCCATTACTTTCTAACAGTTCATTATGTATTGGACTGAATCTGGAAGGAAAAACTTGTAGTAATTGAGTTATGAATGAAATAAAGGAAGACAATTCGCCAGATATGTTTTATATTATCATTTACTTTTCTGTCTGATCATAACTTTTACCCTGCTGGGATGTCAGCCATTTTTTTTACTGATTTAATTACACTCAAATTTTATGCAATGTATCTAGTAGTGAAAGAATTAACAGGATTTCACAAATGTTTTTTTACTTTAAAAAATATCTAAATGCTATCATTTTTTGTTTTTTTTACAAAAATAATTTTGGTATTTTAGAAAATACAGAAAATAACTAGTTAATTGCTATGTAGACTTGAATTCAAGTTGATTAGAAAAATTAGCATAAAACTGGTAGAATTATAGATGCTACAGTGGCAGTTGCCTGGCAACATACTGAGAACCTCCATGGTCAACCATGATAACTGCAGGTTTAAACAACTGAAGATTACAAGCAAAATAGTTAAGATATTAATGAGGAATGTCAGTATGATTATGTATTTTAACTCATCACAGACTGCCTACAACTGAATAGCTCCCATATAGATAAAGAACCTAGATTGGCTATTGTTTCTTCCACTTGAGTAAATTTTGGCCATGCCACAATTTACAAAATATCATATACCTGATTAAATCTATTCCATACAAATGACATTTGTTAAAAGATACAGACCAGGGCCTATTTTCTTAGAAAGCTGATAAATCAAATTCAAATTTCTTACATAAATTTTTCTTGTTGAATCTAATAAACATTTGAGCTATCTTTGGTTTTATAACACAAATATCTCAAGCAGGAAGAAGGAAATACATCCAATCAGGCTTTGTTGCTAAACTGTATCTGATTGATAGGTACAGGGCTATAAATATGTCAGATAAGTGTGTTGATGGTCAATCACAGATCCAACAGCAGCAGTGATTGTTTTCCTCTAGTGAGATAGTGAAAAAACAAACAAACAAACAAAAAAAAAAAAGGAAAAAAAAAGAACAGATAGAGGCTAATGAAGTAAGATTTCAAGTACTTCATTTTATAGCAGTAGGAAAAATAAAGGTTAGTCCTTTTTTATTTTGAAGATTTTAAAAAGTTTCTCTTGAAATGAATAATAAAAATTTATAACTGGAATTTAATAAAAAATGATTACAATTATGATAATGTTTCTAATCAAAATGATATGTGTTCATGGTGATGTGAAGACACAAGGAAGTTACATTTCAGGTTGATGAAAGAAGTGTTGATATGTTTTCATGTGCAATTAGTAAAAGAGTAAAAAAAAGAAATAAATGAAATACTTTGTCACTTTAATTAGTTTACTCTCGTTTTTTTTTTTTTAAATTCCACAGGCTCCAAAACTGTACCTATGGAAAAATGAATGAAAAGTTTAAAGATTATATCACCATAAGGCTGCAATAATAATCTTATAACGTAAAAAAAAACCTGTCACCATTTTGTGTATTTGTTTGTTTGTTGATTCATGCCACACTAAAGCAAACAGAGGAGGGGGTAAAGCAAGGCCCTACTGTGTCTGTATGTTTGCTTCTACATCTCAGTAGTAGTACAGAAAAACAATTATTTCTTGTTCTTGTTCTTGCTCTTGTTCTTCTTCTTCTACATTTATACTAAGATATATATTTGTATAATTATTCTATACATAAAAAATCCAGTGATTTTTGTTTGGTAACATGCTAGAAAAACTATTAATAATTGTCAGAAGAGAAATGTTAATTGTTATCATAATAATAGTAAAAAAAAGATAACATTAATGAGTTGAGCTATTCATATGGAGGAGAAACATTAGACTGCTCGTTCTTGATCTGAATATAATGTACAAGTTAATTATTCTATACTGTGTGATTGTATGATTTATTGTTTAAAAATAATGTTTATCATATATGATTTGCAGGATAGAATGTCCATATCACAACTTATTTAAAAGATTATTATTTTATGACTGTTAACAAACACTGTAGATTGAAATACAGAATAAGTTTCAAAGTAACAACCAAAGACGATAACAAACTAGGATAAAGAAACTAAATTAAGGATTTGATTTCAATGATAATAATGATAAGCATACTTCCTGTTGTTATGTGTTCTATGAAAGATCTGATTTGTTCACTGGTCAATAATCCTATGTCTATTGAATTTGTAATTTTCCATTGGTAAACCTATATTGGTAATGTTTGTCATTTGTAGTTGGAAATAACCATGGTTTCAGTTCTGAGTTAAAAGGGTCTGAAGTCATTACTTGTACTTGACTTGGATTAGACTGAGGGAGAGTTGCATGCATCATCAGCAAAACTTTCTCATTACAGTCTGCTTGAGTCATGAGGCAAGATAGGGTCAGGACGGCTGGAGACAGACCAGGTTGCAGTGGGTACTAGGATGCTCAGTGTGTCATGCTATGCTTTTTGCACCGCACAATGTTTTGGTTTGAATCTAGAGTTATCTCTCTCCTAGAATGGTTCCTAACCAATGCTGAAGTGCCCAGTCTGTCTCGCTATTTACCCTTACCTGGGGGAGATGAGTTGGATTCATGCCTTTCCAAATGGCATTGGTGCAAAGTATCTGATACCATTTTCTGTGCTGCTAACCATTAGGCTACCTGCACTTCCATTGAAAAGTTTCATTTTGCAATGAAATTACACATACCTCCCATCTTTGATATTTTCTGCTAATTTTGCTTTTGCATTAATTTCAATACTTCTTTTCCTGCTAAGAGTAATAAATAAAATATTCTTCACATTTGTTCATTTCTATGATTCAGTTTCTGTAGATGCATAAAATGCAAACACTAAACAAAGCCAGAGAAAAGAGCTTAAAAAAACAATGAAGAGAAACCAATTATTCCACACACCCACTACATAGGCCTTGAACGATTTGGCCAAGTCACTGTAAAAATGAATCACCGACCTCTTGCTACTTGTGTGTGAGCATTTTGGGATTGAAATAGGATAATTTATCCTTTACTTACTCTAGCTTTGCATAAATTTCTGTATGTACACTTCTATAATTTTTAATAATTTTTGATCCAGTGCGATATACTATAAAAGAATCACATTTTATGGGTTTTGTTTAGTTTGATGTCTTGGTGTATGCCTGGAATACAATAAAAATACATGCAATAATAAGCTGAAAACCATAACAGCTATTATGATTTACGTATTATGATTTATATAAAGGAAAATTTTTATACAATATGCTAAAGGTAATCTCACTTCCTTTTTTTTTTTTTTGCTGATGGTTCCTGGCCATTTTTGGTAGTGAAAGAATGAATAAAGATAGGTACATAGCTTACTGATGAGAAAAGCATTTATTTTATGCAATTATTTATTTTTCAACATAATCTTTGTCAACGAACTTAATTCAGTGGTGAATATTAATCACATATATTGATTATTATACAGAGAAAATTTCAGATCAAAATTCAACTAATGACTGTGTGGGGCTAGTGACTTGAACTACCCTTTAGAAATCTTGTTTTAACAAAACTTTCTGCTATGCAGTGCGTCTTCACCAAGCTGAAAAGGGCCAAGGGTATGCCTTGATGCCTGTGAAAAAAGCTGAGAGAACAGTCAATTTCTGGACTACCCACCCATCACATGAAAATGTGTAGGCACCCCATTGAAAAGACCATGTATCCTATTTGTCCTCATGCAGTGACAAATTGATACTTTAAAAGTGTTGGTTAAATTTTAATGAAAGAAAATTTTCTTGAATAGCCATTTTTTGTATTTTCTTTTTACTACACATTACACAATTTAGGAAATATCCAGCCATTTAATAATGGAAAAATAGCCTATCTACAGAAATAGTGCCTTGATATCCTTCAAATTGCTCCATTTCCCAGCATCCCTTAAACATTCCAGAACCGTCTCAAAGGATCACCTTTAGCTGCCATTTTGTATTCTCCTTGACCTTGTCTATCGTCTAAAATGTCAGGTTTAGCTTTGGGAAAAGCCAGAAGTCACAGGAAGCTGAATCTGACAAAAAACTCTTCATTCATATTCTACTCATTTGGTCATTGTGAATGCGACGATCACACAGTACACAAGCTCACTGAATGGCTTCTCACAGAGGTGTCTGTTCACACATGCACAATAAAGTTCCTTCTGAATTATGAGTTATATTTAGACCACGCAACAAACTCTCAAGTTATTCAAAATGGCTGGATATTTCTTGGATAAATCTCATATTTTAGCTATGCATCTTATGAAATAACTTTGATCAAATTGACAGTAATTTTATCATGAATACACATAAAAAACAACATTGAAATAAAAAATCATTAAAATCACAAAATTCATAATTTTCCAAATGATCTCTTTTGAGGGAAATATGATATTAAAAATATTATCAAATAACAAATTTGCTTTTTACACTCTTGATAAAGATTATAGATGTAATTAGGATTTTTTCCAAGCAAATGAGAAGTATAGGATCAAGCAAGAACGGCCTAGATTCAAAAAATTATCGAGCCCGTATAATGAAAGAAAACACACCAAGAAATCACTTTCTTTGTGTAGGCGAAATCTGATTCTGTTTGTCGAATTAACAAATCTTTTCCATTCTTGATGTCACATCAGCAAGGACAAATTTAAACACATCCCTCCAATTATTGGTTAATTAAAGAAGCCTGTCCGCCAGAGTTATTTAGGAGACAATCTTGCTCACCTTGTACTATTCCTAGAATCTGAAAATGCAACAGAGCTTATATAACTAGCGCTGCTGTTACTCTAATTTGATTTGTCTCTTATTGGAATCAACTGATAGAAAATGAAATAAAAATGATTTTGCAGTGGACTTAATCCAGCTGAACAAAGTGAACCCCTTATGCTCATTAACAGATAGTGTCTATAGATCTCTATACATCATAAGTTCAACATCATTTTGTTTTCCTCTGATTTGGGAATATACTTGCGAATAAGCAATTATACATAATTATACATCCAACATAATTCAAGATAATACTAATGTTTAGAGATCTAATGAATCTCTATTTATGGGAGATGAAAAGGATTTGTGAATAATTGATAGAAGCATTATAATATTATTAGCATATAACCATCAGAAATGATGGGATTATTTAGCATAAAGCTAATCTATTAGATGATATATCTTCTTCTATACTTATATTTGTGAAAAGTTTGTGAATATGTTCACCTTCTTCTCCTGAAGAGTGCATTATGGAAGGAGCTAATGAATCAAGATATCCATAAACGGTGCAGGATTAGAGTGAATCTGGATGATTTGTAACAGTTTAAGGATGGGAGGGGGGCTTCATATACTTTGTGAACCTATTATTTAATCAGATCCCCAGTTTGCTTGGAAAATTCTATAATGTCATATTTGAACCCTTATTCTGTCCACATTGATGGGAAGATTTTTTTCAAATTTAAGGATCAAGGAAGGAGTGTTTATTTTTTTTATCTTCAGGGATCAAAGCTGAATGAAAGTTTTTTTTTCAATTTCAGGATTGATACCTAAATATGGAAGAATTTTTCTTCCATATTCAATGTTCTAAATTGAGAAAGAACTTCTTCATTTTAATTTAGGGGTCAAAATTGAAGGAGAACTTTATTTTAAAATTTTAGGTGTCAAAATAGTGGGGAAGGTTTATTTTTCAATTTTAGTATTCAAAATCTAGGGATGAATTTTTTTTTAAATTTCAGGGGAACTTTTTTTTCACTATCAGGGGTCAAATTCATGGGTGGAGGAGCTTTTTGTTCTCTTTTTGGGGTTAGAAGCAAAGAGGAATTTTTTCTCAATTTTAGGGAACAAAATCAAGTGGGAACTTTTTATTCACTTTTAGGGATCAAAATCAGGGCGGAAGAACTTTTTTTTCTCTTGTAGAGTTCAAAATCAGAGGGGAATTTTTTCCATTTTTATGGTTCAAAATTGAGTGCAAAGATTTATTTATAATCTTAATACTCAAAGTAGTGAAGTATTTTTTTTTTGCAGTCAATAT
>OY735216.1:25071903-25271903 GCA_963457665.1 Thysanoteuthis rhombus | reverse complement strand
CAGATGAATGGAAACTCCAAATCATCCAGCAGCACAAAGAAACATTTTGAGTGGCCCACTGAATTCCAACGTTTGGAATTCAAGACGTTAGACGAATCCCCAAATGCCTGATCACAGGAATTGGTTCACGATGAATTATGCCCAGTTGTCAAAGACAATTTGGAGTTGATTAGCTGTCAAATGGCGAAGCAGTTCAACTGTACTTCTCACTCCACCCTGGATCATTTTGGTCTAATCAGTGAAATCTCTCTAAATGAAAATCGGGTGCCAGATCCAGTGTTCAGCGATAGAATCACAAGAAATATTCAATTTCACAAGATTAGCAGTGTGTATGATAATGCTTAACCACACATTAATGGATGACTCATGAAACACAGTAGCATTTGGGTTTGAAAATTTCTGTTGCACTTGCCCTACTTGGTGCCTTAAGAATAACACATTTTCTGCTCTTTAAAGAATTTTTTGTGCGATCAGGACTTCTGGAATGCCAACAAAAGCAAAATGATTCTGTAAATCTTTGACTTTAAACTAACGTCATTCTGTCTCAAAAGAATCTCGAATGATAAATAAGAATTACCCATTGCTTCCGTGAGAGATATTGTAACAACAGTCTTGGTTGATGGCTGCTATTGATACTATGTGTGAAAGAGAGGATGGGAAAGAAGAAGGGAGGAAATAAAGTTAGGTAGTTTAAAGTGGAAAAGGAACGGAGAAAGCAAAGGTAATTTAATGAGAGGGTAACAAGGGAGAGCGGGGAAAAAGGTAGTTTGATAACAAGGTAGTCAAGGAGAGGGGAGAAAAAAGTTGGGTAGTTTAATAAGAGGGTAGTAATAAGGAGGGATTAATGGCTGCTACTGTTACTAAAAGTGTGACTGACAACGCTCTTATTACATAACATAAGTCCTTTAGTCATTCTACAACCATCAAGTGAGCAGCAAGGATTTGAAATAAAGAATAAGCCTCTGTTAAGATCTTTGAATTTTTAATCCATGCTGCTTATCTAATGGTTATAGAATGTAAGATGAGGGATGTGATAAAAAGCAATATTAGTAAGATGGAAGAAAAACTACTTAAAAATTAATAATGGCAACGCTTTATCCAAGAAATTTGGATCACTTAAGACAATGAATAATTGTTGTTTTTGATTTGAGAAAAAGTCAAATTTAACTATATGCAAAATGTTCATAAACTTTCTTAAGTACAAGTAATGATACAGTTTAAAACTTCTGTAAATGCTATAAAATCTGTTTATCTTTCAATTAAAGTTTTGTTTTGTTTATTCCTGAAAACTCCTTATGGAGCATAGGGCTTAGCCCATGTCATGCCAGCGGACTTGGTTCTGGGTAACTCTTTTCAGCTGAGCCCCTGTCAGTCAGGCTGCCTTTGCCTCACTTTCAACTGATCTACTCTAGGTCTACCTTGCCCTCCTAACTCTTCTCTTCCACTCTGGATTCCAGTCTGCTATTTTGGCAAGCTTTCGGTAGAGCAAGCTCAACTTTCAAGAACAAGAAAATCTCGCTAGTCCTAAAAAGAAGGGTATACAACCAATACATCTTTCCCATAATCACCTATGGAGCAGAGACATAGAACCTAGCCAAAAGATTGACCCTAAAACTGAGAACCATGCAACATGCATAGGAGAGAATCATGCTCAACCTCACATGGAGATTTCACAAGACAGCACAGTATAATAGAGAAAAGACAGGAGTTCGAATTATTACAGAAACCATTAGAAAACTCAAATGAAAATGGGCTGGACATGTTGCAAGAATGGCAGACAACTGTTGGACATCACAATGCACAACAGGGATCCTCAGAGATCATATGCAATAATGTGGCCTACAGAAAGTAATGACAAACTACATGAATTCAGAAAGTATTGGCTCAGCTATGCCCATGATAGAGAGGTCTGGCAAATCTTGGGGAAGGTTTATGTCCAACAACAGATGCAAAAAGAATGATGATGATGATGATGCTGAATACAAGGTTCCAGATTCCTATCCTAATTTTAGCGTTTGTGTTCAGAAATTTGTTCAGCAAGAGATGACCCAAAATGTATACCTTATAATCTTTCAGTAATTACATTGTGAAAACTATGAACTGTATAAGACTTTCATGATTAAAGTGTAGTTTTATGGAAAAAAAAAAACATTCATTAATATGAAATACAGTATTAGATTTTTAGCCTATAGCTTGGCCAGTCATTTTGCCCATTGGGTTGTGTGTGAAAGAAGTAGGTCAGCTCTTTGACTTTTATCCCAAACTCCAAGAACAGAGATTATTTGAACAATTCAGTCCTGATTTTTTAAATTTCAAAATCTTTTATAATCAAATTTTTCAAAATTTATATTCGAAGGCCGTATAAAGACAACTAACATTGAATGATTAAAAATCATTTAGGTAAACACCAAGCACCGCCAGGGACACTCAAACCACAAATTGATTGACAAATTATGTAGTACTTAAAAGTACCATTAGTACATGAAGGGTTAAACGACAAAGGAAATAGATCATCGCTCATTGTTTTATGCTGAAGTGGTTCTTTCAAGAGGCGATCACGTTTTTCAAGTGTTTTTAGTGACTAAATCTGTTTATATATATATATATATATATATATATATGGTTAAAACCAGACCAAAAACAGAGTCAAGAAGATTTACTACTGCTCTGAAAACCTTTAACCGTCAGTAGCTGTGATCACAGTGTTTTGGGGAGCTTTTGTCAGAGATGCTCCTACAGCAAACCCCTATTACATTACATGATGTAAAGGTGCCAGGTTGCCAATCAAGAACTGGATATTTACCATCTGTCGGCCCAGATGACCCTACCGATTAATTGTTACAGCAAAGTTGTTCAAGCATATTTGAAAAAACTAAAAACAAAAAAAAAACACTTGTACATCACACTTGGAGGCCAATTGTATTGTAAATTAACATTTTTCATCAATAATTAGATTTATATGTTTTACACATTAATTCATTTAATCTCTGATGCATTTACTGTTTAGAAAGAGATAGAATTACATAAAAATAAGGAATAATCTATATGCTAGTATATAAGACTGGCATTTAATCAAAAAAGAAAGAAAGAAAAGCTCAATATAGATAGTTATGGGACTTGAATGAGTTGCAGTGAGCAGCAGTCAGTGATGGAAATGGATTCAGGGAATAAGGTATATGGTAAAGATAGGTTTTAGTAACTAGGCATATGGTAGGGTCTTTGATAATAGATATAGAACATACAAAAAAAAGGAAACTGGGAAGTAATGATATGTCTGTGTATCTCTGTCACCCCATTCATCCCTGGCGATACTCCTCAAAATATCCTTGAAATCGATTTATCTCATAGGCCAGCATAAATGGTGAATAATTATCTGCGGTTTGCTTTGAGTAACTGTATCATGCTGACTTTTAAAAAAAAAGTGATCTTATAAATATTTATTAAAATCGCAACCCTCATATGAAGGATCAGATTAATAAACATGGGATTACACACACAAAATATGTTAAGCCATCTTATCACCAGCATACCATAAGTTTTCTAATTTATGGCCTAAAACAATTATAGCTCTATAATACAGAAGAAGAAGCCTTGATTCAATGCAGAGGGACTTGCATCAGTTCATATGGAGTGACTTAGGTCAACAACGGGAACTTGAACGATTCCAATTTGGTCATCATATCTTGACCATACAGAATTTTCCAAGGATAATGCCAAAGTTATTGTCTAAAAAGTACCTACTTGCAAAAGAGGAATAAAATTTTAAACAAAAGTTTGATTAAATAGTATCAAAATTTCTTAAATGAAGCATAGCCAATTGTTAATGAAAAATTTGGCATTCAACACAAAGGCTAGTTTGAAATTCATTTTTCAATGAATACATAATATGGTTTGTATTTTTTTGTCTCATAATAGATACCCAGTTTCCAAATACTTACCTTTACTTACTCAGCTTGTTTCTGATCGATCATTTCATCTTCCATTCATTCTTTTCTTGATCATTTCCCTAGCATACAAACTGTATGAAGATCTGGTTAATCAGTTTCAAAATGTGACGTTTTCAATAATCTTTTTTTTTTCATTGACACTAAAAAGCCTTAAAGCAGAACAAATACGTTTCTTTTAGAAAAATATCACTCAAACATGCACATAAATTAATGTTAGCTCATGTAGAAACATATCTGTGTATGCGTGTTTTTTTGTGTGCATAGGTAGGTGTATATTTACATATATGACTGCCTATTAATTTACTTTGTTATTGTGATATATGTATGTATGTGACTGTTATACATTTTATGTACATTAACAAGTACGAGTTCATGTAATCTCGTTCATTTTACATTCAGGCACTCATGTGTAGCTTATACAAATGTGTGTATAAATTTGGTTTCAAATAATCATTGATATATATGTATACATGTATGTATATATATGTGCATGTGTGTGTGTGTGTGTATATATATAGAGAGATATGTATGTATATGTATGTATCTATATATATGTGTATATATATCTATATCCATACATGTATACATATGTATGTGTATGTGTATGTATCTATATGCATATATATGTATGTATATATTTCTATACATACGCATATGCATGCATATGTGTGTATATATGTGTATATATGTGTGTGTGTATATATATATATGTGTGTGTGTGTGTTTGTATGGCTGAATTTGTGGTCAAATACAAATATATTTGAAATCTTCTTGTAGTTTGAATTGTCAATCTTATGTGTATAGTTGTACACATGCAAGTATCGATGTATGTATCTATTCATTTGTCTATCTATCTAACACACACATATAAAGATGTTTGCATTTTATTGTATGAAAAAAATGCGAACTCATAACTTTGTGAGCGACAAGTTGTGTTTTCCAAAGGCTCCTTCCAAAAATGTCCTCCTTTTGTAAATATGTGTGTCAATCTGGACATAGATAAGCATCTTTATTTATTAGTGTGTGTATTTCTGTGGAAGCAATGACACATAAAAAAAGCCAGTAAAAGTGTTAAACCTTAAGCGTAAGTAATAACAGCCATGAGTAGCTTTTGCTTTTGAAGACTTGCCAGAACTCTTTCAATAAAAGTATCACATCCAATTCGGTTAAAATCTCCTTCTTTATTGTCTTCTATGTATAATTATTCTAGCAAATAATTGTGGGCCATTCAAACTATAAAAACAAAAACCAAGTGACATAGATAGCCTTAATAGCGCCATCATCTTGGATATGTTACCATACATTGCTAGAGCTCTGTTAATTCTTCAAAAATGCCAATTTGTTCTTGCAAAAAAAAGTTTATACTGCTGCCTTCTTATTTGTTATGGTTTTGTGCTGTCACATAAGGGAAAGAAAGAGAAATAAACAAAGTGGCATTTTCAGCAAATAAAAAAAGCCAGAGATTATTTTAATGACAAAGACATCTTTTGGTGGACAAGAATTTTGTTTATTATTCTTGGCAAATGAACAGGATTTGTATCATTCTTTACATGAAAGAGTTTGCTGATTTTTGTTTTGTCATTTGAAAAAATTCAAGAAGACTTTAGAGATTACATCACCATCATTAAAAAAATCCCAACTCTGTAAGTCCAAGATGCAAAGAAATTTCATGATGAAAACCAGCTGATCCAATGATCAGAGTGTAAAGATTCAATGATGTATGTGTCTCTCATCTTCCTTGTCTATTTATCATTATATTTCCTGAAATGGGGCATTTTTGTCCATTTTGTTACATGACCATTTCTTTCACTCTTCTAATATTTTCTACCTGTGTCAGTCTGTTGCTGTGTATTGTACATTATAGATTTCCTTCTTTCATTTTTTTTTCTTTCTTTTTTGTCCATTTGCTTGGTTCCTTAACATCATTTTTTTTTTTTGTTTTCTTCATTTTTCATGATCTTATTGCTGAAGGATGGGTTATAGCAAAATCTTGTCTTTTTTCTTTCTTTTTTTCTCTCCAGATCTCTCCCTCATTCTCATTTCCTTCTTTTTCGTCGAATGTCTTCTTTATCCTTCTTCTCCTTCTTACGTCTTTCTTCTTCCTCTTCTTCTTCCTTCTTTTTCTTCTTCCGCTTCGCTTCTTCTTCCTCCTTCTTCTTCTTTGCCTCCTCCTCCTTCTTCTTTTTTTCCTTCATATCTTTCCTTCTCTCTTTTTTTTTTGCCTCCTCTCTCTTCTTTCTCCTTGCTTCTTCTTCTTCTTCCTCTGTTTTCCTCTCTTTCATATCCTCCACCTTCTCAATCTTTACTCCTCCTCCTCTCTTATCCTTTTTGTAATCTTTGTTCCTTCGCTCCCTCTCTCTCTCTCTTTCTCTTTCTTTCTTTCTTTCTTTTTTTCTCTCTTTTTGTTTGTTTGTTTGTTCACAGTCCCCCACGTGTTATCTCTCTCCCACAGTTTACTTTTACCACACACTCACTTGTGTAACTATTGGGATACATGTGAGATCTGTTTGTTACCTGACTGTACCCAGCCTGTGATAGAAACGTGCACTCGAAACAAATTGACTCTGTACCTTGACTCACACAGTCCGTACTTTACTAATTGCCACATTCTCTTAATTATGGCATGTAAATGCTATGCGGACTCTCTGTCTGCTGGTTTAGGCCTAATCCTTGATGAATGGGTTGAAATTCCCAAAAAACATGACTTTATCAGCTTGTTCATTCCTTTCTCCTGGTGGTGGCTCTATGAATTGTTAACAAGCCTATTTAACCTGGAACAAAGCCAGCTAATAATTAAAAATTGAACAAGATAAAGATAAAGAAAGTTGGTTTTCAAACATAACATTTTGGGGTAGGGGAAATTAAAAACTATTCTTTGCGTACAGAACTTATTATAAAATTCTCAATCATGCAATTTAGACGTTCTGGTTTGCTGGTAAGGTTGGACTGTTGACAGATCGCCTGTATCTAGGGAAAAGGTTATATCTCAAGTTCTGAATTAACTCATTAAGAACAAAACCAGTGCCATCTGGTAAGAATGTTGGAACAGCAATAACAATAACAATTATATATGATTCCATTAGTAGTTATACTTATTTGACTCCTGTCGCAGTAATCAAACTCAATGGCACCAACTCTTTATAAAATTGAATAGATTCTTTCATCCATTTCAAGATACAGGCGTGGACAAAAAAAATACTAGATCCCATATTAATTTCTTGTTTTTGATGTTTGAAATTCGTTCTCTTTTTCATAAATTTATTTGTAATCTACATCATAGTGATCCTATTTCTCAAGGAAAATGCTAATTATAGCATAGTTTCCCTTTTATAATTATTTGCAAACAATTATAATATAAAAGCATATTGAAAATGTATTTTTTAGCCAAAAAAATTCTTGGAATTCTGTTAATCATAGTTATAGACCATCTAGAGGGAAATAAAGCTTACAACCGTTTTTCTGCTCATATTTTCTGATATAACCCAATGTACATAGTAGACTCACTGATTCATTCATAACTAAGAGATAATATGGAATAAGGAAAAAAATGTGATATCCTGTTATCAGAATAATGATTATTATGTGAAAATTTTCATGTGTCAAAGGAACGCAGTGTAAGCGATTAAGAGAAAAAAAAGATGGCAAAATTTTCTGCCTAGAAGAATTTGAACACAAATACTAATTTGATTTTTGGAATAAATTAAAAAGTCTTATAAACATTATTAAATTCAAAGAGGATTTTAAGGTTTATGTAGGATGTTGGACTATTCAGCCACGGATGTTTAACTTTTCCTTTTTTTAACCAACACCCTTTTTTCATAATAAATTCAATTTCATTTTTTTAAAAAACAATCCACCATCTTGTTTTTTCTTTTTAATTTCTTGACAAATTCTATTTGAGTTTATGACAATTATCAGATAAAGTTTTCTAAGAAAAATATCAACTGATATCATAATACAAAAATTCATTCATCTATTGTCTTGGCTAGAAATATTTTGTATGATTATTTCTCTTCATAAAATATCATAAACTTTTTTCCATAATTTAATTACCTACTTCATTGGTTTTCAGTTCGTTATTGCCAATGCCTACATAAATAACACTGTCATTTTTTACAGGTGTTCTAACCTGCAAGAAGTAAAATTATCAGGTATTATTGTCATATTTTTGTACTCTTCTTTCAAATGCATCAGACTAACATTTCGTGAATAGATGAAATGGAAATCTATATCAAAATGAGTCTTGACAATAACTAATTACAGCATGACACTAGGGATACCCGTTCTTGTTAAATCATTTGATTTTCCCAATTGTTTTTTTGAAGGATTTCACAGTACAATTTCCGCAGAATTATTGATTACTAGTCCCATTTCTTCAGTGACAGTTATCATAAGTGTACAGCAATAGGCTTGGCTGATGGCTGCTACTGATACTTTGAGTGCGACAGACAGGGTAGGATTTGAGAGGGGACAAAAGAAAAAATAATATAGTTCAATGAGAGGATAAAAAGGGAAAATTTTAGTGATGAATTTTTATAACACTAGTATGGAACTTTTTGCTTTTTTTTTTATTTATTAACTTTTGATCTCAGCTCAATATCATTTTTGGATGAGGTCAAATTCAGTAAGAAACATGACCTGTTTTGCATGACAGACTCTTTTCAGATGTCTCGGGTTAAACCATTTTTCAATCTTTTCATGCTTTATGTAGTGTAAAGTATTATGCAATGTGCATAAAACTCTCTCTTACTCACCAAGATTGTTGTATAATTGTGAGAAATTGTTGACTTGATTCAATGGTGAATATTATTCACATACATTGATCAATAATCAGTAAAAATTTCAGATTATAATTCAGGTAATAACAACAAGTATGGCTATGAACTTATTGATACATCCTCATATAATCCATGGAATTAATCCAAGACATGCCACTCTTCTGAATAGGACATGAGTAAATATTAACTAAATTCACTTACAATCATTATTCATGTATAGTACGCACTTTTCCCTGAGATTTTTAAACCTAAAACTTAGGGGTTCATATTTATACATGAGAATTAAATGCTACCCCTATTCCCCTCCCCCAGCCACATGCTTGGCCATATTTGGGACAGCGTGTCTGAAAGTAAGTTATATCGATGATCCAAGCAAACTAATGTGTAACAAAGAGCATAAATTACTAACCAGATACCAGAGTTGTTTAAAGTGTTTTATTCACATATTAGCCCATTTTAGTTTACTTCACTACTGTCCGTGTCATTGATAGATATTATGACAACTTCATCTATTTTAGCATTGTCGATGTCTTAGCTGGCTTCAATGTTAACATCGTCCACAGTGTCCTCCTGTCTTTGTTCCTCAAAAAGGATGATGTTTTCAGTGTGTTTGCGACGTAGCATAAAGGACTTAGTCACAATGGTTTCAGGAATGCTCTGCCCGACTTCCAGTATCCAGGTATACACAAAGGAAAGCTCTGTTGGTGAATGCTTCCTGTGGGAGTAATGGACTTACAACCAGCGACTTGGCACTAATACACGACTTGAATGGCTTAATGCTGATGTACAGTGGTTGTAGAACATTAATCATGCCACCGAGAATGATGTTAAGGTTAGTCTTTATGGATTTCAGTGGTCATTTCACATCAACCTGTTGATAGCATCTGAATGCGTTGAGCACAAGAAAAGATAGCTGATTCAGCAAGCTGCTTGGATGTCTCAACCACATTGTTTTTATCAAGTCACTCATCTTTCTTTCAAACCACTCTTTCTTTTAGACATGAACCCTTATTCCTTTCGGAAATATCTCCGTGAGCAAGATCTTTCTCTTGAGAACAACATATGGTGGTAGCTTTTTTCCATCACCAGCGATGGCTAACATCAGTGTGAATGTTTTTTTCTCATTACCAGTAATTGATATTACTGTCTTCTGGTCCTTGAAATCAACTCTCTGTGCATAGGGGAGATCAAAGCTCAATGGGATGTGATTTGAATTTCCAATATGTGACAGGTAGAACTCCATGTCTTCCTGTCATTTAATAATCAAACGCTGTGACTTGTCTTTCAAAATCTGCAGGCAATTTTAGTGCTATGTGAGTCTGGCTACAAACTGAGACTATCCATGTCTCCCCATAAAGCGCTGACTCCACCTAATGCTGACCATGAAATTGTCAGGCATTGTTTCCATCTTCTTTGTGATCTCAAGTCTCTTGAGATGTATGTTAGCTGTGCTGATTCTAATATTCTGCATCCCTTCACCCACCCGATCAGCTTTTCTTCCAACTTCGGAAATGCTATTGATCTCCCTCTGTCTGCCCTCTTTGACTGCTGCATGGATTGAAGTTTGGACTTGTTTTTGCATTAGAGCAGAATCGTCATTTACCCAGTTCCCATTTTCTTCTGTATACAATTTTTCTGTACTTGTGTAAGATGTTTTCTTAGAAGCCATGGCCAAGACTGTGGATAGAATCACATGAGAGAAGGGAGTTAATAACAAACAATGCCTGATTGAATTTAGTGGAGGACGCTATCAGTGAAATAGTCGTATAGGTGGATGCTGGTGACTGACAAAGAGGTAAATTATTTTTTGGCTTTTTACAAGTTACATGTGAACAGAGTAATAGTAACAACTTCTAGTTTACACTGCCTTGCAGAAATATCCAATAGCTATTGGAGTGTGTGCTTGTTTATAATCTTGCTCCTCTTAGTGTAAGCTTATTTCTACACCTAGCTTGTAATTTTGGGTGTAGAAATCTGCACCTTTTCTCTAAATAATTATGTGAATTTCGTATTTTGAAACATAATGGATATTACTGTATATAAAATCTTATTTTTAGTTGATGGAGTGAAAAGTTGAACAAAAGTTAAAGCTATCTGCAACAAATTCTGAGAAGTTAGTATGTAATATATATGAGATGTTTTCTCTAGGATTTCATAGTCCATAATTAAGGAGGTGTATTATACATGAGTGCATATTATACACAAATAATTACAGTAATTTCCTTGTTTCTTTATTCAAATATTGACTAAAAACAATTATGCTTATGAAAATTGCTTTCTTCACCACCTTTTATTTTTCTCCTCAGAATACTTTTTTATTTTCAATATGGAAAGCAGTTGTGCATTGTCAACCTAATTAAGTTTAGTGCCAGGTTCTGATAAAAATACAGTAGGAATTGGTCAAATGCTCTTGAAAAGAACTGGTTTAGTCTTTTTTTCCTGGTGAATCGTTTTGTAGCGAAAAATATACTTGACACCAATTGTAAAAACTGTAAATTTTATTTAAGAGCATTCCTAGAATATGTGAAAAAGATTTATATTGGTACCATTTTTTACCTTATTTAGTTATGTGAGCAGCCCCATTTTGCTATCACTTCATGCCTTCCATACTTTTCATTGTCTAGCCAAATGTTGCTGTTGTTATTGGCCTATGCATATTTGCTCCCTCGTCTCTTTACTGCCTCTTCAGCCAATATGTATTTGCTCCCTCGTCTCTTTACTGTCCCTTTAGCCAATATATATTTGTTCCCTTATCTTTTTACTGCCTCTTTAGCCTATATATATTTGCTCCCTTATCTTTTTACTGCCTCTTTAGCCTATATATATTTGCTTCCTCATCTTTTTACTACCTCTTTAGCCTATATATATTTGCTCCCTCATCTTTTTAATACCTCTTTAGCCTATATATATTTGCTCCCTCATCTTTTTACTGCCTCTTTAGCCTATATATATTTGCTTCCTCATCTTTTTACTACCTCTTTAGCCTATATATATTTGTTTCCTCATCTTTTTACTACCTCTTTAGCCAATATATATTTGCTCCCTTATCTTTTTACTGCCTTTTTAGCCTATATATATTTGCTTCCTCATCTTTTTACTGCCTCTTTAGCCTACATATTTTCACATCTGTTTGTGTGTGTGTGTGTATATGTATGGATATATTTCTCTATTTATTTTCAGCAAGGTAGATTTCTGTGTATTTTTCAAAGGATAACCAACTTTTCCATGAACATACTGTTCTCTCAGCTACCACTGAGTTGAAAAATAAGATTTGAGAAATTTCTTGAACAATTTCCAAAAACTCAGTCAAAGATTCAGTTAGATGCTAGCAAACAAGTTCAGAAGCATAAAATGAGAGAATTAATGCAAGGAGATATTGACCAGTTTATTTTATTCCAAGATGTTTCAAAGGGAAAACTTTCAACAAAATAGTCTTGACCATGTTGAATCCTACTGAGGGCATGTACAAATACACGCATGCAAATTCATCCACACAAGAAAGATTAAACTTTGTTAAAAGTACCAGATTCACATCCCATTTCTGCCTCCGCTACATTTTCTCAGTACCATACATATGTCATCTGGCCGAGTCCATTTCAGCAGGTGGGAAGGGCAAAACCATCCAGTGTACTGCCGTCTCTAATTTTTTGGCACTGCAATTTATATTTGATATGAATCATGTAATTATACTGATTAACAAGTTCACAAATTCGAATTCAAAAATCTTACGTAAGACACTGACAGAGTCAGGATACAATTGTGTGTTGTTTCCATATAAGAACTGACCATAATTCCACTGTATACACGCACACATATGTATGTACAGACTTTTCTACGTAAAAGGGAAGGAGGACATTTTTGTTGGCTATCATTTCAGCCTTGAAGTAAATTGTAGGGAATTTGAAACAAAAAAGTAACTTTGGATGAAATTTGATCTTGTTTCTCACACCATGAGAGCTTGCTATATCGTGTAGCAACACCTGTACCATTTTATTCATTAAAGTCAGATGAAGTTCTTATACACAATCCAATTCTATTGCTTTTGTTCAGTGCCAGAATTGGTCAGCCCTTGAACTGTAGGGAGTATGAGGCCCCCAAAGAATATTTTCAAAAGGAAGAAAAAAAATCAAAGAAAAATTAGATTCATTTTAACAAGGCTAACAATGATTAAAATTCAAACATTTGCTTTATGCAATTTCTTGGAAACAAATTTCTCTAAAACTTCAGAAAATTGTAAGTTCTTGAGAACATCATTTTCACTCACCATGTTCTTAGACGTCACAAACCTCATATGATACACATGTATACAGTATAGCTTTTCTTTTACATATTCACTACAAATATATATACAATACATTAATTGAACCCTCTTTTGAATATATAATTTTGCACACTCCGAAGGCCTTTCAACTGAGAGAGATCCCTGGGTTGCAGCCCCTAAAACCCATGCCTTAATCTGGCACTGATTTTTTCCCCACTCATCCCATACTACAAATTAGTCTGAGATTCTGGAAGTATTTTTCCACATGACTTGGCAAGCTTCTGTGGTAAGAAATAAATGTTCATTTATCATTCAAAACTAATACTTTGTTCAGAATAATTTAATTTAAAGGCTGAAAAATATATTTGCTGTGTTGCAATAAAAAGCAAAAAAGTACCAGTCAAAAAGTTGATTGAAACTAATTAGTTATGAGGAAAATCAAAGAAGCAGCATACATCAGCTTGTCAGCTGATTTGAGAAGAACTAAGCTCATCATAAGTTCATAATGTTAAGGAAAATTCACTCATAGATCAGGAAGATCAGTATGGATGGGTTGGTGAGTGTTCAACAAGAAGCAATTACAATGCAGTGAAAAAACTAAGTTTTAGTGATATAGAAATTCTTTGTAAAAGTCATTTAAGCTCATTGGTAAATGCATTGTTAAAAGGTGAGTTGTTCACAGAACCACCTGGTTTCTATCAATTTGGACCCTTTTTTTTCTCGAAGAGTGAAGTGGACCACAGACAGACTTAGGAACGGTGAAACTGATTGGTTTGATAATTTTTTCTTTTTGAACTCTGATTAGCCAGAGTGAATATGAGTTAGGATACACTTACTTAAAGCAATAAAACTTTTGAGGATGGTCATCAATTGGTCTTTGGGGCAGTTCTGCTGGGCATCTCTGAGAGAAAATAAAAAGACAAAACAAATGAACAAGAAAAAACGCTCCAGCACCTGAAAAATGGCACCTGTAAAGTTAGCACCACACTCTTCGTCTTAACCCTATGTAGTGAAAAGTTCCTCTACATATCTATCGATTTTCTAGGTCTTAGACATTTAGACTATGCAGTATGTATTCAGAAATTTCCAAAGTTGGCCTTGTAAGATGAAGAGCAGAACTATTTAGAAAAAAAAAAAAAATACGCAAAGTAAAACCTCTGCTCAGGTTTGGAGGATGAAGTGGGAGAAATAAAAGAATAGAAAAAGTGTATAAGAAGGATTCACGTTTTATTTTTTGTTTCTGAATCTATCTTTTTGTTTTTAGTAACTCAGATAAAATAAATCTATTCACTGTCACATCAATATATTTTTTGAAATTCATTATTATTTGGTTTTTCTTTTACAGAACATTTCATATTTTGCACAATGACTAATTATTTCAAACTGAAAAACTAATAATAGTACTGAAAGTAATGGAAACAAAAAAATAAACTCTGTATTATTCATAGCTTGATAGCTAACTCACCAACCATGGATATTTCTATAAGACGGAGCACTATTACAGTCAAAAGTAACTTTTATTTGAATAAAAAAAAATCAAGTTGTCGGTCCAACTTTCAATGAGAACGTGTTTACGTTGGGTACCGCTTCGTATGCTTTTGCGACATGCGCACAGTGAAGCTAATTTGAACGCGCATGTCGAAAAAAACAAAATGCAAACTATTTTACTCCAATTAAAATTTTCATTAGTCTAAAATAACAATTTTTTCAGAATATTTCATGTCTATTTAATCTGAATTCATTTCGAAGTCAAATCGATTGTACGTAGTTTACTACGTTCGTACCATTGTTTTCATTAGCGCATTCTTTTTGTACCCGGTTTTTCGGGGTTTTATATAAACAACAATCAGGTGAGTTGAGATTGTTTTTGTTTATGCTTGAAAATAGTTTAAGCTTATTGCAGATTTTCATTTTCCTCTACAAAAACTGATTGTTTCGGAAAAGATAATTTTGTGTTCAGATTTAAAACCAACGATTGATTTTTCCAACAATATTAGTTTTGTTACTAGTCGCACCAAAAACAGGTGCCGGGTATAAAAGGACCCTTAGTGCCTCCGTGTAATCGTTTAAATTTCAATTTCAAATTTAAAAAAAAAAAGAAAAGAAAAGGTCACTGCTTTTCCTTTGTTTCTTCCCCCGTCTTCCACACTTTTCGACTCGTGGTTACGCTTGTTACCAATGCTAATCCAACATTTCCATGTCGCGATGTAATCACTGAGTGTCCAGCTTTCAGATACCGATAAGATTAAAATTGGCACCCCCTGTAAATTAATCAATTGACCCCCCCCCCCCAGTAAGCCTTGTTCATATGGATAATGTAAAATATGGTACTTAACAGAACAGCATACAAATGCCCCAATTACACCGTATCGATCAGGTATTGACGCAATAATAAAGTTATAGGTATGAACAAAAATTTTCATCGTAAAATGAATACTTGGGGTGGGGGAAGAAAAAAAAAGCCTTGAACTTGTATAAAAGATAACTTTATCGTCAAGATCTTTTGGTCATTATCACGAAAGAAGATCGTGGAAACGTCTTATAGATTTTTCCTAGTCTATAGAACCGGAGATTTTGCAGGAAATTAGAAGTGTGATGAATTGTTCAATCAAAAAATAGCGCAATATTTTAAACATTCAACGCAAAACACCACGATTTTAAAATCTTTTAAGATTCAACATATTCGATTTCAATGAAATTTTTGGTGCTTATTTATCAAGGGACGAATTTGTCAAAAGGAATTTTCCATTCAAACTTTTGGAGATTTTCCCCCGTATGATTACCAATACCATTTTATTAATTTTGTTAATTGGTGGTATGCTTTCTTACACATTTTACAGATAAATCTATCGGAGAATAAAAATTCTGTTTTTTTTTTTTTTTTTGAAAAGAGAGAATGCTGGGATGACCGTTCGGAACGCTAGCTTTGGGATTAAAAAAAACAAACAACACTGCATTTAAATAGAATTAGTTTGTTTTTAATAAAAAAATTTCGATTAATTCACCATTTAGAAAATTCTTTCCTTTTCCTTTTAGATTCACTTGAATTTATTCTGAAATAATATTTGCTAAATAATTGAATATACTGATACGAAGAAACAATATTTACCGAGTGTATTTTTCTTCTCTTTTGCTTTTTAGTTGTTTGCCCCACCCAATCGTAGTTCTTTTGATTCATGGCATCTAGGTAGCGTAGCTATTCCAGAGTTGCATAATAGACTTTCGGGGAAAGCAATAATTTCTATGCTGGTCTGAAGAGAGTGTAACTGTCAATACCATCTGTCGTATCCTGACTTTAAAAACATTACGCCATAAAGTTGACGTTTGCTGATTGATAGTGTTAGAAATCTTTCTTTTCTTTTTTAGCAAAAAATAAATTTTTTGCTCAGTTTAATTGAATGATGGTAAAACTGTTTTTCCACAAATAATCTTTATCAAACGATCAACTTTTTTTGGTATATATATATATATTTTTTTTTTTTTTTTACCACTGTAAATTTTAAAAAATTAATCAGCTGTCATCAAATATGGTGTAATAATCAATTTATTGCCTATGTTATAATTGATCAACTTCTTTTTTTCTCCTTCCTTCTTCTCTTCCTGAATAAAAATTTGGGAATTTTATTTCTAGCAAAAACAAAACTTGGGAAAATTAATGAAAAAAAAATTTTTTTCGAAAATATGGTGTCAATTTCCTGGTGAAAATCTTTGTTCGTACCTGAAGTTAAAAAGGTATGACAGATTTTTACATTTCTCAGTTGTCATAGAACCAGAATTTTGTAAGTTTTAAAAGTAAAACTCTCCACTGAACTGAATTGTATTAAAGTAGGTGTGATTGATAGTCCTTAAAATTCCAAGATTTTAAATTTGTTCAGACAGTTGATTTCCTTCTTTATGCTCCTGCTGAAAGTTTTTTTTTCCTATTTTTTACGGATTCTACACTTGACAAAGGCTGAAGAATGTATCGCATGAAACTTCCTTGCTAATACCGAGGAATTCAATTGTCCACATTGAATTTGGAATGAATGGTGTTGTGGCTGTTTTTGGCATTTTATAATTGATAAATGCTCAAGATAGAGCTTTACCTTGTACCAGATGTAAAGCATGTATAGTTCAATAATTTTAATTTAAAATTGTAAACAAAGTTGATTACGATGCATGAATCAACCAGGATTTACTACTCTAACTGATTGTCCCCCAAAATATCCCCCAAGATATATTTGACTGTGGAATTTGATAATCCAGGAATCTGAAACTAATTCATGAGTGACAACATAGAAAATTTCCAATTATGTCAACATTTCTTGTGAATTCATTGGATACAAAATGTTCTGTATAAATCATCTCCTGTTCTCTGGCTCTTATGTTTTTGTTCCCTTCGGCCAACATGATTGTCCACACAATATCTCCAAAACATTTGATGAATTTTAGACATTTCTGGGAAGAGTGTGCCGTAATAGCTAAGGAAAGATTGAAGTTTTAGGGCAGATCCAGGGATTTTCTTTTCAAAGGGAGATATTTTTCCATGTATTAAGACAATAAGCCGGAATATGGAAAATCAAAACTTGCACAGTTAGCCCCTCTGCATTATTAATATAATATGTATGGACTGATTTTCATTCAGTTTTTAGTTTGTCTGAGATTTTACAAGCAAACAATAGATACTCAACCTGTCAACATAACTATTTGCTAAGTCATGAGTATAATTTCAACATAAATAATTAAAGAAATGTAAAACATAAGAAAATTAGAATACCCAATAGAATAACAATATCATTGATCTTTAAAAAAATTGTTTATTGCTGATTCAATAGATCCTCCTCAATAGAGTGACTATTTGAACATCACCCCCACCCCAGTTTTGGCATTTAAACATCCCCCACCCTGAAGAAAAATGCTTTATTTCATTGACCCGGTTAAAGAAGATATTTTTCACTCGTATGAATTTGCATATAGAGTCCAGTTTGGTGTATCATCATATTACATTCGTCTTGATACTTTAAAAGGCTGTTTTATAGTAATCATTCAGAAATAGGTCTACCCCACTTGGTTTTGGCAATTGGAAGTGATTCAATTCAATAAAACTCTAAATCTTGGTAAATGTTTTTAAAATGCATGCTCGGGATAGAATTTGAAAGAAATCGAAGTTACTACCACTTTTTCCTTGTATGGAAATGAATATTGCAATAAATAAAAAATGATCTTTGTCCTAGTTCTTATTTGAGATAAGTCATATTTTATTATGGATTAAAAGATTCATTTATTTGGATATAGATATCAAGGAAACTAATAGAAATTTCTAAAAATTCACATTTAATGAAATAGTTTTTGTTTTCTGAAGACAGGTTTTCACATTGATAGATTCAAGAGACAACTTGGAGATTATTTTATTTATCTATTTTATTGTAGAACATATCGTACGACAATGTAAAGAATTGTATCCTGCACTAAGTATGATGAAACAGTTTTTGGCAATGTTTTAAGCTAGATCTTTCTGGGGAGTGTTTTTGAAAATTTATTGCTAGTGATAATCTAATATTGAATTTGTTTTAGGAGCAAGATGAGAAAATAAAAAGCTTTGAAAAATACTCAACTTTTTATGAATACAAAATTTTATAATTGTAATTGCTAATTAAGTTTTCTTAGGCAAAAGCAAATTTATCCCATAATGTCCAGTTAATTTTTGTGCTATTACTAAAAATGTTTACACATTTGTTGAAAAATATAGTTTATCTGCAATGTTTTTTGGGAAAATATTTGCTGATAGTATTAGTTTTACTTATACAAATTTATTCATGCTCAAACACTGATAATTTCAAGCAAAGAAAGTTGTAATTTTCTGCTAAAACCAAATCCATAAAAAAAACTCTAAAAAAAAATAATACAAATAAATAAACTGTGTAAATTGTACCTTGAAATTGGTTTTCCCAATTTTAGTCAATGCAAGGGAGGTAATTCGACTATTCTATTTTTCTATGATCTATTTTTGTTCAGAAGAGTTGTCTCTCTCTCTCTACTTACCTACCTACCTTTCTATCTATACAGGGTGGGTGAAAAGAAGTTCCTAGGAAATTGGTTATAACTTTATTATTTATTGGACAATTATTGACAAATTAGCTTCACTTTGGACCATACAATGGTAAAATTCCCTTGTAGGCATCAGTTATCCACCAATTTCTGGTATGGTCATAATAGACCTTTGCAGAAAGTCCGGCAGTGTGTTGGCCAGAACAGGTTGAATGTGCTCCTCAAGTTGATCCAGGGTTCGTGGTTTTATGTGGTACATCTCTTCCATCGCTCACCCCTCAAGAAGTCACTGGGTATTATGTCAAGGCTCTGTGCAGGTCATTCATTCTTATAGGGAGTTAATTCTCATCCACCTTGTGAGTATATGTATGTATGTGTGTGTGTGTATATATATATATATATATATATATATATATATATATATATATATATATATATATATATAGGTGCATCTATAAGCTAGATTTATAGTTAATAGGCAAGTTTTCCTCTGAAATTTTCACTGTATAATGTATCTGACCCTGGGATTGAACTCCTGACTACACCATTGTCTTGAACTTTGAACATTAAACCTATTTTCGCTTGTCTTCCTCTTCCACTAAACCAGAGTCTGTCTTTCTTTGCTACCTATACTGTAATCAGGAGATGGAAGTTTTCAAAGTCTTTAACTTATGGAAAAATGAATATATATTTAAAAATTTATTATTTTTATAAAAATGAATTTAAAAAATTTTTTTTCGTTAGACTGCAAATGTATTGATGTACCAACATACACATGACAATATTGGAAGGCTTTATAAGATAAATGATTTATTTTGATTTTTCACTCATACCGAGCTTTATCAAGAAAGGTATTACAAGAAATTAGGCGTTTTATTTAGTTGGTTTGTGTGTCATGACCCTAGGGAGATCACTTGCCAGGCTTCGAGAGATCATCTATATTGATGGAGTTGTCAGATGTTTGTGTGTGATTAATGGAAGAAGTTTGGTCAAAAAAGTGAGAATTTATTCAGTTTAGTGTGATTAAACCAACTATATAAAACACCAGGTTTCTTGTAAAACCTTATTTTCTTGACATAAACCATGGTATGAGTGGAATGTTGAAATGAAGTATCATTTGTCTTATAAAGCCTTCTGATACTGTCATTTTACTCTCGTATTATCGGATTAACCATAGATCTATACCAACGTATTTATCACACACACACACACACAAAGATATATATATGTGTGTGTGTTAATTTTTCAACAGGATTAATGCTGAAAACACTAAAAATATTGTCTATTTTGTTGTTAGAGGAAAATGTCCCAAAGGTAACTTGAGCCTGTTGAATGTGTGTATGATTACTTATCACAGTAGTACTTTAACATGTTTACTTCAATTTTATGCAATAAGTTTTGCAGTAGAACAATTGACTTTTCCATTAATTAAACAATTTCTAACTCAAATTTTATTTTATTTCATTTAACTTTCTTTTTTTTTTCAAATACAGTGACAGATGAAAAGATACCTGGAAGAGAACATTTAAAATGTTTAAATGTTCAAAATAAATAAGGAAGATAAAGTATAACAACAAAACCAACCCAGAAATGAATGGTTTTAAGGGCCATGACTGTCTGGTCAATACTGATATTTGGTCCTATGGCAACTGGGAGCCAAATTTCATACAACAAGAACAATCCGAGCAAAGTGTATCGAAAGACTTCATCATAGACTCCTGTGCCATTGCCAAAAATTCAAAAATAGCAACTAAAATGGAAATCCGACGCACAAAGGATCGTATCCGTAAGAGGATCCTACGTGCCCGAGAGACTCCTCTTGCCAGTGCTATTCGGCGGGAAAAGAACCGTCGTCGTATGGCTGCTGCTCGTGCAAGAAAATCAATGCAAAAAAAAATCTTCCAGTGTGTTCAGGATAATAATGTTAATCCTGAAGTGGTTGCAGAAGGTAGGAGACTGAACAGAATGACTTATGGTCTCCCAGAAGTGGTGCCAGATTCTCTTTCCAAGTCAAATTTGATATTCAACAGAGACAAATTACCAAAAGAGTGTGCACCTGTGAATCTCTTACTGGCACAGGAGATACCACCGCAAGACTTGCATCCAATTGAACTTCAAGTTGGAAAAGATAATCTCAAGAAAAACCCAACTTCTGAGACTGTACCAATTATACTGGATGATGAGGGAAAGGAAGACTGCAGAACCACTGGTGTAGTTAGAAAAAACAAGAGACCGCAAATCATGAAGCAAACTTCTCCAAATGTTCACATCATAAATGAAGGTATATTAGCTAATGATAGTGGAAAACAAACAATGCTTTCAGAGATTCAAATGTTGGATAACAACAGTGCTAACCTAACCGCTATAGCTCCTACCATTAGAAGAGGCAAAAGCAAAATGTCTACCTGTTGCATGCCTTTGGAAGTGACTATTACAAACAAATCTTCCAACAGAGACGATACCTGTGTTTATCCATCCCTAGATATTCAAACTGAAGGAACCAGTCAGCCTTTTGAAACTACGTTGTTGTCACCTGGTCAGAATCAGAGAGTTATGAGAGAAAATAATAGTAAGACTGAAATATCTGAAGATACCAATGCTATCCCTACGTCTGATATGGTTGCAATAACCAATTCATCAGAAGAAGTTAACTGCATGAGCACAAGGCATCGGAGAAATATCTCAATTTCTATAGAAATGAGACGGAAAAGAGACCGACTGAGGAAGCAGTTAGCTCGTGCTCGAGAGAGTCAGTTGGAGAAAGAGATAAGACGAGAGAAGAATCGTAGAAGAATGGCAGAGTTTCGATCTCGGCACCGGTTAAAATCTCGAAGAACACAAATGGAGACTGAATATGAGGTAAATTAATTTATTTTGGTCATTTTCCTTTTTTACATATCCATTCCATTGAAGAACCTTTTATCCAATGCTTTTTTTGAACATCTCTAGGTTGAGAAAATAAGTGGTCATCATGAAAGTTAATATCTTTTGCTGCAAAATGACCATGAAAATGAAAGTTGTGAAAAACAAAGATAAGTATTTAAATGTAATCAGATATTTAAAGTTTTAGCTACAGTTACGTGAACTGTTCAAAATATAAAATGATCCACCTTTTAAAATTCATAGCCAAAATGAAATATTCAACATTTCTTGAAGCTTTGTAAGATTTTACTGCTTGTATGCTCAACTATTAAAATTAAACAGCAGTAAGAAATTAAATTATTTAAACTTGAAAAAAATTTCAGACGTATCAATAGACAATACTACTTAATAATTGGAAAATCTGTTACAGATTTTTGTTTGCCTCCTGTACAAGTTTTCCCAGCAACCTGAATGTTGAGTTTTCTTATAAAACCTGAATGAAGAAGCCATTATCATTAATTTGTGGTTCCCAGACCCCAACCTTCAATTTTATATCTTAGGCTGTGTTTGGGGTGGTATAAGAGACTAGTGTACAAGAAAGAGGAAGGTGCACACAACTTCTATAACAGCCGTGTGCAAAACAAATGCGAATGCTATTTTCACTTTTAGCCTTTTTTTGTGAAAGTAAAAAAATTGGCTTGAAGTGAATTTTCTGCAATATTCAAGGGCGTGAAAATATCAAACTTTATGAAGGCTGAAAATGTAACAATTGATAATGCTGCAAGAAATTTTTTTTTTTTTTTTTTAATGGGATTTTTCAACATAGAATTTATGACTTTATCTCCTACTAAATTTGCCAAAATAATCAGTCTTTAGATAAGAAATGAAAGATTGTCTGGCAAAAGACATTTAATTTATTTTCTGCAGTTATGGATTGATAAGTTCTTTGATATTTATTAAAATGATTGTATCAAGTAAAGAGCAACTCAGAAACAAACAAAAGAAATAAGATTTTATGAATGTGATCTATTTCATGTGAGGATTCAACACTAAATTGGATGATCAACACTGAACCATAGAACTCGCCTAAAATAATTTACTACAATTATAAGATTGAGATCTACACCTCATCCTCTGAAGAATATTCATGAGAATTGCTTGAAATATTATGAAGTTGATTTCAAATTTTCATTTCCAGTATGACTTGTATTATATGTAGGAGGCACATTTAATCAAGCTCACATATTTTTCTCCTATTTTCAGACAAATTTCTTGATTGTTTTTTTTCGTTTTTTTTTTTGTACCCACTTTAGAATTCCAACTATTAGATGGTCCCATATGCTTACAAATTACTTTGTGTAATTGCAGATGAAGTGTAGTGAAATTTGTTTGAATGTCTTGTTTGAGACAAATCACCATAATGTTACCAAAGGGGAAAATTTTGATTTCAAGCAAGGTCAATATACACTTACCATTTGACAATCAGTGAAGAAAAAAATTGATGAATAGATATTTAATTTTAAGATATATTTTTTCAAATTTTCTAGAATATGAACTTTAAGAATGAGTAGTGTTTTAAGGAAATAGCTTGTAAAGATGGTAGAACTTAGGGAATTTTATGAAAATCAATTTTGAAGATTTAGATTTTAAAATTCTGAAATCTTCATCGTATTTGGAATCTACTGTATCAATGTTCTATCTTTGTCTGCAAAGTCCGTTTGATTCTCATTAACATAGAAGTTTTCTAAAGATTTTATTGGACTTCTGGAAGGTGTTGTCTTTATCAATAATGACAGTATTTTTCGCTTTCACTTTATACCCTTGCTACTTGGTATTAACAATTTATGAAGTAAAATTATTTCAAGTTTTAATTTTATTGATATATATATATATATATATATATTTTTTTTTTTTTTTGTAACTAAATTCTTATAAACTCTCTCTTGTATAAATTTTCATACAATTTCAGTAATAAGTCTTTTTTTTTTTTTTTTACCTTCCTTTTGTCAAATGTCAATTAGTTGTCTAAGTCAGGAAGTTCTTTTAACAACATGTTCAGTATAGCACAATAAATTTTAGTCAAGCATGAAATGAAACCGTACCTGAAATTAGATAATGTTAATCATATGAATCTGCTCCTCTCTTTGTATAAGCATTGAATAGAAAGACTTTAATGTTCTCAAAAATCCGCACAGGTTTACATAAAGTTGAATTTTTATGTTTTCTAAAACCTCAGGCATTGATTGTTTAATTGTATCATTTGAATTTCTGTCAAATTATAGAAGGTTGTGACATTTACCTCCCATTTACTCTGAGCATGAATTTGATTTGAATTTCAAAAAAGGGTACGAGTTGAGTAGTCAAGTCCCTGAAAAGAAGTGCAGTCACTCCTAAAGAGCTAGCAGTATTGTTTGTTTGGCATCTCGTGCTCCAATAACTATGGTCCTGAATTACCTAAACCGACCCCAATAAGGTACAACCAAAATGTTGGAGGATGATATACAGAAATAAAGCAATACTATAAATTCTGTAGGAGGGTTCATGCTTCTTTGTAAAGACCACAAAATTCAAGTTGTTTCAATAAGTGTAGTTGGAAAATGTTCTTTATTTTTCATTTGTTCCAGAAATTTAAAACTGTCATTATATGAATCATTCTGTTAATCTTGATTTTTGCTTTTATGAAAGAAAAAAAAACAAAAAAAACTTACTTACTTCCTTGTCAAAAAAAAAAAACTTTCTGTGGTATTTCTTTTCACAGTTTTATTTTATCATATTTTATGTTTTTCATTTCTTCTTTGTCATTTTTTACTTTAAATTTTGTAGTTTGTGTTTTCAAAGGAATGTTTATTTTTTCTTATTTTTTCTTAATCCCACTCCTATCATCCAAAATCATCCCCCCCATTGTTGAGTCAACTTCCTTGCCCTACACGCTGCACACAAAATGATAAGTAGTTGTGGCACCCTGTCAATCTGCAAATATCAAGTACAATTTTATGACAAGGAACCTAAACATTTGTGTCACTTGCAATTAATAGAAAAAAATTACTGGATAAAAGAAAAGCATTTTGCTTAAATTTGCATCGTTTGAACAACATAAAATAAGTTTAACTGTGAACAATTCCTCATATTGGATTCCTGAGACATGGAAAGTTGAATGAAGTCAGTTTTACTTTAGGCCGACTAATATCAATATCGTTGTAGTATTCTTCATTATGAATATAGCAAAAATATTCTTATATGATTATTAAGTGCACATTATGTACTCTAATTATTTGTTATGCTTGAATGTCCTATTGATACAAGATATTTAATGATATTATGAAATGAAATATTTGCTATCATGATAGACAAGATAAATAAGTCAAAATATTTATTGGTCTTAGGATATTGATTGAATATCAAATGAAGCAAACTTAATTCTGGTTACACATCATTTAGGTTTTTTGCATTAATGCCTCTAAGAAAGGCATGAGCCTAAATTTACCTTCACGATTTCCTACAGCAAGCTCTTTTGACAGTCTTATCTTTTCACTTTGCTTGTTTAATTGATGGAGAAGAATTTCATGATTTATCAAAGTGTAATGTATTTAAAAATAATCCGATTTTATTTGGTTGGTATGTTTGAAAAAGAGAAGGGAGAGGGAGTTAAAATCTGACCACAGCTTCAGTTATTATGTTTTAAAAAGTCAAAGTTCATAGAATTTGACAACTACTTGATGATTTATCATAATATATATTGAAAAAAAACTCTGAAAACTTGTTAAAAATTAATTTTATTGTAAGAGATGTTTGTGCCACTTAGGAGAATAATTGACAAAAATTCTGGTAAAAAATTATTTGTTTCCAATATCAAGAACTGAAATAGAAAGGACTTCTGGTGACCTCAACCTACGTCACAAGTTGATATTTTGCAAGTGTACAGGCCAAAAATTAGGTTGATAGGTCTTGTGGTTTTTGCATGAAAGCGGCGTGGACAAAGAAGCAAAAAGAAGGCTCAAATATTAGTATAGATTAGATGAAGCGTTGATGACCAGTATTAAATTTTGACTAGTTTACAAATGTCCTGGAAAGTTGAACACTCAGCATTAATAATATGCCCATTGAAGTTTGATTTCATTTCAGGATTACTGTGCAACCTAAACTGGTGAAATGATTAGATCTACTGTTGAAAAAAAAACAAAAACAAACAAACAAATATCGTCACACATGTCCTAAATTTTTTTTTTTTTTTATTTTTTTTTTTTTTTTTTAAACATGATTTTTACATCAATATTTTTTGTTTGCACAGTATTTTGAATTATAAGTCTCACTACCATCTTTTTTAAATGTTTCAAATTCATTGGTATTCTCGGTCATCTTTTGCTTCTCTTAATCAAGCGTTCTATTTTTTTTTTTTTTTTTTTTTTTTTTTTCCCTCGTCAGGCCTGTAAGCTTCTTTACTAATGGTGCCTTCATCATCTGGATTGCTGATATCAAATATAATAGTTATCTGGGTGACAGCAGGAAATTGTAAATATATTTTGAGATGACCTTTATTTTACTGATCTCGGTTTTGAGAGGCATTTTTGAAAGTTTGTGGTTATTGTATAACGGTCACAAATTTATAAATGTCTCCTTATATATAAATCTTAAGGTATGAATAGACTTGTGTTTACATTGCATTCATTATTGAGATGAGCTTCTCTCTCTAATTTATGTATTTGTAGAGAACAGTTTTATACTATATTTACTCCAGACACAAATCTGTGCATGAAATGGATCGCACCACAAGTAAATTTGAATTTTAATATTCATCATCTTTTCTGACCCATGAATAAGAATATGATTAATCAATAAATAAGCAGTTGTAGACAGTTTTTCTATTCACCCAATCACTTTGTAAACTTACAAAAATTCCTGCCAAAATACTTCAGTAATCAAGGGAAGTTTGAAAGCATAACTTCAATTTAAAATTCTTTTACTATATTTTTGATTACTGAAGTATCGAACAATTCTCATTTTTCATGAGAATCTTCTAGTCCAGTTTAGAGAGAACTAATGTTCAGAAAACAATTTATTTTTCTAAATGCAAATTATTGTGAACTTCAATTAACAGTAATTTCATTTGTGGGTTTGTTTTCCTTTCCACTTGCATGTATATGTGAGTAATATGATTTTCAAACATTCATAGTTACACACTGCAGAGATGATGTAAATTTTCAGACACCCATGCCTATCATATTACACAAGTACAGAGATAGGACATGGGTCAGTAGTAACAAAGGAGTGATCAAATGACACAGATATTATCCTAACGAAGTGACAATGAAAAATGTTTTGGAATCAACTTAACTGCTTTAGAAGTACCTCTGAAAAATGAAATGAAACGATGATCAATTTGTTGGTTTTATAATGCTCAATTGTATTAAAACTACCAGATATGATGCTAGTAAAGGGTTCTGTATCAGAACAGGGTATTAAAATAATTATAAAGTCCAGAATAGAAGGAAAATACTATGGTAAAGATTGGATTGAGTCCATGTGGTGGAAATGGTGCCAACATCTGTGATGTCATGCAGGAAGCTGAAAAAGACGCAGTAGCCATATTGGTTTAAGATTAGCATGTGGTGTATTTCAAATGCAGGAGAGACCATTCTGATGGTGAAATAATCAAAACCATGGAAGTTCTATCAAATACAAATGAGGATGACAGATATTCATATGACAAGAAATTACAATAAAAGCAAATTTTCTTTTGACAAACAATTGTTTAATAACAAGCAAAAATAACAATTAAGTACATGTGTGTTTGTTTAGAATGATTGTTTTTTTGTCAGCATAATTATGAAGTAACTATCTATGAGGAAGACAGTGATGAGTACTTATTTATCAAGAGATATACGAAAGAGAAAATTTGTTATTCGTCTCTAATAGACATAGAAAAGGAATGTGACATAGTTTGTCATTGTTGTGCATTTATCTAGTAGCAGAGAAACCGAAATGCTTGATTCCAGAATGCTTGATCACTCCAAAGATTAAGGTGTAATTATTGTTAATGGGGTTTCAGGATTATGCCACATGCAGAGTTTCTGAGACTAGGGGAGCCTCGCACATTTTGGTTGTCAAGAAAAACCTGTGAGAACTCCTCATTGATAAATACAATTGACAGAATGTTATGTATTTCACAAGATCTAGTACTACGACAAAATTGATAGAAAATATACTGGTAGATTTAGTTGGACTTTGGCAAGCGATAAAGGAGCTTTTGGTAAGGTCATTATAAGTGAGATGTTTTATCAGTGTTTTTCAAAGTTAGTGCGTGTATGATAAAATAAAATGTTGTATGATGCGGTGGTAATGTCTTTGAGTGTGTGTAAAGTGAAATTGTATGAAGTTATTTACATTTTTGCTGCAAGCTTTGTCTCCCACCTAGGGCATGTGTCACCCACATGCCTCAGACACAGCAGTGATTAAACATGTCTGATGAAGACTATTGCCTGAGAAAAAGAGTGGTATTCAAATATGGCGCTAAGATCATGTGACAGTGTTTAGCAATTCTCAATTGATTGATCTTGACCAATGGACTGCAAGTATTTTTGTGAATCCTGAGCGGGTTAGTGAGGAGAATGATGAATGTTAATTTTTACTCAATTCTTTTCGTTCGTTTATTTGATTTTTTTTTTTGATAGTCTACAGTGATGATAAGAATGTTGAGGAAATATGCTGTAAAAGGAAGCACATGTTGAGAGAGCTAACCCAGCAGTGGGCACTGAGAAGTGGAAGTTGTTGTTTTAAAACTTGGAGCTAAAGGTCGTGACGTCATAAGATGTAGGATTACTTTACAATTTTCGTATTTTTATCTAGAGATGAATTTAGTTTTGTAGTCATTTTAGCTAAATGAAAATGAGTTGTTGCCAAGGCATTGCTTTTGAAGTGTGAAGTGACAGCATCCACCCGAAAAACAATAAATGATTTGTCGTTGGCTTACCAGATGTGATCGTACTCACAGTTGGAGCTCTTTAACTTCTTTTTCACTTAGAGGTAGAATTTAATTTTCAACAATTTGTTGCCCGTAATGGATGCGTATCAATTTGTAAAATCCCAAATGGGTAAAGACAAGCTAGCATTCCGAGAATACATTTACCGACACCAACGATCCCAAAACAACAATCATTATTTCCGTTGCGAGGACAAAAACTGTAATGGTTCCGCAATTCTTCGTGGTGTGACAATTTTTAATACCTTTGGTGGCTCGGTATTAGAGGGTAAAGCTCACAATCACGCACCGTTGTCAGGGAGAGTGAAAGTTGTACAGGCTGTTGATGCAATCAAAAATAGGGCCAAAACTACAAATTCGGCGCCAGCTGCAATTGTCCAAGAAGTTAGACAGGAAGTTGGCATTAACGACGCAGTAGAAATGCCTTCCACATCCGCTATGAGGCAAGTCATTCATCGTATCCGCAAAAAAGAAATAGCCGTGGAACCCGAACACTTTGATACGGTATTTATGTCACTCTTTCGTTATGTCACTCCTTTAAACGGAATCGCAAGACATACGCTATATGCCAAACAACAGCACAAAGCTTCAATTTAACATTGAATTAGAAACAATGAAAGTTTGTCACAAATGTGACCTGAAACCCTGTTTATTTTGTTCGATTGTTTAAAAATTGTAATTATTGGAATTAAAGACTGCAATGTTAAATTATGCACTGTGCCATACTTTACAAACTATCATCCAAAAGTTTATATTTCTAATTGTTTTAATTTTTTCTTAGTGTCCCTTCTTAGGGTCTTCCGTCTAAAAAGTTGGTTTCTTTAAATGAACTATTACATTTTAATCAGCAAGCAAGTTTTTTTTTCATTCAAGCTACTTAACCTCATATACAAATAAAGAAAATTAAAAGATAAAGAATTAAAGAATGTTTCACCAATTGATTGCATCGAAAATAAAATTACCGCCACATTCAGGAAACGTCAACTGAACTTCCCCTGCTGTAGTTGATGGGTTTTAATAAAGATTTAAAATTGAAAATTGTACTTCAACATCTTTCTGGTCTCGATAAGATAAAAATCTCGTTCTGCGCTGTCTTGTGTTTGTGTATGTGTATTATCTCGTTAGCCAAGATCAGAAAATACAGTGTTTCATGGCCTCGAAATACCCCCCAAAACAAGCCTGTGGCAAAATGAAAGAAGAAAAAGCATGTCATCAAATGGAAGACAAGTTAAAAGAGTGATAAACACATAAAGATAGTAATGTTGTAGAGCACATGATTTTGGATAGTATCACTCTTAACCGTGACCACAATTATAAGTTGAAGAATCGGACGAAAATTGCCGAGGCTGTTAGTATTAAGGAGTTGCACCATTGACATTTATAGCTGATATGAAAAAGTTGCTTGCGACATGGATAGATCAGAATCAAAAGAACATCCCCCTTAAGTCAGATGACTGTTACCGCAAAAGCTTGTTCAAACCTAGATGGTCAAATCCATAGTTGAACCTGACTACGACGTGCAATGCAACGCTTACCAATGAATGGTTTAAGCTTTTCAAACAGCGTTATTCTATGCGCTGCGCAGTGTTAATGTGAATGGGTATGTCTGCAAGTGCTGATGTGAAGGCTGCTGAGGCTCTTTGGAGAGAGAGGGATTGAACTAATTGTAATCAAGGGTGGGTTACCTCGAATATTTATCAAGGATGAGACTTCTTATTTTGAAAATGAAAATGCCAGAGCCAGAACGAACCATCAAGGGAGTCGAAATCAACGCATGGCTTCAAGGCATTTAAAGACCATATAACTCTTTCGTTTGGCGGTAAGGTAGCCAGATAAAGCATTTTCGCCGTCTTTTCGGCATTTGTGAAAAGAAAAGAAAAGAAAACAAAACAGAAAAAAAACAAAACAAAACAAAACAAAAAAAGTAGGGCGTTCAAACCATTCTCAAACTCCCAGTCCATTATCGCAGTAACATTTTTTTCCAATTTTATGTGTCATCTTATGCTTGCTGTAGGTATTTCACTTCATCCTATTTTGGTCGACTTACGTCCATGTCGAGTTGCGTCCACACTACCAGAACATAACCTGTACACAAGTCGATGATGCATGGCCTTTAGATGCATGCATACACGCACGCGGATATTTTCTCCAACTTGTGTGTTTTAGCGAAATATTCCAACAGATTCTGAGTTATCTCCCTTGAGTATCTCATTGCTCCACACGCGAGAGAGGCCTACGTTTTTTTCCATGCATTCATACACGTACACTTGCAGTTGCAGAGTCGCACTACAGACAGTCAAACTGATTGGATTAACTTTAATTTTTCTACTTTGTAATCTCAGCTAGTCAACCTCTCAAGTACTGTACTTTTAAATAGTGAGCTGCCCGGAAAATTCGCAAAAAAATGGGCCCTCGTAGTAAAAGAAATCTTCGTTTCTTGTCCGATTCTGAAAGAAGGGAGTATATGAGGGTGTACATGCAACAGAGGCGAATGGGTGAAAGTGTAACTCAGAGAGAGAAGAGGCTGCTTCGAGATAGAATTCAGAGGCAGATCAGAAGGGCACAAGAGAGTGCAGAAAAAAGAGCCATAAGGCTTAGGAAAGACAGACTTCGTCATCAGGTACGAAGGGCTCAAGAAAGACAGCAGGTACGTAAAAAAAAGATTATTGAACAAAATAAACAGCAGTTAGCTGCATTAAAAAACATGAAGAAATAATCTATAATCATTAATTGAAATTTGAATGGAAAAAGGAAATAGTTGATTAAGAAATCGATAGAATTGTACTATTCGTATTATAAATGAAATCTCTTACAGCCAACTCGTACATTTTAGCAGATTTCTAAGAAAAATACGATTATTTCCACAAGTGAAGTGGGGGTTCTGTGTTCATAAACTGGGGTATCGACCATTTTAAATTATTTGCTTAAATCAAACACTTATGTTGAAAAAGCCTTTAAAACGCGTGAAGTTATATATTTATAGAGAGAGATCAGATTGAAACCAATTTTCAAATATGAAAGCTTTTGTTTATTTTGATTCATTTGTGTAGTGTGGAGGCGTGCAATGTTCGTATGCATGTTGTATTACAATGTCAAACAAACACTAAAAACAAACCTAGCCTTCCTTTCAGTATATTTGATACGAATTATACCGAAATATGATTGTTTTACGATAACTTAGTGGTTTTTGCATTCTTCAGTATTTTACATGCGAAAAGGAAATATTTACGAATGATTGTAAACAAGAAAGAAAACTAGAAAAATACGCATGAAGGAAGAAGGTTCAGTGAGTGAGAGAATAAAATGAATACATTTGAACTCACATTATTGTGAAAAACGACTTATTCATTTTTTCCTTTTATGAAAAAAATCACTTTTAGATGTCTCTTAATGTATTTACATCAACTAGTTGTAATCACATCAATAATTTCATCACGAAAACGAACAAAAACCCCTAAAGCAATCGGATAAACTTGGTCACGTTTATTCCACACCTTGCTAAAAACTTTTAGAGCATTAGATGAACGTAAATAGAATAGCCTTTAGTGGCTTTTTGCTAAATAGTATTAGGTTTAAACGATAGAGTTCATTGATTAATTTAGTTAATTAGTTTGATTGAATCTTGGTACAGACGAACTATTGTTCTTTTTATGCATCTTTTTATTATTTATAACGAGATTCCGATCATTTTTGGCGCCGCTTCTCCTCTTACAGTTTTCAAGATATGAACGTCATTCCAATGCTGATTAATGCATCTTGATGCTGTGTATTGCACTTCTTGTTTGTAGCTATACGTACTTAATACAATATCTCTGAAATTCCCCTATCTATTTCAATTATATTTATGTGGGCTAATGAAGTGATTAAATTCTGGGGCGGATCCAGGATTTTTTTCACAGTCACCTTTTCTGCATCGAAGCTATATGCACACAACACAACAACTGAATATTTCCCCAAACGAACTGCTACTGTACCACAATCAAACTTGTAGTTCCTTCAGGAAATGCACTTGGTCTAGTTTCTTTTTGTTGTTTATTGTTTTGTATTTTTCCTTTCTTTCTTTTTCTTTCCCCCGGGGGTCGCATTATTATCATTCATCTTCCTGTAGCTGATGTTGATGAATGACTTCTGTGTACCTCAACTTTTAATTTTTTCAACAGGCATCTTCTGCTTTTTTACCCTCGGGAGATTGGCTTGACACTATTATTCTCTTTCATGTCCTTCATGCCTGAATTCATTCAAATTGAAAAAAACAAAACAAAACAAAAACAAACTTATTCTCATTGATTTATTTCTTACGAGTAAATTATGCATGTAATTTTCTTTCTATTCTGTGTTGCCGAGGGTTGTTAGATTTTTCGATTGCATATATCTTGACTGCGGACGTTTCGGCCTTGTTTTGCTTTTGAAGGTGAAAATATTGATGAATTCTCTTATTTCTTTTCATTTATACGCTACTTCAACATCAAGTGGGCATGGGTACGAAATTTTCACGTTCACTTTAAATAGGTCTGAACAAAAATTTACTCTGGAAAATCAACACCTGATTAACGTTGTTAAAATTTGAAAAATTCCGTTATCGATTTTAATGCTTTCATAAGAAGAAAAAGAAATCTGCTGCCTGTGACTAAACTCTATAAAACTGGATTTTTTCCAAAAATTAACAGCGCGAAAAGTTTTTATGTAAACAAAAAATGGCGGTGACTTTTGCAGTTAGAAAATTTTCCAAAATTTGATGATGCAAAATATATCGATTTTCAAAAATCTGACAAATATCAACATGTTCAATTTTTATAAAATTTCCAATACTTATTTAACTAGGGACACATTTTTAGGGAGAATTTTCCATTCCAAATTTCTGAGATGTCATTTTTTTTCTCATGGTTCTTACCTCACCTTTTAATAACTTGATAAATTATTTCATATGCCTTCATTGATTTTTACATATTTCACAGATAATTCCCTCGAGGTATTAATTGTGTTTATCTTTTTAGGAAAAAAAAAGTAATTAGATACAGTGAAATGATAAAAAATATTTACTGGGTGTATTTTTCGTTTATATTTTTGTTTTGTTTTGTTTATGCAAATGACAATATGTATTTTTTTTTTGCACTGCATTGCTGTCTGTGGTGCATTTTAATATTGTTGATTCTGCTGCATTTTGGGTTATGGACCTGTGCCTTCCATAGTATTTAAATGTCCGCAGAAATCAGCCTGTCATTAACTTTGAAAATATACTTTGAATTATAAATACTGATTGAAAATTTTTTTATTTATTCATTCATTTATTTATTTTTAAATTATTTTTATTATTATTATTATTATTATTACTACTACTACTACTACTATTATTATTATTATTATTAACAACAACAACAACAACAACAACTTACTCATTTTTAGTTTTTTAAATGGTAAAAATGAAAGACATTTTTCAGCGCAATTTAATTGACCGATGATAAAACAAAGTATTTTTCCTGAAATTATCTGCAATTGACTATAACTTTATTTTTGGTAGAATTTTAATTACAGAAGTTTAAATCAGAAAAACAATTATTTCACAGTCATCAAAAATGGTGTCATAATTGATTCTTTTCGAATATAAGAGATAACAATCAAAATCCAAGTTATAATTCATGGAAATGTTTTTCTTTTCGTTTAGATAAAAATTGGGGCTTATTGATTTTTAGAAAAAGTTGAAATAAATTGATTACGGAATTTGAAAAATTTTAATTACGTTTTTAAAATCAGGTGTTGATTTTGCGGTCAAAATTTTTGTCCACATGTAACAAAATTATTTGAGAAAATTCATTATGTAATTTTTCAGCCATTTTGTTAAAAACAAATCTTCATCCATTTTATTAGCCTTTTATAAAAAGTAAAAAAACATATAAACAAAAATCGGCTATGAAAAGTTGAAAAAAGAAAAAAATCATGAAACACCAACCAACTCACATTCATTGTTTAATTATCATTTATATATTATGATTCGATTTCATTTTAGTTAGTTAGTCAATTTCATCTCTAAAGCGGAAACGTCTGTAGTCAAAATATCTGCATCACAAATGTTCATTTACTGTTGCAAATAGTGACAGTGAAAATATTATATTGTTGATAACATACCAATCCTGAAATAATACAGCATGCATATACCCGAGTAATTATGCACCAATCTCTTGGTTGTTTGCATTTTATTGCTTCCTATGTCAGATGTTGTATACTATCAATTTCTTTGTGTGCAAACTATTAAAGCAGCAATGATTTTTTTCACTTCAAAACCAAAGCATTTTTTCCTTGAAGATACATATTGTAATTGTACCAATGTATATTGCATCATTTTATTCAATTATTTGTCCGAGTTTGGTTAAGAAATATTTGAAATCGTAGTGAACAATAGAAATGAGTTCAATGAATTTGAAAATATTTGTATTGACTGTTAATATAGAATTGTCATTATTGTTTTTGGCTAAGTTTCTACCTTTTTGAAATATTCTACACCTGACTTTGATGCTATTGTAAACAACATTGAAGTTGCTCAGGTCAAACCTCTAATTTACGTAGCTTATTCAATTGGTGATAAACCAATAACTGATTGATAAAATTAAGGCTTACCTGTCTTGCCTCTTCAGTAGCATCATTATTGTTCATCAATTGTTCAGTAATTTTACCTATAAATGTTTTTTTTTTTCTCACATAGGGTAATGTTTTGTTGTATTCACTGCTCGTTCAGGTGTAAATTAGTCTAGATCTTTAAATTTCACTAAACTAGTGGTACTATGTGCATATTGGCAACATTAGGCTTCTTGGCCAAAGGCATGAAAGTGTATTTTGAGACCATCAAATATGTAGGTGCCACACCTTTGTAGTTGCTCTTTAGATTTTTTTTATAAATATCGCATTTTCTTGCCATGTTAAACCCTGATTATTCATGATGCTAATCTCTATTATTCATATACATGGTATTTGGTCTGTAGAAGTTGAATTATTTGAAATAAGACCCAAAAAATGAAGTACAGTGTAGAAGCAAATTACCAAAATAATCAAAAGGTACTGAACAATAGTATATGCTATAATAAAAAAACTAGTGAACATGAAATTACTAAATTTGCACTGAATACCTCCAAGAGATAAGGTCACAACATATCAAAATTATGTACAGAGCAGTAGCTATTTCTCCACAGACCTTGAAATAAAATTTAAAAAAAAACTTCATTTTGTTATTTGATTTTTTCTCTCCGATAGTAATTGCAAGTAAATGCAATAACTATCTCTCAGAGCATGACCAAGGCAGTCATGAAGGTAGGGTGATTTTTGATTCTCTTAAAAAGTTTTTAGCAAATTTTAATTAATAAAAAAAGGCACCAAACAGCCCCCATGATTCTCAATAGCCCAGCAGTATAGCATATACGGTACATTGAAATGTAATGTAAAAAAAGTCTTATAAAAAAAGCATGTAAGTCATATTCCAATTGACTTAGGAAAAAAATTATCAAGAGATTTTTTGATTGAAAGACTCCTTGAAAATGGGCTCTCACTTGCTATATACTAATAGATACACATGCTGATAGCATCACTATACCATTTCACAATGTGGGCACAAAAAATGTGTCCAATTTAGCATAAATTTGTGTTGTATCCCCTCCCCAACATATTTTAGAGAGTGATTTTCAAATACAGACTTGCTGAAAACCAGTAGTTCGCACAGAAAACTTCATGGGTTTATGTTGCGTGGTTTTTGAGGTAGTCTGTCACATATAGATAGACTGGCATACATTTGGTGAATTATAATAAGATTATTTTGAAGTCGGTGTAATCTTAAACTAAAAAAATATTGCAAGGTATTTTATTCCACAGGGTTAGTTTAATTTTTCTGTTGATTTTCATGTCTAACCCTACTGGTTATAGGTTATATGGTTTTTCAAACTGCTGCCTTTCATGTTGAAGTTAAATTACTCAATCTTATTTAAAAGAAATGAATCATACAGTATAGTATTTTTGGAAAAAAGTCAGATAACCAAATTTTTTTTTTTAAATTATGGATTGTGATCTTGGGCATCCTAGGCGCCATGAGAAATTATAAAATCTTGTTTTGTTTTAATCATTAAATATTTTCTTTAAATTAAAGCAATTGGCGAAAACATTTGTCTACAAACCATATAAATATTTCAAGAAAAATCAATGATTTTATCAAAAAGTTTGGAAAGATTTTTCACAAAACATTACTTGGTAAGAATATAGTCAAACAAGATGATGAGCATTGTAAGTAGAGAAAAAGAGATATTTCCCTTGACAGCTGTTGAGAAATTCATTTTTTTTTTTTCATTGGTTATTGCCACGCTAGAGTTTATTTCATGGTTGGGGCTGTTGAAGTTATAGTCTTGATATATTTACAAATCACATTAAATCGTCAGTTTTGTTTGTTTTTTTTCCCTAATTCTTGGTTGAATCAGATTTTTTGTCAAAAAATATATTCCTTTTCTTAAAAAGCCAGATACCATGAAAAAAATTGTTTTTATCCTCATTATTGGCTAATAATTAAGCAGATATAAGATAATGTAAATCAAAATGATCATATCTTAGAAGTTATTGGCTGAATAACAAGGAAAGAAAAGTGGTATATAACTCCTGCAATCATAGTCTTAACCATTATTATCAAGTGTGATCTGGTCGTGGATAAATTAACATTTTTCAATGGAAAGGAAATTAAACCAAGTAATTCATGTTTACATTTAAAAACTTGAACAAATATAAAACATGAAAATCATAATTTGAAAGGCTTTTTATTTTTGTCTAAAAAGGGTAAGAAAATTGATGAGCTGTAAGTTTTACTGAATCAACGAATATATCAAATATCAATTGGAATGTCACCGTTAAAAAAAAATATCGGGTTAAAGCATCAAGCTAAAAACAATCTCTGCATTACAGATATAAGCAGAAAAGTAATTCAAATGTAATATTGTACAGAATGTTCTGAATATTCATTAGTTTCAAACTTAGAGAAATCTTTATCATCTTTCAATTTCCAAGGTTTGATCTTGACCCGTTTTGTTATTGCTCAGTTCATAAGGCATGGTTTGGAATATTTGAGATGTACACTGACACCAGTTTTTAAATAGAACTTTTATTTAGTGCTCTAAACCATGCAAGAATATTATGCAAATTGAAAATTCAGTGGATTTACCATAAGCGGATTTTCGAGTTATTACCTTTTCAGTCTTCAAATTTCTCAAATTATCTTATGAAATAGATGCATTCAAAGCATGAAGTAAATCTTTTATTGGAGGTTTTGCTAAATATTTTCTTTATTTCATCCCTCAAATGGCCAAGACATGTTTACAACAATTCATGTACAGAGACTTGAATTCTCTTGGGAGAGTTGCTTAATATTCTGTTGGAGCTGCCATTCTCAAGTCTCAAATTTCTTCTACTGTATGCTACTGTTTTTGTCTATATAACTGTCAGTGAATGGTAAGAGGAATCTTTCTCGTAGAATAGTTGTATATGTATATCTGAATTAATGTTTCCCGAAGCATGGAATGACCAGTTCTTAAGATGGCTATCTGCCCAGTGACTGAATATCCAGCATATTTGATTGTTAGTTTAGCTAGGTAATCTCAAGACCAACTCATCTATAGTTTGAAATTGAACTCCTTAGAATTCACCTAAAAATATGACTGTGTATCAGAACTTCAAAAGGTTGTCTACCATCTCAGTTGACCACCGCATCCTCTGTTGAAATTGACTTGTTCAACAAGTGACTCCTTTTTGGCTGCTCTATTATAATAACCCGTATGATAATGATACAGTATTGCTGGTCCTGAATAAGCTTCTTCTGCATTTCGACAGTCTTTTTTATTTCCTTGTCTCATTGCTCAAAGATATCTTTTGGATGGTCCAAGTCAATCTTACAAAGATGCAGTGGTTTCCCTTCCTTCATTAGTGAACTTGAGTATAATCCTAATATTCAAAGTGAAATTCCCATTTTAGACAGTGTTTGATGCAGGTTCGTTCCACCTTTGAATCAACCAACATTTTGAAGTCTGACAAATCCCGTACACCTGGAGTATGAGGCAATGTGAAGTGATTGTACAAATATTTCTCTGGTGTTTTATAGTAAATTGAATAATTCTCAATGAGTATATCTTTATTAAATAAGAATAAAATAATGGTTTCTATTTACTAATGTCTCTGTTCATATTTGATACCTGAAGTTGTATATCTGCTGAGAAGTGAAGTTTCGATTCTTGATCCCAGTATTCTGGAAATTAGTAGTTTGGGGGGGGGGGGCATATTCTAAACTTTTCTTATAGTTCTATTTCTGTCTGTTTCAGGTTGCTGCTGCAGCCTCTTGGAATCAAATATGGGAGCAGCAATGGACCTTGAATGAAGTGACACCCACTGATGAACAAAACAATGCTTCAAATTCGTTAGTCATTTTTCAATAATTCTTTTCAATCCATCACTTCATACCATTATTACTAATATTAAAACTATGGTCTTTGATACTTACATATAATACCCATCTTTTTTACCTGAAAACAATTTCTACCTAATTTTAGGTGTTCTTTCAATGTTCCTTGTTGAAATTAATGATTTATTGAATATCTGTCTTCTATGCTTTCATAGAGTTTCATTGCTCAAAGAAGTTTCATAAAAAAATTTTAAATAAAGTAATTTGATAAAAATAATTTTCTGATAATCATTTTATCACATTCACTTTTTGTAATGTAATTATCATTGTTTTTCAGTAGAACGCATCCTCCAGGAACTTCTTCATTTTTGCTGCCAAAGGAACGTCGCACATTTGTAGTGCCCAACCATTTGGAATCCTTCATGTCTAATTTGTCATCTCTTTGGAAAGCTGGGAGGCTTTGTGATGCCTCTATCAGTAATGGAACTGCAGATATAATGGTAAATATTTGTTATTTACTATAGAAATACCTTTATCTTCTCCTTTGTTGCAATCTGTTGTTGAAATGCTTTCATAATGGAAAGGTTTATTGTGATATCAAAACAATCTTAACTCTATTTTGGTTGAAGACCTACATTTTTACTGTTGAAATTCAAGCATAATTGTATTTGCCAAAACTTGAACCTCTTGGATTTGATGAATTAAAAGAGAAAATGTTAAACAAGAATTTTTAGAAATTAAATATATAATGACAATTCCTTCAATGATAACCAAATGGTCATTGATCAGTATAATTTGCCACAAGTCTGTCCATCTGTACTTGCCTACCACCAAAACTACTTGACATAAACCCATTAAATTTTCTGTAGGTATGGGTGTGACCCCAAGTAATGCTTATCATCAAATTAGTTTTTGAAAATATGTTTTTAGGCGGTTTAATTCAGTGTGTGTGTGTGTGGGGGGGAATTTACATGGTAATTCATCATGCTAAAATGATGCTTTACTTTTTAAGGATGGAATGAAAAAAAATTATTCTTTTTATCTAATCAAATCACAAAATCAAAATGTGCTGTTTATTGGATGTGCAAGAATATCTTGAATAGTGTATATTTTGATATAGTATGGTTAAGGTATCGTTTACAATTTACGATGTAACTATACTTTATTTCATTGATTATTCATTTCTTTAAAACACGGGATTCGGTGGTTATGAAGATTTATATGGAGGGAACTTTTAGTTTTCCTTTTAGGGGTTGAAATGTAGGGGAATTTTTTTTTATTTAATGGTTCAAAATCTTGGAAGTTCATTTTTAATTTTTTCAAGTCAAAATCTGGAAGGAAATCCTTTTCCACTTTTAGGGTCAAAATCAAGGGAAGATTTGAAAATTCTAGAAGTCGAAATTGAGGGGAAAATTTAATTTTCTCTTTTAGGGAACAAAATCAAAGGGAAACTTCCATTTGTCACATTTAGGTTTCGAAATCCAGGGAGAACTTTTTTTCTCTTTCAAGTGTCAATATTGAGAGGAAAATTTTTTCATCCATTTTGTTTTTAAAAATTGAGAGGGAATCTTCATTTTCATTCTTAGGAGCCAAAATTAGACTGGAAAGTATTTTTTCAAATTGAGGGGTCAAAATCTTGGGATAAGATTTTTTTCCCACTTTTCAGGGTCATAATTGAAGGTGGGGAGGATTTTTCTTTTTTTCTTTTTTACTTCTAGAGATCAGAATTGAGTTAGATTCTTTTTTTCAATTCCAGGGGTGAAATTGAGAGGAGAATTTTTTTTTTTTCTTTCATCAGGGGTCAATATCGAGAGGGAATGTTTATTTTGTCAAAATCAAGTGGTAATCTTTTTTTATTTTCCATTTTAGGAGTCAAAATTGAGGGGTAATGTTTTTTCTTTTTAAAATTATGGAGGCAGTTTATTTTTCAATTTTAAGAGTCAAAATCAAGGGGAAGATTTTTTTTGTTTTCAAGGGTCAAAATCAAGTTTTTTTTTTTCTACATCAGGATTCAAATTGAAGGTAAATTTAAAAAAGTTTTTTGGGGTTGAATTGGGAAGGTTCTTTTCAATTTTAGAAGTTAACATTGAGAGAACATTCATTTGCATTTTAGGGATCAAAATTGCGGTGCTTTTAGTCTCAAATGTCCGCTCCTTGTTATATTAGTAAACTTCATATGAAGCAAAAATCTGGGTTTTCTCTTCACGTATGTATGAGATTTTCACTGGAAACCCCTAGCCGCCTCTCATGGAACCCCGTTTGAGAAATGCTGTTTTTGATTAAGCATAAACAAAAATACACTTTCTATGATATGAATAAACATTACAATTTCATTTTTTTATTTTTATGAGTTGAAATAAAATTAAAACAATCTAATTTCTTTTAATGTAGATACACAAGATGGTGCTAGCAACTGTGTGCCCCAAAATACTTACAGAACTATCTAAGACACCTTTGGATAAATTCCAGAAAGTAACATTTCCAAGTACTGTTTCCAAAGAGGCACTGACAGCATTTGCAGAGTACATGTACAGTGGTGTCTTGGATCTGGATGAAACCATTCTCACCCAGTTGAAAATCATTGCCCAGCGGTTAGACATGAAAGATTTTGAACAACTATGTGAGAGTCACCTAAAAACTTCCCAATTGATGGCTGTGAAAATGGGGCCAGCAGCAGCAGTCAGCAATGAATTACAACCGGCCACTGACTTTGAATCTAGCGTCGGTCTGCGGACACAGGTCACATTTCGAGATGACATGACACCTATCATGAAGCTGGTACCAGTTGACGGCCATAATAGTGATGCTTGGCCAAGTTTATCCACGGACATCTCATTTCCTATTGCTAGCACCACACCCAGTGAAGGGATGCTGAAAATCAAGCAGGAACTTGCCGATTCAGCCACAAATGATAATAGTAGCAAACCACTAGTCAAGAAAGAACCGGTGACTTTAGAAAACAAGGTTCTGAGTCATTCGTCAGCTTGGGAAACTCTGGACTTACTACGTGATAAGTCAAGCCAGCCCCAAGGATCACTGCCCCATGTTGAAAGCCTTGTATCCATTTCTCCATTATGTACCAAAATGACAAACTCTAATCCTGCTACAACCTCTTTAAATTTCTCAACAACAACAGCTGGCAGTTCCAGGCCTGCAGCTCCGAACATTACCCTGCATGGAAATTCTTTATCATCTTCATCTTTTCCATCCACTACCTCGAACACATCGGCCAGCACAACCTATTCTCAAACGGATAACTCGCAAGTAAATTTGCTCAGTAGCTACGCTCTAAGAACTTCAGAGGCAGAAGCCGCGTTAACAACAGCGGCAGCTGCAATAGCATCTTTGACATCAAACACCGATGGCAGCACCTCACAGACTCTGCCTATAAAGCTCCCATCCCCTTTGTCATTTTACAACATAACGTAATCAGATAAAATATTTTTCATCATTGTTAGTCTTTATTTTATGGATTTGCATATTGAACTGAAGATGCCATTATTTATGATTTCATTTTGTATTTCAGATATAAATATATATTTTTTTTTGCTTACACCAACAACCCAAACCATTTTCTTTAAAACTCATTTTTAGCAATATTGTTATTCTCACACCTATTATTTTTAATATCCGTATAAAGAATACAAGAATTCACTTTAATCAATCTCTAATGATATCCGGGAATCATTATCCATTGATAATATTCTGCAGGATCTTTTCTTCATTTCATGGTACCTATCTTGCTCAACTATTTCCTATTATACAAAAGCATTTACATTCATTTCATTACTCATACCATCATTCATCATTTTCTCAAATTTCAGTGAGAGGCATTTTCATGCTCTTTTTCAAATATCTTAACATTTTTAATATTTTCATTTGTAATTTTTTTTCCACATATTTGGTGAGCCGAAATTGTAGACATACAGTGATGTGAAATTTTTTGAGGACTTTGTTTCTTGATGTATTTATATTTTATTGCTTTTCTATTTTTATTATACTAGGCCAGCTTAATTGCTAATGAAAATATACATGGTAAAAGCTCTTACTGAATCAAAAGCTGTGTGTGGCTTGCAATGACTGCTTACAGTACAAGTGATTCCTTGAAAATGCTTAGTAATAAAGCAGGTTTAATGTTAATGAGATGGCATAACATTTGTTGCAATCCAACATTTAAAAAAAAATACATGACCATATTTTACCAGTTTTCATACTTTGAATACATCTTTCTGTTTTTAATTTAGTCTTTTTAAATAGAAAACATGAAAAGAAACAAATAAAAACTTTGATAAGAAAGGAAACAACTTATCAGAGTAAGAACCGGTGCTCTTCATTCATATTTACAACATGGTCTTGTGACCTAACATATGTCCAACAAGAGTTTATCAATTTAATGTCATGAAATTCCAAAAGATATTTCTCCATGTGGGTGATTTAATTCTTATGAGTGCATAAATCTACTGACTCAAGACTATGAAGATTACATCATAGCAATCTATTTTGTGGATAGGATCTACCTGCCTTGAAGATCTGCATCTAAAATCTGTCTTTGATAAGACTTGAAAACCAACCACTGGCACCAGACATTACTATTTCAGCCATCAAACTGACACCCATAAAGAATATAGTTTGGATTGTACCTATTGTAAATTATTTATTTTTCCACTTTTATGAAAATTCATGTTTTCTTTTTCTTTGTTTTCTATGAATTGAAAAGAAAACTTATTGAAATCATGTAATATCTCTAAATGATAATCCAATACTATTTGTGTGAAATCTGAGACTTATTTTTTTATTTATTCAAAGTAGATGCAATTATCTATTTAAAGTGATGTTTTCTGTATACTTAAAATTCTGAGCTGATTCTGAAGATCTTTATAAGCTAATACTTCAGACTTCCATTCCTTTTTACCGGCTGCATTCAGATTGGATAAAAATTGCAGTGTAAAAGTTGACTTGGAGAGATGATCAAAAGAACTAACTAAATAAAAAGGAAAGCTTTACACCGAATAGAACCCAACCACAAAATATAAATCAGAGGAGAGTATTTTATATTGATTTCGTCTCAAATTTGTCTTAAACTCATACTTTATTTTATTTACCTTGTGTTAGTTTCTACCGCTGCTACTGTGACATCACATTCCTCAGGCAGTCACATTTTTGAGTAGAGCCTCGTGAGTGACAGTGAAGATACCAATTGTTTCTTACTTTGTGCAATGAGAAAGAAACAATATACTATCATCAGCTAAATATAATACCCTAAAAAGATTTAAATTAAACAAAACAAACTTGGTTCATCTTGTAAAGCAGTTATTTCCCTAAGTGGTACTGGAAGGCATAGGAGTGGGTTAAGGGTGGCAAGAAGCAAAGAATACAAGTTTTATCTTCAGTGTATCATTTTTTACTGACTTTACAAGGTGGGGTGCAGATAAAAAATGCTCTAAGGTGGAGATGAGGGGGAGGTTAGTCTGAAGAAGTTTGGGAAACGCTATTGTAAAACTATAGTGAATTGGAAGAAAAAAAATGTTTTTAAGTTTAAAATATTGTATCACTGACCGGTCCGTGAGTGTAAATGAGTTCAAGTTTTTAACCATGATAATTAGTGGGTTTATATTGTCTGCATAAATAATTTTTAGTTGATGATTTTCTACAATCTCTCTTCTTATTGATAACGCTGATTATTACGATGAAATTGATAGAGTACAAGTTCCAGACGTTTCATGATTTCCTAAAGCTTTTATATTTTGTTGGTGGTTTCACAACAAAACAACCCCACATATTCTTATTAGATTTTCCAAGACTGAAAAGTCTGTGACTGGCAAGAGATAACTAGCTTGAAGGAATTTCTAAAACTATTGCCAAGCAAATTACTCAGGTAACTTGAAGGGTATTAAGTATTCAAAGTTACATTGAAATCAACACTAATGAAGGAAAAAATTTCTTCAGGAATAGGGTTAGATTCTGATTACTGAATTATTCTCCATTTTGGAAATTACTTTGTTACTGTAGAAAATCTTTTAATTAATCAGTTGACTGATTGTTTTATGAATAATATCAAAAAGGTGATAGAACGTATTTCTGAGGATTTTATGAAATGTTCTTTTGATCATTATCCAAAGAATTTGAAAGATTTCTTCTATAGTTTTCATATAATAACTGATTTTGAACATAATTCTTTGTTACAGAATTGATTGTCTTGCAAATGACCAACCAAGTATCATGTTTCTTGAGCATATATCACATATCAGATTATGAATAAAGCTACCTAGATTCTGAAAATATTACCTTGTATCTCCAATTTCAATGTTCTGCCAAATTGAAGACTATGATGATGTAGAATTTATTTGGGCAAATTTTTTCATGAATCAGTGTGTACATGTGAATGGAAAAAAAAAATGTGATAATTTCTATCTACCAACTTTTTATTTATCAAATGAATTATGAAAACATCTTTAAAATATTTTCTGAGCTAGTACTTGAATTATGCTCCATGTAGATCACTCATAATCATTAACAATAAAGCTCTCATGTAATCAGTTTTTATTCCTCCTATATGCAATGCTCAACCAGTAGATATAATAGAAATGAAGTGGCAGTGTATACATTACCAAAATTTCTTTAAATCTTTTTTTTTTTTCCAACAAAGGCTGTACAATATTGGTTTTGTTAGCAGTGCTAGTGTGTTAAGTCCCAAGTCTATTTCTTCTATTCTGCTTTACCTCCTCTTTGGAGAGATGGTAAATTTATGATACTGAATGCTCATTTAGCTTTTAACATCAACTTCCATTTATCTTCAAAAAGAAAGACAGTATTTCATCTATCTGACACTTATTTATACATTTACTGTTAATTTACATGTCTTAAATTGGATGCATTACAATTACCCTACAGGCAGATTTTCTGCAAGATACTTACTTCATACAGTTGAACAAAGATTCAGTTTAGCTAACCTGATGGGCACAAAGTAAAGGTCCAGTTGAGCATATTACTTACTTTATAAATCAAAACTCTCGCTAAAGAACTTAGTTTTCTAGGAATTTTCTGTTGTTTATAATGAGACCAGAGACAGACATTTGGGGAATAAGATAATATTAAAAAAAAGAAGAAAAAAAAGAAAGAAAGAAATCTACTCTAGTTTTTGATTTCGTTTTGTTTAGTTAAGTAAAATTCAAATCTAATGCTTTTTAGGATTCAGTATGGGAGAGCTTTGAAATTTCCAAGTTTATGAAGAATAGCTTTGATGACTAATCTTGGAAATATCCACAGTAAATGAAAATACAACCCAAACTTCAAACATACAAGACAATGAATCATTCTAGCAAGGATAAACTAAATAAAAGCTGATGCTTCTTCCAGAGTAAAACTTGGAAAATTAATCGATGTAAGAGGTCTGTCCGGAAGGTATCCAGCATTTTTGAATATCTAGAGAATCGGTTGCATGGCCTTGATGTAACTTAGCAACCAATCAGTGAACAGATATGTGGTTATCAAGTTAGCAGCGAGATGCCATTTAATCCTGAAAGAGGACTTTATCTTGTGAGGTCCCAAAAGGAATTCTTTGGAGGGGATTGCCGTACATAGATGGCTTATTTACTCTGGAAAGCCTAATGAATATGATAAAAGCTTTTCTGCAATGAGAAACTGGAAAGCGAGAAATGAAAATTAAAGATACTTTATTTTCTAAGTTGATAAATATTGGAGATAACAGCAACAAAGTTGATTTTATTTCCTCAAACAAATACATTATAGTTGATATCACAATTTTATATTTGGTTCAACTTTGATTTTCTTAAAAACGAGCTTTTCTCATTTTCACTACTAGATTCAAGACCATACTAGAAAAATATCCATGCAATCAGAATATTCTTAATTCTATCTGATGTCATGGACCTCTTATTTAGTCTTTGACAAGGCCAAATGTTGAGATGGGTAAGAAGAAAGTGTTGCACCAGTCTTCCTCGGGGACAGGTTCTACCTGCCTCAAAATGTTCTAAGCTTTTACCTGGGCTCAAACATTAACCCCTGGCTAAGGTAGGAATAATGCAAAGCTGTTTTTAAAACTTTTTGACTCTTACTGCAAGTTGTATTGATGATTTTTTTAAAAAAAATATGCTTATTTTTCAATCATTTTGGAGCAACTCTGAAGAGTCAATTTTTGCAATTATATTGATTTTGTAGATAGTTCGACATACGTTTGGTATAAGAATACTAATTTTCATTTTTTCTTCACGAGCATATAACCAAGAAGAAGAAAAAAGAAAAAAAAGGCACAGAACAAAATTTCAGAGGGGCGGTTCAAATTCTTAGGCAATAACCAATATACCAGCTACTACAATAGATAAGTCCTTGTGATCAACAAAAATAAAAGTTATTTACCTTTGAGAACTTTTGGAGATATTGTGGACAATGAATTTCAATGACATTGTGTTGATGGGTGGGCCATAAGTGAAGACAGGAAGTTTCCTTCATATATAAAAAGTCCGAAATATGGAAAATTGAAACTTACAGTTACTGCATCTGAATCATGGCTACATAGGAAGTAATCTTTTTTTAATAAGTTTAATGTCATAACTCTCAATGTCATGTTTTCTGGTTAGATTTTGCAAGCATAAGCTTAGAGGACATGGCCAAGAAATCAACAGCCAATCATAATTATGAACATGAATGGTTTACAAACAGCTTTTTTATGCTGATTAATCCTTTTGAGACTCCTGGATCATATATATCCAAAGGTTTCGATGACTGCACAGATATACAAGTCCTATAGAATGGGACATATGTGTCACGAAAATAAGGTAGAGATTTTCCTGGTTTTTACAACAGTAGATGATGACATCTAAAACCCTCGCATAAATTAGTTTGCATTTCATGACCGAGTAGGAAAGACGTGCAGGCGAAGTGATCCGATTCCAGGTTTTTCATCAACCCCAGGATAAATATCTGATGGGATAAATGTATCCCAATATGATTTTGGTTCTTTGAAAAATGGAAAAATTTTTACTCAATAGAAAAATTTTCTTTTACCATCAAATAAAAACGTTTGTTTTTTTTCGCCTTAATACCCTTTTAAAATTCCAGGCATTAAGCATATTGGCTTGAAAGGATTAAGTATACCATTTGCTCAATAAATGAGTAGTAGAAAGAGTAATCATACTAGAGCTACTATCAACAAGCTTTGCTGCATTAGGGTCAAACTCCCTTGCTTCATCTAGATCTAAGAGGTAAACAAAACAGAATTCATTTCTCCATATAATATTATTCCAAAACTATGAATCCCATTCAAACTCCTTTATTGGTAGTGCCAGTTATGAAACAAGTTGACCCGAGTCGAGAGTGAATTGATCTTCAGTTTTTGCAAATGCAACTTTTTTTTGTGCTGTCATGACGTCACTGATGAGGACATTGCCCTGTCAAATGAAAATAAAGTCAAAACTCAATCGTAGGAGTTTGATAATAATTACAATTATTATCATTCGGTGCTATATTTATCTGGTTTGATTATTCAAATAATTACTAGATGGTGTTCTGTTGATTCAGCACCTTCATCTTTTATATTGGACTAAACCAAGTCTAAAAGTATTCAATGAAAATTAAATTCCTTGAAAATAATGGAGACCCACACACTAACCACTGTACCAACAACATTGGGTATAATATCACTTAGTTATTTATTTCCTATCAAGTTGGAGAGAGGTGATTACACGATATGATTTCACCTTTAATGCACACTAAATATGAAAAGAAAAAAAACAAATGGTTCCAACTGTGTTTTCAGTCTCTGGTTTTCAAAAGAGTGCAGTGGGAACTTTTGCACACAGATAATATGTCGTCAGGATGACTGAGAAGAGGAGGAGGAAGAAAAAAAATCTATTTGATAAAAAATTGTTTTCATTTATAGTTTTATTCATACATTTTATGATGCAAAGGTTTTTTTCAGTTATTTAAAAGGAAAAAACCAAACTAGATATACTGTTGCACAGGGAGCAATTCAACAGATAAAAGGCATATTGAGTAATATACAAATTCTCTACATTTTGATGGTCCATATTATGATATATTTTTCTCAGGATTCTTTTTCTTGTAGTCACTCAAGGCAGCTTTGATTGCATCCTCAGCAAGCACTGAAATAAAACATACACAAAATATCATCAACCGAATAAATAACAGCACTCATTAGTGAAAAATTAATCAAATTTTGATCTAGCATCAGAAGTTTTCACAATACATTATCTCTTCAATGCCCTGGGCTTCAGAATTTACTATAAGTCAATGCAAACAAAGCTTATTTCAAATTTTTTCGAAGCTGCAGAAAACATTATGTATATAAGTCCATACAAACAGCAGCATTTCTGATGGATATTTAATCAGATGATCAAAAATATACAGACTCAACAAAAATAGACACCTATTTTTAAACAAGTATTTCATGAAAAGAAAAAACAGTGAAACGCTCATTCTGGTATCAAATTTATCAGATCTGCTATATTCAAAACACAGCAAATCTTTTGTAAAAGGTTCTCTGAATATTTTCCTCATTTCATACCAAGACATTTTTTGAAGGATTCATGTCAAGACTGCAATTGCCAAAAGTTGCTTGATGATTTTTTGGACTTGTCATTTTCAAATCATTTTACTGAATGTCATGAAGTTCAATCTTGGGGGGAAAAGGGTACTGTTTTTGTCTAAATAATTGTCACTGAATATTAGGAGTCTCATGCAGGAGCATTGAATTACTAGTGCACCATATTTCAAATCAAATAATAATGGTGTCTGTTTACTCGTGTGAATTTTTTGCATACATTGTAGATAAACAGTTATCAGGAAATGATACAGGAAAAATTATCTAAACAACCCCATTTTCCAGCTTGCATCCAATAGATATCTAAATTTTTGTATTCAGGTAAGTATTATGTGATCTGTATAATGCAACTATTAATTGGACTGCTGAAAAAGAGTTCATGTATAATCTAATACAAACTCAAAACTTAAAAAAGCCTTAACAGGTCTATGGCATACAGAGATGGCATGCTCTTAATTAGACAGCAGACTATATATATATATCTCCTGGTTTTTTGATTCTGGAGTTCTCTAAGACTGTTTGTCCAGTCTGCTCTATTTTACCCATTGCTGAGGGCTAAAACAATGGATTTCATGTCTTTCCCAAGGGCATTAGTGCTAAGTGAATATGAACAGCCTTGGCCAGAGTTTGAACTAAGCCTGCCAATTTCATTGTCTGTGCCATTAACCATTATGTCACCTCACACCACCATATATATATATATATATATATATATATATACACATACATACATACAAGTATAAATAATTGTACACCTTCCTCTTTTCAGAATATGACAAATGAAAGAAAAATTTTCCACCAAGTATTCATGAGTTTCATGAACTGAAGACTGGATTCTGAAACTTGATATTCAAACCAATATAAAGATTCAAACCTAACCACTCCTACTCTTTTTATAGATGTTTAAACGTAATGTTTTCTCATTCAGACCAATTTGGCCAAGGTTTGTGCCTGTAAAAAGATACATTTTCCTTCCAGTTTTTCTTAAAAATAAAATAAAAATTACTTACTTGAGCAATGTAATTTTACAGGTGGAAGGCATAACTCCTTTGCTATTTGGTTGTTTTTGATTTCAGATGCTTCCTTCAACTACAAACAAAACAAAACTATAAGAAATCTGATCATTCAAAAAAAAAAAAAAAAATAGATAATTCAATTTACAAATTCTACTATGTACAAGACAGAACAAAATAAGCTTCAAATAGTGAGAAACAATTCACAAGTTTTTCTTAGTGCAATAATAATGATATTCATGTACACACACATACACACTTTAAATCATTTTTTTTTAATTTGACCTTATACAAATATTATATTATCACAAAGCAGACTGAAAGCTACTTCATTGCAATATGGCAAATGATAAAAGTTAACAATTAACAAGACTTTAATTCATATCTTTACTATGGTAAAATGATGAAATTGTTATTGTTCTAGAGTAGTTTGATCTATTTTTCAAAATTTTCCATAAAAATCAGTTTTTGTATTTATCTTTCATGATAAAAAACCAAAATGTCAAAGTATACAAATATGCAAATACTTACAGATTTTCCTTTAACCCATTCAGTGGCCAGAGAACTAGATGCAATTGCTGATCCACATCCAAAGGTTTTGAATTTTGCATCCACAATCTTTCCATCATCATCAACTTTTATCTATAAAAAATAAAATGAAAAATTGAAAAAACTTGAAAATTTCCAAGTCTTACACAGATCTCCTCAAGTTGAGACATTTGTAATAGGCTTATTTCTTATTTGTGAGTAGGGAACTCTGCCTACACAACAATATGTTGTATTGCTTCTTGGGAGTTCAGGTGCAGCTGCAAGAAAAAAAAATTTGAAAAAAGAGGAGGGCTATGACAAAAATCATGTAAGATTCAGGTAAACTTTGAACAAAGTAAAAAATAGGAATATCTACTCTTTATGTCGACTGATAGAAACCTTGTTTTCAAAATAGAAAACAATGCTGGTGTGAAACAAACAGAAAGAAAATGCAATGGCTGTTCCATCCTGGATGGATGCATGTCTGCTATTGTCTTCTGCTGCTATCTCTTTGAACCTTGCTTGCCAGTCTGCTCCTATCAGCTGGTCTGAGAAAAAACATATCTGATTTCTATGACCAACAATATCTGCAGGTATATTGCTATAACAGGTTGATCAAAGCACAACCTATAACAAAAAGGTTATTTGATTGTTAGAGGTGGCGATCATAGGAAATACACTTCATAGTTGAATCACTGATGATATTTATCATAGGAAGTAAATATCTAACCTTTAACACTTTGCAGGCAATCAAAGTTAAATTAGATGTCATAAAATATGCTGATATACAAAAGGTCAAGTGAGAATAAAACAATATGATGGTAGTTTGTTTGATTCATAAAATCAGCCTCATGAATGACAGCAACAATACTGATCATGAATTTCATATGCAAACAACAACCATGAAAATATTCAGCCAGCTAAACAAATAATTATGCCTAATCTTAATCACTGAAGAAACATTTTTGCCATCATAGTCTATAGCTATAATTGACAGGTTTACCTGAAGTTTCATGACATCTCCACACGCAGGTGCACCAACCAGACCAGTTCCTGTGTTCTTATCATTCTTGTCCATTGAACCTACATTCCTTGGGTTTTCGAAATGGTCAATCACCTAGAATTAAGAAAAAAAAAAGAAACTACAAGAATACTTTGAAAGAATGTATAATAACTTTAAGCATAGGTTATCAAGAGCCAAAAATACATGTAATCAAGCCTTTATTTCTTTTCTGATCAAAATGATAGGGTTTCAGATCAGAAATCAAAGAGTCTTTTTCCATAATTTTGATTTTAACAATAAGAATATTCTATCTAACCGTCATGTTTGTATATATGAATAACAAATGCTTCAAGTAAAACTTTAAAACAGCTAGTATGAATTTTTCCTGATTTCTAAATTAATAGAAATACTGCACAGTTTAAGCCTTATTCTGGTCATTTCATTGAATCTCTGGTTTTAAACATTGGAAACAAATAATTTCATACCAGGATTTTTGTCAATCATTCTTCTTATAAATGACAAACATTTCTTACAATAATATTAATTTCTCCTATTCTCAGTGTTTTTTTCCTCACATAATCATAGAATATCATCAACGGTGAATAAAAAAATAAATAAATAAAAGTAATTACAGTCAGCTCTCTTAATTGAAGATTTAATTATTCACAATTTTGTCATCAATGGTCGAATGTCTGTAATGTTATTACTCACTAAAGGTCACATTGGAGTACATAGCCAGATATTTAGATGGTCAAGTGATGACAGATACAAGTCACTTGCCTCACATGGAAAGTAGATCTGAAATTTTTTTTTTTTTTTTACTTGACATAAAAATAAAGTTGTGAAAAAGCACTATTTTACTTCATTTTCCAGTTTTTAGAAAACTTCTGGAGGTAAAAAATTTGTATGGAGCTTGTTGAACTTTAAGAATTCATACCATCATTGTGAAATCATCCTCTTACCTAATCAAAATTGTTCAATTATTTCATGAATTATCTTTTACAATTAGACAGAATTGAGTGATATGGCAAATTAAATAATATGAATTCATATTAGGTTTTATTCAATTATTTTGAAAATAATTAACAGTTATATTAATTTAAAATGGAACATGAAAATTTTACTCATTTCAGATGTGAATTTTTAAAACATACTGCAAGAATGTATAATTGAATACTTGATCCATTTTCTCATATTAAAAGTGCTAAAACACGAAAATATATACCATATAAGAACACATTTTTAATAATTTCAATAAGAATGTCCCAATATATAAGTAGACCAATGTTCATGCTTTATATATATACAAAATTAACAAACAAAAGTTGAATTTTGGTGGAAAACATAGATGATGACAACATAGTAATTCCTATTAACAGCTTTGCTCTGCAAGGTCAACAAAAATAGAATTTATTTTAATTAGCTAATTATGTAATTGTTTAGTTGGAGTCAGCCAGATTTAATTCATCAGGCCCCACAGCATTGCAATGATGCTGCAGCTAGGTCCACAGTCGGCAGAGTTTGGTGTTCAGATCCTGCCAACACAGGTTCCATTTCAAAACTAGGGTATATGACATTTGATTGTAAAGAGCTCAAATTGATTTGGTTTGAAGCACGTGGTTCTTCTATAAACTTTACACAGAATGAAATTTCCTTTCTAACCATATATTAATAAGTTCATTTTGAAATTTTTTTCATAACTAGGGCACCACAGCGAAATATGCCATTATGGAGAATGTTGCTAAAAGATTTTTTGCAACTTATCTGGAATGTCCAACCAAGTTTTTTTTACTCTCTGAAGGTCCCTCTCGTGTTTCTAATTGGTTCCATCAATCAACTCAAAAATTCCTATGGGGCTCTATAACAGTGAATCATTGCTTGCGACTATGAATATTATTTGAAAAAGAAAAGAAAAAAAATAATGATAATAATCTCATCTTACTGAAGAGCATCTCGATTGCTTATGGACAGCAATAATCATCCTACTCTCCTGACTGTGGCATTAGTCAGTAGAGTTCCATGCCAAAAATCATGTAGACAGATTTTCAAGAAGTTTTGTGATATAGGAACATGAATTATAGAGTTTCATATAGAAAAAAAAAAAATGTTTTATTTGTATGGTATGATTATATATAGTACCCATGTAGGAATTTAATTTGTTTATCAAGTCCAACTAAGAATTTTCTCTGAGGTTATCAAAGCTATTAGCATAAGAATAAAAAAAAAATCAGAAAAAAAATAAATAAATAAAAAAGGAAAAAAAAAGACCAAGACTTGTTTGGAATATCTTTTCTATCAGGTCTGTAACAAGTGGGGTCCTGTCCCTGCCAACTAGGAAAAAAAAAGCTAAATAGAAAAAAAAACCCCAACCTTTTTGCCAAATATATTTCGTCACGGACAGCTACAATGCTAAGAAGTTTCAAATTTTCTAGGGCTTTCCCCTGGACCCCATTTGGGGGTGGGGGCTTACAGAACCACAAAAAACCCACCTACGCTTGGTTTGGTCACCTCTTTGCACCAACCATTTGAATTAATTCACTATCCTCATTATCTTATACAGGAAATACACAGGTTACAGCCATTATGATCATTATCAATTCAAATTATAAACTGGACTTGATATTTTTCATAAGATGAACAATTTGTAAAAACTTGCTCTTTTTGCAGTAATTTGTTTTAGAGATTATCTTGATTCTGAATTGAATATTATCATACAATTTTTTATTATGAAGTTAAATATAAATGGAAAGTAAATGGTACCAGCTACACCACTGGCAGTCATGAAAAAGCGCGACACAAAAGGCTGTGAACCATTGATTTAAAGGAATGCATGTCTTGTATAGAATTGCAGTATAAAATTTAGCACCGTACTACTATAAAACTACCACTTCCAATTGAGAACTGTAATTTTGAAATCTGTGGCACAACAAGCATTATTTCAAGCATATGAAAAAAAAGTGCAAGTAGAATAGAGGGGTCCTAAAGAAGTGCAGTTCTTCCAACAGAATGTTTTAGAACAATTAAAGGCATTAATAAAATAATTTAAAAGGAATTCTAGGCAATAATTTATTTCTTAAAACATTTTTTTCCAATCAAAATATTTTTCAAAGTGGTGGTGGTGGTGTGTGTGTGTGTGTGGGGGGGGTCTTTAATGGTCTCTTCTAAATCTGGACCTTGAGGTGCAGTTGAAAATCCGATTTTCTCCCCCCAGAAAGAAAAAAAGATAAAGAATTGGATACCTGATCAATAACAACTAAAAATGGAATCATGAGAGATAGAAAGAATTGGACAGAGCAAAAGATTTTTGGGGAAGGGAAGAGAAATAAAAAAAAAAAAAAAAGAAGAAAAGAGACACGAAAAACTACGTCGTGGAATTTTGAAAATATTGGTTGATGATGACATCGCAATCAATATCACGTTTTTTTTCTGGTTTTCTTTCCCACATTTCTCTTTCCCCAGCCAGAAGATACACACAAGTAAAAATAGTGAGAAATCAGAAGGTGACAGTACAGTTTTCAATGATATTAAAACAGAAATAAAGAATTTAAGGTTAATGATTGTTTAATGTTTAACCAAACAATCACATTTTCACTTTCTAGAACCTGAGCGGGCAATATTTCTTCAACAAAGTCTCTAATCAATAAAAACTGAAAAAAAGAGTTTCAACAAGGGACGATCTATTTCAAGTTCACAACAACCCAAACAATTAAAAAAGTACAAAAAACACTAACAGATGAACAATTGATTACTTGAGCACTCCATGCGCCTGGTTAAGAGTTGAACGCATATGTTGGGTTATGGAAATTACAAAGTGACATGAATCGTTGGATCTTCGGATTTTTCTTAAATTAGATTTAAATTATTTAGCAATAGCATTATTTACCATAAAAATTCCGTAGTAATAGTATTATAGTAAGAATATGAATCGTTGAAAATTGAACTTGAACTCACACGCAAAGATTCAATTTTTGGTGCAGGTGGAGAGAAAAAGTCGATTTTTGGTGCAGGAAGTTTTTTGTCGCATTTAATGCGACACAAAACTTCCTTCACCTGTACAATCTATGAAGCATTTAAAAATAATAATTTTCTGAGACGTAACCTCTTTTTGTACACTCCCTCGTCGTTTTCTGTTATTTCTTTCATAGAATCAAAAACTTTCGGCCTCACGAACAACTTTGTCAGATAATAATGAGAGAAATCGATTCAAATCAGTGAAAAGTGTTGTAATGATTAATTTAGATACCACAGAATCCAAAACCCATTATTGACGCGATGTTTGATTTCTTGAATTTTCTTTAGCTCAAGTTTTTTTTGCTCTCAATATCTCAATTTTATTTGGTCTTTTCTTACGTCCGTTTTTTTTTTGTCAAAGTTGATTATTAACGAGTCATCAATCTAAATTTAAATTAATCAGATTAAGAGTCACAACATCCAACATATAAAAACTGCAAAACGAAAGAAGAAATTATGTTACAAAAGCCCCTGTTACATAAAAAGTATAAATATGAAATGTTACATAAAGAAACATTATACAAATACAGTTATTACGCACTTACGTTTTTATGGTACAGGGCAACAATCTGGTTCCGAGAATCTAAAATAGGTCTCAGGCTATATCGTAATGTTCTTAATAAAGCCATAATGTTTGCAAACTTTGCGAGGACGAAATTTATCCAATTTTTAGTTATGTGAAAATATAGAATCCGAGAGTTCTGCTTCGCCTGTACTACACGCCCGAGTGTTTACACCGTCGAGTCAAGACAAACTGACTTGAATATTCCTAGCAATAGATACGTATTTTACTTTCATTCTTTATGATCAATCACATGACTTTTGGCTTCTTTCTTTATTGAATAATTCATCATTTTAGATAATTTATACTAATTAAATTATTTAATAAAGTGTTCAATTATTTTTTTCAAATAACAAAACTTGGCATTGACATCGACCACTCCTGACCTTCGTTGCGAATTTAAATGTTTTTCATCTAAGTCTAGATGTTTTTGGTTGCACTTAGGTATCGAAAATCGCTATTTAGACGATTTTCTTTCCAAATTCATTATAATAAAATAAGTAATATTCCAATAAATAGATGTTGAAGATTAAACTCGCTTTTAATTTGTTGATAACCTTATCCCTGACACCAGCGTCTACTTCTTAGTAACGCTAAAATGGTTACGCTTTACTTTCGTTCATATACAAGTATGTTGACCAGCTACAACTTTTCATAGTTTACACACATTTGCCCCAAATACGTTTGAATGAAAGAGTATAAAGAGAAAGAAAATGGACATACTTGAGTCGGGTTCTTATTACAGTTTTCAAAATCTCTGTACATGAGGTGAGGGATCAATAAAATGGTTGATTTTTTTTTTCATTGTTAATAAATAAGTGACCCACCTATGATTAACACACCTTGGCATAAGATGTCCCTGGTCATAAAGTGGGGGTAAGTTTTCTGATGGTGTTTAGTTGCAAACTGACCCCCAATGATAAATATGTCCCTATCTATTGCTGTAAGTAATAAGCCTGTTGATCAGATACACATTTTATATTTTGATCTCTCCAAGTATTGAAGAATCATCCATAAAAGCCAGTGTTTATGGTTTTGTATTGCCCGAAACATGTCACGCTTTGTTTTCTGATTGTGGCAGTTGAGAAAAAAATTCAAACTCAGCCATTATATTAGGACTTGATGAAAATCAGTCGATTCGATAATTATCTAACAAGATTTTGAGGAAGAATTTCTTACTGTTTATTCAAAATATAATGAAAAATACATTTGCTTACAGTAGGTATTAGATACCTGTGAAATCAGTTCAATTGTAAAGTGAGTATTGAGTCACTTTTCTTTATCCATAAGTGATGAAAACCCATTTCAATTCACTAGCTTTTATGGCAGAATTAAATACGAATCGCCAGTAAAGAGAAAACTTGATATCATATAAAATGTATAAAACATATTCCCAGTAAAATGACCCTCATGGAACATATATATATATATATATATATATATATATATATATATATATAGAGAGAGAGAGAGAGAGATACATGTATATATATATATATATATATATATATATATATATATATATGTATATATATATATATATATATATGTATATATATATATATATATATATATATATACATTCACACATACATACATATATATACATATAAAGATATATATATATACACATATATACATACACACACACATATATATATACATACACACACACACATATATATACATATATACACACACACACATATATATATACATATATACACACACACATATATGTATATACGTATATACACACACACACATATATATATGAATATGTATATATATATATATATATATATATATATATATATATATATAGAGAGAGAGAGAGAGAGAGATACATACATATATACATATATACATATATGTGTGTGTGTGTGTGTGTTAAGCAGTGAAACAAAGCAGAAATAACAGTTTTATGGGTTGTTTATCATTTTATTATTATCATTAAAATCCGTTCATGCTCCCTATTTTGAATTTTAAAAAAATTGCTTGTATAATCTAGAAAAACTTAATGGTAAGTAATGAGTTGTTGACGAAGAAATTAGTGCAAAAATAGAGAAGTGTGGAAAATAAATTCTTCAAACACACAACAACAAAAAGTTTTGAATGGCATTCGCAGTGATCCTAAATAAATCCCCTCTGATAAAGTTCGTTTGCCGAAAATGAAGAAAAGTAAACATGAATATTTATTTGTTCGTCGGTCAATAGTCAACAAGTGCTTAAGATTATGTAATGCTGACTTTCAAACTTTTTCAACGTAGGAAGCAATGAACTATCGTGATATCTCGTCTGTGTAAGTATGGCGGGAATATGAAGGCATGGTTGTGTTGTTGTCAACTGGTCATTGTCACGAAGTGTGTTTATACTTTATTTTATCACTCATAAACTGACAACAGCGACAACATGAGCCAGCCACTGAAGGATACTGAAGTGGAGGAGCTCAAAGGTACTACTCAACGATAATTTTATGATCTTTATTTGATTATTAATTCTTATAATTACACGAGCTGCTTACGGTTTCCTTATCATTTGTAGTTTTTAAAGATTTTCTGTGTTCGTTATCTATCCCGTTAACAATGATTGTTTCAAATTGTTATTGTATCTAAAAAAACAAGTATCGCGTCTATTTGGTTTTACGTTTAGAATTAGGATATTTGTACTTTCTATTTTGTATTACTCACAGTTGCTTTTGTTATTGGCTATTTTCATTTTGCAAAGGAGAAAATAAAATTCATTCATTCGTGGTTTATAAGAATTATAAAAAAAATCTACTGAAACATAATCTGTGAAAAATCATTTATCCCAGGACACATTTGAATAGTTATTTTTTTCATCTCTAGTTTTTCATCGCATTTGTTGTATTTGTTACCCCCACAAAAAAATATAAAAAAAGATTGTTTATGTGTCTATGGCATGGGCGATAATTTGCCTTTTGGACATTCTGGTTAATCCATATAGTTAACCTTGCATTATCTAATCCATGATTTAATATAGAAAACGACTGGAGAAAAGAAATAGATTAAGAAGGATAATTAGTGAGGCTGCCTGCATAAATGCCTTGTCTTGTCTGCTTGAAAAGTGTTGTATCTTGAGCTTTTTCTTGGCCATTTAAGATCTCTGAATTGTATGATGCGTATATTTGTAAGACTTTTATTTCAAAGCTTTTCTTGTTTATTTCAATAATGGGCTATTTTTTCTCAGCTTTTAAGAACTTGAAACTGTCTGAAATCGTTTCGTTCCGAACAAGCCTGAACATCATATTAATATACCGAACGCTTAACGTGATTACACAACTCAAGGTTGGCTAGAGCTATGGCCACCAAATCTTTTGTGATCACTAATAGAATCCCGGAGTATGTTTTAGCATTGTTTTTGAAAATTCCTACAAAGTTTATTTTTTAGGGTTCGATTCACAATGTAAGTATCATAGTAAACAAAAACTGGACCCTTATTTTGTGTCCATCAGGTTAGCTAAACGAAACCGAATCTTTATATTTTTGTTTGACTATTCAAAGTAGATATATTGTCGAAACACTAAAAAGATTGTGAAAAATTCTGTAATTGGTACATTTTCTATCTTCAGTGTTAAAAAACAAACTGAAATAATCTCAATCTCCTCTTATTTACCGTGTACAACTCAACTGATCAATACAACTCAATTCGTAGATGGCAATTTTAATAATATCCATTTATTAAAAAAAACCTGTTACCATTTGTTTATAATTCCATTAATTCTAAAGACTTACAGTGTCCACATCTTTGTTGTTTTTATCTCATCACTCCAGTTGATGTATAATTTGACCTTTCTCAGATTGCATCCAGTAATCTTTGCCTGTTGCCCAGCATTTATTTATTTATTTTTTAAAAACCCTTTCAACACTCACCCTTTCACATGTTCGTCTCCTTGACACTGACACACAGGAGCTTTTTAACATGTGCAGTGATGGTTCAATATCCTTGCATCAGATGACAGATTGAGGGCCATGATTCTGGGAGCATGTAAGTACACATGGGGAGACAAACAGCAAATATAATGTGCACTGTGTCTGATCAATGTCCCAAGGTCAGATTAAGGTCAGTAGGTCATGATTCCTGGGGCATTGGAATGTATCAATGCTTGTAAATGAAACATACGTACGTGTTATGGACCTTTCAAGAGTTGGCCGATAAAGTAGTTGCCCACGTTCAAAGTTTTAACTTTTGTCACCTCTTCACATGGAGCAATCAGTTTACTAATCCAAATAATTTGTGGGATAATGTTAATGCTCCATCTCAGAATTCTGTCAACATTATGAATTTCATGTGTTTTCTCTCTCTTTCTCCAGGTATTCTTGAGATATACAGCATTGATAATCATAAGGAGAATCTTGTTCAGATTCTGCTCTCAGATAACTCAGATGACCATTTTTCAATTGTTGTGGAGTAAGTGATGCTATTTTTCTTCATTTTATTTGGGAGGTCTGAGATGAGAATAATAGTATTTGTCATTCTGAGTCAATTATAAAAAAAAATATCCAGAAAAATTTATAACCAAGGTCTGCAGAGTATGATTAAATTTTGAAAAATACATTCATAAAATTCTGTACAATACTTAATTTTGATCTTAGAAGTCTGGATCAGTGGTTTTGAAACTTTGAAAACTCAGGGACTCCTTCAAAGGAAATATTTTTGCAGACTCCTATTTTAGCATTTAGTTTTTAGGTTAATTAATGATCTATGATAAAAAGCAATTTCTGACATTTAAAAGTCATATTTATTTAAAATGGATTGCATTTATTCGAATTCTAATACATGGTACAGGTTTGTGTACAATGATAATGTTTTATAGCACTATGATGGATGATGTTGTTTCTCTGCCACAAGATTCTCAAGGTCAGAGGGAATGCTTCTGTAGACCCTTGAGCATTATCACTGAAGTATCCAAACGACTGGTCTACATGTTTGAATCTCAGAACATAGTAACTTCTATTTCAATGATGTTTAGTGATTCATGTTTAATTCTCTGATATTATATAATTGACTAGTAACTATAAGAAATCTCATGATAACTACCTTTAACCATGTAATTTTCAATCTTGAGTTAGCTTTGGTTGTTAATTTTTAAATTTATGACACTGAGAGGACTTGAAGCAATGAAAATTCTTGAAGTCATCATGATTTCTATTCTCAATACTCAGTTCTTTTGCTCTTAAGATGTGTTTAATACGTCATGTAAAAAATATTGCTTTTCCAAAATATCAGTTATTATCTGTTCCTGTAAATTTAAATTTCTAGGGGTGTAACTCAATTTGTACACTTAAATTTCTCTCCCTTGTCTTTTGATATCTTATTTTTCTTTCAGTTTTAGTTAGTGTATGGCATTGCTAGAGGTATGTGCTCACTAAGAACTTTTTAGTTTCATGTTAAAAAAGCTCAAATGTCCTCTGGTATTTTCAAGAAGCACTCTAACATGAAAATTCCTTTCCTTGTGATGTCGGTGACTTATCGATTTCTCTCATTTTATTTCTTTTCGTTATCCAGTGCCCCTACTCTCTTTGAGAGTAACATATCTGTCTTTGATGTCCTCATCCACAGCCCAATTCAGTTATTGCCCTTGTTTGATGCAGCTTTGGTTAAAGCCCAGGAGACTATACAGAAAGTTCATCCTGAAAGTCCATATATGGTAACTAGTAATCTCATCTTGTTCTGAAGCTATTGAAGCACTTCTCAAACAGATTAAATCAATATTGTTATTATTCATGCTTTCAAGAGTTACAGTGATTGAAATTTTGTTGTACTTTGCTTGATTTATTATTTATAGCTTGTTTAGTCTTATGCTATGTAAACTCAATACAATGAATTGCTTGTTTTCATTCGATACACTCTACTTGGTATCTTGGTAATCAAATATAGAAACCTGCTTAATTTTTAATAATGTCTATTTTCTTTATGATGTAATCATCACATATATATGATAAGCTGTCAAAAATCCTTGAGCCCCTCTTTCCCTATCTTCTTATTAACTCTTAAATTCATGGACAGCTTGGATTGACAGTTGAACTCTTCAATGAATAGAATTAAAAATAATGGAACTTTACTGTGAATTGAATAGAAAAATTGAAAAAAATTCTTTTCATGGTCGAAGGGGGATAATTTTGATCAGGAGTTATTTCTTTTAATAATGACCTTCATTAAAAAAGATGAATTTATGAGTTAAGCTATCTAATTTTTCTCTCTCCTCTCCCTTCCTACCCTCTTATCGAACTGCCCTACCTTATTTTCTCTCCTCTCTCTAACTTTCTTTTCTCCCCTTTCACTTCCTACCCTCTAATCAAACTGCCTAACTTTCTTTCCTCCCACTTTTTTTTTGCTACTCTCTATCCTGCTTATAGTATCAGTAGCAGTTATCAGCTGAGCTTTTTGTTTCCAGGCAACATCAGCCATCATCTGCAATCCCATAACTGGAATAATGGGTAATGGACTTGTACAATGTTTGTTTCCATAACTTATTATTAGATTTTCCATGAATTAATGAAAAATGACAAACAACATTGACTTTTAAAAGTATTTTTTGTATAATGTTTTAAAGGATCGCAGCTTGTGCGTTGGGCAATTCCATATCTTCATTACTAATGCTCTTTATGTAACCAAAATTGCTGCTGATAAATTGATGCTTCCTCCCTCCTTATGTTAGCTTTGCATTTTGTACATAAATCATAAACATAAATGATTTCTTTGACAATTTTTGATTAATTCACTTGAGCAATAGATTGTTAATAAAAAATTAGTTGATGGCCATCATGTATATGTTGGTATATAAAGCTTATTACAGCGCTCAACAGAACTTCTCGCAAAATTGGAACGAAACATAGAGCATATTTTCTATATCTTTATTACTAACCTAAAAGTCTCATTCAATTCATGTGTAAATGACCTCTAAGTAGCCAAAATGGTACATTGTAGTCAGTGTTACAAAATCAAGGATTAACTTGTAAGTTAACCTATGTCTATGGTTGTAAGTTTGATTCTATTTATTTATTTGTGACCTGTACGTAGCCAAAATGATGCATTGTAGCCAGAGGTATTGAATTGAAGTACCCCTAAAATGCACTGTATCAAAGAATGTGAAAAAATTCCGGGTGATTTGCAACTAAATGATTATAATGTTGGGTCCGCCTTTATCCTGATCTATATTATGATAACTGATTTGTCAAGGGAATAACTATCAAATGCTAATTATGAAGTAGTCTACCTTGTTTATTTGTAGATACGTAAAAAAAATCCAGTTCATTCTGCTTATCTCAGATTTCTCTAATGTCTTCTCAAAGGGTGACTCAATAAGGTCACAGGGATGTCAAGTTTTTATTAAAAGCATTTCAGTCAGATTTTCATGAACACAGATAGCTAGACACTTCTGTTTCACTCCTAACAAACCATTTTTTGTAGCGTCAATTGAGTTTTGATCTTCATTCATTCATTTTCCATTCTCATTTTTGCAGACAGTGAAAAAAGATATTCATGTACGTATTATGGCATTGCCTGATTTCCCAGAATTACAAAGAACATCCCTTCCAAAGAATGCAGATATTGGAAATTTTCTCTCAGTTACAGGTAATACAAAGTTACCAACTACTTGCATGTGTACAATCAAAAATTTGGAAAAAAAAATTTTTTCTCGATTTTCAGAAGCATTCCTAAACTATGATATTTTGGAAAGTTTTTAAAGAAATGCAAAAAGCATAAATCACTATTGAGAAAACATAAATGTACTTTTCAATAACTTTTGTCTTTTTGATATTGGAAGAGAAAAAAACGATATTGATATAAATTATACTTGAATTTTTCATGAGCAGTTATTTCATTGTAAATGATTTTTGTTTTATTATCTTGTAAGACTAAAATTAAGATATAGTTACACGAGCAAGAAAAAAACAAGCTTTAACTTCAGTTTTCTATTGATCAATGGTTTCATCTTCTACATAAATTTACCTTTCATTGGCATATTCTTTTTTACTTTTAAGAAGAGAAGTTGGGTTTTTTTGATTTTTAGAAATCTTTTTTATCTAAAAATTTAATTTTTATTTTTAGTCCTTCTTTCTCGGGCAAGTAACATCTCCTTTCCTAATTGGGTTTCTTTGAAGTCTAGGACCACCTGCCAGCACGTCTTATGGCAGAGTGAGGCCCATTATTCCCCCCTGCCCCATGTTAAACTCTTGGGGATGGACTGTATCCCTCAATGAACCTTAAAAAGATTGAAAAAAAAAAAGGGAAGAAGTTGAACATTAGGTCCTTCCTAACCACAGGGTATATGATAACCTGATTAGTAAGTTGAGTATTTGAAGGCAAAAGAAATTTACATGATAGTTAAAGTCTGATTCGGTTTGTTTGTGTCATCTAAGTAGCTCAAACTAGGCATTGTAGCTAGTAGTAATGAATCAAAATATCCCTAAAATGCGCTAACTTGAAGAATGAAAAAAAAATCCGTTTGATTTGCAAGTGTTACATTGTGTTTTCAGAGGGGGTTCTATTTATGGTGTAATATAATGCTGAACTGGAACCTTACTTTTCCATCCGTTATATGATACTACAGCTTTGAAGTATTTCAGTTATTTCTCTTCAATTTGTTGAGAAATCATTTTTTCAAAATATACAAAATTTAAGTTGTGGGGTTGGGTTCTAATTACAATGTAAATATTATGCTGAATTGGACCCTTACTTTCCATCTGTTGTCTGAATCTATGTCTCTGAAGTGTTTTGGTTTCTTCTCTTTGCTTTATTGAGAAATCATTTTTCAAAAATATGAAATCCTGGATAGGGTTTCTTTTATTTACAAAGTAACTATAGTACTGAACTGTCTGTTGTATGGAACTACAGCATTGAAGTATTTCAGTTACTTCCCTTTACTTCATTTATAAATCATTTTTCACAAACAAATTTGTGATGTAACCATAGGGTCAAACTGGGCCTTTATTTTTGGTCCGTCGTATAAAAGTATGGCTTTAAAGTATTTTTGTTACTCTTGTGGATGTTGCTATGTTTTTTTAAAAATTTAAAGAACTCAATGCCTTTTTTAAATTTAAGAGAATGAACAATTATACTATGTCATTGTCTATCTATATAATACTAAAAATCTGATTTTGTTTATGTGTGACTTTCAAGCAGTCAAAACTGTGTTTTGTAGCCATAGGTATTGAATTAGGATATCCCAAAATGCATTATCTTGGAGAATGCAAAAAATGTCAGTGTGATTTGCAACTGAAAACTAATGTTGTGGGACTATGTTCTTGTTTGCACCGATTAGTGATTGTTATTTTTGCCCCCTTTTTGTTGGTGAATTTATCCATTCTTCTTTTTCATTTCTCTCTTTTCATTCTTTCTTTTATTTACCAAATAAGTTGATATCCCCAACTCTTATGAGTCAGTAACCTGGAATGAATTTGTTTTTCTTACAGGCACAGTAATCAGGACAACCGTAATAAAAATGTTGGAATATGAAAGAGATTTCATTTGTTCAAAGTGTAAGAAGATCTTTGAAGTGCAGGTTAGTATTCTCTATCTTAATTCTCAACACCTTCCATTTTCTTTCACCCACTTTCCTTTTTTAAAAAGATATTTGTCTGCTGACCTCTGCTGCAGTTGTAATAGTTGCGATATCTTTTTGCTTTCAAATGTACTTGATTTTTATGCTCATGCAATATTTTCTCACCCTTTTTCTTCATTATATTTTGTATTCAATTGTTCTAGGCTGATATTGAGCAGTTTTACAGTTTGTCCAAGCCAAAGAAATGTCCAAATAAAGCATGTAGTTCTGTGAATGTATCACCAGTTTGTGACCAAGGTGAGTTTCATCAAAATGGAATTTTATTCACCTTTCTTTTGCGCTGTACATACATAATGTTTTATCTGTTTATTTCCTTTTATTTTACTAGTCTCTATCTGTTTCTCTTTTTTTTTGCCCACTGTTAAATTGGAAGGAAAACATGAATACATGCTGTCTAAATGCTAAAACATGGCAAATGATAATGTTATAATTTGAAAGTTTGTCACTTTCTTGTCTGTTTATTTGTTGGTTTCCGCCATACTAGAGCAAAGAGAAAGAGTGGAGAGTGAAGCAAGTCTCTGCTGTGTCTGTGTGTTCGTGTCTATATCACTGCTACTGCTGCTAGTGTCTTTGTAGTAGCACAGAAAATAATTCCACTAAACATAGGTGTCTGATTTTTCATGATGTTTTTCACATTAAAAAAGACATTTGTTTTCCGATCTGATTCTGTTGCCTTATTGTTTTGAAAATTATTAACAGACAGAAAATGAGTTGTAGGAAATTAACAGAAAATTCAATTTAATTCAAGGTACGCATTTTTTGTTTGCAAAAAATACATTTATACTAAAATGTATATTTACATCATTTATCCATATATGAATAATCCCGTTATTTTTTATGGGCACTATCTTAATTTGAACCTAAACTACTTCGTTACTATATTATTTCAGGTCACAAATATCAATAATTTGATTCAAAATTGAAATTTGCTTTATTTCTCTACTCATTTAAAAAATATTTTTTCTTATATATTTTTTCCATGGGATGAAAAGGAGCTGTTCTTGGAAAATGCAAGGATTACCAGGAAATAAAGATCCAGGAACAAGTTCAACGCTTGTCAATGGGCACTATTCCTCGTTCTATGTGGATTGTAGTGGAAGATGACCTCGTGGACACATGTAAAGCTGGAGATGATGTCACTGTTTGGTTAGTGGAATTATCTAAGAACAGTTCATTTTTCTCATTCTTTCCTCTATGCTCATAAAATTACGGTATTTGAACATATATAAGGCCCCCCCCCCACCATTTTTTCCTTCAAAAATGGCTCCAAAGGTAAAGAAATCTTTTTTATAAATTTGTTATTTGTGCACTATTTTTAACATATACACACTTCAAGTTATAAGTATACCTCTGTGAGTGAATGTTTGTATTTGTATGGGTGGGATTGTAGGATGCTCGCTCTTCCGTAAAGGTTTTAGCATAAAATTACAGAAATTTCCTACTGAGGTAACAAATCAAGAAAAAAAATCTCTCTTCACAAGTAAAATATTTCTGCATGAATTCCTTATTAGCTGGAATCTTCAAGAAAAAATGACTTGTAAATAGATTTCTCGAGCTACAAGTGTTCATTTAATGCTATAATTGATACAGGTTCATGTATCTGCTCATATTCAACATTGTTAACATCAGTTGTACCTCATAAATATTGTATATTAATATGTAGTTGCTAATATATTTTGCTTGTGACTAGCTTAAAATGAAAGTATCATAAAGAGAATTGTTTTCTCAGTTGTATAATGCTTCAGACAATCTTTTTATAGTTCAGCTCAGAGAGTGTTGCAGAGTCAATAATCTTTTCTGTTTGATTGATGTCCTGAATTTTCATTTGTTTTAGTGGGATAGTAATGCGTCGATGGCGTCCTTCAAACCCAGATGTTCGTTGTGACATTGAACTATTTATGAAAGCCAATCATATCCAAGTGACCAATGAGAAGAAAAGCACAATTCTCATCACCAAGGAAATGGTAATATTGATTCGTTCAGATTATTGTATGTTTCAGTGAGTGCTAGCCATTGTCAGAGATGAAAGCATTGTAATTTATAAATGAAAAAAAAAATTGAAATCTCAAATTAATACCTGCTTTCCAGCAATGCTATTTAGTCTTTGGGGAATCAAATTTTACTATTCTTGGAATGTAAAAATGACCTGAGTGTTGTGATAAAAAGCATCAATAATTAAAATGAGAGAAATACTAAAATGAATAATGATAGGCAGTTCTTCATTGATGACTGTTTTGAATTGGATATTTTAAATGGCTGAAAGTTGCTGGATTTTTATAAATATGGCTGAAATTAGGTAGATTATATATCCAGGTATCTATACGCTCCAAAAATTCATACAAAGGCTCCAAAAAGTATGAATATTCAACGTATTGATAAGATATTAATGTTCACAAATAATGTTATTCTCGATCTAAAGATCTAAATATTAAACTTTATTATCAATCTTAAGAGATCATTCTTTTTATTTATGTAGAAATATTTATTCTATTTATATTTCTATATGTTTAGTAGCAGAAATATCTGGAATTCCCTGTTATTTCATATCCCTTGAATAAATGCAATTGTAAGAGTTAGCAAATCAATTGAAGCAATTATATAGCTAACAAAACAAGATGGAATTCATACCAAGATACATTTTGCAAAACTTTCAATATTGCATTAATTTCAGCATCCTATGGTTGGTGAAGAATAAAGCCCCACACAAAACTATTGCTACAACTATCTACCAAGTATTGACTTTAAAACAGGCAAAAGACAAACTGCTCTAATGGACTGTCAAAGCCTGCCAGTTTCAAAGATCCCTCTGTCTGGAAAATGAACAATCAGAAGAAAGCTCACATATCTTAAAACTGCATTTATCTCTTCCCTAACAGTTTTATGTTGATTAGTCTAAAAAGGGTCTTTAATGTATGCACACACAGACGCACTCATTCTCACTACCATGATGCTAATAATTATTCTCTCTTCATCTCTTTCTTTTCTCTTCCTCTTCTCTAACATTATATCATAACATCTAAAGCGTGAAATAGCACAATTTTACTCTTTCAAATAGTTTCAAAAATATAAACAGAAACAGAAAATATTGTATTCTGTGAAAATTCCAGATTTTTTGTGAAAAGCTCCTGGTGTCTATTGAAGTGCCCTCTATTTTCTGCCTGTCTCCAAATAGAATAGATTTCTACTGAAAAGATAATGATTTTCATCAAGTTATGTTGTTATATTTTTTATGGAAACAAGTATTGTAAATGATTTTAAACCAGAATCTTCTAATGATTTAAAAAAAATAATATTTAGTCTAAAGGCTTTTGTTTTGAGGGAGAAATGTATCTTCCCTTAAAAAAAAAAAAAAGAAGTAAGAAAATATTGAAACAGGTTTTCATGAAAAACTGGTTTTATCTGTATTTTCTTTCGGCATATAATTTATTCAAGTACATTTTTCTTTTCTGAATTATGTGTATAAGTTGTTTTTTTTTCTCATTTTAAGAAAGATGTGTATTTATAATGAAATATTACAAATGGGAAAAGTTTCCTCATTCTTTAAATTCCTCAACATATTACGCATTATACAGAAAAATACAGAAATTATAAAAAACTTTACAAAAAAGAACAGGACACACTGTGTCATATGGAGGGGAATTATGTAGGAGTGGCTCTCTAAGCAGATGAACTAACGACAGGACTACGCCAATAAAATAGAAATAGTTAATAAATTTTCTCCTGAATGAATTAGAAAATAAATAGCAACATTTACACGTAATCAAGAAAAAAAAAGTATTTGTAAATAAATTTTATGCCGAAGGAATGTCAACAAAACTGTTTTTTCTGGAAGAAAGACATGTACGGGTGTGGAAAAAATTACCCTCTGCTTCTACGATGAAAAGATACATCGAAAAATTATTTCGTTCAAAATAACATTATGAAAAATACTCTTTAATTATGTAGCTAGAAATCCTAAGTGTTTTTTTGTTTGTTTTTTCCCCCTTTGTCACAGACTGGCAGGGTAGTGTCAGGTCCTTATATTTATACCAGAAGTGAATCAGCTGAAACATGTAAAGCCCTTGAGGTGAAAACTTCCGGATCAGAAAAGTTCTCATTGAAAACTCTTACGTCTTCTGCTATGCAAAATTTGAGCTTCCTACATGCAGCAAAGTGGAACAGAGAGACAGATTTTTGTTTATATATATATATATATATATATATATATATATATATATATATAGTATGATTATGCAACATATTGATCGGTCATTGACAAAATAATGAAAAAAATTTTATTTAAGATATCGTTGGTAAACCCTCCTGCATTCCGTCACTACATATCTAGTTCTATACAGCAACATGTTCATTTAAAGGATTGGAATAAAGTCTCTGGAGCATATATAACATTTTTAAGTACAAATTTACCCCCAAATTGAATCTAGCTGCTTTTAGCAATTCAAAATAGTTGTTCAAGAAAGATTGCCTGCTTCAAGTTGTAATAAAATCAATATAATATGGTTCATTCCATATCAAATTATCTAATGGCCCCATGGGCTCCACCTTAGATTTTGATGAAATTTCATTGGGTTTTCTAGATTGAATCCAACCCTGAAAATTTCAGCTTCATTGAATTAATGGTGTAAAAGTTATGACAAATTGAAATTTGCTTAAATTTGCATGTCGCAAGCTGCAAGTCGAATTCGGCACTTCATAACTTTAATATTTGAGAACATGTCTAACTGAAATTTAGTACGTCTGTAGTTTCCTGCTCAAATAAGCCATTTATGGCTTCATTTTACCTCTATTTTATGTGGTCAAGAAGTTATGTGTCTTTCGAAATGGGGTGGAGGGGGTGATTTTGCAATTTAACTAAACTGAAGAAAAGGCATTAAAATAAAAATTTTACCGAATTGTTTCCATTTGTTGTTTTGCCTTGTGTAAAACATTGAAACAGGGTTCAAAAGTATTAAATACTTTCCTTTTGATTAAAAAATCAAACTCATTACGATAAAAACACAGAATTTTATGTGCTCTTAGAAAGCATCAAAAGCAATGCTGACAATAGAAAATTTGAAAATGTATGCTCTTAGTTTACTTACTCAAACGGGCAGATACAGTACACAGTGCAATGACAGTCAAATTTTTCTATTTTCAACGAGCCATCATTCTAGAGCAGGAACGAATGAAAAAACAGAAAATAAACAAAATTTTCTCTTATTTATTATATTCTCAATTTCTGTGTCTGCTATCTATTCTTGTAGAGAGAAGAGTTTTATTCTTTCTGGGAGAAGCACAAAGACCGACCCCTAACTGGGCGGAACCTCATTCTGATGAGTCTCTGCCCTCAAGTTTATGGTCTATATGTTGTGAAACTGGCTGTCATCCTGGTACTCACAGGTGGTGTACTGGTAAGTTATTTTTTTATGTTGTGTGGATGGAAATTTTTATTTTATAAACCATATGTATCATACTAAAAGGCACTTTCGCTCTAATTAGAAATTTTTCCTTTTCTGTGGTGAGTTTGTAGCAATGAGCCTCACCGATCTATCTGAGTTGATATTTACATCACTTCAAGAGATGAGGATTTAACAAATATTAGAGTATTGGGTGTTAACCAAAAGCTTGAGGAATTTGATCATGTAAAAAAGTGACTTACCTTAATATCTAGTTTCCATCATCTTTGAAGTAGTCCTCTTGGGAATGTATACATTAATCTTACAAAGGTTTATATTAGGTCAAATTTCCTGAACTTTTGGGTAGCACTTTGTACCTGAAAAAGCAGCAATTTATACAGTTGAGGTTTTCAACAGCAAATTCTACCCACTGACCTCTCCCATAAGTTTTATATTATTCCTAAAATCAGGTATTTACTCGATAAAATATGTATTTTAATAGTACTAAACTGGTGGTAAGGTGGAGGTAACATTTTGTGATGATTATGTGCCTTATCAATTCTGGCTCTAATCTCAAACTGCATTTTTTCTCTTGAGTCTAACATGAGTTTAAAATTTTTTATGTGGCTTCTATTATCTTTCATTCTATTCAGCTCAGAATACTCAGTCTACATATCAACAATCTTGCAGCTGCCCTAATTTCTTTAATTGCCTATTCTATTTATGATGTCTGGGCCACATGATACATCCACCATGTAATAATGGGATATCATTTCAAATAGAGTTTCAATATAATATAACACAATTTATAATCATATTAATAACAACAAAAAGACCATCTTGTTTGCTATAGGAATATCATTTAACTACATATTTTTTGGCTCTTGCTAATGTTAGCAACAGAGGCAACAACTGAGCTGATATTTTTCAAAAAATGTAAAAAATCACTTGAATGAACTTTTGTTGAGTGAATAACTCAATTACTCACAATACTAATATTATTGAATACTAACACTCATTTTCATTTCCTTTTTAATTTGAAAGTATTTGAGGATTTCAGATGATGATACTTCTAGGTTGTTACATATGTCATTTTCTGAGTAGTGAGATGAAGAATGATATAAACGACAAAAAATGATAAATGTCTAATCAAAATATGACCCATCTTGAAGAATAACCTCCTCCTAATGATCCTATAATGATAATATGCCATATCTATTAATTTCTTTGGGTTAAGTGTTCATAAAATTTACTAAAGCACAAATTATGGCTTCTCTATTGAACTTTTTATTACAGATACATGAAGTTCAAAATGCTTCAAAATATGGTAATCCGTAGTAAAAATGTAAGGTGTATATGGAGGATGATACTAGACTTGGTATCCCTGTTCTCCAAGCTTGAACATATTCAGCTGAGAGGTGTAAGCTCTTGCATTATCATGGAGGATTTCGTTTAGTTTATGTTGGATCCATTTTTCCAACTTATCAACCTTTCCTATTATCTCGAGATGACATAGTATGGTGACTGTTGAAATCCTAACATTTCCAGAAAGTGCTTGAACAGTTTTTCATGGGTTGTTGGCTACTGCTATTGATAATTCTTGATCTGGTTTGGTCCTCCCTCAAGGTTTATTATTGGTATCCATATTTACTAACCAATGTTGAACACTCTGCACTGTAGTAGTGTTCACTCTAAATGCTTTCTTGATGTTATCAGAAAGTTAAGTAGCATTATGTCCTAATATAAAACTGTACTTGAAAATGACTTCAAGTTCTTGGGTAGACACCATTGCTATGAAGGGCTCAAAAAACCTCTAATGCTAAAGTATTATAACTGTATTTATATTGAATCTGCAAAAAATGCAATCACATTGGTAAATCTTTCATTTTTAACATAATTCTCTGTGACTGTGGTTCCCAAACTGTGCACTGCTGTGCCCTGAGGCGCAACAGGATTCAAAAATTGTTTAAAGAATGTTGCAAGCTGCCTGATTGCAGCAAAAACCAGATTGGAGAAAAATGTTTTTTAGACTTCATGTGTAGAAATGATCAATATTGATTATTTTTTTTATTCTATTTATTTTTTTTTGTGAGTTTTCTGTAAGAGCTATCATTTTTGTTTCCAACAACATTATAACTACTTATTTGATTGCTGAAAACTGGATTGCTGTTTTTTTGAGGTTGAGAAATTTTTAAATTCAATTTTCGTTCGATTCAATTCCTGCATTTGGTTTTATTACTTACAATACAAACAGTAAAATTCAGTCAAAATATATTGTTGCTGATTAAAAAAATTTAATAATTTACTGTGAGAGTTATGGTAAAGATTTATTCATTATTTATTTATTTTCACTATGTTCGCAGCGTCAAGATGACACGGGAACTCAAGTGCGGGGAGAAGTCCATTTGTTGTTAGTTGGAGACCCAGGTTTGTTGAATTCAATTCTTTGTTCAGAATCCTAAAGGAACATATCCTTGCATTTGTATGTGTTAAGTAATTTAGATTTGTTATGTATGAGTCCTTTAGATCTTTTTGTTGCCAAATGTTATGTGGGGAAGGTTTTAATGGACTGTTCTCGGCTCCAGCTGGACACCACTTATTTCCCATGAACATATTTGTATCCAATTAATATTGTAACATAAAACCTTTCGTTACTTGAACACCTTTTTTCCACTATGTGTCACGTGTCACTCACAACAAATTCAACTTGACTCACTTAATTGAGCATTAATGTTTGCTCAACTGCTGACCATTCATACTCTCTGGCCCTGACCTGAAAAGAAGTGGCAGGAGTTGTGAGAGTGGTCTTCATTTTATAATATATATGAAATAGTTTTCAAGTAATAGACTTGTTTCTATGTTCCAGACTATTAGACAATCAGATTTATCTCATAAATACGAGGTCTGTCAGAAAAGTATCCAGCTATCTAATGTTAACAAAGAAAAAAAAACTTGCTTGGGGCAATGGTACCTTAGTCCTAAACAATGTACTCTCCTTGGGACCTCATGCATCACTTTGTCCCAGTGTACCTCTCACTTTTTAAAACTGTCTGCAAAGTCCTTCATTTCCATTTGCAATGTTTACTCACTACTGTAGATTAGATAGTTACGATGAAAAGCAATTAAAAATCAAGATGAAGGAAATACTAGTAAATAATTGATAATAGCTGTTTTAGCATATTTTTTTATTTTTCTCCTTTTTGACTTTGTTGTATTATAATCAAATTAAGTAACATTTTTGTTGGCCAGTTTGGCTTCAGTAATATTGATCTTTTTTTCTCCTCTCTAAGGCACTGGTAAGTCACAGTTCCTGAAATATGCTGCCAAAGTGATGCCGAGAGCTGTCCTTACAACAGGAATTGGCAGTACTTCTGCAGGTCTCACTGTTACTGCCGTCAGGGTGAGTGACATCCAGATTTTGATGATTGGCATTCCACTCTGTAGCACTCAAGTTTTCATCTTTTGAACTGCATAAGCAGAAGTTGTTGGATTATACTGAATTATCTGGCTGAACAATATTCATCATAATATGAACATAATTTTTCATGTAAAATTCTTGAATAAATGATCTATACTAAAGATTTAAAACTACAGATTGAGTTTACATTTGATAATATCTATTTATGATATGCCAATCAATAATTACACTTGTAACAGAAATCAAATCTATGCATAATGAGTCTATGACTACAGGTTTCAGAACTACAAATGATCTGCTATGGACTGATTGGTTTTAGAGTGCAATGTCCTATTCACCATGGGTCCCAGTCCTATGGTGAGAAGACTGGGGTGATTCCTAGTGTTCATGTGAAGCAGTCCATTTGAATTTTTTTGATTTAATGTGTTGTGTATCTCAAGCAGGACAGTATTAGTTTAGTTTATCATATTATGTAAGAAAAAAACATAATATAGAAAAAAGTGGATGCGCCTCAAAAGTTACTTAAAACAACAACTTTCCTAAGAAAATTCAATTTCAAATCAAAGAAACAGTGTAGTTTAATTTATTTTGATTATGTAACAAGAAAAAGAAAAGACTGAATAGTGCTGATAGTTTTAACTAACCGGTTTTTAAGCCTATAAAACCAAACATTACCCCAATTTGATATCTATTATTTTTATTAACCAAAATAAAGCCTATTGCTCTTGAACAAGATACAGATGAGATTTGTTCTCAACGTGTAATGAACTATGATGACTTTGATCTCATTGTTTTACCTTCTCTGTTACTCCACAGGAACAGGTGAATGAACTTTGCAAAAAAAAGAAAGGTTACATTTGAAAATCATATGATGAGAAATCTATTGTGGTCCTAATTTCCGCTTAGTACGCCCTTGATAATGATTCAGCTGAATATTTAAAGGAATAATAATAAAATGTGATAAAAGAGAAGGCAGAGAGAGAAAAAAAAGAAAGAAGTTACAGGATTTCAGATTCATCTGAAATCAAATTAATAGTAACAAAATTCATTTACCAGTCATGACAAAATCTGATGAAATCGGATATGTTGTTTTTTTTGTAAATCCGGCCCTGGATATTCAACCAGATTGATGATCTGGGACATCACTAGTAGTAGCAGTAATAGTAGTGGTGATAATAATGCTAAAATGTGATGCTCACATTATCTCATCAGTGGAGACACCCAACATTTTATTTTTTTGTCAGATTGAATACTACTGAGGTTCTATTTGTTTGTTAGTGGCAGTGATATATTTTTCCAGGATTTGACATTCATTAATATTTCCAAGATGATTAAAGCTTCAGTTTTGATATTTTGAGAAATAAAACTTGTCTTGTGTAACTACCATGGTCTAATTAACAGTTTTTAGGTTATAATGAATGACATTCATCTCCTCAAGGCAGGTAGCTCTTGAGTTATTTTGGTGATGAATATCTAGCTATTGTTTTATAGCTAATCTTCAGACAAACTGCTAAACATAAGGAACCACTACCATGAGCTGCTTAATGGTTAGCTTATCAATCAGACACAAAAAATACCAGTCAAAAATTAATAGTAATAAAGGTAGACAATGCTTCATCAAATGTAAAATAAATAAGGATAATATTGCTGATACAATTTTCACTCTTGTATTTCTGAAGATGAGTGCACGTATTTTCAACCAGTCTGGCTTTCACCATCAACGTATCTTTTGTGACAAAGCATCTTTTGTTGAAGCATGACACAACATCTATAAGAATTCTTGTTCTTTTCTGTTTTGCTTTCAGGATGGTGGCGAATGGATGTTGGAAGCTGGGGCCTTGGTTTTGGCTGATGGAGGAATTTGTTGTATCGATGAATTCAACAGCATCCGTGAAGCGGACAAAGCGAGCATTCACGAAGCAATGGAACAACAAACTATAAGTGTAGCAAAAGTGAGCGGACTTGGTTAATGATTATATTCTAACTTATATTGTAAATCTGATCAGTGTGGGTTGACTATGATCAAGATTTCATGTGTAGAATTCTCATATGTTTTCTTCTGGTGTGCCAATGGGACCAATTATATCTCTTGTGCTTATGTCTATATTTTCTTTTCTATCCAAAGTTTTTTTGTTTTTTTTGAGGCTGTTAATGTGTCAATGGTTGCTTTCAGTTTATTGTAGAATTTAACTGAGCAATAATCAATTTGCACTTTAGAATTAACCTTTTCCTACTGTACAATTAGAAACCATCAACCACAACTGCCAATATAGCTTTCTTCAGTTTTTAAGCTGGTCTGGCTGGCTTTGTTTGTATGGTGCATACAGGTTGCACCAATTTAGCTAGAGGGCTGATAATTTCCACATTCACTCCTTATTATGTCTAGAAGAAAAACTTTTTGTTTTTAAAAAATTCCTCCCTAAATAGGTTTTAGAAGGTTCAATTTGCAAAGTATGTTTATGCTAAATTGATTCATAAGTTTGTGTTTGGCGACATTCACGCTTGTTTTTTTTTTGTTTTTGTTTTTTAATTCAGACTTTTCTTAAAGATCAATGATCAAAAAATTATTCATTGATCACCCCTTTTTCCAGTTTTTGTAATTAATCATTCTCAACATGGCATGCTGCCAAAACATGTTTATCAGATGATGGTTTCTATTGAATGACTTACCAAACCTGTTCCATTTCATTTTTTTCTGTATAAATTTCATTTTATTGTTGCTAGTTTCTTTCTACTTTCAGGCAGGGATGGTTTGTAAACTCAACACAAGAACCACTATTCTTGCTGCAACAAATCCCAAGGGACATTATGACCCAGATGAGGTGAAAAAAAGAAACAAAATTCTATAATTTTTCTAATCAGTACATTGTCTTGATTAAAAGAGACTGTATATTTAATCCTGTATTTCATGAATATGTATTTGTAATAGCTACGTATTTCATATAATTATTACTTTTTCACTGTTACTATTTTGGATAAAGTTTTTAAAACTTATTCTTTCTTACAAAATATTTTTCCTCTAAGCAAAGGTGATAGTTTTTCTAAAATTGTAGGTTTTGAGCAAGCATTTTTCTTGAATGAAATGTATGATTGGACTATTTTACAGTTTATATATATGGAAGATTTGTTCTTATTCTTATGTTCATTTCTATCAATAAACTACCAACTTTTTTGTATTGGAATATGAATCACAGACATAGTCTAAAGTCCGATTCTGTTATTAAAAATCAACACCTGCTTTGAGTATGTTATCATTGCTCAACCAGACTGTCTACGTGTAGGGTAAATCAAATGTTTTTGGGATCTTTTAACATTTTGAGTTCATAAGAGATAATGGTCCATCTTAGCAAACCAGATTTGTGTTAGTTTGCTAACAATAGAAAAAATAAGAAATTGAATTATTTATGTGGACAAGTGACAGTTGCTTTTTCTGAACAGATTTTGTAACTTATATTTAATGGGATAAAATTACTTGGCTGATCTTTTCTTGACTTTCGAGAAGTGACTGTTTGGAGTGATGTGAACATTCAAAACAATTCAAGACAATATTTTTTTTTTTTACATGATCTTGTATAAAGCAATGAAAGTAGTAAGTTGTTTATGTTGTGAATTATTTTTTTTCTATCTCAGTCAATTTCCGTAAATGTAGCCCTGGCCAGTCCCTTGCTTAGCCGCTTTGACCTTGTGATGGTTTTACTGGACAAGCAGAATGAAGAATGGGATAAAGTTATATCCAGTTATATTCTGCAAGGCAAAAATCCTGTTGGTCAGTGTATTTTTATTACTATATTTTTTGCATTTCTACGTGAAATAAATATTTGGCATGTTTTTGTAAAGGAAAAAATGAAAAAAGAATTGTCATGGATTTCAAAAGAACTAAACATCATATTCACTGGCCACATCAGCTTTACACATTTCTACAAAGCATTTCACTTGGTTATTTTTATGAGTCTTGAAACTCCAGCTAATAATCACCTATGGTCAGTAATTATTTTCTTTTGATGAAAAAGGTACACATTATGCCATTATTAAATTTTCATAAATTGAGCTGCATTTTATTAAGAGTTTTATCTATCTGACAAAACATTTGATTTTAGATTGGTGAATTTACATTTTTTTTCTCTCAATTTTCATTCTGTTAGTGAGAATGTGGCTCATAGAATCTAAAGAAAATGTGCTATGTCTTGTTATTTGAGGTTAAACTACATTAAAATGATTTTCCTTTGTCAGGTGATATGGAGACTTCAGAAAAAGATCTATGGAGTATGGATAAAATGCAAGTCTATTTATCTATGATAAAAACTATTAATCCAGAACTTTCAGAAGATGCCAGCTTGTAAGTTATCCCTATTACATTTATTTTTACTGAACTGAAAAAAAATTTTCCATTTCAGATAAAAGATGGCTAAGAAATAAGTGAATACAAGTGTAAGACTTGATATTTATCTTAAGGTCCAAAGAAATAGATACCAGGATTTTGTTTTTTGATATTATAGATCTCTTGCCCCTAGAAAATCACATTTTATACCCAAGAGTTACTTTTAACTCTTGAATATTATTTATTTTCAAAAGATTTTTTTTTCAAGTAGATATTCAGGCTTATAATTCTCTTGCTTCACAATTTCTTCTGGTAGGCTATTCAACTGTATCAAATTTTTAACTGTAGTTTCCAAATGTAAGGATGAAAGCAGAATTTCTGGATGATGATAATGAATTTTGTTAATTAGTTGGAATTGATTTCAACCGGCTCTCCCTTAGAAATATTTGCTAATTAAAATGGAATAAATAGTTGATTTCTCTGTGGAAGAGTTAGTGCTGTCAGATGACTTTAATTATTGTTCTGATCACTCTATTCCAGCCAGTTGGTTCTTAGGCCTTCCATTGGTAAATGCTTTTATTGAGCTTTGGACAGAATCCCTTATTCTAAATTATTATTTTTATCAGTTTTAACTACCGATGCAATTAGAACAATTTGTGGATTCGAGCAACAATGATTTGTATTGGGGTTTGGGAAAAAAAAAAAGAAAAAAATGTTTTTTAGACATAATGAATAGTGAATATTTAAATTTTCAGCCCTCTAGCTTCATTGCTGCGACCTGTACATGTAATACATACACCCATAATCGTGTGGTATTTTCTCTCTGCTATCATTCCCTTTGATTTTGACATTTCTTCTGTTTTGATTTTTAATTTTCTTGAAGGGAATATCTTGAGTACTTTATTGGAAAAATGTTTCAGTGTCCATTGTCTTGCATTGGGACTGCTTTGATACAATGGCCATACATTAGTCATCGTCATCAAATATTTTGTACTCTTGTTATAGTCTGGTCCAGCTCTATTGGTTATGTTTTTTTTTTTTTAGGGTCCTACAGGCTTACTACCGTGCACAGAGAGGTGCAGATACCCGCAATGCTGCTCGAACTACCATGCGTCTGCTACAAAGTATGATTCGACTCTCTCAAGGTGAGCAAGCATTGTATATTTTTGGATCTTAGAACCAGTAAATGACTTGAAATTTAGATGCCTAAGTGATAATTTTGTTGGGTGTATATCTGGATTTGTTTGCACCAGCAATTTTTTAGACGTGTCAATCAATTCTTAGTTTTTAGTAAACATTTGAAATACCTTAAATTAGAACTATTATTGCAGAAAAGTTAGTTTATAGTACTTTATCATTATGACAATTTGAAATAAATGTAATTAGCTATCTTTTTTATCAACTTAATAATAATGATATTGCTACCATAATTAGATAAAAGGAATGTACCATGCTATATTTACTACATTGAGCATAAAAATCAAATCAAAATGGAAACAATTTATAATGATGATTTTAGATACAAAAATCGATCTTATGTAGAGGTTCATCTGAATATATAATTTTACAATAGGTTTGTTTGTAAGAATAGATAACATCAGATGAAATTCTATATTTGTTCTAAATCTGTAAACAATCTGTATGTACTATAGCAGAATTTGTTTATTTTTCATCTAAAAAAAAATCTTGCATAGTTTTCACCTAAGATATTCGAGTGGTTCTGCTTTCCTTTTGTCCTTTTATAAAACTTGTTTTAAAAAATCGGGTTGATAATTTCTTTTTATTTCCCTCTCCTGAAGCCCATGCTCGATTGATGCTTCGACAAGTTGTCACTGTTCAAGATGCTATTATTGCTGTCACATTAATGGAGTCCACAATGCAGGTTAGTTATTTAAGGAATATGTTAGCTTTTGAAGAGAGGTGTTTAATTTCTTCTTGTTAATTTTGAAATTGAACAAAATATTGTAAATTAGCAAATATTGAGATTGAGATTGAGACAAAAAAAAATTACTTGAGATTTCATTTTCCGATAAACTGACACCAGAAAGACTGGAATATTGTGCTTGCTTTGCAGGGTGCGGCTCTTTTGGGAGGAGTGAATGCTTTACACACAGCATTTCCAGATGATCCTGAACGAGAATACCAAATGCAAGGTATCTATCTCTATTTTCATTATTAACATGTTCACTGACCCACACGTCTTATGGCATATTATGTATTGCCTCTTACACACATGTGCATCCATTCTATGGTTTTATTTAAGGCAATATAAATATCTACAGCATCACACTAAACTCAGTCTCTGCTTTGTGGTACTGAGCAGAGGATATGCTTATTTTGTTGTGAACATGCTAATGTTTCTTTCAATACCTATCATTCTTTTTAGTTATTGTTCATTATGCAAATAGATTCAGAGAGTGAAATCACAATATTGGAAGATATGCTGGAAACAAATGACTCTTTTATTTCAATGTTTTGCTCATATATACTAGTTTCTTGTAAACACCTGTCTTGAGAAAGCTCTGTTAATGAGCAATAATCGAAATAAAAGAGACATCCAATATTGTCATTTTACTCTCATATTGTCAGATTAACTATAATCTGTATCAAAACATTGATCATAATGAACAATGTAACTTTTTCTGTTCGTTTCTTTGGTGGAAGTTATTGACGGAAACAGTGGCCATGGACTAAGGGGGCTATAGATCCATAAAAAGGGAGAAGGGCTTGCTGAAATCATTCATATATGATGAAAGAAATGCCCCAAACCTTTAAAAGATCAAGAAATTAGTATCAGTACCAAGAGGAATCTGAGAAACAAAGGAGACAGAATCTGTTGAAAACTGATGTTGGTTTGGTTAATGAACAACACAAAAAAGAACAACAACAATATCAAAAAAACAAATATTGATGTTTGAATCTGCTATGTATCTGTTGTAACAAGGCCTACCTTTCCAAGGCTATGATGATGCAACTGGCAACTACACCTTTAGCATTTTGCCTTTCTCATCTAGATAAATGGTGTTTACATTCAATTCAGAATGAGAGCATCAAATCAATTTCAAATGCAATCAGGGATCAAATCTATTGGAATACTGGCATCTGGTGAGTTTATTGTGTAATCACATAAAGGGACCAAAGACTTGCTCTCGACCATACAGGCTTTGTGTCTGACTTGTTGGGTCGTTCGAACATGAGGACAAACAAGTATAGAAAACAAATGGGTGACATCGTCACTGACTGAGAAATCAACAAAGAAGTTGAAGAGCAAAAGCAGCGGGTATCCCGAAAAAGTTCAACTCTTTCAGTATGTTGTTTGGCATTCGACTTGTCATCTTGATATTCTCTCCAGGCAAAAACTTGGTGTGTCCACTTGAAGCAAAAACATCAACACCATGAAGTACCCTCAGATGAACTTGAGTGTTGATGCAATGTTTACAAGGCTTATGCAAGGTTTGTAAACATTGCATCAACACTGGTGCAGCTTTCAATAAAGTGAACAATGGATCTGTGACAAATATGACTCAACTCAATGCATTATGAAAACTACTCAGTCAGCTGATGGCCATTCTTTCCCAACATTTGAGGACAGAGCACATGAAGAATATTTTTTCGGCAATCAATTTGATTACATTTATATTTGGACTGATTCCACCAGCTTGGAATTACGTTTACTATGAAGCTTGAAGTTTATTGTGAATGCTGCGAATGGGGAAAATTGGATGGATCAACGAAATGGACTGTTATCTCAAGATAAGTGATGATGATCTGTAGAATGAGCTCAACCTCTTTCAAAGATTATTCGCCAAGGTCACTTGGACAGAAAAAATCCTGTAAGAACAGTTCATTCTTAGTGCTTTCAAGAATTTTCTGCCATCAACACATGTGATTTTGTCCAACACCCTCAAATTTCTATGGCTGCTGCTAATGCTACCTATTACTACTGCTTCAGTGGAAAGAACTTTCATTAGTTTACAGTGTCTCAAAACATACTTAACACTGTTGAGTCATTACCATAAGTGTCATCTGTGGCTATCTGTAATTACCACATTTCATGTGATTGATTTATTTAAAAGATCAGTCATTTCAGTGGACCTGAATGTTGAATGGTGGACATTTTCAAGTTGTTAAGTTACTGTATATTTTTAATTAGTGCATTGCTATGTTTCTATTTTACTTTCTTGTTTTTGGTTTGTCCTTTTAATTGTTGAATACTTATATTTCATGTCATATAAACTATTACTTAGATTATTCAAACCCTACGTACAGATTTATTCATGTGAAATGGTGTACATAACTAGCCTTCTCAACATAATGTCAGGTTCTCAATGGCCACTCTCAAAAAATATTGGTTTGCAGTCCCTGATTTTATTTCTTAATAAAAAATTCAAAAAAATCAAAAGATTTATCTATATATTTATGTGTATAGTTTTTCTTATTATGTATTTGTTTTTGAGGAAGTATTGAATTTATCCTTGAAAATAACTTTTTATCTGAATATTTTATTATCTTATAGTTTTAAAATAAATGTGTGATTTCCACAATCTTAGAAATAATTCTAAAAATCTTAGGGAGAGTGGAACATATGATCTCAAGTTATTCCCGACCTTAATGTACAATCTGGAGGTATTTATTAGACTGATCCAACTTCGGCATATAGCCACGTACATGAAGAATCATATCACCATATCTGGCTTTGAGAGATATTAATAAACATTGTTATTTATTAGTTTCTGAATTTTAAAAAAAAAATAATTATCTAGAATAAAAAGAAAAAAGAACAAAGTATATATTGAAAACATTTCCACAATCTAGAGTTATGTACTCACTGATACTTCTTGATTTTGTTTTATTTTCATTTGATGAAGCATGGTCAACCATTATTGATTTTTGACTAGTATTTTCATTCATCTTAATTTTAGTTGCTTTCCATTGCAACTACTCATACTATTGTTGAAATGATGGGAGTAAATGGTGTAGTTTGAAAAGAAAAAATAAGCCCTTGGTGAAACTCTAATCAACACTGTTTTCTCCCTGCCATAGATTGACGGCCTGAGTAGTTGCTATGAAAAGCAACTAAAATTAAGATGAAAGAAATACTGGCCTAAAATTCATAATGGTTCACTGATATTTGCCATCCACTTCTTCTTGGTTAATAATTGATATATGTAGTCCAATATAGGTTTATATTTTTAATTTGATTTTAATTCTAGATTTTCTGTTTCATAAAGCATCAAAATATTCTTTGAAGATTCATCACACACTCTAAAAATGTATTTGAAATTTGTTTAAAGCAGATGTTATCTTTTTTTTTTTTTTTTTTTCTCAATTCAAAATGGTTACTCTGCATTTTTTTGTTTTGCCAGCTGAAATGGTATTAAAATTACTTCGACTGGAAAATCTTCTTGATCAAACAACCTCACAACCAGATGATTTTGATCCAGGCTCATATCTATCTCAGACGAGTTCTGTCCCCCTGATACCACATTCTCCTCCAGCTTCCATCTCAAAAGAGCAAAAAGAAGCAACATCTTCTCTCTGGAGTGCAGGTTTTACTCGAGATGAGTCTAATACCAGCTTTGATTTATTTGATAATCCTCCTAATGTCGACGATAGCAGAACTAATGACGTCATCTCTGCTCCCCATGTGCTCAATGAGTCTAAGGAAACGGCTGAAGCTGACAAATCTGACAAGCGAATTTTGGATCTATTCGAGGATTCATTTGAGAATGGGGAAGTGGAGTTTCAAAATGATCTTCCTTTAAATCGACCTGCGTCTCAATCTGTTCTGAAAAAGACCATTGAAAACCGATTGAACTTATCCTTAGCTCACGCTCCTGTTTCCCCTTCTGGAACCAACAGTGAAATTGGTTTTGGAGATAACCCAAATGAAGAAGGTAAGAAAGAGAAGCTCCTAAATAGACTTGATGAAGCAGACATGAAAGCAAAACTTATTTTCACTACAAACAATAAAGGGAAACAGAAAAAGAAATGCACATCGAAATTAAAAGAGATGTTGCAAAACAGAAGGGAGACAACTCCGGAAAACATCACAGAACCAGAGAAACACAATCATAAGACCAAAAAGGTTATTCCAAATGAAGAAATGGAGGAAAATGGAGAAGCTGAGGGCACTAAGACTCTGCCTGGAAAGAAAGCAGTTGCTTCCAACAGACCGAGCAAATCTTCACTTAGTAGTAATACCGTTTCAAAATTGATGAAATTTGCTTTCGATGATTCGAGAAGTTCCAGCCTCTCCACCTCCTCTCTGTCAATATCTGAATCCAGTGAAAATTTGAACAGATCCAACATCTCAGACATTTCCCTCCCACCAGACACCTTGCCTTCTTCGACATCTAATCCTCCATCATCGGCTACACAACCTGTTTTGTCTCCCAACGGATCCATCTTTTCCAAGTGTGATGAAACGGCTAACCTTTCTACAACCGCCCTTCTCTCTGGACATAAATGGCACACCCCAGCTGTTGATGACCAAACTGCCATTAGCCAAGTGCAGAACAATGAGGATTTTACTGGTAACGACTCTGTGCAAAATGCCACATCTCCATCTATAAATGCTGCTCAAAAAATGACAGATGTAAAGCGGAAAGGGCAAAAGGAAAGACCGTGTCATGTCGGCCAAGTTGGAGTCATGAACACCTCTTCCGACAACCCACTAGAGATCACTCTCTCATCGCAACCTGGTTCTACTACAAGCTCTATCCCGGTTTCCACTCCTATTTCAACAAAGAGATCATCTTCAATGTTTGAAATTGATGATGATGACTTGGACCTGGACCTTGACGTTGACGTTGACTACTTACAATCAGACACTAAACGGACAAGATTAAAATGAGATCGAATTGCTGTGCATCTGATGTTTTATAATGAATTTTATGTAGATTTTCCATCATGGTTTAATATACAGCTACATTTACAATTCAGGAGTTTAATCGTAAATCAATTGAATGAATAAATCCATTCAACACAATCATTAGTCATATATTGACTTACACCCGACTGACTTGAATCTGATTGCTTACAAGAGCTTAAAAACCATTGACTGCAGATGATAGGAATTGCAGTTCTCCAGCTCAATTGTGAATGATGAAAAATTCTGTTATTGTTTGCTGGCTAAAGAAAACACAATGTATTTGTCATGTTTGTTTCAAAGTTCTTCTGCTGGAGAAGGAAATGGTAAAAAAAAGTAGAAACCTTGCTGGGTTAAGCTAATGTTATAGCTAAAGAAATGTAATGGATGATGTTCATTCCTTTCCCTTTGGAAAGACATATACACATTTACCTACACCTTTATACTGGTCATGTGTCATGGCATCTTGTGTTATGTACTGTATATATTTTGCCTCACCTTATAATGGTAAGCTTAGATCCAGGTTGAATCCATACTACCAGACCATAACCGGACACGAATCAATACATGACTGTATATAAAAGGAACTTTTACAAATTTTGCTTTCTTAGGCTTTTCAACCAAAATAGCAAATTGCCAAATAATTATTAAACTAAGATGAAAAGGAAGAGTAGAAAATAAGCTTAATGTTTATATAATGTTCTGCTACAAGGAAAGTAAATAAGATTAAAATGAGGTAGTACACTAAATGCTATAATGCAGTGGCCCCCAATCTCTAGACTGGTACCAGGCAGCAAGGAAATGATATGATTCAACAATTTTGGAGGGAAAAATAGGGAAAAAAAATTTTTTTTGATCTTTATATTAAAAATTTGATTTGAATATATTAGCCACTTAAATTTGATTTATCCATATTCTGGTTGTGATTATCTCCCTCCTGTCGGCTGGTCTACGAGGATATGGTCAAAATTGAACTAGTCTGTGGTGCAAAAAAGATGGTTACCAAAATGTAGCAGAGGTCCCCATTCATGAAAATTTTCACGTAGACATTGGTCTAATGTTTTCCTTTTCTTTCAATGTTGAAAAGCCTGAGAATATGAAATTGTTACTAAGTTCTTTTAGTAATTATGCAAAATCAAATTTGTAAACTTTCTGATTCAAAAAAAAAAAATTTTTTTAAATCTTTTTTACAAAGCCAAAATTAAGTCTTTTAGAGCTTTCTGAATCAAAAATTTATTGTCTAAAACTCAACAAAGACATCTAGACTGTAACAGGATGCCTAGGTGACATTATTTATAAAACCCAACTGAAAACAGACTGAAACATTTGAGGCTGACCATTATCACAATTTAAGAGGAAAAAAAAAAAAAAAAATTATGTTGAAAGGGAAATGGAAGGAGTCCGGAAGGGTAAAAGATTTGTAATATGGAGAGGCAGGTTTGGAATAGAAAACTATCAGCTGCAAACATCACTTGGACAGGATTATTTAAGTGAGAAGACATCAACTTTTCAGGGCTTCCATAGATTACTTACACATGATAGAGAATGAAGGCAAAGAATGAAAAATAAATTTTTTTTTTTGTTTTTTGTTTATAATTTTTTTTTAATCCTTAGGATATTACTTTCTATCATTAGGAGGAAAAAGGCTTTTATAGAATATATAGAAGTGATTTTGCAATTTCCAACCTTTAGTAACAAGAGTTGAATATTGAAAAATATTTTTCACTAGAAAAAATTGTAAATAAAGCTAAAAAAAAATAAGTCAGCACCATTCAAACTTTTTCACTTGAAAATATTAATATCATTTATATAAACAATGCAAGAAAACAGTTAAACATTTTTTCGGCCAGTTCCAAAACCAGCCTAGATCTAGGTCTTGAAATATTAGTAATTATTTACTATTTCAGGTATTATCACTTTGGATATTCAATGCCTACAAAAGAATATTGTTGATGTTTCATTTAAACAGTGTTATTTTGTTTTTTTTTTCAAAGAAAGAAATTGTTGATATTCATACTCATTTACTTAAATGTCACTTATCTTCAGTTAAAAGGTGGCAGAAATCAGAATTAATTTTAAAAATCTCTTTATATGGGGAAACAATTATTAATCCCCATCATTGAATTTGGAAAACTTCAAACTATCTACCTCAATATAAAACCAATATCTCTATGCATTGTTGGAGTGAGGTTTTTCAATTATATGCCTTATATTGGAATCTTATATTTCTCTATTGACTTGAAGTTTAAAAAACAAAAAAATTATTCGGAAACCAGTAGCTCAATTGACCCTATGATTAGAAGTGGCTTTATTTTCCAAATCATTTTAACAATATTGCGTTATGATGTGTCATCTTTGTGTTATGATTTATATTATAAAAGAATCCAATTTCTGTGTTATGTATGTTTTAAATGAGTACAAAACCGAAATGCTGTGGTTTCAGGAGACGTAGTGTCAAAAATTATCTAGATGGAAAATAGAATCAAGAATCTGAGACTGTTTAATATTCACTCTGCACTGATGTGCTTGGTACAGTCATGAATCCACTTCTCCCTTTGCTCTGTCTCATCACCAGCTATCTTGACATAAATCTTATCACTGGAAATGCTTTGATGGTTGATAGAGAGGAAGAGTAAGTCACAATTTGAGCAAACCCCTCTCCTATGATTACTGCAGAAACAGCAACAGAACTGTTACCATAATTGTCAATTTTGACAGGGATCAATCAATCACTAAACTTTTGGGTATTGCTGTACGTATTTCAATTCTGGTTTTTATCCAACCTGTTCGTACTAATAAGTTTGGATTGAAAATCAATGTTTCAGAATGATTATTCAAAATGTGAGTATTTGTTTATTTATTTAGAGTCTATTACATTTGACAATCAAAGAGAATGGATGTCATTTTGGAAGCTCCAAGAAATCCATTTTTTTCTTTCTTTTAATGTAATTGAAAATCTTATGTGCAGTGAAGGAGCCTTGAACTGCACTGAGTATGTTCTATGTTGCCAAGAAGGCCAAAACTAAGGTTCCAGACTAAGAATACTTCACCCCTACCAACATGTTATGGCTATCATTCCCCATGTCTCATTCTTAAAACAGACCTTGGGGGTGATCAATGTTTAATAATGGAAGGCTGGTTATGATAATGATATAGGCATTATAAATGTAAGTGATTAAAAATGAATCCCAACTGGGCAAGCATTAATCAAACTCTACTTGAAACAGAATGTTAGGCTGAATGAGTGACACTTTCTTTCTAAAGGTTAAGAGATGAATTGAATAGGTGTAGAATGGGAAATATTGCTCTTGGTCTTCACGGGCATACTTAATACAATTTAAAGACTGTGAGAAAGATTTATTGTCTGTAATTTGAAGAAAAAAAATCATCAACCTACCAACATTTGTTTGGACATCGAATCTCTTCTTGGGAAGAAAGGATTTGATTGTCCAAAGAGAGGTGGGTGGGTGGGTGGTAATGTGCATTTGTGGTCACTTTTTAAAGTATTAAATCATGCAATTGATTAAAAGCTATATTCAAACAAACTCTACGAATATAAAAAAGAAAATCATAACATATAATAATGGCGTAAGCAACTGGGGTGGCGGGGGTGGCAGGCACAACAACATTCACCACTACTTTTAGCAATTTAAGCCAATATTTTGAAATTTTTAGCCATTTTCAACTCAGAAATAGCCATAAAAAGCTTACTTTTTTAAAGCTCATTTGAGCATGAAGAGAATTTGAATTTGATAACATTGGTGGTGATACCAACCCTAGGACTGTCAATGATCTGAAATTACAGTGAGAAAAATCACACTACAACTTAATTGATGTTATCTTTTTTAAAAACTCAGTATTCATCAAATATTCAATGTACCATTGAATTATTGTTCCATATTTAATGAAATCCTATAAGTAACTGATAGAAACTTGTAGAAATTAAGGACAAATCAATTCATGCCTACAAATCATATAGCAAATAATAAATTCATAGGAAGAACAAAAAGTTTCGACAGTTGCGAACTATTTTCTTTCTGCATAATTTGTGTTGAATGTTTTTAGCTAACTGAAAAGGGAAAGAGTAATATTAACTGGAAGGTAAAAGGCAATTTAAAGAGGTCCAATACTCAGATATAATAAGAATATATGAAATAAATGCTATTACAGAATCCTCTTGAAATATTAAAGAAAATGATTATTCCGGCAAAATATTAATTTTTTCAAAGTACAATCAGAATTCATCAGTAGAATATATATGTGGGTTGGGTATATTTAATTTTCATTTTTTTTATATATAATTCATACACACACGTATACTGTAAACCCCTAATGTAATGGACCCTGATGTAATGATTTTTGGATTTAGTAGATACTTTCATAGCATTTACAAGCAATAGACTTGCTTTCAGCATTTCCAATTTACATATTCTATATCTAAATTTACATATGTAATACCTAAAAACGGTTTCTCATATCAGATAGATTTTTGGGCAAAATCTTGATATTTATTTTACCAATAATCCAAGATATCAAAATTTTGCCAAATCCTCTTGTAGCACTTGTTGAAAGAGAAACAAAATGGCAGCCAACAACTTGCAAGTAAAACAATGAGAGGAAAAACAGAGAGTAGAACTGTTACAAATCCTCAATGATTGCTTGCTATGGATATTTTAAATCTTAGAATCACAGGCGGTTATAATATAGTAAGATTATATAGCACCAATATCCTAATTAGGTAGTAACTGCCAACATTAGGAACATTTTTCAAAATTATGGTTTTACCTGGGCTCAAAAATTAGAAACTCATTTGAATCCATTAATTAGTTGCTGGTAGGTACATTAAACTAATTTGGCTTCATTGTTTTTTTTTTTGAATAGCACTTTATTTTTGGAATAAATATCAATCTTATGGCAATTTTGAATTTTCCATATTTTTTTTTTTTTTTTTACTGTTATAGATTCTTACCAAATGTTCTGGGTTAAAGTTTTGGTTAATATTTGTTTTTTTTAAAATTTCAACCATGCAGTTCAAAGAATCTTTTTCCTTTCAATTCTAGGTGCTTTCAATCCATTAGACCCTTCTGGAAATTTGTTAGTTTTGAAAGGAAAAGTCTTGAAGGTTTTACAAGGGTGTTCTATTCACAATGTAACTATAAGGCAAAACTGGGCACTTATTTCTGCCATTTTTATGGATATTCGGCTAACATGATTTACCTGAAATTTTTTTCAAATAACTATTTAAACGAATTCAAAACTAAATATTTCTCAAAAATGAAAAATTTTCTCATAAAATGAAGGTCAATCATTTGAAACATTAAAATAGTAAAATAAATGTATATTTTCACTTTACAGTCCTCAAAATTTTGGTACATGCAGTGAATGAAGGCTTAAATGATAGGTAGTGTATTTCTAAATAATTTCCTGGAACATGAATATTTTTTTCCTCAATTTTGGATAATTTTTTCAGATAATCTTCTAGACATATTTGGATTTCTGTTGCCTCAATTTTAAAATAGAAAATTCTCCATAAAGTTGGCAATGCTGCTTGCTTTGTTTTGACTTCAGCTGAACTTAGTTGGTTTCCAATATTTTGTCAAATCTACGATGAATATATTAGCAATTAACTGTCAACATGAGTTTCCTTACAACCTTAATAAATGCCTGGGATAGTATCAACAGAAATGGTTCTGTTTTCTTTTTACAAGCAAGTCTGATATCATAACCAATCAAAATGGGGGAAATCAATTTAATGTAGCTTCTTTTTCAAGTGAAAAATAGAATAAAAATGGTGACCATAACATCATCACAAAAAATGTAGATGATTAATAATGCCTTTTCCCACATTATTTTCAGGAGAATTTTGATGTTTTTAGATTATTTTTATGATTTTAATTTTACTATATATATGTGCATGCACACTCAGACACAAATGAAGCTGTTAATTGTAATCACAGATCAGTAGCACTTTGTTTAAAATAGATTACAAAAAAATAGCAATTCCTAAAACTGATTGTAAATTTTTCCAAATTTCATAATCTGTGATTAATGTTATTTGCCACTTTAGGTTATTTAAAAGACTGTCCCAAAGTGATAACAATTATTAGCTTCCTCTATGAGTGTATATATATATATATATATTACTCATAGAGGAAGATAAGATATTCTTTCTTTTGTAAGAGATGTTTGTATGATATGTGATAAATCTTTTCGTCAATAAAAAATATTTACAAATTTTAGCTTTGTATCTTTTCAAAATCAGTATCAGTATTTGCCCCTTTGAATTATTTTCCAAAATACTAGTAGCAATAGGAGTGAATAATTTTTACATCTAGTTTTGATTTCAATTTTTACTAATATAAAAAATTGATATATTGTTCAGTTATATTAGCTAGAAATTTTTCAAGCATTGTCAACAATTATTTGACTTTCATCTTAATTTCAGCCACTTTTCATTGCAACAGTCAGATCAATATACTACATCCAATAGCAAACAGTTTTAATACTACTACTACTGGATGTAAAAACAATAACATCAAATATGGTGCCAAGTTATTGAGGAAAAATATAGACTGACTCTATATGGTTAGATTTGATCTTACATAACTTAGCTCTAATAATTCAAATGGTAGAGCAGTTGTTGTACATAGACTGGCTTTCCTGGGTAAAAGAGGTTAATCTCTACTTCTGATCTGTGCTGTTGAATGATGGTCTGAATGGCTGCAATGGAAAGCAACTGAAATTAAGATGAAAGAAATACTAATAAAAAATCAATAATAGTTGATAGTTATCCATTCTGTCTCACTGCTTTCTCTATGTTAATTGAACTAATATATATTCATGCTTATAGACAAATCATGCTGAAAACCTCAATTCATAGTTGATCACTGAAGTTGAGCAGTATTAATCCTGAGCTGCACTGAGATGGCAGACTTGTGCCATATTAAAGTTTGGTAAATAAGTGAACAAATGTTTATTTTTTCATTATAACTTTGTTCCAAGAAGAATCTCAGAGTGCAGATTAACTCATTGTCTCAGTCAGGTCATGTGTTGAAATTAAAGTCAATTTTTTCAATTTAATTCATCAAATAAAGCATAAATTTGAAGGATCAACTCTGTATACCTATAATTGCTGCTATAAAAATTAATGAATAGATTTGGTCAATTTTCACTTTTGAATACAATTAGATGAATGGATTGATATATGTAACCTTTCTTTCTATTTGTGATTTTCACTAATGTTTGGGTGCAATGGGTTAATTTGCTTTGAATGGATGAATAGATTCAATTAATTTCTTTAAATACAATAGAAGGAATAGAAAAGATTTAGTTTCTACGCCATTATTTTTTAGATTTTATAACAAACTTAACTCTAATCCAACACGAGCTACTTGGGCTTTCTCATTGAATTAGGCAAGGGAGGTAACTGCAAAGAGAAGAGAAAAAGAACGTAAGCTTCATTCAAGACGCTGACCTTTCCTCAGAAATCCTCATGAAGAGTAGAAATCAACTTATTTTGATTAGAATATTCGAAATTATTTTGTCTAAGAGTAATTTTCTTTTTAATAAAAGTTGAATATAGCTAGCCACATATTTTACATGTGATTTTAAAGACTCAGTAAAATTGTCTCTCTTGATTCCTTAAAAAGTAAACATCAGAACACTTGATAAATACAAGTCACTGAAAACTTGCATCAACGTAATCCATAATGATCTATTCCCAATTCTTCTTCCTGATAATTTTTTCTCTTATACAGTATGACAGAGCAGAGATACTGATAGTGACTATGGTAAATGATTTTTCTATATCTTAAGCACTCATAAAAATATATATCAGTAGGAATTTTGATACTATCTTAGTTAGCTGTGGGGTCCCAGATGAAATCATAAGCCAGTCTCAAGCAAAAAAAAAAAAAAAAAAAAAAAAATCCTTACCTGTGAATAGCCCATAATCAAATTTACAGGTTATGATTGGATTTTAATTATCTTCATGAATTATTTCACAAAACAAGCAATAATTTACATACATATGAAACACGCAATAATTTTTTAAAAAGTATGAAACGAACAACAATAATAATTTAATACAAAATAGTTTAATATTTAATACAATAAATAAATGATTAAATAATTCATCTTAATAGAGAAAAAGTTTGGAAATGGTTAGCTACCTCATTAATATCCATGCTGACTAACAGATTTGATGATATGAAATAATAAGTAAAGAGTTATGACTTAGAATGATAAGGAGTTGAAATTATTACTGAAATCAAAACGAGTTATAAGTGAAAATATTATATTCAGTCAAATTAAATTACTTGTGACTTGTAATATTTAAAAAGGGATGCTATGTCACATGATGACAATGAATAAAATTCTTAACTTTTGTTCCTGTAAATTTCAAATTAAATTATAATTCAATCATGAGAGTGTTTAAATTTGAAAACCGGGTTATTGACAGGTAAGGAACTTTTCTTGACTAATACCAGCTGATGATTTTGGGTGTGACCCCATTCTCAGGAAAGTGCTATTATTATCATTATTATTTTTACACTGAGAAGACTGTCATAATTTTTTTAAAATGTGTTAATAAAATGAAAGTTCTTAGCATGGAGAAGCAAACTGGAGAGATCCTGGTATAAGCTTTCCATTTTTCACCCCCCCCCAAAAAAAAACACAACTTCATTTTGAAGAAAAAAATTTTTTTAAAATTCTTGTATATTTATCAGAGTTGAAACGTGTCTTTGAAAGGAAATAAAATGTTGCTGTGGAAAGATCTCAAAAATATCTTGGAGGATCTGCTCATGTTCCTTGAGTAAATAGTGTTACTATCATAAGTAATGAACATGGGCTCAAATTTAAAGAAATATTTTCCGAATATGTGTACTATCTTATAAAAAGTTCTCGGTAACATACTTAGCATATGTGATAGTCTATACTTGGAAAGTATTTTTTGGAAAGAAAAAAAAAATAGAAATAAAATGTTGAAGTTAATGTAATATTTTATTAACCCACAAAAATGTATTAGATGTTGAACTGGAACATGTTTCAGCATCACAAATTTAGCATACAGAATGACTGAAGCGATTAAAGATGTTTAAAGTTTTATATAAATATGTATTTCATTCTATAAAACAAGAAATCGTTTATTTTAAATATTTGTTTCTCTCGCAGCGTTGATTTGAAAGGGGAGGTAATCTCCGAAGTTACCTCCCTTGTAATTTTAAAATTCTTATTTTGAAATAGATTTTAATACTGCTATCGATAGTGTCAGCTTAATTGGACTATTAAAAAAAATGTTTGAAAATAATTCATGTGCACCGACAAGCACCCATATGCTTTAAAAGCTACAGGCTACACAAAAATAATTTTCATGAGATTTATAAGGTTTCATGCACTTTTGGCATAGTAAATAGAAGTGTGTGTGAGGGAAGAGATTAAAGGAATTCAACACTGGTAATGCATCAAAAGTTAGAGGACAAACATAAAAAGCTGCTTATATATATATATATATATATATATATATATATATATATATATATTTCTTTTTTAAACTATTTTCACTATAACCAGAGAGTATAAGAATGAATCTAGATTCATACAAATATTAAATTCCAATCAGACAAGGAATTTAAAAAAATAAGTTTTCAAGTGGTGACATTCATTGATGTAATGGAGATTTTTAAAAAAATATACTAAAATTCAGAAGAAATTCGTTTTTCGGTAAAGGGAGGGCCCCCCCCCAACTTATTTTTCAGTTGATTATTACCCTTTGTGTAACACACAGCCTTGAGAAAATAAATGTGATTGTGTCATTTTAATCACATTTTTTTTAATGGTTCGGTTATCAAACAAACTTGCTCGAATGAGCAGCTAGATTGCATCTTGATTTACACTATCCCTCCCTCCCCCGGTCTGCCAGCATTGTGAAAACAAGGTTGGGTTTAAAATCAGATATTTGGCAAAACAACGCTCATCTCCGTTCTGATTCACTATTCATTGTTCTTTTGTCTAAGGTCTGCTTGGCAATGCAATTCTTTTAGTGGAGATGGAGATATAAAATTTATCCGTCTTTTCACCTGTTCCCATCACAAAAGAAAAAGTTCTTCTGAATTTATAATGATTTTTTTTTCTTTTCTTATTGGCTTCAGTAATAACTCAAAATCTGTGTTCCTCATATTTATTACCAAAGTATGCTATAAATCTAGAAATAGTTACTTGATGCACAATTTTCTTTCGTCTTAATTTTGTTTGCTTTCTATCACATCTTTCCAGACCATCAAATTCTATGGTTGTTAGGAAACAGAATGGATCAGAAATAAAGAATAAGCCTCTAGTGAGACTCAAACTCACATCCTTTTCCTCAGAAAGCCTGTCATAGTATGACAACTGCCTTACTGATAAAACCATGCAGACGTACTGGTTACAGAAGCGCCAATCTAACTAAACAAGTCTCTTTCATCCTTCACTTTCCCTGAATATGATTTGCTGCTATCTTTAATGTTTGTTGATATACACTTATAATATTAGTAGTAATATTATCTCAAATTTAATCTATGCTTTATCCAATAATGAATTCGAGATATTTTTTTTAGAAATGTTTCATATGAAATGGCAAACTTAATACCAAAGCAATCCAATGTATATTTCAACTCTTAAATTCATGAAGTACTTAAAAATGATCCTAAACACAGTGTAACTCTTTAATAGATAGAATCTTTAAAAAAATGGAATCTTCTGAATTGAATTTTCTAAAAATTTACCTAAAAGTGCAAGGGAAGTAACTATGATGAGATTTAAAATTTGAATTTTTTATTATGAATTCAGGATTTAATTGAAAGCATCTGAAAATTTAAACTGATACCTCATGAGCCTGGATACCTAGTCCAGGGTTTTCATTAGTCAGGCATGAATCATATTCAATTGTGGATAATTTTCATGCCAATTTTTGTCAGGGATTATGATTCTATCAAATTTCATTTTTAAAAAGTAGGTAGATTCCAGTAATAAACCCATTTTTTTCCTCACCAAACAGTAGAAGAGATACCTTAAAGAAGCTAGAACTTGTCTCCAAAACTGACTTCTGTGATAATCACATTGAGATTTATTGTATCACTCATTTGGCATTATCAACTATGATAAACTGTTTAAATTGAACAAATGTGAGTATGCCCCCCCCATGTCTACAAAGTTCTTGGTTCAAGTGCAGATTCAAATTTTGATTACTCTTCTGCACAAGATATAAATATCAGAAAAAATATAGACATCCAAACACATTACTAAAGCCAAAAAGAAAAAAAAAAAAGGTAATAAAAAAAGGAGAAAAAAAATTACTATTTCTCTCCAAAAGAGATAGTTATTTAGATAAAAATGAGACCAGTCTTTTAACTCAAGAAAAAACTGCCGAATGAGTTCAGTGAACTTCAAAAATATTACCGTTTGCATTCAAGGAGATGCCATTTATTTCATCTTTGCTATTCTTAAGCCAACGTTTGGATGATATATTCTTCATCCCTGAAGAATGTGTTGACCAAAATATGTTTAAAACAACAAAGATTGTCCATGAGTATGGAATATGAACTGATGAAAATGAGAACTCCAGAAAACATTGCTGAAAGTTAACATCCTTATAACTAAATACGCTGTATCTGTAATAAATTTGCTCTCATTTACATGATATCTATACCTAACACAGAAGAGAAGCCATCAAAAATTTGAACTTCTCAAAAAGCTTATAGACATATATACATGCAACTGTGCAGTACATAATAAGTAATACAACCATTGTCCCAATCATTAAGAATGTTTGTATAGTCACCAGATGGACCTTGGGCAAATTTCAAAAATCTGTGCTCCTGTAGTTCAAGAAAATTGCCTTTTCAGGAGAGATGGGTGGGAGGAAATGAAATGTATTATTTGATAAAAAGCAGAACTCAAAATGAGATTTGTTACAAAATTAAAACAAAATAAAAATAAAAGCAGCATTTCAATTTTCAGTATTTGTAGAAATTATTCAAATTTCATAATGAAGAGAGATTTCATTGACTTTCAGAAGTTCATAAAGGTAAATTAACCTATGTTTTATTTGTTTTTTTCATTGGTGAGGGGGTGGGATATATAGATAGAAACTCATTCTTGAAATCTCAAGCCTGCAGACTATTAGATCTGTTTTTAACACATTCTCCATGTTCCACAAAGTAGAAATGGTGGTTTACATCATTTGTGAGAGAATTATTAGTGTTAATCTTTTTATTCAAATTTATCTCATATCTCTATATATTTGTTGTTGAGAAACTTTATCTTTTACAATTAAGAGTATAAAATATTTCTCACAACCTCACTGTGTATATCTGAATCCACACCTAGATGTAGTTCTCAATAATTTGACTTTTATATATATCAATATCTGATGTGCTACAGAATAAATATTCATAAGAATTTTAATGAAATTGCCAAGTGTTTAAAAGAGATTCGTAATGGCTTCTACATTGTTTAGAATGATGGAGAGGAACTTCACACAAACTTTGAATGAATTCAAACCACCAGTAATCAATTGTGTATCCATATTACATCTTTTTTTCGTGTGTGTGGGTGTAATACTTTTCAATGAATGCACAGATACTACATTCTCATCTTAGAAGTATCTGGGAGGAACACTTTGAAACGAGGCAGTGCACGGATACTTCCCCCTGATCCTAGGCAGTGAGCAATACTTTAATCCTAGGCAGAGCGCACAGATATTCTGATCCAAGGCTGGAGTGCCTATCTGCCTATTCATTTGTATGTATCATTTAGGACAAGTACTATGCTAGTTTTGTAAATGAAATTTGACTTATTTTATTGATTCTTTTGTGTTTACTATTCAATAAAAGTCAATGATGATCATTGAAATCTAGTCAACCGGAATTGTTGGCAATAGAACCATAGAAAGGTGCATTTAAGAAGTACTTTTGTTCTCATCTAGCAGAAAAGTTTTATTACAGATGATATCTGGGATTGGTGTGAAGTGTGTGAATAAAGGCAGCAAACAAAAACCTCACATGCAAAAACAGCAAAAACAAATCTAAAGACAGAAATAAAATGTTCTGCTGAATTATTTAATAAGATAATAAAAAATAATTATTATTTACAACTCTGCTACCCAGGTTTACAATTTCTCTGCTCAGGCACTAAATCTTTATGATTTTTTTTCCCTTTTTTTGGTGACTAGTTTCTCTGGCCAATATAGAAAGTTGAAGACGAGTCCTTAACAAATGAGTATTAAAACAAATATTCCAATATTTGTTTGGACAACTGGACCCGTTCTTTGAGTTGCAGATGTTACCACAATGTTCTGGTCAAGCCATTCTACATCCTTCTGCAGGTGTGTTATCTTTCAGGAGAGAGAGAGGTCTCTTTTTCATTATTATTTCTCTGTGATAAAATGTCCAAACAAATCTTGAAATGTTAAGGATTCTTCACAAAGTTATAGACAATATAAGACAAATACATTATAGAATCATTCGTGTTTGAATGGTTAGAGAATGCAAATAGATATCCAAGCACCATCAGTGTGAGTTCAAATTACTTAGCTTCAGATTATTTGTACTAGTCCATGGACTGTTGCTTTGCTGACGGTTATCATGATTGTATAACAAAAGGCTTGGATGATGCCTGCTAATGATACTATGAGAGAGAAGAGAGAAAAAAAAGTAAGTATTATAATAAGAGGGAGGAATGGAAAGAATGAGAGGGTAGGAGGAAAGGAGAGAAAAGAAAGTTGTGTAGTTTAATAAGAAGGAAGGAAGGAAGGAAGAGGGGAGAAAATAAAAGTTATGTAGTAAAATGAGAGGATGGGAAGGGAAAGGGGAGAAAAGTAAGGTATTTTAATAAGGTAGGAAATCAGGGGAGCTGCTGACTATAGATATGACAGACACTGCTCATATAAATGATGATTTGATATTTTAACTAATTTTATGCAGATTCTTTGAGAAGCAAACTAAGACATATCTGGTCATTTTCCAGAGGAAGGTGATGTCTTGACTAATCTATATGTTTTAAACAAAGGAAAATTTATATGATTTATAAAGATTTAATATTCCAAGTATTTATTATGAAATTGGAAGTTGGGAAATAATAACTTCATATAAACATTTAAAAAAATATTTACTGAATATTTGTTTTTCCCTTTAGTAGATAATCATAAATATTATATAATTTCATATTTAAAAATAGATTTCTATAAATAATCTTTAAGAAATTAGTACAATTAATATATATATATATTTTTTCTACTTTAGGAGGTTATATATATCACTGTATTTACCAAAGATATAATGATATTAATTATGTATGATATTGCATACTGGGATATTGTAAATTATTACATAAATGTGTGTATTTGTTAATTAGAATTGGCAAAAACTGTCTAATCACTGATAGACAGTTGTGTGGCCTAGCTAGAAGTGCAAAATTTAAAAAATTCAATGGCTTCATATTATGACTATATTGATTGTGTCACTATGTCAATCAAGTTTTTTTGCTTTTTGAGATATTTAAAAGAAATAGCATGTTATCAGAAACTCTTAAATATTGGATTATTTGAAGCAGGAGATTAAATTTTCAGAAACTTTACAGCATATCTTGGAGGTTATATTTATTACAATTAGAAGATAATCCATTCTCTTTTCCATAGAGAAGATATTAAAATCCCCCAATTAGGAAAAATTTCTCTACATATTTAAAAAAATACACTTGTACTTGACAGTACATAAGTATATTTTCTTCTCTGAAATTCTATATATTGCAAATACAATCATTTAGAGTTATATGCAATGATGGAATAATTTTGCTTTACCTACATGAATCTATACCTATCAATCCATACTCAACACATAATTGATATGTATTATAGATTATTTTTATAGATAATAGATTGTAGTGATTATTATAAGTGGGGAGAAAGGTGACTTGAAACGGAGTGAATAAGTGGGGGGAATTTAAAAGGTATGAAAAGACAATGAACTTCTTTGGTATCACAGATTTTTCTGTGGTCAGACATTCCACAGAGTTGAAACTTTATCCATAGATGTTTCCATTGATATTTTAGTCACATATTTCAAAAGTTGTAAGAATCTTAAAAATCAATTGGCACATTGCAAAAACTTTTCGATTGGTCATATTGTGGATTTCAGATTCTGCTACTGGTTATAATTTTCTTGCACGTTGGTTTAGCATTTTTAAATATATAGAAATATATCCACACAAGGGTGTTTGAGCAAAAGGAAGTCAAAATGTATGAAATAAAAATGATCTTTATAAAGTCAGATTTATATGTACTCACTTAAGAGCCAATTTTGGCTTGAAGCTCGATGTCAAGTCACTTCCTATTTATAGAATTTATATAAGAATTTTTGCTTATGATTCATACTTTCTTAGCAAAAAAACTAATCAATAGTTAATTGACATTGAGTAATTTAACTTGGACAGACATTTTTTTTCCCAATTTATACCTAAAATAATTTCTCGGGAACTGGTAGTGCAATCGGACTGGAAATTACTTTATTCTGCAAGTTAAAGCATTATAACAATATTGTGCTAATAAAGAATTGTGCCGTGTTATTTTTGTTGAGCTATGGTGAGAGAGCCACAAACAAACATACAAAAATCATATATATATATATATATATATATATATATATATATATATATACACACACACACACACACAGAGGGTGATCCAGGATGAGACCAATAAAAAAAGCCATATAACTCTTGAAGTTTAAATCAGTTTTATAAGAATCTACATATCATTCGAAAAAGGATAGTTACAAGCTTTGATGAAGTATTTTTTGAAAAATAACCCCTTTCGAATGCTCCCCGTTAGTTTCCAAGCATTTTATTGTTCTCGTCTAAATTTCTGAATCACTTTAATGAGAGTGTGCTTCTGCAGCTATTGCCTGTATCTCTACTGATGATAGCCTTCAATTCTTTACAAACACACACACATATATATATATATATATATATTTGTGTTTGTATATGTAGTGAGTGAACAGCATTGCTTAAAGAATAAGCCTTAGGTGGGATTTGAACCCACACCCTTTATGAGAGCATTGTCAAGCCCAGCCTGCTCTTACTACTTGATATACCAAGACTCACACTATAGACAGAAGCTTGGATAACACCCTTATCTCTCAATTTAACAGCACTTTCATCCCATAATATTCAAATACATATATGTATGCATATATATATATATGTTAGAACTTTTTTCCTACACTACTTCTGATGTAGCATATATATGTTTGTTTAATGAAGGGAAGTAATCATTAGAAAATTTGTTGCAAAGGACAATAATTTGTATACTTATATATTTTTTATACATACAAGTTTTAACCGTTTGTAAAGAATATCATTTTTAACCCCAATCCTACTCCCTACATATAAAAATAGGAAGTTTTATTACTCTTCTGAATCCAATATTTTCATTAATCACAAACATTAGATTAGAGTTAAAAATAACACTTTTAGCTTTTCACTGCAATAATAATAATAATGCAACAATAATGTTTTCATAAAAATAAATTTCTTATTTGAAAATATCTCCAAGATTTACCATAAAAGAAAAATTCTAGCTTGGTCATCAAAATTAAACCATTTTAAACCTGATTTGATGAGTACTATGGGAGACCTCGACTATTGCTCACTCGATTGAATGTTTATATGGGGAAAAATCAAGTACACTTAGCATTTGTATGAATACCTATCTGATTAAAATCCAATATACAAAGGATGTTTAAAACCTGCTCAAAATCAAAATGGATAAGTATCTGAATATATTAGATGCTGTAAGCAAACACAGAGAATGCAACTAATCGCAAACCCAGATAAGATGAATTTTGAGTAAGGGTTGACAATCTCCTCTAAGTAAAAATAAACTTGGAAAAAAAAGACGGCCTTTAAAAGTTGCCATTAAGGAGAAGCTTATTAATTCAGCATTAGATAAATCCAGTCATGCAATTGAAGGTTAATTTGAGAATGAGAAAATTTACAGTCATTTACTTGATGAACACTATTTCTGTGGTTAGAATTTTTCTTCTTTTTTGGAGTAAGAAGAGCAGCAAAACTTCTTTTTCATAAAATCTGTAAATTGATTAAAATATTTTATTCAAAATGGTTTGGTTTCAAACTTTTTTATTAATTTGAAATTCAACTAGGTTTACTTCAGTTTGAAATTTACTTTACAAATTCTTCCAGCACTAAAATAAAAACATTAGATTTTGATTTTAACCAAGATGTCAGTTATGAGGATTTGAATGAAGGACAAAAACTCCTCATTTAAAGTGCAAAGTAGGACAAAAAATGTTATGTTTTAAAAATGTGTGATCAGAATACGAGGCCAGATAAATATTTTTCCTCAAGTAAGAATAATAAGGAGGGTAAAAAAAAATCTAACACTGTCACCAATTACATTAATTTTTGCCATGTTTTAATTTAACAAGTTTCTTTTGTTCTACTTCACACTTCAACTGAGGGTTCTTTTTTTAAAATTATTCCCTAGGAGCACTTGTCTGGACCCCAGGAGGATTTAGCACTGCACTACCAGAATAACAAATAAAAATAAACAAGTCTCTCTTTTTAGTGATGTCTATTTTATTTTTCTATTTCATCTTATCTGTTTTATTCTAGGTGGGTGATGTAAAAAGATTAAAGGTGTGTTTGTATAACTCAGATCGCAGAGGAAGCTTTAACATAGAACAAGAGATCCAGAGACAGAGCTTGTAATATTGTGAGTTTGTGGCACTAAAAGCAGTAGTAGTGTAAAGTTTAGAAAGATGTTTGTGTAAGTATATGTTGTCAGAAATAGCAGTCGTTGACATTCAAACAAGGCTGTTTATTTTATATTTATCAATAAAAGATTACAATATCCATGCACAATTCTCAGGCCCAAATATACAGACTTTTAAGGTTGCATCTTTTAAATTATGTTTCTTTTTTTTTTGCATTTACCTAATATTTACATATATAAGTTCCTCCTTGTTTTATAATTACATTATTTTCTATATTTTTTTTTCTTTACATATATTAAATTTTATCATCATCAAAATGTGGTTTTTTTTAAATCTTATATTTTAAATTTTAAAAAATTAGAAATATAATTCTTCTCTTAAACTGATACCATATATGCCGGTATATAAGATGGACATTTAATTTATAAAAAAAACTAACAAACTAAGCAAATATTACACTGCATTCAATGCACTGGTATTATGACTTGGGGTGGGGTTGTCTACCAAAGCTTTATATGGACAGCTATGGGGCTTGGATGAGTTGTAGTAAGTGGTAATCCTCCAAATACTCTTGTAAACCATTTGTCTTATAGTCCGGCATATACAGTACTTCATGGTTCCATCACTACATTTCATTCACACAACTATATCTTTCTTCATTTGAAGAGTAATGAAATTATAACATTTGAAATATTCCTGTTGAGAAAATCATAAACAAACAAACAAAGCACATGATCTATTAAATAAAAAACTGAGTAAAAGAACAATAATAAAAAAGAGTAAAACAAATGATAATTTAAAAATTATGGTAGGTTATGTGACAGAAAAGTTTTAAATCAAGGAAAGGAGAAGTGATGATCCTGAGACAATGGAGACAGAAATTGCTTTAAAATCTCTGCTTATTTGTTAGTGTGGTACAGATTCATTTCTTTTTTTTTTTTTTTCAATAATTCTAAACACAAAAAAATAATATTCAACATCAAAATTATCATTTGGCTCCATTGTAAAATTTTGCTATGGAGCATTTCTGATCATTTTTTTTTTGTAAAAGTCATTTTTTCACCCCTCATCTCCTAGTTTCTTTCCTGACACACTGTATCATAATTGAAGACAATCAGCAAAATCATCTTTATACTATTTCAATAGAACTCAAAGAAATGTTATTTCCATATTGTCTTTGTGTGTGTGCATGCGCATGTATATATATTTCTTGTTGTCTTCTTTTTTTTTCCAGTAGTCTCGAAGGGGAAGAAATTGAATGATTTTAAAATCATTTTCTTTAAATACTGAATCCATTACTGAATCGAAAGCAATTGTCAGTCATTTCCATTTCATTTAAAATGTCTTTTTTTTCTTTTCTTTTTAAATAGAGATACAGTTTTATAATGTTTCATCTTGTCACCACAAGAGTTTTAAGCTTTGTATTTTAAAAAAATACAACAAAAAACAGAACTTTTTTTTTAACCCCCATTTTTTCCCCCCCTTACAGTACATTAGCTGATTCCAAAAGTTTTTTTTATTTTGCATATCGGCTGTTGTCATGGAGACAAGAAGTGATAAACTGTTTTGATGATGATGAAACCAATGTAAACGGGGTGCTACCCCGATTCCATCTAGCTGTCATGTATCACGGCTTTGCTTCCCAAACGAAAAGCGCACACGCACGCACACACACACCTGAAAGAAGAATTTGGAACAAATAAAGAACAACAGGGTAGGAGAGGGATTTATTCACTCTTTTTTTTTTTTCTTTTCATTCTTTCTTTCTTTCTTTTCGTCTCTTGGAGGAGGGGGTTCACTGCCAAGCAATAAATGGACGTGGCTTCAATGAGAGGAAATTCATGTAGTAGTAGGGTTATGAAAAAGAATCAGGTTTTTTTTTTGGTTGCTCGAGATTTAGCCGGTTGCCTATGCAGGTTGTCTGCCATTGTATCCTGGATATCATACAGGGCTACTGGGATCTTTGAGGAGGCCCATCAGCACACCAACTTCTTTAATCTGCAGGAAAAGAAACACAAGCAATATTAATAACAATCATAGTACCTGTGGAAAAAAAGAAAAAAAAAAAAATGATTTCAACCCTTTCCTCTCTTTCTGTTTGCACATATTATATTGTAAAATGAAATTTTGCGAATGATCAGAGAAATAATTCAGCCAGCATCAACACCATATTTAAAAAAAGTAATTCAAAAATTTAAAAAATTGAGTTTTTCTTGACTTTCAAAAGAAGAGAGCCCAAATTCCAGATCCCCCCCCCAAAAAAAAAACATTTTCAAAGTTATATTTTGGTTACTTTCATTTTGGGTAAGATATATATACTGTAGTTTGATAAATTAGCAAATAAAATTTTTATGTGTAGGTTTTTCTTCCATCAAGTGTTGGCAAAAACCAACAAAATGACACTGAATCCGCTCATTTTATCAAACGACGTATCGCCATCACACAGTCAGTTGACAGCAGTCTTTTTGCTTCTTAGACAACCTTTTTTGACAAAGCGATGTTCTGCTGACTTGGCTTTTCACCGACCGCTCTTTTGTTGAATACATTTTTGTATCATTTAGACGTTAGCGAATAAAAAAAAAATTTCTTTCATTTTCCATCTTAAATAGCATTGAAAGAAAATGATTAAACATATAAAATGAATTTTTGTGAACGACCTGAGAAATAATCCAGCGTATATTAACATCTGATAGAAAAAACTTGCACATAAAAATTTTATCTGCTAATATCTGTGTATATATATGTGTGTGTGTGTCCGTGTATATATATTCACAAAAGAATCATTTTTCTATTATGCAAGTTTCAACTATCATATGTTTTAACATCATAATTGTCTTAATAACCACAATTTTATTTAGGAAATAGTTAAATGAGATGTGTAAGAATAGATTCTGCTTCTGTGTGAGTTGCTGTGGGGAGTTACTAAGTTAGGTGAAACTTCCATTACAGCTGCTGATGTCAGCAGTGCTACAAAGTTTATTTGGTTTGGAAAAAATATTCTTCTTGGTATAAAAATAAAACAATTCATTTTTAGTGTTTGCTTCCTTTGATTCAGTTTGATTTTTTTTCTCATCAAAGTTTTCCTGACAAATAAAATTATCAACCTGAAATTCATGTGTGTGTGAGTATGCATGCATATGAAATCCATTGATTCGTGAGATTTATTTATTGATTCATTGCCTTTGATTTTATGGCTGAGAGAGTGATTATAAATTGGGTGTTGAAGTGAACAGGAAAAGAGATAAAATATTTAAATTGCAGAAATGAACAAAGTGATTATAATTTAAGAATGATTAACCATGATTAACCCAAAGATTTTTTTATTTTAGAATAAAAACCATGATTAACCCAGAGATTTTTAGTTTAGAATAAAAACGTGATTAACCTAGAGATTTTTTATTTTAGAATAAGTACAATGATTCACTGGATTAAGTATTATTAACCTAGTGATTTTAATTTTAGAATAAGAGTCATTATCAACTTTGTTCTAAGTAGCAATGAACTTAATTTTTGGGTTAATTGTTGATGTTTAAAACTAACTTGATCATCATTTCATAAGTTTAATGTTAAAATTTATAAGAGAATTAATGATAACCAAAATGTAAACAAAAATATTGAAATATCTACAAGCAAACCTTTTCGAATAACTCATTTTCTGTATACGTGAGCATAAGAAAAACAAAACTAAAAAAAAAAACTTTGAATAGAAAGAAAATAAGACAATACTTGAAAGAAATCATAAATAAGTTAATAGAAACAAATGATGACTGCTTGCAATTTCTGACTACTCATTCTCACCAATTGCGTATCTGTTTTGTAATTACCTGTCGGATATCTTCCAAGCAATCCTTCTTTGCCTGCCGCAGCAAGTCTGACTGTCCTCGTAGCATCCGAATATTCCAAGCAAAATTTTCAATAGCCTTGATGGGATGGAAAGAAAAATTGAAATTAAAAGAAAAACAAAACAAAAATCATTACAGAAATGCAAATAATATCAATTTGTTACATAGAATATTTTTTCAATAGTAAAATCAAGGATGATATCAAAAACAAAAAATGGTAAATATTTAATTAAAATATGACCCATTTGAAGCAATAACCTTTTTTTACTGATCTAATACGGCATCCATAAAATTTTCCGAGTTCAGTGGTTACTAATTCAGTGAAAGCATAAATTTGATAATCTGTGGAAATATCAGGTGAATATGGAGGATTTCATATTCCAATTCCCTCAGATTAGTAACATAGTCAGATGAAAGGTGTAGGGTGAGGCACTTTCATGGATAATGTGAAATGGTTGCTGTTGAAGACCTCAAGTCTCAAGAAAGAGCTCAGACGATTGTTACTAGTGGTTGGCCACTGCTGTTGATGATTCTTCATCATAAAGAACAAGTTTTGGACTCCCTCAAGGTTCATTATTAGAATCCATATTTCCAAACCTAAACCTATTCAACCAATGCTGAACAGTTTACATTGTAGTAATGTTCACTTTAAATGCTTTCTTGACTTTATCAGCAGCAATATGTCCTAATCTGAAATTGTTCTTGAAATTTTTGTCCAACTCCTTCAGTTGACACCATTGATGTCGAGAGCTCAAAACCTTGAATAGTAATGAATTAAATCTCTATTTACATTGAATCTGCAAAAGACAATATCATTCGTAAATCTTTCACTTTTAACCTTGTTCTCTATGATGTAAAGAAAAACAACCTTTCATGAGTAACAACCTAATATTTCATTATCATTGTACATTTTCAAGAATTTGTGAAACTATTTGATGGCTTTTCTTCTCACTGGTCCAGGTTGATGTTCATGTCAAAAGCCCAAACATCAAAACCTTCAATACTTTTGCATAAACTTCTAGGAGTTGCTTTTGAGACCATTGCTTCATCACTGGAATAAATACTATTACACCAGATTTAAAACTCTGATTAAGCATGGTCAAATTATCCAAGCTTTATTGCACAGAAGTTCACTTTCTGATCATACCTGATGTCAGAAAATGCATTCCACAAAATTTAATTTATCCATACATTTAAAAAGAAAACTTTTGAGACTTTCATGATAAGATTCTCATCTAATCTGTTTAAAAATGATTTTGTTTCATAGAAATAATTAGCTATAGATACACAAACAAATAAAATGAGGCACAAGTTGAGTAGTGTGAGCCCTAAGAAGAAATGCAGTCCCTTACATGCTAGTGGTATTGCTTTATTTTTATTTCCTAGATGTGCAGTCCCTCTGTCAACCACGCAGTCAATTTTGGTGACCCAGTCACTCATGCTCATACTAACACAATTGAATGCGACTGGAAGAACAGTAATAAAAAATTTAAAAAAATTAAAGTCTATGTTTGGACTGCATTCTACTAAGTTACCATCATATATAGGTTAATAATTGTGGCAACAGATGTTTGTACATACAGTCCTACTTTTAACCCTGTATTATTACTAATTTCTCAATGGTACGTTGCACTTACAACTATATCAAAATAGATTAATAACAACCACTTAGAATTCATTTTCATTATAAGGCCTGAAGTTGTTTCAAAATGAATAAATAATTACTGCTTGTAATTAGGGACCACAGGATTATGAGATTAAAAATAAAGCAATACTAGTAACTCAGCAGGAGGGACTGCACTTCTTTTTAGGGACCACACAACTTGGCTTGTACCAAAAATGATTTTTCTCTTTCAAAGGATGAACAAACTTTTCATTTGATGTTTGGTTGCAAAATGAAAAGAAATATATGACAGATTTAGTAAAAGGGACAGAGAGTATCTGTTCATGTCATTAATGATCAAGGATTAATTTTGTTATAAAAATTGTTAATGTTCACTTTCATACAGACCTTTGTGGTTTTCTTGCCTTTCAGTCCAGCTTGTAAGCATAAGTTATCCAGGTCATCGTGCCACTGAAGACCCATTGTTTGGCAGTTATTTAACTGAAACAATAACAGAAAAACTAAATTTAAACCGTTTCATATATTTATAAAAATTGTAATATAATAAGAGCGTACTCAGCCATTTCTTTGCAACTGGGGACAATACAAATTATAAGATATCTTTTTCAAAAATAAAAGAACACTATATTTTCTGGCCATTAAGATGCATGTTTAACAAGGTCCATCAATGAGTTCATAGATATTACACTCTGATCCAAGGCAGAAGTAACAATTCAATCCTAGGCAGAGTGCACAAATACACTTTAATCCTGGGCAAAGGACTGAGGAGTGACACTTGTATCCTCGGCAGAAGTGCTGATCCATTTGTTAATAATCCTGATATTTTAACAGCTACTATGCTAGTGTTATAAATCATTACCGATCAAAATTGGATGCTAAGGTTTTATTGCCATCTAAATTTTAGCCTACTTGACTAAACATGGACTTTCTAAATCAGTGAAGAAATATATAAAGAGGCTCTATGATTGGAGAGTTTGCATACGGAGGAATCTGACATTACCATACTGTGAGAGAAAGCCCATCAAAGCCAAGTGATATTGTGAGATATTACTAAGGCTCTCTGGGCCAATAGTAATGATATTTCAGCCCCCAAATCATGCACAATCCAATGTAGCAGACGGTTGTTTGCAATTATACATAGGAATTGATTAAAGACAAACTTATTGTTGTAGAGTAACATAAAAAGGATATTATTGTAATTTTGGTATTTTTACATGATAAAATACTAAAAATCTCATAAGTTCAGAAGTTGCAAAAGAAAAAGGTCGAGTTGGGTCTCCAATTGTTCATAGAGGTTACAATAACTTGGATTAAAAAAAAATCATCCAAGTTCCTGTAAAATTGTTGCTTAAGATTTTTAGAAAAAGATGACAATGAGCAGAGAAAAAGTGCGTTGGCCAAAGCTTCTTTTGATACTTTTAAAGCAGTGAAAAAAGAAAAACCAAAAAATCTTGTTTCATTAAAAGTATCATAGAATGTGTTATACCATATATGCTGGACTATAAAACAAATGGTTTGCAAGGGTATTTAGAGGACTACCATTCACTGCATCTCAACCAAACTGTCCATATTGAACTTTGATAGATGATCCCCTAGCCATAATATCAGCGCATTGGACGTAGTGTAATATTTGCATAGTATCAAAAATAAATTAAGAGTCCATCTTGTATTCTAGCATATATGGCAATCAGTTGCTATAAAAATACAAACCTTCAAAATGATTTCATCTGCATTTTCCACTAAGGTTCGGCAGTTAGTTACCAACTGAAAGATAAAATGGTAAAGTTAGATGGTAAATTAGCTAAAGAGGATGAACAAATTATCATAGAATATGTGTTGGATAAACATCTCACCAATATGGTCAATAAAAATTGTTATCATAAACCCATGTTGCTAATAAATATAACAAATAAATACATATACAGAATCAAATGGAGGTAAATATTCTACATTTCATGTCTATAAATTAAGTTCCTCCAAAAATTCTTTGATACTAATTCAAATACTACAAAAATGTTTTGAAAAAATGACTTACATCATTAAAGGAGTGCATGGCTTTTTTGACAAGGTCTGGTAGAAGAAACTGTGATCCCCGATATTCTAAATGTGGATACTGGAAATAAGAAGGTGAATAATGAGAATTTACAAGGAAGACATAAATAAAAACTGGAATAAAGACTTAAACATCAATGTAAAACAAAGTACACTTATCACTGATTATGGCTACCATATTTATTCGCATACAATGCAAGAACTTCAGCACAAAATATCTGGGTCAAATTTGGGGGTTGTATTATACTTGAGGGCAGAAAATAATATGATAATATATTAGTGATATTTAGTTACAAAAAGTGAGGATAGCATTATATTCAAGATCGCATTATACAGAAGTGAATATGATGCATGGCCATACTTATTTGTTCATTCTGCACACTCACTTGCTCTTGTGTTGTGTGACACATAAGGCGACATATTTGTTTCCATTTTCTCCAATGATCCATGGAGACCCATTCTTTGTTTCTGTAGCAATTAAAGGTTTTTTTTCACAGAGCTAGAGTGCAAATCTGATACCCAAAATGGACTGCCTTACTGGACTAAAGGGCTTCAACTGCTCTGCTGTTTACCCATAGTCAGGGGTAGAAGAGATGTAATTATTCCTTTCCCAAGGATATTCTTGCAAAGTGAATGCGAATTATCCCACATGGAAGTCTTCTGTACCATAATTGTTAGGCCACTTAAATCTCCTTGTTCTGCACAGGTTAATTTCTATAACTGAAACTTTGCACAGGAAACTCTCTCTGACTTTAGGGCAAAGAAGATTTGAGGCAAATTTTCACATTATGTCCCAAAAGTGTTTTAAAACACAAAGTTGAGCAATCCATTTAAAAAATGCCTTTATGTTGCAATCTTGGGCTTCTTACGAGCAAATACTTAAAATATTTTTGTTGTCCAAATATCAATATAAAATGTTACAATATGGCATAAAAAAAAACAAAAAAAAATTCATTTAAATAGATATCTGAACTGTGATTTTTCAACATCTATTTTCATTTCCTTCCAATAGAATTGAGAAGTTCCTCCAGATTCTACCCTTCCTTGAAATCATTAAGAATAAACTTTGTAATAGTAGTAATTGAAATTTCACTTGACAAATGCACTATACACACAATGCCAACAATGTGCAGTTTTTAAAAATGTAGAAATATCTCAAGATTACATCCAAGAGAAAGATTGTGGTATATAAATCTCAAGCGGAATATATTTTTTTTCATTTGGACAGATTTCTATCAATGGAGATCCAAGTGAAGTCTAGTCGAGAACAATCGCTTAAGAGTATAAAAGTAACCTAAGAATGACATGAAAATAAGCTGCTGAAAATATTTTGTTGAAAGCAACAAAGACACTAATAAATCCTTATACACATGAAGTTGCTTATTGTGATCACTCTGGGATAGGTCATTTTAGATAACAATAACCAGCTGTTGACTTTTAGCAAAAGATATAAAATTTGATCAATTTAAATTCACTTTTATTAAATTCATTGATATATCCAAATAATCTCTTTATACTTACTGAGCCTTTGAGAGTCATACTGAATTGATCCCCACTGGAATTGACAACACGAGAAGCCAAGAGTCGAACACCCTGTTTAATATTGGCAATAGGTTGAAGGCCACAAATATCTTTGAAAGAAATCAAGGCATCATGTACAGTGTCCCGCAGCTCAAGTCCTTCCTTTAGGGGTGTCACAGCATTCTGAAATGAAATGAATGCATGTACTTGTATAATTCTTCCCTCACAAGAATACATCATCTAGAATTGAGTACACTGATAATGCATCATAAATATTATGATTATTATTACACTACAAATTCAAGAAAGAAAGGGTTCACTTTATATTATATTTGAATGAGAAAATCATCAAGATATAAATTTTTGAATTTCAAAAATTAGCCAAATTTCAGCTTATTTATTAAAAACAGAAGCGAAATCAATTTATATATATATATACATACATACACACACAAACCTGATTTGTTGTATATGTACTCTGTGTGTGTGTGTGTGTGTATATATATATATATATATATATATATTTATTTTTTTCATCAATGTACATGTAGCACAAATCAGGTTTGCAATATAACATAATAAAATATAAAGCAATGTCTGATATGTGATGGATTTATTTCATAGAATGCTTGATACATTCAACTTCAAGTGTTAAGTTGGTTTAGAGTAGAGCTGGAAACATAGTAGACAGTAGATTCGCTACACAAAGACTTTCATGTTGCAGCCCTGTTTGGGTCTCTTTAGGCAAATGATTATGTGTTTTATATGTTTGGGGACTTTGGGAAATTTTTGTGGGTGTAGCTAGGTGAGAAGGGTTTTTCTTTTGTTTTATTATCCTTTTGTTTATTACATTTGTAATGAATGTATTTTGCTGATGGTTATAAATTACATGTTAAGGGGTAAGGTTAGAGTTATCTGTAAGTAGATGCTGGGCTGTGTGTTCTCTATAAGGATGTCTCATTTTTTTCATACGGATGATATATGTATGAATATATGGTTTGAAACATCAAAATTGATGAACAGTACAATCCCTAACTTTAACAAAACTCAAAAATGAAATAAGAAAACAATGATAAATAGATCCATACATTCACAAAAACAGTCAGAAAAAAAAATGTCTACCTTAAAAGTTTCATCTATGCACTTTATTCCTGTATTCTTCACAGATATTGATTCTCCTTTGCGATTCCTCTTTAGGCCTCTTTTACTTCCTTTCTGTAAAATAGAATAAAACTTCAAGAATAGAAATAGAAACCGAATACAAAACATGATGGAAAATGGAATCAGGATCTTAAGTAACAATTACATCTGTATAGAATGAAGTCAGAATAGACTGGGAACAGCACTAGAGAATAAGATGGTTGAAGGAATCAGCACACATACTATGCTCAAATCATCTTAGCAGACCAAGCATAGATATCAATAGGATATAGAGGTCACTGATCCAAAAAGAACAAAGAATAGTTTTCAAGTTCGAAAAACAATACCCTAAATATGAAAATGATGGTGAATTTCAGCCAGTTCACTAGAAGATTACAAGTTTAATGAGAGGGCAAATGAAAGGGGTCGCAGATAATGACACTGGATGAGGGAGAGAGAATGCACACCCCATTAGAGTAAGGCTTAACATTTCAAAATACAACAGATGTTGAGGAAGGCAGATAGATATGGTGGCAGAAATGTTGCGATAAAAACAAAACACATTAAAGATAAAGAAATTTGTCTTAATGAAGCAAAATACATCGAAGTACACACGGATACAGAAAAAAAATCATAATTTAAAAATGAGAGAGGAAAGATAACTTACTCCACCACCGCGTCTGTTGGTGATTGCAATGTGAACAAATAATGTACTATTCTCAAGAGTCTCTCCTGTGTATGATAAAAGTCTTATATGCCTGTAACCTGGAAAGTAAACAAACACTTATGAACATATAGAAAAGAAATCAAGGACAAAATTGAAGAAAAATCTAGGTAGTATTCATTTAACTCGTAAATTCATAAACCATTCGTAACGAATTGCATAAAAAATAGGGGAACTCTTCAGTGAATTGAATTGAATTGATTGGAAAAAAATAAAAAATCATATACTCAAAGGGAGAAAATTTTAATCAAACATTATTTCCCTTAAAATTGACATTTTATTTTCTTTGAATTAATTCAAGAATTAAATTCTGGGAGTGATAAATTCATTCTTTGTTGGATTGTCATTATACTTGAATCTTTAGAAGTGTTCTGCTTGTTTCTTGATACACTATACTTCACTGATTCATGAAGCATGCTTTTATACTGTCTAATTTATAAAGTTAGTTGAACAAAGTAAAGAAATAAATGTTTTACTGCACATGACTGTTTCTATAGGATATTATGTAGATGTAAGCATAGATGGACAAACTAATTCTACAGTCAGAATTATATCTTTAGTAATTATTCATTTCTCAACAAGCATTTCTTTTAATTTCTCTTAGATTGTCTTTCTAAAGCCATTAGCAAGCAATTTGGATCGGAAACCATAGTTAGGTTTTTCCACATTTCTGTTCAATAAATCTGTTTATAAACTTCTGAATTAAGTGGCTGATCCACAAACTAATGGCTACAGATTCAAAATATGCTGGACTATGGGAGTCGCCAGAGCACAAGGTTAGAGAGAGTTACAACCTGTACTAGTTAAGACATTAATAATGATTGACAATGCTTCATCTAAGAAGTTAAAAATATAATATTACTGTTTAGTGTTTATCTTTTCTGAAAGCTTTGAACAATATGCAAAAAATTACAGAAAAACACGGCAATTGATTCAGTTCTCTTCCAGTTGTACAGCGCAACAGATTGGTTGATAGAATTACAAATTTGAAATTCCTGGGAAACGAGGAATGCAATCTGGAAAACAACTAATAAATCCAGTGCTGCATTAAGGCATGGGTCTTAGGAGTTGCAGCCCAGGACCATCACCAGCTGGTGGACCTTTAGAGATTAACTGAAAAGTTATCTCATTTATGGATGCTGAATCAAATATAAGCATTCTAAAATATCTATTTAAAAAAGGGTCCAATTCATCTATATATAATTCTGGTAAACATGCTATGGAAAAAAGAAACACTGTATTGCAGGCGCACCGTTTGACTCTTTATGATGTCTAAGAACAACTAAAATAGACTCATAGCAATTGAAAATGATTTTCAAGAAATTATGCAAAGCAAGTGTATATCTGTTTTTCCTTTTGAAAATATTACTGCTGGCAGAGCCTAATAAGTACCTGTTGCATAGAGGCCTAAAATATCTATCTGGCACAATAGATCTTTCAATTTGATTCTTTGATTCCTACCTTGAGTCAAATTCATGTATTTTGAGGAAAGACAAGAGAGAAAATAAAAAACAATGACTATTTTGAATGTTTTACCTAAAGATTAGGATACTATACAAATATCTTGCGGTTATTGTACATACCTGTTTCCATACATTCAAACGGTATGGTGTACTGACCAATAAACTCATCTCCAATGTATTCATCATCCAACACAGCAAAACGAACTAAGGCCAGTTCAGGTAGGTTGATCTGAAACTCAAAGCTCTCATCAAAAATAGGATTGTATCCTGTAAAGAAATATTAAGAAATTATAGACAAATTAGTAAAGCATACTATAAACAATAATATGATTTAAGCTTTCACAATAACATGGAATTATAGCATTATTTTCCCATCGCAGAGAAACAATAAATCTCTTGCCAACACTTTGAGGATAACCAGTGTGAATACAAAACATGCACCATAAGTTCAACAATATGTCCACCTTTTGTGGTAGTAGTATTGAGAGGTGAAAGAAGAAGAGCAAGTGGTCTTTCTTGGAGTCAATAGATTCTCATACTTGTAAAATATAGCAATATGGAAATATTCAGAGAGTATTCTTCTCCATAAACATCATTTCTGGTGTTTGTTTTCAAATCATTTTTGTTTTTTTTCAATGAAAATACAAAAATGACAAAGTTGGACATTCTATCATGACATTTTAGCAGTTGGTTTCTTAATGTCACACCTTTGACGACACTACAATTCTTCCTTCCTTTCTATTTCTGCTGTTTAACATAACTGGACATCTAAAAAAGGCACAAAATTTCATCTTGAAGCATTGTGTATACAACAACTTCTCTTTACTTCATATCTTATTACTTGCAAGAACAAGATTTCAGTGTTCATGAGAATAGATTAAAATTCAGCAGTCTTAGCTGGTCTTTGCAACACAAGTGTAAAAGTTACAAAATAAGCCTTAGACATTAAATTAATGCTAAAGTTTCAAGCATTTTTTTAACAGAATCTTTTTAAAAAAAATCCATAGCATCATTATTCAGTCAATGTATTATCCATGTTTTCCAAGACCTTATAACACCCTTCAACTAAAATGTGTATTCCATCATAAAAAGGTTATGACTAAAGAAAAACTTTATTCACCAACAATCAAATTATAAGAGTGGAAACCTAGATAACTATAAGCTGATGTCAACAAAGGGAGACAAATTCCTTGGATTCATTCTTACCATTATTGTTGACTGTTTTTGTCTTCTCTTCTGCACAATCTGCTGGAATGCCAAATATCTCAATTGTCACATATGGATCTGTAATATCTCCTTTGGCACCAGAACCTCGAGGTTTCGGAAAATTCTGTCCGCTGATTATCTGAAAATATATACAAGTAGCATAGTTAAAAAAACCATCCATCCATTATTATATTCAATTTGTTGAAAGGCAAATATTGAGAACCTTCTCAGTTCATCAAAATGACAAAGCAAAATCTTTCACAGTTCAGTTATGCTTTAACTGATCAAAAAATAAGAGAAAGAGATGTTTTTCTAACTAAAACGTAAATGATGACTGTAAAAACACTAATTTATATTTACAACTCTTTAATGTTAATGAACTAGGAGAGAAATGGGCACAATAATGTTTTTTGGGAGCTGACATTTGATCCACTCGAAAGGGTCTTGTTTCAAACAACATTGGTTGTGACGTAAAGTGTTTTTGTTATGGATTTAAATAATATGTATTACATGTTATTGTTATGCTAATGGTATAATTTAATTGAAACAATAAAAATAGTCTTCATAGATTCTTTGTCCAAATCTTTTCTTTCATCTTCAAACAATAGAAAATGAATCTAATCAAAACACCAATACAATACAATCTGTATTTAAAGGTTGTAATCGTTACATGGCTATTGTGCCATCTCTTCTATTTCAACACAAAATAAATGCATATATAAATAAATCTTCACTTTTAAATACATCTTACTTGTCATTGTTAATGGTGTAATTTGAAAAAATAAAAATAGTCTTAATAGATTCTTTGTACAGATTTTCTTCTCTTGTTTTTTCTTTTCAAACAATAGAGAATAAATTTAATCAAAACATTTACAATACAATTTACTTATACCTATATTTGGAGGTGTGTAATTGTTGCATCGGTATTGTCTTTTTTCTATTTTTACACAAAATACATACATAAACAAAGAAATAAAACGGATCTATTTTCTATTGTTTATAAAGAAAAAATCTGTTCAAAGTATCTATTGAGACTATTTTTATTGTTTCGATTAAATCATACCATTAGCAATAACACATCATTTAAATCCATAACAATACCACCTTACGTTATAACCGATGTTACTTATGACCCTTTAGGTACAATCCAATTTTGGGTACCAAAAACATTATTGTGTCTAGAATTGAACAGAGAGAGAAAGTAGCACGAAAAACTTCATAGATCTAATGAGAATGTAGACTGAGGAAAGGAACTAAAAATACCAAGTGTACCTTCCCATTCTAGGCTGTATCTTAAATTTGCCACTTACCAAAAAAAAATGGGTGCCTCAAGATATTATATATTATATCTTCTTATATATCTAATTTTTTCCCCAGCCCTTTACAGAACAATCATGCATCTTGGATTAGTGGCAAGCAAGTAAGAAAAATAAAATTGAACAATGGAAGGAAGTTCATGCGAATCTGATTATAGAATATGAATCCCAGGAATATCAATTTGACTACAAGACTTACCAGAAAAAAGAACTATATATTCATAACTAAATGGAAAAAAAGCTGTGTTTGAATTCTTGTCCATAGAAACATGAAGGAGATGCAAGTGTTGTAACTGTTAATGTCATTGACAATCGAATTGGCAAGACAAGTTCCAACTCAAGCTTAGGCTGTTTATTTAAACTTTGCACTGATGCCCTTGGGAAAGACATAAATCCATCTTTTTCCCCCCTAGCTATGAGTAGAATAACAGCATAGACTGGGCTCTCTAGCCTTAGAGGTAACCAGTCTAAAAGAATGACAATTCTGAATTCAAGTCCCTAAGGTAGGCCAAAATTGTCTTCAGCCTTGTACTGTCAACTCCTGTGAAAACACTGGTGCCAAGCTGTGTCAGCCCTTGCCCTCCCCTTAGACAACCGGTGAGTGGAGAGGAGAGATTTTCTGCAGGGGCAACTTCCGGTTTTCCATACAACCAATCCCAGGCCTGCACCTTGGAGAGGTTGAAAGCAAGACATTATGGGTCCGGATACACAAGACCGATGGATGCCACTAAAAATAAAGAAAAACCAGATGGTGCCAGTATCATCTCACATTCAAAACACCAGCCATGAAGGTTGAAAGCCAGTTTTATGTGGATTAAAGTTCTAATTACATTACAATGAAATATATTTTGAGAAATTAAAAAGAAAACTTCTTACCCTGACATGTAGTGACTGAGGAGTGACATCAGGTAAAACATCTTTGGTATTGGCACTGAAGTAAGAAATTTCTTCTCTCATCACAGCAGGCTTCAACACATAACCACATCCACCATTCTTCTGGAACCATCCATTATATAAATCCATCATTAGTCCTGGTGTTTGGTAATTTACTGCGACTAAAAATGAAGGAGATGGGAGAGAAAAATCATTTAGATCCAATTCAGATTTTATCATCTTGCAGTTTCAATCATATTGGTGAAAATGTTTCACTCTGCTGAGATTTTCTCATCATAGGTGACAAATATACAGATTTTATATTGTGATAAAATAGGTTTAAATTAAATAATGGTACCAATTGTAATATAGTAGGTTTGATACACTAAATGTAATAAAATACTTAATTTTCATGGCCTGTGATTTTTGTCTGCTTTCTCCAGTGGTAGGATTGTTGAAATTCAACTCTGACTTATGTCATTGTGGTTAAGAGTTCTTGCTTTACTCAAAATGTTGGTTAGAGAGAAAACAAGAGGTTTGAGCCTAAGATGAGGTTTCTTCTTCACCCAAGCCAGGAAACCATTTTGATGACAAACTCTGACCACATGGAAAGACTGTTTCAATATCTTTCTACTGCTTACGCTTCCACTAATGCTTAAGCTGCTGGTTGCTTTTTTAAAAAATTGCTTTCACGGTTAAAGCTATGTGTGTAATCATAACCTTCTGATATCAAGCTGACTAATAGAAGTAAAAGAAACACCATGACAATATTTCCCACCAGCTTAGGGGAAAAAAAAAAGAAAAAAAATTCTATAAGTCTAAGAATTAGAAATTAAGCATTCTTAAGGAGAGCATAAGATGGATTGCACAAATTCACTAGATGAATTCACAGAGGGAAATTAACAGAATCTATCCGAAAAGTATCCAGCCATTTAATATTAATGAAAAAAATAGCCTACCTATTGCAATGGTGCTTTATTCCACTTCTAAGTACCCCCTTGGGACCTTGCTCACAAATCCCAGTAACTCTTCCACTTTTCAAAACTGTTTAGAAAATCTTTGCTTTTGAATATATTATGATACAAAAATAAAATCCTTTTCACCATATGGCAAAAATATCCTTTGAATTATTTCTATCATTTTCCTGCTTTTGAGGGACATTTTGAGAATTACATACCAAGTGAATATGAAAAAGAATTAAGCATTCTACAATTTCTATAATGAAAGAACTATAATTTATCAAACTTTTTGTAGTTATAGAGGACAAACAAAAAAAATAGCTTCACTGATAGAAAAAAAAAGTGCAATTTTAATATAAAAACATCAAACCATTTAATATGAAAATATAAAACATTAAGCATATTCATCGTGGCAGGTAGAGAATACACTTTACGTGGAGACTCACCTATTTGACAGCCACAATTCCAGAGATCGAGTGGATTGTAATTACTAGAGTCTACCCTCATTCCATTCGGGTAGATACGAGACAGAAAGCGCTTGTTGTGGTTCACAAACTCTTCAGGTCCTTGGAGGGCCATTTTCAGTGCTTGGTTTTCACTGATTGAACACATATGCCAGTATTTCTCTGAAATTAAAAAAAGGCATGGAACATTTTAACAGACTAATGCAACTTTGAAGATTTTTTGTGGACTAAAAATTACCCAATTTATGCACTCATTTCCTTCAACCATATCAACAAGAAAGCGAGATTAATTTCATAGATATTCTAATTTCTATGCAGATCATCCTTAGAAAATCACGGCAGGAGGAACAGACATACATTACTTATTCATTGGATTGCATACAATAAAATGAAAAAAAGATAGCGGTGTTAGGTATCAATAAAAACAAACTCAAACACAATGGGTTGAGAGAGGAGATAAACTGAACCAAATCTTTCTGCTTTCAATTTAGTTTGTATTTATATTTACTATCTCTACATATACTTTATTCATAATTGAGCAATCCTATGAATAAGTAATACAAGTCAATCCCAGCCATTATTTTCTCTGGCTGTTGTGGATAAATATGCAAATACCAACAAAATCAATCATGCTTTCTTGTTTGTTAAAATATGGATTATCCATAGACATGTTTTTGAAGCTATTATGTTGTTACATAGGAAATGTTTTATGAATAGTAAGATGATATAAACAACAGAAAATAGTAAGTATTCAATCATTAAGCAATAGCCTTTTCACAACGATCCCTTAATAATAATATGCCATCTCTAAAATATTCTTTTGGTTTAGTGGTCACAAATTCAGTGAAAATTTGATTTATGGATTTCCTACTATAGATATAAAGTTCAAAATGCTTGAAAGTATGGAATTTTGTAGAAGGAATGTCAAGTGAACATGGAAGATGCTGTGAAACAATCATAATTCTATAAACTTATCCATAGTCAACTGAGGGGTGTGGGTGTCTGTCACTGTCATGGAGCATTTCATTCAGTTAATATGGGAACCATTTTTCCAACTTTTTCTCTTGTTTATATCATCTTTTATCTTACTATTCAAAAACAACAATTAATATGTAAGAACCTTATAAGATATCAATGGGTGTGGCAAAGAGAATACATGCAGCTCTCTGTTATGCGTATTTAATTAATAATTATAATTTTCAAGACAAATATCCATTCTATTGCTAATCACTTCTCAGCTTTAAAAATGTATTTCATAATTTCAAACTATCTACAGTAAGATTCAAGAACCAATGAAACCATTGGCTGTCACCAGATTAGTGAAATGCAGTAGCAGTTCATTATAACCCTAGAAATCAATTTCTTTTCTTTGTTCTTTAAAGGGGGTTGTCAGATTCAAATGGGTTAGCTGGATTAACTAGATTTAATCCCCACAGGACCACAATTATCAGTCAGCATAGTTCAAACCAGAATTAAAACAGAACGAAAATTAAACAGATAATGAAAACAAAGACAGAGGTGAAAATTACATAAAGAAAGTTATAGGGTAGGAGGAAAAAATAATTGATTTCTGGGTATATTGTGAACCGCTAACATGATCAGCAATTATTCTTCGTCCATAAGGTCAATAAGTAGGATAACACTAACAAAGAAAATGCCAAACTCTATAGAACCATTATTAATCAGAAGGTCCATTACAACATATTCAAACTCATTAAATAGAACAAGCAACAGAATGGAGCACATATTTGGTCAATCAATAGTTCAAAAGTTTAATGTATTCTTTGTATAATACTATGATTAATTTTTTTCATGTTCTCCTTTACAGGGTTGTTTTTATTGATTTTTCATTGAAAATTGTTCAACTTCAAACAGTTATGTTGGTAAACAATTCTATATCAAAAGTAATCTGTTAGCAACCTTCTTTGAATTGCTTGATGGCTGTATTTTCTGTTTTACTTTGAAAGGAATCCACGATTGTATTGTTTTTGATAGTCAGTGGATATAATTACCCAGATAAAAATGCCCATTATTGCAATATTACAATTATTAATTCTCTTGTAATCTAGGGTTTGGTGAAACATCAGTTCTACTAATGACTGTCTGCATTTCATTTTTGATTTATATCTCCTAATGATATTTTTGTATTCTGTATATCATCTATTTGGGTAAAATAGAATTTGAAACAATTCACAGATTCACAGATTAAATAAAAAAAAGACCAAAAAAAAACCCTCAAATATTTTTCATTAACCCCCACCCCCAAAACAAATAAGCAAGCTGAATATAGATTAATACATGAAATTCTAAAAATTATAAAATTCAATTTTGAAAAGCAAACATTTTGACAGTGTCTTATCACATGATTGTACAAAGTTAAAACCATCTTACGTGATTGTAGGGATACTTGGAAATCTTCAAACCGGGTGGAAACACAGTAATTCACAAGATCTGACAATTCTTTTGCAAGTATGTGCTTTCGTATGGAACCATCCTGAAAATAGAGATCACAGCAAGAGTAGTAACATTCCAATACCTTAGTGGGATCTTTTTTTTATTGAAGAAATGTTTGTAGAAAATACAAGGTGCACACACACAAATCTCCATGCATTTAAAAATCATCAATTTACATCAGTGATTATAACGAACATAAAAAAATTAAATAAAATAAAACGAAGAACCTGGTCATCCAATTCAATTTCTACTAATGGAGGTGTTCTGAGGATAAATATTATTAAGCAAGTGAATAAACAAAAAAAATGATCAAAAAAGAACTGAATTTGCAGATGTGTTGATGAACATTCTCTTGGAGCAGGAAGAGTGTATCTTAATAGGCATTTAGGCCACACATGATTACACAAAATGATTACAAAATAAAATTATTCTTTTGGTCAAGTTTAAAGACTACATTATTCATCATGATTTTCAGTATAAAGAAATAGATTTATGAAATCATAATCATGGAAAATACATATAAAATGTATTAAATTGTTAAAGCAGAAGTCCTACAATTCGGTTTCTATATGTAACAAAACAATAAATTATAGCTGATTGTTATTTTAAGCACATGTGCTGATATAAATTTTCACACTTCTACACAGGAATGGCTTCAACTTTTGATAATTATTTGACTTTTGGTAAACATTATTAACATTTTATATAATGATGCAATGACAAAAACTGACATAATATTTCTTGAAGAGTGATATTAATTTTAGAAAAATCGATAAAGAAAAAAGCTATTATATTTTTTAACTTGAAAAAATGTCAAGAGTAGAGAGCACACTAACTTTGTATTAAAATTTAAAGGAAAATTTTTCCAGGGCAAAAAGCATTTATGAAGAAATTTTTTCTTTCAAAGCTGCTTGTATTTTGCATTAAATTTATGCAGACTCTTCCATGACTTGAATGACTTTGTTAAGCTCCAGATTCAAACCAATCGATAGTTGACAGCTATATCATGTCATTACATTCTTGTCTCTCCTTGGACTCGAATTGAAGGGAAGATAAAGTGAAGCAATACAAAGCAAGAGGAATAGCACACAGATTTTTTGACAGAAAAACGTTTTTTTTCATTCAGTCCTGAGATTCAAAATCATTTATCACCTTAACAGCTCACTGTAAACTGACTAGCATTTTTTGCATCTTCAACTTTTCATTTTTTTAAAAATTTCCTTTTAATACAGCTTATGTAGAACGTCAGTCTGTGGTAGTGAGTAAACAGTGCAGAAAAGAAAAAAAACTTATTTATTTCTACCTTTCTTCAGGCATTGACTTAATTTACTCTTTCAGTTTGGCTGCAGAAATTGATAATGGTATTAAAAGGAAATTTAACTGTATACAGGTAAATCATTTTCAATTTTTAAAAAAACTAAATCAAATTGAAATGAGAACTCTTGCCTTAAGCAATTAGCTACGTTGAGCAAAAAACAAACATTGAAAGTCATATAAATTCCACTGAACTGGATCCTAAATTGTAATAAATGTGAAAAGAGTATGTTGATTTTTTTTCTGAAAGATGCAAAGACTGATTAATATATTGAGAGAGATATTATTTTATAATAGGCACATGTTGCTTGCATAAAAAGTCACAATAAAGAACCAAGGAAAAAAGACCTCAAAGAGAGAAACATTTTTGAAGTAAAATCAATATCTGATACAGTTAATTATGGTAAGTAAAAGAACAAAGTCCTCCAAAATCTACTTTAGTCAAGCAACAGTTGGAAGCAAAAAAGATTTCACTGCAGAAACAGAAAATGTTGAAAAATATTTTAAAGAGAGAAATTAAGAAAATCAAAGCCTACAGTTTTGTCAAATAAATGAAGATGAATAATCAGATGGGCATACAGCTCATACAACTGACTTCTACAGTGATAATACATCCTACCACTTCTTTATTAACAGAGTGCCAGGTATATAAATGGAGGAATACAGTCGAGTAGTAGATGAGCCTCAAGTGCTACCTTGAGCTACAAGTCTGATTTTCTGTGCATAGTTGCACTTTAGAAGGGAGCCTTGTTCTAGGAGGGAAGGTCCAAGGAGAGAGAGAGAGAGAGACAGATAGAGAGAGAGAGAAAATGCAAATCATTCCTGAGCAACAGATAGTAAACTGGAGTTACAGTTGAAGTAACCAGAAGTTCTTCATTACTTTGTGCAACCAGAGAACAACAAGGACATAAACATATACAACAATCAACCTACTAAGATTGCATTGAGTCAGTAAAGAAATGCTTAAGATATGCAAAGATCATTTCATATTTATACACATACATTTCAATGTCTTTATACATTAAGCTTACAATTTTTTACAATTTCCTGTTTTAAAAAAAGTGAGTGAACTGTTGAGGAATAAATCTGAAAATAGAAACCTGTGAACAAATGAAAAGCAGAAAAGATACAAATATGAAAGAAAAGATTCAATTTGGAAAATTAAAGATTGACTGCTGTTTTTGCTTGAATTCATCAAAAAGATCAAAGTAGTTTCTGATTAATCAAGGTTTCAAAATACATAATTCTTTGTGCAATATTAATAACAAAAACTAGATCAAAATTCCTGAACAATATTTCAGGTTGAAAAATATAACCAATCAAAAGCATCAACAGAAAAAACCCCAAATAAATTTGCCAACCTGTAAAATGCACTGTGAAAAAAAAAGAGAAAAAAAAAAAGAAGCATTTTATATGGTACTCGGTGCACTTGAACCATAGATAGGAGGTCAAATACCAAAGTCTCAAGTTTGCATAATCCCATTTATTGATTGTTGATTATAAGTATAATATTCAAACTACACACAAAAACATAAAAAATTTCAAAGTAATAGTTAATGGAGTAGCAATAAGGTTGCATTCCATGCAAATGTGTCTTTATATCAATTATAAATACCTACATTTAGCTATTGTTACAAAAGTTGTATTCATGCAACATAGAATTTCTATGTTGCATAAGACATGCAGGCGATTAGAATGGTAGTCAGACGTACTGGTTTGGATTTGAATGACCAGAAATTAATGACAAACTGTCAATAGAATGCGAGTAACAAATTCCAGGCATATCAAGATCCACAATAAAATGAAGTCATAATTACTGATCTACATAACTTACAGGAGTTGTTATTTCAGTCCTAAAAACTGAGATTCGGTTTGGACGGGTATTACAACAGAGACATGCAAGAGACACACTGAATGTTTACATTAACATGCGATAAGTGTATTAATTAAACAGTGCTAGCGTACTGTAAGTTATTGCAACAGGCAGGGCTGGCACTACGCACAAGGCAAACAAGGCAATCACCAAGGGCGTGGCACGCAAAATACGAACTTTGTTGGAGTGCTTCTCAAAGAACAAGAAAATTTCTTTCTTACGAGAGGTAACAATGCTTCAGGGTGATGTGGAACTTATACCCCTTCCCCACTCCACCCTCCATCATTCCACAGGTGAGGTCACTCATGGGACAGAGGAGGTTGAAAGATGGAGAATGGGGGAGCAGGGGAATGCATATACTGTGTGGCTGTCCTGGGACTCTGAATACCTGGGTACCGGCCCTGGTTACATGTAACAGTGTCATGTGAGAACAACTTTGTTTGATGTATGAGCATTACAACTACGATTAAGAGTTACTAGTTGTGACTACATGTGAAAATAAGAAATGCATTACTGGATATAAAAACACCAGTCATGAAATGAAGCAGAATTAGAAATAAGATCTCCTCACAGGCTTCATAAGTAAAACTTACATTTATCAAAATTGTGAAAGACAAGTTTTTATGCATACAAGGAATATTTTTGGTGACTTATATGGCGGCATATTTCCCATTGGCACCAGTAGATAGTTTTCAAACCCAAGTAAAAACCAAGATTTCAAATGCTGATTTTCAAGTCAGGTGGGCTCTCCCAACAATCTTCCTTTACTTTGATGTGGCTCTGCACCAAACTAAGCTAAGCTCTCTCTCCATATATATATATATACATATATATATATATATATATATATAGTATTTGCTGGTATATAAAAAGTATATATAAACACAGAAGTAGTATGCAAATATTACAATGTCTCCAATGCACTGGTATTATGACTAGAGGGCTGTACACCAAAGCTCAAAACAGCTAGGGGCTTGGAAGAGTCGCAATGAGCAGAAGTCCTCTGAACACCCTTGTAAAACCATGCATCCTGTATGCCGGCAAATGCAGTATATATATATCAGAGAAAAACAAAGATAATGCAGTGATCCTTATCTTACTCAAAATAGCAACCATTTCAAAGAAAGAAATTATACTTACATTCCCCACCTATACTAAATATACTTTGCTTCTCTCCCTAACATATCTCTTATGTTCATTCTTACTGTTACCAAAACTCTTATAGAGATGTTTACAGCATTAGTCCATTTTCTGCTTTATTATATTCATTCAGAATATAAATTATGAGAGTATATACACACACACACTATATATATATATATATATATATATATATATATATATATATATATATATATAAAATTTATGAATCTGCATGTGTGCACACATTTGTAATTATGTTTACAGTGCAGTTATGCACCATTATATACCATGAATAAAAAGATACTAATATTAGTTCATCCATGCATGAGCCATTTTATAAGATTTTCAGGTAAACACATGCACATATATGAATTGCTACCCCAAAATTTGAAGACTCTGGATAGGTTGATCAATCTGTTCATCTGTCGAGTTACTCAGAATTCCCTGTGTCTTGCAAAGCATTTCACACCTCTCAAAAATCACTAAAGAACCTCAATCTCTATCCATTTTTCGAGTCCTAACTTTTGGGTACTTCCTCATATATGCAGATATATTACTTCATATGTCTGTGTTTAAGTGGCACAAGGAATCCATTATATTTTTTCGAATATGACTGAGTTATCTCCCTTGAGATCACAATTATTTTTCTGATGTAATTAATGGCAACCTTGAAGAGCAGTTAACTTCTGAGAAAACTACTTATATGCCAGAGGATCTTCCGATGCCATTAGATGTACTGTATTGATTAGCTGCAACTATATATATATATATATATATATATATATATATATATATATATTGGAATATAGCAATTCATTTGTCTGTTCTATATATCAACTTTGAACAATAGAAAATTTGAGTTAAATTTTCATTTAATTTTTGATCACTTGATCATGCACATGCTTCTCTTCTAAACCATGTTTATTCATAAGCAAAACAAAGATGAAATCAAGTTGAATGGATTAGTAGTTGATGGCAGAAATGGGTTCTATCTCAGCATACAACAGCAGAAAGTTTAGAAAGATGCTGATGAGAATGTAAGAAAGAAAAAGAATAAGCGGGCTAGAACCACTGTAGGAGGGGCCAGGTGACCAGTGCGGTCCTGGCACCCCTAGAGGTTGGAATATTCAAACAAGCAAGTACCAGTAGATACCCTTTTATTAGTTTTCTTCCGTTCAGTCTCCGAGCCCTCGTCCTCATCAGTAACATAATCGTCATGTGCAGTGCTTCCAGTCAGCTTCTTCGCCTGTCAATGAAAACGTGTGTGTGCTCATAGAAAGTGTGACGACTACAAAATGGGTAAAAGGGGGGACAGGTGATCAAGGGAGTGATGGTGGTGATCAAAAGGGAGTGACACATGCAGGTTTAGGGGAGAGAGAGAGAGAAAGACCTGGAGTAAGCCACATATAAATGGTGATGGCAGTGTAGGGAGAATCAAGAAAAGGTGTCGGTGATTTTGGTGTCGTTCTATCAGTTGGGTGTTTTTATAATTTAAGTTAAGGCAGAGAGAGAATCAAGTTAGTTGGGTTTGAATGTGGAATTCAAAGATTATTTTTAGATGTTTTTAGATGTTTAAAGAATATGCTAGTTGAAATATATTAAAGTAAAAACATCCCTGATGACAAAAAGAGCAATTGTTTTGCTGTTATGAATTTTCTAAAACCAAGTGAATGAATATAAAATTGAGCAAATCCTTTCCAGATAAGCAGGTGGAAGACATAACTATTAGGCTACAGGGCTGCTGCTGCTTGAACTCGGGATGCAATTAACTAACAAATACTAAATTAGGAGTGGTTTTCTAGAATTTTAGTTATTTACTTGAATTAGTTATATTTCAATTTTTTCCAAATAATACTGGGGAATTAAACTCATTTAAGACAGAAACTAAATTTCAACGAATAAAAATAAAATGCAATAACATTTCTACTGGAAACAGTTTAGAAAATAAAGCTCTTACACAGCTAAATTGAACTTTTCTTCTCTCACCATATCCTACTAATATTTGACTGGAATTTCTTTCTAGTTAATCTTTGTTGCTTTTCATTGCATCTACTCAGACCGTCAGTCTATAGCAGTGAAATAAAGAATTAGCTCTATACAGGATCAATTGAGCTACCAGAACTCTCATGACAGGCAGAAGATCAAATCTAATCTAAAAACCCATTCTTTACTCTTCTCCGATCACTCAGCACCATATCTGTAATTGTTTTTTTCGTACACTAATTGTAATAATAAAAAATAGATCCAGATAATATAACTATCAAGAAATAATCTTTGGTATACTTTAATGACAAGTTTTTGTCTACTTTCTTTGCATTCAACGGTTTTAGCACATTTGTTCACCAGTCTAATTTTAAAACAATTTATTTTTCTTAACGAAATTAATATCCAAAAGAAAATAAAAGAATTTATATGCTGTTTCAGTGATAATTATCATTTAATAATTACATACTAATTTCTAACGCAACATGGTTGGAATCAAGGGAGCTTATTCAAATATTTATCATCGGGTTATTTCCCTTGATATTTAGAGGCTCTTATGTTGATATTATTACGTATTTGATCAAGATTGATGAAGATTACCTATGCATGAAGTAGATTCATAATACGTCAATTTTGCATTTATAAAACAGATGTTATTTCATTAAATCTATCACAGAGAGGAGTTTTGTTTGAATATCAAGGAAGAAATCTAGAGGATTATAAAATTTTGTGTATTAGGTTGTTCACTACGAAATGTCTTTCAATAGTAAGATGGATGAAATAAAAAAACTGAATATCCAACCAAGATATGACCCATTTGGAGTAATAACCTTTTCCCAACGATCCACCACTAATAGAAATTCTTTGGTAAAGTGATCACAAATTCAGTAGAAGCATGAATTATTGTTTCACTATTATTGAACCTTTCATTGCAGATATGAAGTTCAAAATACACAAGATGGTGACAATCTGAAGGATAAGTGTACATTGATGATGCTGCAAGACTTCATATCCCAATTCTCTAAGCTTAGACAAAGTCAGCTGAGATGTGTGGAACTGTCATGGAGCATTTCATTCAGTTCTTGTGGGACCCATAATTCCAACTTTTTAATCTGTCCTAGATAACATGATATGATCGTTGTTGAATCCCTAAAGCCTCCAGAAAGTGCTCCAACCATTGCTCATTGATATCAATAATTCATTGTTGTTTTAACAAATTTGGGCCTCTCTCAAGGCTTATTATTGGTAGGCATATTTCCAGACATAAATCTATTAAACCAATGCTGAGTTGTGTTGACTCCGAATTCTTTGTTCATGTTATCAGCAGCTTGAGCAGTATTGTGACTTGGTTTGGAAATAAATCTAACTACTTGGACAGATACCATTGCTGTTAAGGACTCAAAAACCTTCAGTAACAATGAATCATATCTCTAGATACATCAAATCTGCACTTTTAGCATCTGCAATGCAAAAAGAGACTACATCTCATGTATAAGAAACTTGATAAAATAGGTCTGGCTAGTAACTCCATAGAAACCGTCAAGTGACCAACATCTTTTGACAGCATACCTTGTTGGGGGGGGGTGATCAATCAAAAAAATTGGAAAAATGGGTTGATCGATAAATGAGTTACTTCTATTGACTTTTGTTTGGGTAGTGATTCACTAAAAAAATTTTGAATTTTCAAAATCAAGCAGATAATTCAAAGGATTTTAGATTGTAAGTTGAACACCACACTAAAAACTTCTGTTGACATAAGGAGTGAATGTTTAAACTTCCAGCCCACTGGCTTCATTGGTGTTGCCTGTGTGCATGGTACTTACAAGTTGTAAACTGAGAAAAACCTATGATAGAGTTTTGGTTGACAGTTTATAATGATTACTATTTTTATCGATTCACTCTTAAATTCACTCTACGATGGAAGTGATATAGTAATTCTCAAGGGATGGAATACGGCACAAAAACGTGGAAGTGACTTGTTTGTATAATCGAAGTATCTATCACAGAATTCTCTTATTGGTCAAACAAACTTGAGCATTAATGTTGAAAGATCTACGTAAAACCAAGTCGAAAATGTAAACATTATCACTATTGAGTATTTTGTATAAATGGTAGGGGAAAGACCTGATGATTTCTACTGCTGTTTTATGTATTTGTATAGAAAGAAAAAGGAAGAAATGATATCAATGGTAAGAGACGAATTGAAGCAGAAAAAAAGTGATGAAATGTCAAGGAATTTTTAGAGGGATGGTTCCACCATAGCTCCTCTGGAGAAACAAACTAAAGTAAAAGGAAGATTAAAGAAAGAAAAAAAAGATGGAAAAAGACATTAAAAATGAAGGAAGAATAAGGTTGAAAATGGATTGGAAAAAAGAGAAAAAATAAAACGAAAATGAGAATGAGAATGAATGCAGAAAGGAGATACTTTTGTCAATAATTTTGATCAGTGGAGATATTTAATGTTTGACTTTCATAGTTTTGAAAATGCTAAACATGAAATATATAATCTAAGAGAAAAAAAAGCTGTTTTGAAATGAAATCAACTTCAAAATACATTTTTCCTTATTACTGAACAAATATGCTTGTAAGAAAGTAAACCCATTTTAGGTCTAAGTTCTATAAAAAAGCAAAATTCTTTAGTTAAATTTTTTGTCGTTCTTTTTTCATACAAAGCTTGTTCCAAACACTAATAATGATCTTGTTGCAAACATTTTTATGATTATATTAAAATTAGACATTGCTTTTATTCTAGAGTAATTTAAAAGATATGTAGCAATTCAGCAGTACCAAATATTCTAATTGTTAAAGCTGACCAATACATGAATGTCAGCTCAAGCATACTCACTGCATTTCTTTTATATCTAAAAGGGCCAATAATTAAGGCTATAATGATAGTCTCAATAATAAGAAAACTAATGTACATTATGCTGAAGTAATACATCTTGCGAACAGAGAATTTGATTATTTTAAAGATATTCCAGAAGTGTGCACATTCTTGACAGATTGCAAAGTTTCCTTCCATCAAGATTTTTAATCCAGTAGGGACTATTGTCATCAGAAAGCAGTCAAGAATGATAAAATAAAATGTGTTAGTTTATAAGAGCTCTAAAGAATGCAGCATTTGATGTGGACTTTATTAAGTAAAAAAAATTATAAGGACGGGATAATTATTGGCTACGAATAAGCTCTACCATAGCAAGTTATGATTATTTATAGAAATGTTATTTTAATAGCCAGATATTAAGAAATAGTTGTTAGTGCTGTGTTGATACTACAAGAGGAAGCTATAGATTTTAAAGTGCCTCTTGGGGTAAAAAGGGTGATTTACAGACAGTGTAGGTTTTTCAAGGCTGATTTGTAAAAGGACATATACTTGCATAGTTTCATATCTTCAAAAACAAGACATAAATGGTAAGATAAAACCTGAGCAGTATTTCTGATTAATATCACTGCAAAAAGAAACTGTAAATGAAATGTACCTTGATTAAGATACGTTCTCTAAAGAATGCAGGTGAGGGCAGACAATGTCTACTCTCATCAACAGCGTCCCGATACAACCTATCTCCAAAAATTGATGTAATATATCTGGCCATCTTTTGCTGCTGTGGTAGACTACAGTGGTTTTCCAGACAAATTATCACAGGATATCTGAAAAAAAACAAACAAAAAAAATCCATGATTTTATAATAAAAAATATAAATGGATTGTTTGGCTACAAAAAGAAATCCGTAGTTACATTCATTCAACTAAAAAACAAAACCAATGACTGATTTCAGAAAGAAACAAAAGGAAGAAGAGGAAAAGGGAAAAGAATTAAGACAGAAATTAAAAGAAAGTGGAATGAATAGCAGAACAAGTAAATAAGAAAGCAAAAGAAGGAAAAAAAATGAGAATTTGAAATAAAAAGCTTCTACAGAAGATATAGTGAAGGAAATCAAGAAAGAGATGAAAAGTATAAAAGAGGAGAGAGACCAAGAAAGAAAAAAAAATGTCAAGCAGGTTGAAGACAAAGGTAGCCATTTTCTTTCTGGATAATCATTATGCTAGACATGATGATACATTGCACACAATTACTGTTGCATTAACAATTTACAGCCATCTTGTCTATATAGGTGGCTTGGAAGAGTAGATGAACAACTGAATATCAACAAAGAAAAATAAATTCCATTACATCTTGTGTATACTTTTACTCCAGACGCTCCTTACTAAGGTGTACATTAAAAGACAAAGAATATCCAAGATCACTGCTTTCTGCTCCAGTTTTCATGAGATGTATAAGTGAAGATGTAAAAAAATAACAGTGTATTTTGTTCAAAGGAAGTCAGTTTTTATACTTTTCTGGATAGCTTTGTGAATTTTCAGTTGAACAAGTCATTTATTATCTACACTTTAGTGTCTACCAAGTGGCCATCTTGATTTGCAGGGTTATTAAACCATCTTTGTATTGCAGAGCTTACAAAAATGACTGATTGCCACTGTCTTATTGTCTAAGTTTAAGAGGCAGAGATTTCTTTCACTTAAGTAAATACATTATACGCTTGTATGGCAATTCTTGTCAGAAATTTGTTTTTTTGCTTAACATTTATGTCTTTGCTGCATACCCCCCTGCCTTTCTCAGATGTCTGTTTCGTTCTGGAATGTCAAATTTGGTCTCGAGGGAGCATACGCATTCCCTGATATAAACATCATATCCGTTTTTTTTGTGTCTGCATTTAGGAGGTCACAAAGCCAGAGCAGAGGCCAATGGGAGGTGATCCTAAAAACACACATAAATGTGATGTGTATGTGAGGGGATGCCTATGCTACCCAGAACCAAATCCAACATCCCAGAACAAAATAGACACCCTAGAAAGGTCAGAGGATACATGGCCAAATATTCTGAAAAATAAACAATAAAGACCAAGAAAATAGTCCGACAAAACCACATTCAATAAAGCTTATATGACTTTCAGCAGACACTTCTCAATAGGTAAGTCATATTTCATTAGCTTGTAGGTATAAGTTTGATTTAGCAAAATACAAAATGACAACTACAAACCTGTACAAATGGTGTTAAATTTTGAATCCTAGTCATTAAAATTATCCCGCCCTAAAGCCCAATCAAAAAGCAAGAATTTGTTAATCCCTTAACACAGAGAAAGTAACAACATATACAAATGCCAAAAATGAGATCAAACTAAATGAAAAAAAAAGACCAAAGAAAGGTTGTTATACCTGCTAAATCACGAGAGGGAGAACAAAATGAGTTTAATTCAATGAAAAAGCTTCAGTCCAGAAAGAAAAAGAATTACATGGAATTTCAGTGACATCTATGATTTGAATTCTTCAACAAAAAAATTCATGTTTACATCTAAATTAAAGATTCTGTAACTTTCATTAGGTGAAAAATAGTTGAAAAAGAAGAGCTAGAAAACATTGTAGAGTGGTTTTAAAGAGGTTGATTCTGTATTTTCATATTAATTCTTATACACTGCCTACTTCCTTCTTAAACTCAATAATAGGCCCTCTTCAACTCACCATCATTATCAGCTGAAAGCTTGAATGTATCCCAGAAATAAAACTTACCGTGAAGAAATGAAGGCATATGTATTGATGACTTCAATGACATTCTTAAAAGGTATTTTTGAGGTAAGTGTTCGTCCATGGTAGACGAGAGGTTCATCTTCTGGCCCATCCCAGACATCCACTGAAAAATTAAGATGACATAGATTTAATAAAACACCAAACAGATAAAAGTTCATCAAAATCATTCAAAAAGGATCTGGTCATTTCATCTGCGATAATTGAAATGTTCAGTTAGATTAAGGGGTTCTCAAACTAGGGTACGTGTTCCCCTAGGGGTATGCAAGAGAAATTATGGTGGTACACATGGTTTGTAAAGACACTTGGATTTTGAATCAATTATAACCAACTAAATGAAATTTGTTTTGTAAACCTGACATCCAATTGGTAACAATGCATAAATCAAAAGGATTATTCTATAAAATCAAACTTCTCTGGTTCTCATCAAAGCTCTTGATGTGCATTCTTTTGTCTTTCTCTTAGTATACAAGTTTTGACAGTTTGCATGTTAAGTTCAGACAACAAAAAACACTTACGAATACACTACTGGCCTGCTTGCTCTGTCAAGCTTCTTTTTTTTTTAAAATTGTTTTTGATGGGTATTCAGCCAACTAAATTGAGAAATATTCACTTTTTCATCCCAGGTAATTATGGTGTCTGATGGTAAAAAAAAGGTCATACAGCAAATCATGCATCAAATTTGGTTTCACTGGAGGAAAAGATAACCAACAAAGTGTTGTGCCATAAAGTTCTATCGAACCATTCAATGAAGCCAAGCTTTCTGAAAAGGTATTTGTCAACTAATCATCCTGATCTAGCTGACAGAGATCGATTGCAATTCAAGCAAGAGGCATCCAATTAGAAATGTAAGTGACATGACCAGAGAGGGCAGTTGTATAAACAGAATGAAGCTAGCCGATATGCCCTGAGAATGCAAGAAATAAGAAAAATCAGACAATCGCTGAAACTTCAATACTCTGCCACAGCCAAGTTATACTGTTTGTCTAAGGATATCTAACACGTCAGGCAATTGTGGAAATCATTATGAACGATGACATTAACTCAATCTCTCCAATTCGTTCTTGGTCATGTCGTAGACACAGTGAACTTTGTCAAATCTAGTTCTCTGAGAACAAAGATAGTGCATTTGTTGTGTCAAGAATTGAGAGAGAGGAACTTTTGGTTCACACAAAAGGGAGATGACTTTCAAAAGGTGACGTGTCAACAGTTGCAGTGATAGAAGATGAAGTGAAAAGATTCTTTCCTTGAGATCAGAAGGATAAAGAAATCAGGTTTGCAGATAAACCTTCTGATAACAAATGGAGGGCAAAGCTACTCTATCTGAATGATATTTTTTCATGACAAAGCATTACAAGGCAACTGAGCTTCCATTACACTGGGCTTTTTGGTCCTTGGTAATGAGTATCATTTTTTAATTGCTTTACAGAAAAAAAACCATTATTCCCATCAAACTTTGCTTTTCTGACCAGGTCAGTGATATTTTGAAATTTACTACTTCTAATTGTACAATAGGTGAACATATGAATCTGAATTAACATGTATGTATAATGATGTTAAACAGAAATGATCATAATTAAGGGTTTAGAGGTGAATAGTTTTTCAATATTTACGATTGTCCTGTAATTCACTTAGATGAACAAGACCTCAAAATATAATCTCACATCAAATCTTGTTATATGCTTCTTGGTAGCAGTGTTTAAAGTCTTGTTTATCCTGCTGGAAGCAATCGCTTTGCTCCTCCAAATATCCTCCAATGTTCTCCTTGAATATATCAAAATGAGAGTCAAGAATATAAAAACTTTTAGGGACAGCCTGTAACTCATTTTACTATAGTTTTTCACCATAATCTCAACCAGCTCCACATGGTTTTTGGCCTGGAAGCACTGAACTACTGTGACAGAGCTGTACCAAGCTCGTTTCTCCATTTAAGTGAGCTTCTTGGGGAATTTCTTGCACTTCAAGATCTTCTTTATGTGGTCTGATGAAGTCACCAGCTTTCATTCTTGCCTCAGAGAATACTCTACCAAGATATTAGGCCTACAATGCATATTTCAGCATGCCTACTGGGTATCAGGATAAATTCTGGGCACTCCATTTCACTTGCAATAGAACCTTGTTTGAACCTCGCTAGATGCCTCGAAGTATGATGAGAACAGCTTGGAAGCTATTAAAGACTTCAAAACGGTGGCAAACCTGATGGGTCACCAAGTTTCCCAGCGATCTATACCTTTGGGACAGCAGAGACACCTTGGTGGACAACCAAAGGCAAGACTGGCCATAGCTGCCCAAATTCTATTAGACATAATCAATCAGGAAATAATACCTATTACCAAGGAACAGAAAAAAAGTTGCAGAGTGTTGTAGACTGCTGACAAATTAAAATCATTTCTGATGAAATTGGAGTGGTGAAATAAAAAACCTGAAAGCAGATCATCATGAGGTTTTTGAGAATAAGAGAGATAACATTACACTGTAGGGAGAAGGGAACATCAATGAAGTCAGTGTGTCAGCCAAAAAGCATTTACTTTCACTATGTGATGAGTTGGAGTCTAGTTTCCATGATATCAGTACATTGGATTATCAACTATTTTTGAAATTCCTTTAGAATTAACACCACATTAGTTTCCAAACAATTTGAAAGACAAATTTGTGGAATTCATGAATGACTCCATGGCCGAAGATCTTTTTGAAACGCTTCTCTCACAAAATTTCGATGTTCCATGGTGATCTTTTACCAATCTGTGTCTAAAGAAGATCTCATTATTAACACATTCAATTAAATGAAATTACAAATAAATACTACATTTTTGTTGTCTGTTCTATGGTATATATATATATATATGTATTACACTATATTCTTCCCAAGGGTTATGCCAACACAGCTAGAAAGGATGAAAGGGAATGCTGAGAGAGAAAGTTTGAGAACCCCTTAATTAGAAGTTTTCTCCCCATAGAATGAATGAAGGGATATTGGGATAGAAAATACAATTCACCTAATGACTATTAACTCATACATTCTATATACATATGTCCATAAAGAACCCAAAGTTATAAAACATTTTATCATGCCAGTGATTTGAATGTTATGTACTACTGACCTTGACCTTTCATATGAATAAAACTGTATCAAGCTACATTGGTTAGTTTTTGAGCTGCATGTCCCAGAGTGAATGTGTGTGTAGAGCACTTGGCATCTTTTCCCCTCTCAAGATGAATAACGAAGAACTATGTGTCTGTCCATCTGCTGACAAATGAGCAAAATTTTTGGCAAAGCACAAGACTACTCTAGTCTTCCAGTCACCTTACTTTTTGATTTGGACCCTGGTGACTTTATTTTGGACAAGACAAGCTGCTGGAAACTACACACCTTATGTTTGTATATATATCTTCTTTTTATTCCACAAAACAAATACATGTGTATGGGGATATGTATATGAGAGTAAAAAATTTAATTCAACAGGTCCGGTTGGTCATTTGGAAGAAACCATCATGTGACCAACATCTTTTTGTAGCATACTGTGCGAGGGATGATAAATTAAAAAATTGGAAAAATGATTGTCACTGCGCTTTCCTTCTGTTGTGACAGTGATCACTAAAAAAATTTGAATTTTCAAAAAAAGACAAAAACTAGAAGAATAATTCAGCATAAATTTACATTGTGAATTGAACCCCTACCAAAAACCCATTTGTGGGGAGGGATTACAAAAAAACAAATGTAGAATTTTTTTAGACATAAGAAGTAAATGTTAAAATTATCAGCCCTCTAGCTCCATTGATGCAGCCTGTATATGCGATAGTTTTCTTCAGTTTTCAAGTTGATCTGGCTGGCTGGCTACCCATGTTGACAGTTTTCGTTGATGGGTTCTAACAAAAAAGAACTATATATGTAAGTATATTACTTTAATATACCTCCATATTAGATCAAACACGGAAGGTCCATACATCCACTCAGTGATTGTGTATATGTGTTTGGTTGTGAACAAAATGCATTTGCTTTCAACAAATCTATGATTTGGTCAATGAAGAAATGGGCATGAAATATTGTAGAACAACCATAATTCAAAGACAAAAAAAAAGAAAGAGAGAAAAGGAAAGAGAAAAAAAGGAAAGAGAAAAAAAGGAAAGAGAAAAAGAAAGAGAGAAAAAAGAAAGAGAGAAAAAAGAAAGAGAGAAAAAAGAAAGAGAGAAAAAAGAAAGAGAAAAAGAAAGCGAGAAAAAGAAAGCAAGAAAGAGAGAAAAAAGAAAGAGAAAAAGAAAGAGAAAAAAGAAAGAGAAAAAAGAAAGAGAGAAAAAGAAAGGAAAAGAAAGAGAGAAAAAGAAAGGAAAAGAATGAAAGAAAGAAAAGAAAGAAAAAGAAAGAAATAGAAAGAAAGAAAAAGAAAGAAATAGAAAGAAAGAAAAAGAAAGAGAAAGAAAGAAAGAGAAAGAAAGAGAGAAAGAAAAAGAAAGAAAGAGAAAGAAAGGAAAAGAAAGGAAGCTGCCAAACTTACACTCAACACATCTGCATCCTTTCTTCAAAGCTCTAATGTAACCCTCGACGCTTGATGGACCCTTCAGTTGGTCTTCCATTAAATAACTACAAAATAATAAAACGAATAAGAAGATAAAAGGCAAACAGATAAAAAAAATAGCACTTTTTCTACACATTTCAGCAAGCCAAAGGCATATATATCTGTTAGCAAAATAGATTATATGAAATATTTTCTATCAATCAACAGACTTAGTCCTCAAATAAGCATAAAAGTTATAGAAAATCAAATTATGAAAAACAAAAGTTAATTTCTTCATATCTCATAACTGAAGACCAAGTTACGTTGTGCCTTGAATATTCCTCAAATAAACATCCATCTCTTACAGTTACTATGAGCAATTTTACATTTGCTCACTTGAAGGTCAGCTTTGTTCCATTCTTGGCCGACATATGTCAGCAAAAAACAACGAAAAACCCACTGGCATTGAAGGTGTTAAAAGATGCCAAAATTTATTTCATTCAGAGTGCCAGTCAAAGCTCTGCGGGAGAAAGGTAAGAATGGAGAAAGGGTTCCTAGCAAGGATGAAAATAAAGGGCCTTGGAATGGTGAAATTGATGGTCTTTTGGACAAGAAAAGCAAGAAAAATTTTGACAAATTCTTGTTCAAACAGGGGAAAAAGCCCTGCAATAACACAAAGGTATATATGCAGGTGTGGATTGGAAGGGTTTAGAAGAGAGTCCTCTTCATTCTTGTCAATTCTAGAGTTATTCTGGCAACAACACCAATGCAAGAGAAAAATGTCAGATCACATTACTTTCTTATTTTTTAGGCTTGGAATTTACTTTATTTTTCGTTTTTGTATAAATAATTTTTTCTATTTGCCCTCCGTACTCAAAATCCTAGATTTGCCCCTGTATATGCATGTATTTTAAGATAATACCCACTCTAAATAAAACTACTTTATGGAATCCACCATTAAAACAGACTGAAAATCGACCATAAAGATTTCAGTGTGCAGACAGACCCTCAAATAGCCAAGCCCCATGGCCCCCAAATCTCCAGCTACACCCCTGGCAGAAAGCTACAATAGCATATTAGAAAATGAAAGAATTCTATACAAGTTACTCACGTGTTGTGTGAACTTGCAATGAAGTAGTGACACAGTGGTTGTGACATATCTTGACATACACGTCGATGCTCTGGGTTGAAAATATCACATTCTTCAGATAAAAGGTAGGCTGTGAAACCTGAAAGAAATTTGAAGATACAAGGCACAATTAAAAGAAAAGAAAAAAATTCTTCTACTTATACTCAAGGTGTTGTGGGAAGGCAGAGATGGCGGTGACATTACTTATGTCCATCCTACTCAAATCACTTTGTTCTATCAGGTTGGTATGAAAATAATTGTAGTTTTTGTTATTTCAAACTTAGATGCTCATTTTGAAATAAAGTAATAATCAGCTATGTTCAGGCAATACACCATTTTAGATGCACAAATTTTGCTCTGCTTATTTAAGCTGAAGATTTTCTTTTCACTATTTATTCTGGTTTACTTGAGGCTGTCAAATCAAAGATGGAACAAAAGCAAATTCAAGCGATTTTGTTGTACAAGTTCAAAACGAGATGTAAAGCAGCGGAAACGGCTTGCAAGATCAACAAAGTGTTTACCCAAGGGGTCTTCAATAAATGTATAGCTCAACATTGGTTCCCCAAATTTCAAAATGGAGACAAGAGCCTGGCTGAGGAGGGTCATTAAAAGTATTTCTACCACTTCCTGCAAGGGAAAGTCTTCAATAACCTAGCAGAAGCTGGAAACACCTTTAAAGAATTCATCATTCCAGGACCCCAGAATTCAATGTTTACTGAATAAATGTACTTGTTTCTAGAAGGCAGAAATATTCATATTTTAGAGGTTCTTATATTTGTACCAACCTAATGAACCAGTTATCTACCACAATCCACCTCTAGCTTGCCAGGCCTATTGAAAGGACATATCTCCTTTCCTCAAGAAAGGAGACAGGGGTGGGAGTCCTTACTCTGCTCCATTGGCCCTTGACATATAAGCAGGAGGGAAGAGATGATGGATACATGCCTTTCCCATGGGCATTAGTGCACAGAGTACTGGAGTTTGAATTCAGCTAGTCGATCCCATTCTCTATGCCTTTAATGACTCAGCAACCCACATCCCAGCATAAAAAATGCTTTCTAAAAAGCAGGATTGAATTTTATGAGAATTAGATCAACACAGATAAATAGGAATATTTCAAAATACAATTTTACATTATCAGTAGAATCATCATCACTTTAAATGATGATGATGATGATAGCAAACATATTGGAATATTGAACAATGGTAGCCATCAAAGATGGTGAAGGGTTCTATCTTTTTTTTGTTTGTTATTGTGTTTTACCATTCCTGGCCATTCTGTTTTGTCTACAGACGAGAATAGGCATCAGTACTCCACTAACCCTCTTTTTAAATGTTTTATTTTTGGAAAAAAATGCTTTTTTGACTTTCTTCTAGCCTTATTGTGACAGATTTATTATTCAGATGTTTCAAGATGTTATCTTTTATTCTATTTTAGATGTTTTCCAGAGGAAAATGCAATGATATAAATAGAATTTACTCTGACCATATTTATTCCAAGATAATATATATATATATGATATGTATCAATGTATATGTGCACATAGACACACAAACTTACCATCTATTCCTAAGTGTCCTTTGGTCCTTCCTTCACTTGAGGGTTCATATTTATTTATGATCTCCCAGCATCTTTCTTTGGTTACTCTTGGTTCCTAGATAGAAATGAAAAATATTTTTAAAGTTTAATCTGTAAGAAGAAATAATTACTTCACTCCATAAATTTTTAATTTATGATTCATTCTGTCGGACCAAAATGTCTATTCTTTAAATACACACTGTCGTGTTGAAAGAGACAAAAAAAGACTGAATAAATGAGATGAGAATTGGATTGAATGCAGTCATTTGGCCTTTGTCTTATCAGCAGGCTGTTTAGCACAATGGTAAGTGCATTGAAGCGGTTACATATCGGTAACAGGTTCTATTCCTGCGGCAACCCCATTTTCTCTAATTGTTTATTTCATTAACATTGTCTAAATTGAACGATGTAATAACCGTGTACCGATGGGAAATCATTTCAGATAAATTTCCATATAATATAACGTAATTTATAATTCATGCATATATATAAGCGTAAAGTGCTTGAATAATGTATACCTTTTGAAATATTTCAAGTCTACCAAATCATTCTTGAAATTGTGCCATCTGTGAAACTTTGTAAAATCAACTTGCAGAATTTCATCTTCACACAGATACACAAGTGTGATGGGGGAGGGGAGCACCCCTAATCCAGACATACAATAGGTTTACTCAAGATGATTCTTTAGTTCAATTAAAGTAGCACTCATACTCACAAGGACAATTTCAAAATGAATATGTCTTATAGATAAAAAGAAACTATTAGCATCTTCTCTTAAATTTTAACAGGTTTTTATTATATCTTCTTACTATTCATAATCTAAGAAAAGAAATTCATTCAATGATTGGGAGTTACCTCAGAAAAAATGCAGGTACCAAACAAAATGGATGGCAAAGATATCAACTGACTGTGAACAGCAGATTTGACTGGCAAACCTTTCACAACATTCATTATTCTTTTTGATATCTTTTACATAAAGTATTTTTACTATCATTACAAAATCTTACCATCTTATTATTGCTCTTCACCTCAACGGTCTGGTTGGCAAACTCTCCAACCACAAGAGCAAACAGTGTAAAATTGGAAATATCAGTTCCAAACGAATCTTGAACTTGCATTCTATATCTTGGGAAATGATCTTTCATGGATATAGCCTTAACCACTTGGGCTATAGACACACCAATGATTAATCAGAGCACAAATCTGTTATCATTCTACCAACCCCTTCTCTCCGTTTCCTAATGTCATCTTTATTTTGTTACCTAGTAATAGTAAAGATGAGTCGCGAGGACCTGATCTGTCAACCGCACAGAAAATGGAATCAACGAACCAAATTCGAACCCCAGCTGTGATAGTCTCCGTTCACTTTGCACTGATGCCATTGAAAAAGGCACAAACTCATCTCTTCCCTCCCCAGTGATGGATAGATAGTCGGATAGATCAGGCTCTCGAGTTTTAGTCTAGGAGTCTGACAACTCTGATGCAGCTGGATGCCAAGTTTAACTTCCTCCGTACAGCTCCTGCAGCCAATCAGATGCCCAATGTATCACATGGCTTTCCTTTGGACTACATCAAAAGAGATGCCTATCCAAAAATCAACAGGCAGAATTTCAAAGTTTATTCTTTGGGGCTGACCCCAAACCAATGCAAATATAAGCATCATCATACCGAGGAATTCAGGAATTGTCTCTAGGCAAGCGACATCATGTCTGATTTACCCACAATGTTAAATCACTCATTACCTGTCTGGCACATAACTAGTCAGCTGCAAAAATGAAAAACCCATCAATACTCAGCAAAGAAAACTTTAGTAAATGGATGAAGCCAAACCTGTCTGCAACAAGTTTAATCTGATCGATCGATTCAGACTACTGATGTCTTAATCACCAAGAAATACTGAACAAATTCTGTATCTAACAAGAATCTTCAAGTCAAATCTACTTCTTTCAGAAATGCAAGAAATGTTCAGAATACAATTTGTCTTTTTGAATGCAAATTTTTGCACGGAAATACAACTGACAGTAATTTCATTTAAGATTGGTTTTATATTTTACGCCTACTACGAACACCCATATACTCAAGTAACCTCAAACATGGATGCTTACACCCCACTGTTACAAAGTGAATATCCACTCTCCCATTACTACCAAGCTACCTACCTGCTAGTAAAGTGACTCATACATAGATTTTCGCTCCTATTATTTCTATGTTAATTTCTTAAAAATAAATTCTTCGTTGATACTGTGAGATGAAATCTTGATGAATTTTGTCTGCAAATTTTTAACTCTTCTGAATCGTTGAAATATAAAATAAGAGCACACACATGCACCAACTCCAAAAGAAAACAAAGATTTAGGAGGATATCTTTAAGACTCCAAAAATGCATAATATAAAGTGACTGAAATGAGCATTGTGCAAAAATGATTTAAACAAAGTCTAGACTTGGACTTAAGATAACCAGATCTTAATTTCTAAAGGAATCAAGATTTTTTATTAGAGAAGAAACTTCAGCAATGAGAATGTATAATTTAAAAAATGAACAAAATAATTTAATAAAACCCCCAGTAATGCAGAAGATATAAAATGAACCAATGGAAAGATTATCTTGAGACTTCGGCTTATAGTTTGGTGGTTAATATTACAAGCTTTTACATCTCCAGTGAAACATTTACATGCAAACAAAAGTTGAATGGATCGAACAATCAATTAATCAATACAGGCTGCTGGAGAACAAGAATTCACCTTCTTCAATGAAATGTTAGCAAAAACATCACATGTAACAATATATTTTTGATTTAAAAACAATTACATTTCCAATATGTAAATGAATATTCAATAATTGTATCTTGGGTTTTACTATTACTAATTGTATTAGAGTCAACAGTACACCACATCCTTCTTTAAATCATTTCTAAGTTACATTATTACTTAAGAATGGAACTGATATTGTCAGGAGAATGCTGATGTAATAGCAGTAAAGACTGTAAAGACTTCAAACCTTTCTTCTATAAATTTGAATAAGTGCTTATCCATTACACCACGAAAAATGGTTTGTCAAATATTCTGAGTTACAGAGATACAGGTTATTGTCAATAAATTTTCCTGTATAAAAGAAACTAATTAGATAATAAGAAATACCCTGGATGGAGGTGGAGGAAGTAAAACTTGAAAAGATAAACATTTGCACTTGTTAGTATAAAAAACATATGTACTCAGATTATGAGAGAAAACAATGAAACAAAAAAAAGAAAAAAAAAGAAAAAGCAATGAGATAACTATCACAACAAAACACAGAATAACTTTCCTAACACCTCACCAATAACTCCAGTCTGAAGATAATGGATAAAAGCCAATAATCTTTTCTATAAAAACCAAAGCCCAAAAGTAAACAGTTCAACTTTTTTTTATAGAGGAAACAAGTATTTTCATCAGTAACTATTTAACCATGCACTAACAAAATAGTGAAATCCTGAACCATTTCACCACAAGACATCAAACCAAATTAAGTAAACTGTTCTGAAAAAATATGAGAGTAGTTGAAAACAAGGGCAGCAAAAACTTAAACAGAGAGTATTCATGTCGTACAAACCATGAATGAATATGTAATAAATCCTATTTCCACATTCATAAAAAATAAAAATTGGTGCATGCATTTTCATATTTATTGATACTATATAAATATTTGATCCCATCAACATGAACCTTTCAGACGATTCAAGCTGAGCTAAAATAAATTGGGCTTACAAGTAATCATATAACCATGAAGTAGGCACAGAGGGAAAAAAATGGCTGAATAAAAAAATATTCATATTCTAAAAAATATGACAGTATAAAATCCGAGCATGCACACACACATACACACAAGGGAAAATTAAAAAAAAATTCAAGACTGATGATCAGAGAAAAACACATTATTTAGACACATTAACACAAACTTCTTTTCAATGTAAGACAGGCTATTCAAAGCCAATATAAACCAAGAAATTGAATTTATTTGAAAAAAAAGAAAAGAAAGAAGTCCCCTCTTCAATGAAAGCATTAAAAAGGGTTACTATGAAAATTTATCTTGTTTGACTTTCCTACTTCATTTTTCATCTTAATATTCTATAAACCTTCCAGTGGATGTTTTATCTCAGCAGTTTTATCTTTGTCATTCATGAAACTAATACTATGAGAACTCAGATGAATAGAAAATCAGGCACAAGAATTCAACAAGCTCTAAACTGAAATAAAGTTAACAGTCAACATGGCTAGATCAACTAATCTGTTTTAAGTAGAGATACTTAATCTGTAGATTTGAGTGAGACCTCTGTCTACTGGTTGGTTGTTCACGAATTCTAGTTTAAAAACACTTGTACACCAATGGAGACAAGTTGTCGACTGAGTAAGCATCCTGTTGGCAAATCTTTTTTTCTTTGTATGTCTTCTGTACCTCGTCTATTTGTCTTTTTTTTCCATTTTACCCAATCTCATCACACATTATTTAATCAATCTTTCTTTCCTATCTACTTTTAACTCTTTTAAACAGATCCAAGCTTCTTATGGCCTCAAAACACAAGGGGGCCCAAGATCAATACTCTATTGAAAGTGCAACACAAACATTCCTGCTATTATCGATTAAGGAATGATAAAGTCCTTGCCCTGTTACACGTTTGTTAATTAATGTACATTCCTTCCATCATTTCTGACACGAAAGAGACAGTCACCAGAATTGAGATGGCCATGTAGATTGCATCAGAGATCATGCGCACAGTGAATGGCTGTGACATATGAATGTGCATTAGTTACTTGGCAACCTGAAAAACAACATTATATATATATATATATATATATATATATATATATATATATATATAATGTGTGTGTCTGAGTGTACATATGTATGTACATATATAGAAATAAACATGGTTGATAAATGGTAGATGTAGTTTAATGATAAGCATGTATGTTCCTGCCCCTGAGTGCCATGATGGAGGTGGCAGTTCAGTAGTTTCAACATAAAATGAAATTTGTCAGAACCAAAATCAAATTTTCAGTGCCAGAGTTAAAGCACATTATCAGTAATAGGAGAGAATAAGAAAGAGATGAAATAGGGTTTTCAGGTAGCCAAAAAGAGATTACTAACCAAATGAAAGTGAGCCCCCCCTCCCCAACAACAGAGAATAAAAAAGCTTTGAAGATCATCAATTAGAATGACCAAATCAAAATAAATCAGTTTATTGTATAGGAAAATACAGAAACAAACCTAATGCAGTCAGGAGATACTTGAGTATATTATCTTAAGCAGCACAAAATCCATTTTATTGGTATCTATGATAATCGAATAAGGAGCATTATCAATTTATCTATCATATCTTTGAATCAACTTGATAAGAGGTAGATTCATTTGAATCTTGACAGATTACCTATAGTATATATTTATATAAAATGACTGTTTGTCTGCCCCCCACCCCCAACAGTGTTTAAACACTGACACAGCTTAAGAAAATTTGGTATGCATACTCAATAGACCTAGGGGTGAGATTTGGTCTAGAAACTTTTATCCATTCAAAAAAACAATGAAAAACAACATTTTTTAAAGGTTTTAGAGAAGGGGTTCTATTTACATGTAACTATAAAGCAAAACTGAACCCTCACTTTCGTTTCAATGTTTCTATCATTTATTATAAAACAACGTGCTTTGTTTGTCACCGTGCTTGTCAACATGCTTTGTTTGTTTGTGTGCCACCCCCAAACATTGAAGCAGCCCAAACAAATTTTCCTTGCATACTCAATAAACCTAGGAGAAGGTTTTGAAGAAAAAACATTTCTGAGGGTTTTAGGGGGTGGGGGCTGACCAACCAGCCAACTGAACTACAGATTCTTCTGTTTGAAATGTAACTTTAATGCTAAACTGAGTCATAACTCTCTGTCCAATTTTAAATATGCATGCAAGCTGAAACTGCCCAATACCATTAACATAACGAGTAATATTGGTACTTTGCATAAATGAATCACCATAGTTGGAGCATGTACCAGAACTAAATATCTAAAACATTATCATTATCATTTTATCTAAAATCATCTTGTAAAAGAATAAACCTTTTATTTAAAGTTATCTAAAAAATATCAGCACAAGATTTGGTCTTCAGCGGTCCAAAATAACAATTAAGATCCTAAAAAGTGCTTTTTTGAAAAAAAAAAAAGAAAAAAAAACAAAACAAAAACAACAGCATTTTTTGATGGCACCTAGTGGAACACTCATCCCAAACCCCTAAAATGTGACCTGAAGCTCTTGGAGACACACACACTGAAACAGACACTCAAAGAGAAGAATCTGTAGTTCAGTTGGCTGGTTGGTCAGGCCATTTGTGGGGCTATGGTGATTTGATATTCAACTGATTTCAAACTTTTGAATATACAAATGAATAACCAAACTAATTTGAATAAAAAATTCTCAGGAAGTGCTTACGTAAAATTTTCTGGAAAACATTCAAGTATTCTGCATGTTATTGGTATTACAAACATCCATACACAGAAAAGTTATTTTATCAAATAATTGATATAATTTCACTCTTATGTATAAACTTACATTACTGAGAAATAAGCTTGCATTAAAATGGAGTAGGTTTTTTGAGATTTTGTTTGAGCATTTTTCAATCACAGAAATCTCTTCCCCTCCACTTATCCTTTCACATCTGAACAATGCAATTACAATTTAAAATATATTTAAACAAATATTTCAAAAGCTTCTTAAGGCTTCAAAACACAAAAGGGCCAAGATCAATACTTTATTCAGAGAGCAACACACAAACTCGTGCTGTTATCAATTAAAGAATGATAAATGCCTTGCCATGTTACACATTTGATAATTAACATATTTTCTTTCTATCATTTCTGACACGAAAGAGACAGTCACCAGAATTAAGATGACCATGTAGATTGCATTGAAGATCATTGGCACTGTGAGTGGCTGAACAACCTGAAAAAAATACATAACTATATATATATATATATATATATATATATATATATATATATATATATATAGGGGTTCAACAAAATAATGGAAACATCTGCTGATTACATTTGTGTTTCCTGACGAAATTAAACCTACATAATACTTTGACTGACAGAAAAATCTCTTTAAATGTTTTACAGATTATTTTGTTTTGTGCTATTCCACAACCGTAAGGTTGGTTTATTGAGCTTCATGGAGTTAGATTCTATAGAAAGACTGTAATTACTGAACCTTTGCTTTCGCAAATCAACATGGAACATCATAAAAAGTGGTGCAATTGACCATAAGAATTGGACAATGGACCAATTGAAAAATAAGATGTACTCAGATAAATCTTCCATTACATCATTTCCATGTTCTGGAACATAGAGTTTACATCTGGAGGCTGTCTAAAGAACTTATGATTGAGCACTCTTTCCCAAAAGAAGCGCCATCATTCAGGATGATAATACACCCATTCACACTATTGGAGTAGTTATAAATTGGTTTGAAAAGCATGAAAGTAAACTTCAATACTTGAATTGGTCTCTGCGATCACCAGATCTTAATCTAATCAAGTATTTGTGGTGTCAATTGGAGCAGCAACTAAGGAGCCCATTCCCCCCATCAGCATCCCTGAATGAGCTGGAGTAGGATTTACACAAGGAATGGCTCAAAATTCCTCCAGATAATTCAGAAACTGTATGAATCAACTTCCCAACTTATTGAGGCTGTTATTAATGCTAAAAGAGGGCCAAGTCTATGTTAAAAATATTCAAATAAAAATCAGTAATTGAAATGATGTTTTCCGTCATTTGGTGTATACATAGATATTAGCTGATAAAAGGTAAATGTAATTCAATGATAAGCATGGGTGTTTCAGCCCTTAGGTTTCAATTTTTATCATGATCAAAATAAAGATGTGTACAAAGAAATTCTGATTTGTTATAGTCTATTTCTCTCTCTGAAAAGTTCAGATAACTTGAGTTGCAAAATGGCTCCCTAAAAGTAAAGAAATATTTCTTAAAGTGATTTCAAGAGGTTTGTGACATATCCAGCAAGACACACAAGGTAACTTGATAGATTAGCAGATTGATTATACTGTTCAAATAACCCAAACTTTTTGGTATATATATATATATATATATATATATATATATATACAATTAATTTACAAAGGTAATATTTAGCAACCCATCTAACTAAAGCACTTGAAGGAGGAGAAATGCTTTATTTTATAGATGAAGTTGAAGATACTGTTCACTCATGTGAATACATAAAATCTAAATGTATTAACATCAAATTTGCTTTGAAATTTCCCAGCATACATATATAGTCTTTAAGCATCGAGTCCAGTCTTTGCAACACTTTTACATATAGTCTGCTCACTTGGACACTGAATAAAAATGTATCATAATTGAATGATTCAAATGGAAGAAAAAAGTTGAGAAGTAGAAACATCATCCAGGATCAACTTCTTTATTGAAGCCATATTTTATGCATTCTTTGAAATCATTAAAAGTCAGATCACAATAACAAATTATGGCCAAGACCAATGTTTAATGATCTATGCAAGGCAATGAACCAGTCAATTGAGAATGACATGGAATATCAACAACCACTCTGACAACATTCTTCAGGAAAAAATATTCATGCTGATCAGACCCATACTGATGGTAGAGATTGTGAACAAACATGCTTGGTCAAATTATAATCAAAATGTTAACAATCCAAGAGGCTTGATTTAAAGGAATGACCTGAAAGATAAAATAAAATGAAAAATAAAGAGCCTATTCATTGACTAATACTTAATCATCTCTACTTTGAAATTCTGTGCTGGTGTAAGGAAATGTAAAAATGTGAATAAAAAGAAACGAGGATCCAACTCACCCCTTGTTCAGCCTCTACGAACATTTGTAAGTCTTCTAGTGGCATGAATTCAGAATTAGTGGCATATCTGTAAAGAAGGGAAAATGAATTAAAACACATTGGATAAACTTGATCACCAGCAAAAACAATCACCTACAGAGAGAACTGAATGCACACCTCATTATTATATGAAAGCCTAAATCATTCATATTTGTTGGTTTGCTTGTCTGTTCAGTCATAGGGGAGGTGGAGAATGATTTTATAATATCGTGATGCATTTTCTCTAAAGTCTGAAAGGAAGAAAAATGAACACCACAACTACCTTCGAATATCCCCCCCTCAATACCCCACCCTTTGTCATCGTAGTCTCCACTCCCCAACTGTCACTATGCAAGCTGTTCAGCAGAGAGTATTTATAGAAATGGACAAAAATAAAAAGCACAAATCTATTTACCCCGACAACTTGATCCATATTCACGGATTTCCTATCTTCAATTTTATTAATCTTTTTTTCCGTTCTAATTCAGATTGAAAGAAAATACAATCCCATTTTTTTGCAACAGATACATTTATAATAAAATATATATTCATATAACTTATCCATACGCAATTTTCATGTGTGTAATGTTTATATATATATATATATATATATATATTTTCTTAAATTGTTTATTTTATTTATGTTGTCTAGTCTGAGTGATACAACAACCATGTATCAACAGGAGATCATAATTCAAATGAGAGTTTCTGTATGATATAACTATATACATATATATATATATATATATATATATATATATATATTGAATGAAGTGATGAAAAATGTGTATACACGATAAGACAATTATCTGGGAGAACATGGGCATTTACACATCCATAAAAAAAACCACATTCAACCATTTATATTCAAGTCTCCATTTTATCCAATATATATATTTTTGTATTTGTGGGTAAGGAAACATTGGTTGTTTCACATGTTAAGAATCAAGGACAAAAATATCTTAAAGATCTGCAGAATGAAACGTGTTAAAACAGAGCTGGATAAATATATTAATGTGCATAAGCATAATGAAGTGCAGGAGGCTTAATGGCATGGAGTTTGTGTTAACTTCACACTGATGCCCTTGGGAAAAGCATGAATTTACTTCTCCTAGCTATGTCTCTATGTGTATGTGTGTGTATATAGGTATATAAAAATATAAGCAGCTTAATGATTAAACAAGCCTGAAAGCTTTAAACTCTAAATACATTAAGGAACAAAAATATTTTTGGGTCACTTCACTCACTTATTTGCTAATATTTGTTAATGTAATTTAAGTAATTTTCTTCAGTGTCTCTTTCTGTTTTGATATACTTTGTTAATAAGGTACTATGAGCAGAATTTTCTCTTGTTGGGATCATCAGTAGCTTATCATGTAACCGTTTTGAGGATTTTAAAAACAAAACAGTTATATTAACATGGCCCCCTAGCATTGTTGATCAAACATCAACTCCCTTTCAGCTATGATTTTAATATATAGCTCATGTCATACATGAAGTTTGTTATCTTATTTAGGTATCATCATAGTGTATTGTATACAGATGTTATTTTATACTAAACAACATTTGATTTTTTAAAACAGGGATTATTTATGTAGGTTATGCAAAAAGTATTTAATGATTTAGGATCAGTACGTATAACAACAGATGTCACTCTTTGTTCGTGTCACTTCTATTCAGTGTTCACCCATGTGATATCAAATCCATTATGTCAGTTTCAATCTCATTCAATTGCATGTAAAAATAATCCTTAAAAATACTAATTACAAAGAAAAACTTCATTGAATTTGATCATACATACATATATATATATATATATATATATATATATATATATATACATATATATACACACACACATACATACAAATTTTTACCTTTGATACATAGGCAAATTCAAATACTCTCATATATATCAATACATCCTTGTATTAAGATCAAGCCAAAACATAGGCTGGGCCACCTGAAGAATATTTAAGGCTCCCAAGCAAAGCAAAACCCTCTTGCCCATAACACATTAAAGTTAAATCTTCATTATGCCAATCGAATTCATGCCTAGTGTGTCTATATGATTAGACAGCCCTAGATACAGACAGATATTTTCATAAAAACACAAAATCTGCCAATTGATACTTGTTTATGCTCAAAGGTATTCTTTTCAATCATTTTGCAATAAATATAAGGCCCCCCAATATCATAGAAAATATTTTCCTGTCTCTACCAACAACAATTGTTTTCCAAAATCTGCTTAAACACTCCTCTATGGCCCTTTTTAACCTTAAAAATATTCGTTCTAGGCAAGTACCATCTCTCTAATTGATACTAAATACTAATATTAACTCCTATATGTCTGTAGATTATGTGTATCTTTCATTTGAGCAACAAAGTCTATGAACAAGCTTTAATTGAAGATCTTCAAAGGTGTGCTTTCTAATTTAGTTTCAAGAACTCAGCAATTCAGTAAATAAGCTAAAACAGTAAATGCTTCAAATGCTAATTGCATGTTGATGTGTGTGTATATATGTGATTGGCATTGTGTTAAACTTAAGAATTTTATAAAATGCCTAGCATTTTTTTTTTAAGTATGAAATAAGCTTATTTCATTTTGACTTTGTATGCTTTACCTCGGGATTTTAATATAATCCCCAAATATTCTATAGAATGCCAAGCATTTTTTGGCAAAGGATAATGTAACAGACAACAGGGGTTCGACACTTTATTAACTAATCAAAATTTGAGAAACTCAAACAAATTAAAAATACAATAGGAAATAAAGATGAAAAATTTTAATTCTCTCATTTCCTGTCTATTTACTGAACAAAATAAATAGAAGACTAAAATGATTCAATGTTTATCAGAATATTTTCTTATTTAGTTCAGGTTTCAGACAACAGTTTGCAAATGAAATTTTCTCATCACTGTTGTTTACAATATTTTCAATATAAATAGCCACAAGCTAAATTAAACACAAGATTATATTGAAAAAAGAAAATAACAAAAGTATCAGCCAGAATACTTCTTGGGCAAATGAGATGTGGTAAGTGCAGTGTTCAAGAGTCAGCATGGTTACAAATACAAATACATTATTAAATTTTTTTTTCTATTTTAGGATAAAGTAACCTCAGTTCAAATCTTCCCCAGGGATATGCATTGAGTAATTCAAGGAGCAGACAAGATATTAAAATGGTTCCTGAAAGATGCCTGTTGAAGTTTCAACTATAAAATCAGCTCTTGATTGAAAGACAAACTGATAAAGTTTAATCAAGGCAAACTATAGTTTAAATTTGGAAAAATTAAGAGAGTCCCAAGAAATTCTAGTCAAGATCCAAGATGGCTGCCAATTTGATCTCCCTTGATTGCTTTGGGCCAGGAACATAATATATCCTTGGGAAGCGAATTAAAAAAAAATATTTCAGGCTTGAGAAAAAAAAAGAAAGAAAAAAAAGAGAAAAAAAAAAAAGAAAAAAAAAAAAAAGGAAACTTCAGATGCTTTTTTTTTTAATAAATCTTTTACAGATGTTTTCTTAAAAAACTTTTTAGATGCTTTTTTTTTTCTTTATAGAGGTTTATTTCCCAACTTCTCAAAGAGGTTTTTAAAATTATCTTTTCAAATTTTTTTTCACACGATTTTCAACTCTTTTTTAGATTTTTATTCTGGCCATATTTATTCTTCAATAGAAATTTTTCAGAGGACCCCAAAGTTTGACACTATGGTGGTTCAATTATTGACTGGATGATTTTCAGATATGATTCAAACTGTTTGTGTAAGTTCCACCGTCAATGGACTAATAATAGTGTATGTTACAATACCTACATTCACATTTTTTCTGTAATTTCTTTTGCACATCAGATACAAATAGACAAGATACACCGTCAGGAAGCTGACATAATTCTTTCCAATGATATATCAGGTCACATGTACAACCAATGGTTTTTCTGGCCCAAAACAGCTTAGGGAGGTATAGGGAAGTGGTCAAAGTGATAACTATCTTGAAAAATTGCCACCATCTTGGATTTTTAATTAGACTTTCTTGGGACCCATTAGACTTCATAGAAATGCATCGTGGAGAAAAGATTTGTGTTCTAATTATAGTCCTAAATTGGGCTAGTTTGTCTCTCCATCAAGTTACAGAGATATATCAGAATAATAGAAAGGGAGATCAAAAGAAACATACTAAGCTATCCAAATTATTTTCTAAACTCAACTTACTGGTAAACTGTATGAATAAATGCATCAATGAAGATCTAAATGCAGAAAGATTATGAAAAATGCTAAGATAGCATGGTAGAAATAGATTTAAGGCAAATGGATATTTATAACATGGAAGGATGCAAAATTTTACACATAATAAATGGATTTCAAGGTAGTTCGAGTTTAAAATCAATCAGGTTACTTTATGAAAACTGATCCAAATAATCAAGTGCCATATTTGCTCGCCAATAAAATATGTTTTATAAGGGTATTTTTGAGTTGACTGTTCACTGCATTTAGTCCGTATACAGTCCTAACGCTTCAGTCATTGATATTCAGTCTCAACTTTAACAACACTGCCTTGAATACAGAGCAATATTTGATAGGTTTTTTTAAAAAACAAAATGTGCATCTTAGAACCTGAAATATGTATTACATCTCACTGAAACCCATCCTATTTTGCAAGTTGGTCCAGATAGCATTTCTGGTGAGTAGGTCATTCTTAGAAGACCGAGAGCTTATCTGGATAGATTTTATTAATGTACCAGTTAATATACAGATTCAGACAGAAACCTTTGGTCTTTAGATCATTACATGTTTTTCCAGAGTAGACAAATCGACAGACAAGTAGATGATGAAAGACACCATTGAATAACAAGACAGATAAGGCAAATTGAAAATAGAATGTGTATATATATACATATACATCATATATATATATATATATATATATATATATATATATATATATATATATATAAATAAATACAAAAGAGAATGAAAATAATTGAAAACTGAAGAGAGTTAAAGAGATGCACTAATGATCTAACTATAAATAAATAGCTACATGTGCACCAATTTCTGGGTGTCAAAATGTCAAGCATAATTTTCCCTTACATTAAAAATTAATAACAAATAATTTTATCTGTTTATTGCCTCTGGAGAATGTTTAGGCAACTTTTGCTGATCCACTACTTTATAGGATTAATTACACAGACATGAGGTTTGCTCAACAAAACTTCATAGATCAAGAGATGTATTAGACAACTCGATGGGGTCATAGATAGGAAAAAAAAAACAACTAATTAATCCACAATTGAAAAACAATACAAAATTATATTTTCACTAGTAATCATTTACAAAACCCAAATTCCTCTAGTTTGAAGTGACAGACTTTTTTGTAAATGCAAAATTCACACCCTCTTTGATAGCGATCAATAGCAATGGGAGGAAAGGGTTGGTACTACGGATAAAGAGAGTCACCGAGGAACAAATCAGCATCAATAGTGCAAGTGACTAAATCATGCACTTTCTGCTTGATGCGAAAAAAGAAAATGCAAAGAATATTTATGGCCTTCATGCAATACTAATCTCTCACAACTAATGGACTCTCACTTTATTCCTGTTTTTCAAACTCTTGACATGACAGGATGGAGAGAGACAGAGTGGAAGGGAAAGAGATGTTTCCGGTATTCTTTATCATACAAGCTGGTGACATTAGTTTCCCATTTGATGACTAAAATTAACACTGCACCCAAAAAATGCCTTCAAACACAAATCACATTGGATACTAACAGGCAGAAATGATGCTCTTTCGATAGCCTTTTTGTTAGTCAACTAAATGGATTTTTTTTTCAATAGTTTAGACTTTGATCTCAGAAATCTGCAAATTCTTTTTCTTTTTTCTTCAAAAAATTAGAAAAAAAATCATCAAAAACCCAAATATTTACAATTGTTTCATATTTTTCATTGGCAAATAGTAGAAAATTATCATCAGCCTTTGAGCATCAGTCATTGGGTATAGACCTTTCCCAAAATGCAGCAGACCTCTATCATGGATATTGCAGAACCAGTATTTTCTGAATTTGTCTAGTTTATCATGGCATCTTATTTCCTCTCAGCCACAGACTTGCATATGATCTCTGAGGATCCACGTTGTAAGTTATGTCCAGCAGTTGTTCAACATTCTTGCAACATAACCAGCCCATTGCTGTTTGAGTTTTATAATGGATTTCATGAAATATCATAGTATCCATTATACCAACTATAAACCAATCATACCAAGTTCAATTCAAATAAGATTTTTTCAGATCAAGGAGTCCAACTTGATATTGGATTTTATATGGCAGAAAAGATACTTGTGAGAAAATCCCCACATTTTCCAATGTTGATAATAACATCTGAGAAATGTGAGGAAGTTTGGTCTTTATGAGAACTCATCAATACACACTACATTTAGTTTTTGTCCATTTTTGTGAAATGTGAATATCTTCTCCAGCACAAAATTAGACAAGTGTGGTCAAAACCAATTAGGATGATGAATAAGAACATGAAAAATGATAATGCCAATAAATTAACTGAGAAATTGATCTGAGATTTAAAATAATTGAAACATTCCCAAACATATAGTACGTGTATGATTCATTATTGAAATTAAGATAGGTACTAATTGTAGTTAAAGTTTTCTATTTAGAAAAACATTTGAATTATAGATCTCTTTTGTATCTTAGTGTAACAAGTCATATATGCCATTAATTATAGTACTTAATTCTATCGAAGTGTTATATTGAATCAATAGATAGACATGTTTAAGAGTGTCAGAGGATTTTGATTAAAGTCTGGCTAATTTTAGCTCAAGTCTGCCTTGGATATCTTTTGCCATAGACTGATTGCAATATGAAAAGTGATCTATTAACATCTACAATCTTTACTAACATAAGGCCATGAATAACCAAACATTTATTCTCGAAAATACCTACCAGTCAATTTGCTAATAATTTCATATCATTCCTTCAGATTTTAAAACAATCATTTAAAGGACACATACTTTCCTTCTTTTAAAACTGATACAGTGTTATAATCAAATTCAGAATCAGTGAACATATTTGCATTTCATTTTTTTGGTCAATAGAGTTAATTATGAACCTTGCATTTTTTTTAAAGATCGCATCAAACATACGAGGGAAGTTAAAAAGAACAATGATAGAATGAATAAATAGAGACAACCAGTTGTAAATGAATTAGACAGAATGCTGTTCTGTTTAAGTAGAATGATTATCATAGTCAGAATAGCATTCAATAAAGAAGGAAATAGAAAGATAAAAACAAATTACCTGACGAGAAGGAAGTAGATTTCAGGTCTTGTAGAGATTTCTTTAAATAACATAATGAATTCCTCACTGTTCAGACGGCCTCTCATACCATCGCCACGATTTATCTGCAGCTCCTAAAAACACAAGACAAACACCATTCAAAAATAATTTAAAGCGTATTTTTGTGTGTGTGTGTGCATGTATATACATACATATATGTGTGTATATATATTAGAGTGAGAGCGTGATAGAGATAGTGAAGCAAGTAAGTTTTGAACCCCCTTCAAAAATATAATTCACCTAAAAATTCGGGCATTTCTAAATGTTAGAAGCACCTGAAAAATACAACCCAATTAGGTTTCCAAAACTACTAAAAATAAAAAAATTGTAAATGAAAATTGAAAGATTTCAACTCATATAAAAGAAATTCATTTAATCACTCAGTTTATTGTGTGGTAGAAAAATATTCATTTATGTTGATATTTGATATTTGTAAATATTGTAGGGACTACTTAACATTCTGAGACTCAAAATTCCAGTAACTTCCTCGAATGATTAAGGCAATTTACGTGCACACAGAATGAGAAAATGTGGCACATTTCAGCCATAACTATCATAGGGACAACATTGCCTTCTTGCCAAAAGTAAAAGAGTACTTAGTTGAACACAGAGAAACGATTGTTCAAGAACATTTGATAGGAAAAGGTTATAAAGTACTTGCAAACCAATTTAATACTGCTGTAGCAACGACTGGCTCAATACTTCTAAAGTGGAAGCAATATGGCGCTACAGTAAACATGCAGAGAATAGGGGCTCCTTGCAAAATCTCTCAGTGCGTAAAAGGCAGCCTTACATTAATCAGAAGGTTTTTGTTGGAAATTTAGAATGGTTGTCATTTGCCAGACAGTAATGTATTCGGACAACATGAATTGAGGTTCCACAGATCTGGCAAGGTTCCTATGAAACCCATGTCATGGCTGGGCTGAACTTATCTGAGGATTGATTACCTAAAGATGACGAATGATTCAGCAATGTACTTCAGTCAGATGAAACTAAAGTCAAGTTATTCTATCTCAATTCTGCCCGTAATGTAAGGAGAAAGCCAAATAAAGCCTACAAGCTGAAGAACACAGTCACGACGGTTGAACCTGGTGGTGGTGATATAATAATATGGGGTTGCTTTTCATCTAAAGGCAATAGAAATCATTGAAGGGAAGATGGATGGAGTTAAATACCGAGAGATTTTGGAAGAACATCATCTTCCCTCCACCAGGGAGCTAAAAATGAAGTGTGTATGTGTGTGTGTGTGTATGTGTGTGCACGGGCAAAGTAGTGTGATGGTTATCAGCACAGAAAATAGAATTGGCAAACTGTGCAAATTTTGGCTGAGGTTGCTTGTGTTCAATTCACAATAATGCCCAAGGGAAAGGCATGAATCCACTTCTCCCTGTGTTCTGTCATGTAGCCAGACCTGGGCAAAATGTCACGTCACGGGCATGCTATGATGGTTGATGGAGAAAAGAATTGACCGAGTGACAACTCAGACAAATCACTCTCATATAGCTGCCTTACCACCTAGGCAGTAGTTACAGTGAAAAGCTTTTACACCCATTACCACCTTTGACAGGAAGTCATATACATATAACAGTAATATTTAAAAACAAAATTTCAGCAGTGGAGAGTAAAATATCTTCCAGCTATTGTAACTGACAATGGATATAGTAGTCGATGCTGCTATACCTGGGCAGTGTCCCATTGCTCTCCGCAAAGATGACTGGTAATACAACAGCTTAATAACAAGTCATTCTTCTTGCTTGTCTTCAAACAGGTTTGAACCAAATTTGTTCTTGCTGTGTGTATTTGTGTGTTTGGCTGATAAAGAGTTTCAGGGTACATGCCTTTCCCAAGAGCATTATCATTAAAAGAGTTTTGTGGGTGATAGATTAAAAATCACATTACTAGCTCCAAATGCTAACATCTTACCTTTATGTCATTGTATTTGTTATCAGTGGAACAATTGCTTACTTATATTTGGTACTGATTTTAAAGGCAAGGAAATTTGAAAATTGCTCTCCATCTAGTATTTGTATCCTTGCGTGCAGTTATTGAGCATGAAAAAAAGATTAAATCAGTCAACATTACAAAGAAAGAAAAGCTACAAAACTGAGAATATATGTGAACATTTATCAAATACTGATCAAGTTTTCATAAGATCTGCAAAATTGTTCTCAAGAGACACAGCTCAAAGAAAACACATGCAGAAGACTGATTACAATGCACTCTTTCCTGGCATGTAGACGAGAAATGAAAAAGCAGCAATGAAACAAATTTCAGACAATATTTATGAAAGAAAAAAAAAAAAAAACATCAAAGGAGAGAGGACGAAAAACTACAAAGAGAGAGAATAAACATACAAAATATGAAATAGTAAAAAAGGCATAAAAAAAGGGGGTGGGATAATTTCTTTTCTGACAAATTCAGTTTATCTCAGGGAGTAGATAGATAGGATTAAAAGCCATAGGGATGCTTAGAAGGTATATCATGGTATCTCAATGCAGAGTCTTGCGGTAGAGCATAATTTTGGTGCTGAATCTAAAAGCAATTTTAATGATGATGCAAGACGTCTTGATCATCTGCTTTGCAGTGAAAGAGTAAAAATTTCATGAAACACAAGACAATTTCTCTGAATTTCATTTGAGGGAAACCGGGGAAAAAAATCTTTGTTTTAGAGAAAGTGAGAGTATTTTTTCTTAGTACACCTAACCATAAGGTTTTTCGTCTTCATCCCAAATTTACAAACTCACCCATGATTTCATTGTTGTGCATATCAAGACCTATCAAAAAAGTTCAGGCCATAGGCTTGAAACTGGTTATATTTTGCTACAGACTCCCTCAGAGATGGAGGTTACAGCCCAATTCCGGACTGCCAAAAATGGAATAGGAGTAATGTGAATTGCAAAATATTAGAAATCTCATTCTTTACACAACTGTGTATTAGTTTTTAGTATGATGATTGAATAACTGGCTAGAGGTCTAAATGTCAAATAGATTGTCGCTTTAAAACTAGCCATCCATCAATGAAAATATCACATCGATTGATTGGAATAATTCAACCGAAATTGGTGAAATGAAAGTCAATATGTTCCTAAATCTTTTAATCAATCTAAAAATTTGAGCCTGTTGGTTTTTTAGTTTTAGCACAAAATTTTAGGTGCCATCTTCAAAAGATACTATAGGCTAAGCAGGGGTTGCAGCAATCTCAAATATATGAAGTCACTTATGATTCTATTGCAGCACATACTATGGCATTTCAAAATAGGTTGAGTGACAGGCTCAAACCTGTTGACATTTTGCTTCAGACCCTACCTAAAGACTTTCTTTGAATCCCCACTAGGTATACATTAAAAGAGATAAAAGATAAACTGTATCATAATAGATTCAAATGTATCATATCAGGTGTAAGGATTATTATAGTTTTACTTCTTTTGTCACTTGCAGAACACAGACTATTTTACCAAGTCTTCTCTACAAGGACACCTTACATGAGTGCATTTGCCACAATGACACACTAAGTGCCTTCAAGGTTTTGCATGATGTTGATTGCAAAAGATGCCCATTCTCAAGTGTAAATCCGTAATCCACTGGATCATAGTCTCTTATTTCAATGTTGCCTACTTAAGACATGCATAGTGGTGTACGCGTAGTAAAATGCCAGATAGATGTGAGGTTTAAGGTTTTGCCTTGTTGGAGCAGAACAGAGGGTTGATTTAGTGAAATTGATCTGCTCAAAGTTCTTGAAAAGTATATTCATATTTTTATTTCATGAAATAGCTTGAGGAACACATTGACTTTCATTTTATCCATTTTAGCTGAAAAATTCTTGTTAATGGGCCAATCTGATGTTTAAATTGATAGGGAGTCTAAACCATTGTGTTTATATCTTCTTTTGTATTCTTTACAGTAAGTATATTTGTGTGTGGAACATTCATTACCTCTGTGAAAATGTATACAAAATAATGATAATTCTCAATATCATGAAATAGAGCTTATTTAGAAATGTATTTACTTACAGATAAACCTTTATTTCTACACATTTTTTTTTCGTGCTGAAAAGCAATCTTCAGGCAAATATCATCACTCATTTTTCTGTTTAATTTATATTAAAAAATTTTTTTTTCTCTGTTTTCTTTAGATTTGATGGTGACTTGATACACAACATTGGATCAGAGGCAGTTTCCTTTTAGTGAGCACTTTGCTCTTGATCAACAATTAAGATGGCGGTTAATGGTTTTTGAGTGATGTTCATTATTTTTTTCCTCATTGTGTATTTCATTATTTATGAAAAGTTATCCAAGCAGCTGCAGCTAACTTTTAGTGTGTTTTAGTTATAAGTTTATAAAGAGATGTTCAAAAAGTTTACAAAAATTCAAGTGCTTGAATTCATTAACAAGAGATGCTTATACATAAAGAAACAATAAAAGATATGCAAAGTAATAACTGATAAAAAGTTACATCATTAAAACAGGAGTGGGTCAATGTCCACAGCCTGGCACGTAATTTTTAGCTAAAATTTGATCTAAGATTTTCACTATGTAATCTTTGATTTAATATCCATCACTGAATTAAGTGCATTGACCAGGAAAGAGATTATGTTGGAAAACACTAAAAAAAAAAACCCAATTTATTCCTAACTATGTACCTAAACCCCCCCCCCCCCAAAAAAAACCCCAAACTGCTTTACTAATTAAGGGAGGAGGGAAAAAAACAATTATAAAACCAGATGTTTCCAAAAAAAAATTGTCAACGAAAAGAATGATTTGATAAGAATCCCACAAAATTAAGCTAATTAAGGTCTCTCCTTGCAATGAGAGAAACCAAGGAGAAAGCTGTTATTAAACTTGTTTTGATCTCATCCAAGAAGAGTTATTCCAATGCCTTTTGATTGAAAAAAAAAAAAAAAAAAAAAAAAGCTTATATGTATGATAATCATTCAAAGTGTTTAACTTGGAGACCCAGTTGAGTTTCATGATGATTAATTTCAAAGAGAGGACAGAAATTACCTAATATAAATGAAGGAATCAAGAAAGAAAGAGGGAATGAGGAGAAGATGGACATAGCGGGAGGTGCGTGAGAAAATAAATGTTAGAAAAGAAAGAAAGAAGTGAAAAAAAGAAGAAACGGGAGAAAAGAATGAAGAAAGAAACGGGAGAAAAGAATGAAGAAAGAAACGGGAGAAAAGAATGAAGAAAGAAACGGGAGAAAAGAATGAAGAAAGAAACGGGAGAAAAGAATGAAGAAAGAAACGGGAGAAAAGAATGAAGAAAGAAACGGGAGAAAAGAATGAAGAAAGAAACGGGAGAAAAGAATGAAGAAAGAAACGGGAGAAAAGAATGAAGAAAGAAACGGGAGAAAAGAATGAAGAAAGAAACGGGAGAAAAGAATGAAGAAAGAAACGGGAGAAAAGAATGAAGAAAGAAACGGGAGAAAAGAATGAAGAAAGAAACGGGAGAAAAGAATGAAAAAAGAAACGGGAGAGGAGAATGAAACGGGAGAAAAAAAAAATGCACTCATTATATGATCTTAAGAAGAAAAAAAAAAGAAAGAAAGAGAAACTGGTGGAAATAACTACCCAAGGAAGATGCAGCCACTAGTTTTCGATCTTTGAGATATTCGTGGAAAAAAAGAGGAAGAAATTTCAAATTAGCAAAATAGCATTTGTCTTCTCATAATAACTAGCCCATGACCCATCACTTCACTAACGGTTATCATAAGTGTAAAACAACAGGCTTGGTTGATGGCTGCTATTGATGCTATTAGTGTGACAGACATGGTAGGGAAGGGGAGGGAATAAAAGAAAGGTATGTAGTTTGATATTAGGTTGAGAAAGAAAAAGTAGAGTAGTTTCATAAGAAGGTAGGAAGGGGAGAGGCTGATAGCTACTACTGATACTATAAATTAAACCACGTACAGTAGTCCTGCCAAATTCGCGGATTATATTAATTGCATTTTTTTCATATCAACAAAGGGAAGCTGCTCTTACAAACTTTTGAGAAAAAAAAAGAAGCAACGCTTTTATTATATGTATATATAATGTTCTGCATAAATGAACAAGAAAATTTTCCAAAAATATAGTGCAGTGAGCAAGTATTATTTTCTATTTGTAAAACAAGAGCAAAGAAAATGTGATCAAAGGAGGAGAGGGGAAAAAAAAAATTCCTTCTAACACCAACATTGTAGTTTACGCACCTCTTATCTTTGCCCTCCTTATTCAACAAGATAATACTGATAGCATTGGCAAAGATAGGCTAGAATTATCCTGCCTACTGGCCTCTTATGCAAGTATCTTTGTTGCGATTCTGCCCCCATTCTATCTATGTTTACAATTATTGAAGGAATGTTGTTTTCTGAGTTCTGGTATGAAGTATTTCATTATTGGAGATATTCTTCGACTACTTTGTTCATATCTGTTGTTTTTAATACAGCGTTTTGGACAATAAATTCTCTGGACGTTTTTAGGTATATGTTACATCCTGTCTTTAGAATCCCAGGAGTACATTTTTTTTTTTCTTTTCTTCCTTCCTCTCATCACCTCAACTAAAAGACTGCAGTCCAACATGTGCAGAAGAAAGGTTGTATTGAAGTTCACCAATCAGGCTATATAGACAGTCTGGAAATGATAAACACAAAGAGTTGCCCTGTGGAAGTATGCTTTAACCATAAACCAAAGGTCTGCTGATCAAATAATGCTCTGCTACCAATGTTAATATCTCCACAGTGCTCAAAATCTAACTGACAAACACTTTCTTTCTCCCTAATTCTCAGCTTATATAGCTCCAATATGGCTTCAAGTGGGATAATTCCACATGTCAACATCATCTATCTCGAAGCCTCTAGCCAGATCTATCCCAACAGACCCATGACAGAGTATTAAGGCCTTTCGTTAGTAGTATTAACATGAGAACAGGTGAGATTGGAATCTCTTACTAGCCCCTGTTGTAGGAAGATCTAATGAGTTTGCAGTACTTCAGCTGATGGCCTTGTACTGATCTCAGATATGAGACACCTTAATTGCAAACATCTTTTTTTTTGTGCACTTATTTTCTAAAAGTATTAACCCTTTCAAGACTCTTTGGACATAAATATTCCAAGTTTTCTATGACCGCTGGGATATATTTGTTAGGTAGTGATCTCTAATAGAAGTCTACTGGGATATTTTGATAAGAGCATTGAAATCTTACACACTGTGACCTTTTCACAAAAATCTGACCCCCACAGAAGAAAAAAAGGAACTATGGCTGTGCATACAATATCCCATGCAATTTTCAGGTAATTAAAAGTTTGGCTAAAATTACCATTTTATTATTTTATTTATAAAAATGAAAACACGCAAGTAATCGAAATATTAATAACAAGACATGATGAATTTCTTATCAAAATGCAGATGCATAAACATACAATAACCATACAATGTAACATACTAACTTAAACCAAAGCAAGTACATGCATTCATATTTTTCAATAAAATCATTTGGCTTCTTTATATCTCATGAACCTTCTATGATTGTTTTATGACTATTAATGAACCCGATCCCAGAGAATGTAGCTTGTCTGCTTTTCATAGCACACATGCTCGGCAAAACCTCATTTACAATAATCCCCATGAATGAATGGTACTTTTTTCTGAAAATTTTGAGCTGAAAAACCAAGGTGCATTTTATGTACAGAAACATAATTACAGGAAATCTTTTTGAGTGCTGTTCATTTGGTGTAGAAAGTCGTTTGATAACCACTATTGCCGTGTAGGTGATTGATATTATAGAAAACTGAAGGCATATATGGCAGTAATTTACAAAGAAAATACTTTTTCAATCACATCTTTTTCAGGTAATTAAAAGTTTGGCTATAATTACTATTTTATTATTTTATTTACAAAAATGAAAACACGCAAGTAATCGAAATATTGATAACAAGACATGATGAATTTCTTATCAAAATGCAGATGCATAAACATACAATAACCATACAATGTAACACATTTACTTGAACTGAAGCAAGTACATGACTTTTTATGTGTTAAAATGAATTTCTGTCCATTCATTCAACTCAGTGGTTTTGAAACAGGGATTTGTGGAACCCTGGAGTCTGACAAATAATCCACAGCAGTTTTCCCTTTAAACCTGACATTGCGAATCTTGTGACAGAGAAATTAGATCATCCATTGCACAGCTATTGAAATATAATCATTGTACACATTTAGAATAAATATACTTTTTGAAGTTTAAAAGTATTGTAACAGTACTTTGTGGATCATGTATTTTTCATTCAAAATCGAAGCTCAATCCAGGGGTGTGGATCATCTGGTAGCAGATTATACATGGTAAATTACGGTACTTGTTTTACCTTGGATAATAGCTTTCCAGTGTTCACCAAGGCTGAATTTTAGAAGGCAGCTGCCTTCTCCCGGATGATGTATGGCACAATTGCATGGGATATTGTATGCACAGCCATAGTTCCTGTTTTTCTTCTGTGGGGGTCAGATTTTTGTGAAAAGGTTACAGAGTGTAATTTTACTATCAAAGGCAAGCCTGATATTATATTGACTGCTGATCTTTGGATCTTTTCAATGCCCTTACTTATATGAAATAAAAACACTTTATGATGGATGCTCAGGTTATTTTTTTTTTTTTACATTTTTTTAATTATTCTCCTTCATACCTGGGCCATATGAAATTTGCGCATGGTGTTAGGTTTCTTTAAGTCCATTTATATTGTGAAGTGTTAGGGTCACCACTTATGAGTATTATTTATTCCTTCTTCATACAAAAATGTTTGGACTCGAGTTGAATTCAATAACCTTTTCGTGTGAAGAATTGAGGAAGAAAATAATAGACAAGTACTAAGCAAATTCCAAAGACTAACTCCAGCTAAAACATAAGGTTGAAGAATGTTTTGATGGTAACGTCATATCAAAATCAACAAAGGTGGAAACAGGTCTGCTTAGTCACTAAATAGAAACCTTCACATGGCCAACGTCTCTTGGCAGCATGCATTTGGGATTGTCAATAAAAAAAAATTGGAAGAAGGGATGATCAATGAATAAGTTACTTCTTTCGCATTTTGTTGGGCGGTGATTGTGAAAAACCTACTTGGGGAGGAATTTTGAGAAAAAAAACCTTCAGTTTTTGTTAGTCATAATAAGGAGTAAATGTTTTCTTCTCACTCCATCCGTACAGTCTATACACGAGGGAGATACATAGTCAGCCAACCAGACTAACTAAAAAACTGAAAAATACCTACATTGACATTTCGGTCAATGGTTTTTAATAATAGTCTAGACAGAATAATGAATACTGACTTCAGGTGTTGTTGGGTCGTGAAAGATTTATACAATAAACCAATGGCTGAACAAGTAGTATCAGATGCAATAGATGAAGCAACAAAAATAAGATAAATGAAGGAAGGACTAGGGAGGATTGATTATAATGGGAAGAGAAATAAAAACTACATGCAACTTTATCTATGAATAGAGACTTGCAAAATTAAATTGCCAGACATCGGCTTGATTGACATACCGATCAAGGATTATAAGAGAGATTTGTTCATGAAAAGGAAGTACTTACTTTTAACTTTTGTTGGATTTTCTCTGTATGAATGTTACAGTTCAGCTTCTTCATGAGTTGGATGACAGCATTTTCGTTAAGGACACCACTTCTGTCTGGATCAGCCGAGTCAAACATCTCTTGAAGCCAGATGAGATAGTTAAGGGCCACAGTGAAAACAATTAAAGAGGGAAAATAACCACAGACACAAGCCAAAAAAATCAAAATAATGCTGACAATCAAGATCAATAAATTTTGTGATATATATGATAGCAAATGTATATGATACAAAAAACTGGATGGCAGCACAAACTTTTTGGAGTTGATAAAGATAATCAAATAGATATTGAGTAATCAAGTGGTTAATGGGTTCTTTGATAATTACAAATACAGTAAACCCCTGATACAACAAACCTTGGCTTCAACGAAATCATGGATCCATCTGAACTAACTTTGGATTTACCAAACAAAGTTTGACAAGTGCTGTGAAAATGTAGACCATAAACTTATTTACCAACATATTTTGCTCAAATTTTTCAAAAGATGAAGTTGAAAAAGAAAAGAATGCTATCACTTCAATTCCAATTGAAAGTTAACTTTGACATGTTTTTTTCAGTTTACATATTTGGTTTCTTTTCATTTCCTTGGTTTACAAATTAATTGTTTTCTGAATGAAAACAAAAACTGATGATGGTTATTCACCTTCTGGTATAAAGACAGTTTGTCCTATTATAATGAAATACGCGGGGATATTATTCTATTAATTATTAATGGAAAAATTTTTAAGAACCAGTAAAAACAAAAATTTCCAGCAGATATTTTTTGTGAAAATAAAAAGATGCATGCTATATCTGATTAAAAACTATAATTTTCATGTGAATTTTCTACTATCTTTATTCTTATTGTAACACAAATTTTATTACAATAAAATTGATAGGTTACAAGAACTATGTGCAGTTTGTCTAAATCCATTTTCTCTAAACAATTATAATTACTAAATCCGAATTTGTCAACAACGCGGTGTGAAAATATTGAAATTTGCAGAATAAACAGAGATATCATTGAGTTGAGAAAAAAATTAAAAAAATGTGACTTTTTAATTGTTTTATTTATTAAAATAGCCCAAAATTTCTACAAGGAACTTGAAACTTCACATAAAAATATGCCTTGAACTTGCATAAAAGATTATTTTATTGTCAAAATATTTGTGTCATTATTAAGAGGACAGGGTAAAAAATCTAATATGACCTTTGCGTTAGAAAAATCTATAAAAATCAGAGATTTTCAGATAATTAACAGCATGAAAAGTGTAATTTGTAATCATTAAACTGACATAAATTTTGAATTCAAAATTCTAACAGTATACAAATGTAAGATTAAGAAAAATAAATAATATCCCTGGGTATTTAAGAAAAAAAAATTATTTTAATGATTCAGCAATTTACAACATCTTTAAAACAAAATGGTAGTTCAGTTGCTTTTTGATCAACTGAACATCATCATCAGTCTTTCAACATCCATCATTGGATATAATGTTCGTCAAATGCAGCAAACTACTAAACTTACTTATTTACCTAACGAAGGACAACCATTGAGTGAAACAAACTTTTGTCATTAATGACAAACATCCCCACCACAATTAGTTCATTATAGCAAAGGTTAACTGTACTTTGTCTGAAACAGTTTGCACATCGAAACAATTAATGTACAACAAAATGTATAACTTTTTCTTCATGATATAGATATGATTTTAACCTGTTCATTGCAACAGACAAGATAACCTGTCTTATTCTTTCACCAGATGGCAGGATCTCATACAAATAAAGGAAATATGCATATTTACTTTGGTGATATGAGTGAATGTTTACACAACTCAACAAGTTGTCAGTCCAGTGCCATGGATGAGTTAACAAGTCTGGGCCTGCAACTCTTGTTCTGAATGACTGGTTAAAGTCACCCATTCATTTGTTTCAATAGAAATATACAGACGTCTTCATTGTTAAATCATTACTATTGATTCCAAGTACAATAACCACAGATTGAAAAACAAGCAGAAAAATTTAAGCTTGACTTGTGTTCACTCTAGTATAGTATGACTAACAAGAAAATTCACAGCACAACACTGACATACACATTCCTGTCACAAGCTAGGGCACCCAGCATTGTCTGGGGGGGAAAAGTAATCAATAGTAAATTCAAACACAGAGCTTATCAAAGTAGGGATCATAACCCTTCAAACCTTTTTTGAAAATGTTAAAACTGACTTGACCTTGAGCTCACCAGAGGTCAGTGGTAACTTGACCCAAAGATGAACCATGTGCACAAATGTAATGTCTGTAGAGTGCAACCATTTAGGAGTCAACAAAAAGTTACAAGCAGGCAAACATTATTTGTCTTTAGTATTACACACTCTTGAAATAGGGAGAAATCTATCATTTTGAAAATGGTTGACAATCGTAATCCAATCAGATTTCATATATTGATTTAATATTTTCCTATCTAACATATGAAATATTGATTAAGTTTCCGTTCTAGAAAACCAACTCTGTATGTATATGTACATATAACTATCTTTCCAAAACTTATTAACAACAAAAAAAAAATAGTCTGTCAGTATTCTTCAATATATTCCATATCTTCCAATGGTTGAAGTAACAAAATAAAATAAAATAAAAGAACATTTCATCTTAACCAAAAGAAAAAGGAAGAAAAGTCATAGCAAATGAATATTCAATGAAACTCATTGCAAGCCAATCATATCAAAGCTAATCAAGGAAAATAAGAATTCCTCTGTGAGTCAGCTGCACTACATTACTTATTTGATTGAAAGAGTTAAAAGGATGGAAGAAAAGTCCATGTATACATATCAATGCATGCACTGAATAAGCTGTGCAACATCAAATACCTGTAATTGCTGTCCAATTATCCAGCTTTTTGAAGCCATACTAACAGACAAATAAAATGAACCTTCTTCCTCCTCATTTTTCTTCTTTTCAAAAATATTGATCAACTAAAAAAGTACTCATGGACAAAATTGCAGAGACTGATATTCCATGAGATTAAAAGAAAGAAAGAAAAAAAGAAAAAGAAAGTCAGAAAGAGGTTATCCAATAAAACTATCCAGCAACATTGATATTTAGGCTCATTAATTAAAGCAGGCATTGGTTCTCTAAGGAGGAGACAACATTTCCTTTTAAACCCTGCATCTACTGCAACATAGACTGTAATAGCTATTTCAACATTCTCAACAATTGAAGAAAAATCTCAAGTATAACTTTTACATAAAGTGATTTTTTGCTGGATGTAACAAATAAAGAAAGGCCAAATAATTGTATATTACCATTTACATTATAACTATCTGATTTCTGTATGTTTGTTATGTAACAAAGTATTGTAAGCACATTACTGTTAACATATGCCAACTTTTCATCAGATTTCGCTAGGGAGATAACTTGCTGTATATTAAATACTAATTATTGAGAAGTTTCCATAATTTATTCATTTGCAAATAATTCTAATATAAATTCTATAAATAGGAAATGACCTTAATGGCTACTGAAAACAGCTAATAAGAATTTTGAAAAATATCATTTACGTAATTCTTGACAATATTCTCAACACATCGCACATAATGAGGCTTGATATTTAGTACCTCTACAACACAGACAATTTTCCTTGATAACACAGTATATATTCTAGGTTGTCATAGATGAAAATGAATTTCAGTGACAAATTTTAAGAATTTTGCTCTTCCCATAAGAAATAGAGAAAAATTCAAAACTACCAAATGTTTCAACTAACTTTATACCAGAATGCTATATCAATTTTTTTATCAATACAAGACAATGTAACATTGGCTTTGAAATTGATACCATAGATATCATTACTTGGCTATGAGCATGTTACTAATTTAACTTTTAGAATCAAAAACATATCATCTGCAGATGAAAGATCAGTCAATTTAAAAACAAAACAAAAACAAAATATAGATACAAAGGAAGCTGCTTATTGTTACCACATTGTGACAGGGTTTTTTAGATAATAACTAGCTGATAACATTAAGCAAAGGATGTAAAAACTAGATCAATTAGCATTCATAGTTATAAATAATATTACATTATAAAAATATGGTATATATCATTATTCCAACAATTCTAAATAAAGTGTTTGGGACTGACTGATCTAGATAACAATAACCATTAGATATCATAATCTGTTAGCACAATAAATGGCTCCTTCTGTACATCGGATTTGTGCCCTGAGCTCTCTCTCTCTCTTCTATGTTATTGAATAAAGTACAACATATGTAAACCAAGAAACTCAAGACACTTCAGCTGTCTGAAGTGCATTTTCTGTATAAAGTGAAAGGACAATATCATCAGCACTTGTCTTTTAATGCCACTGGTACAGACTTTGATGACAAATGGTAGACAGGCATATTCCAAATAAATCCAGCCATTCAGACAGTTGTCTACTCCAATACTTTGAAGATGTGCACAAAAGAAACTGAAAACTTATAAGAACTTTCATAAATAGCTGGGAAATGGTCGCAGGTGATCAGGACACATTGAGAAATCATAAGAAGGGCAGCAGACCCGACCACTTTCTTCAGCTTCAAGATGGTGTTGGCGTGGACTGTTGTTACAAAATAGAACTCCATCGTAAATGCTTACTAAAACATTATGCAGCCATTATTTTCTCAAGATAGATATTGTGTGTTCATAACTTTTTGTTTAGTGAAAAGGCCAATACCAGTCATAAATCGAGGAGTCTTTCAGGAAAAGATTTTGAATTATTGGGGATAAAAATTACAATTTATCAATTGCACTCAGAGTTTTCAAATATCCAAATGACAACTCATACATAATCTTTAAGCATGCAAGTGCACAGGGTTTAGGGTTTTCGAAGCCATGTCCCTTTTCTTGTTCATATCAAAAGTGCCCTTTTAGTTAAAATTTTAATAAAAGATATATTTCTAGCACTTGGCTTTCAGCTACTGGTTTTACCATTGGAACATAATGTAATGGTAATCTGCGATAGTATTAAGATTGAAGTTTTATTAGTATATTTGGGTGCAATTATACATATTATTGCAATTAGTGGTACTTTTTTCAAATTAAGTATAAGCGCCTGTTATATTAAAATCTTATCTTTACATTTGAAAGTATGAATAGATCAGTATTTTTGATTTCACAATTACATCATGTATAAAAGGCATATAAACAGGGCATAGCTGAGGGAACCTTTGGGGAAATTCAGGGCCTGTGGCCCCCAGGTTGGGAAGTGTTGCACCAAATGTTGGAGCATCCTTCCTCCTACTTAGCCCCTCCCTTCTGAAACTCTGTGCACATCACTGCCTTCAAATATCATTTTCTTTCATTTTTTCCCCCCAAAAATTTGTTTAGGCAATGGTTTAAAAAGAGATTAATTCTCAAGAGAGAGTTAGAAATGAATTTCGTTTTTGCTTTGTCCTTACAGAAATTAGGGTGATTAAAAATTTTTTTTTCTTCAAATGTCTCCTAATTATATGAAAGAGTTTTGGAAAATGAAAACATGAAAAACTAATCCCTGTGTAACAATATCATTATACCATATATATTTTTCCAGACAGTTAAAGTACTTTCATTATAAACTAAGCTCAGAGATACAGATATTACGGAATCTTCAAAGTCATTTTAACCCTTAAATTACTCATTTAGAAAAAGAGGACAATTACTCACTAACTTGAGGAGAAAATAGTGCAAAAATCACAAAATCAGAAAAGAAAGGAAAAATTCCCATAGATTCTAAACAAAAAAAAAGAAAATATCATCTAAGATGCAGTAACTATGATTAACCTGTTCTCTGCCACAGACAAGATAACTCATCTTAGCAAGTTGTCAGTCCAGAACCACAGATGGAATAACTTATCTTACGATAGTGTCATTTTATATGTACATTACATTTGTTTGATATTCTGTTATGCATATTAGTTGAATTTTTATAGTACCTTTAAGGGATATTACAGTTGTGAAGTTATCTTACCAATTAACCACCCGGAACTGACTGATAAATTTCTTTGTCCTGGAGTGTCTGACAAGATATTTTGCAGATATGATGTTACCCAGGTCCTCTAAATGCTTATGCCATACTAAGAGTAATGCAATTCAATTTTCTTTCATTGGTAACAAAATCAAGTTCTTTATATGTTTCACAAAGTAGCAATATTTATGCCTATGACTGGTTAGTGTAACTTAGATAGCACCTAATAAACAACCTCCTGGTATTTTGGAGAGACACTTTTCACTAAAATTGAAAGAAAAATAGATAGCACCTAATAAACAACCTCCTGGTATTTTGGAGAGACACTTTTCACTAAAATTGAAAGAAAAAATTTTAGCCCAGAGGCAAAGCGAAAATAAAAAGGTTCGGGATATATTAAAATGCATAAGATTAGAAAAAGGATACGAATCTCTCATTTGATGCAGTTCATCCAGGGCCTCAGGAGCTGAAATAAAAAAAAAGAAAAGATAAGAACATTTCTGAAATGGATTATATATTCATGAACAAAAGATAGACATACAGCAGAATTTATATTATAGATCACATTGGAGCATATACAAGCATTAATAATTTTTGTTACCCTTAGATACAAAATCTGACTGGAGAAATAATTTGGCCGGAACAACTGAAACAATTATGTTATATGCCTCAGCTACATTTCATTTGTACTTCATTTGATCAACCAAGACCTTCTCTCACTTGGTAATTCAGGAATAACTCAACAGAATCTGATATTTTGCAAGATAGTATTTGAGAGCATAATTGATTATGGGAGTGTTTTTCATCATTTGCAGACAAATATGTAAACGAATATCAGCTGAAAATCAAATTTCAAAATGTTACAACTACGAAATAAAATAAGTATTACTGGGAAACAACTTATATATATATATATATATATATATGCTTGTGAGAAAAATGTGTACCTGCACGTGTTGATACAATTGCTGAAATTTAGATACTGTAACATAAAACAGACGCAAAAATATTAATACAGTTGCAAAAAATTGCTATTTTTAGTGGCATATGTCCACATGTAACTAAGCTTTGTAAAATAAGATTTTGCCAAAGTATTAATATATTTTTTGACAATTATACGTTATGATATTCTTATTCAGTATTTTAAAGTTTTTATAATCATATTAACATGCTGTGCAGGTACACATTTTTTCTTGCTGGTCCTATTTTCTTTAATATTTATATGCACCCATGAAATCCTCAACTATAGCCATCATTGTTTAAAACAGAAATACTTCCCAGGTGTATTTGAACCACCAAATTCCCTACACAATAAACACACTAACCAATTGTGCCAAGGAAACATGCGTACTACGTATGATTTATTTTTGACTCCCAGTTTTTCAAATAGGTTTTTGTTATTGTTTTTTTGATTTTTTTCAATTACATAAACATTCTCTGGGTCAAATTGAGTGTATGTGGAAAGGTTGGTATAATTCACTTCAACAGTTTAGGTGCACAATGTGTTATATTTAATTTAAAGTAAAAATTTGCATCTAGAGATTTTCAGAACAATTTTCGTGGTTGGTGTAATTGAAAAAAAGGTATTCCCAATAAAGGATTCAACAAGATAAGAATTTTATCAAAATTGGTTGAGATTGACAAAAATCATTACAAAATTCAAGTTGTCGATTTTGTGTAAACTTGAGAACATATTTATTCATTTATATGAATTCATTCCTTACTTCTTAGTTAGACACAAATACTCTATAATGTAGCATTTTGGGTAGTTCTGCATTTTCCTCTAGCATCAGTAGTTGGAGTTTGAGATCAGATATGAACCAGGATATCGAATGATGATTTTCAAGGTAGGCCCGCCCTTCCTACTTTGTTGATTGATGCAACACAACCTTCCTACCTATTGAATTAAACCTTATACTAGACTAAAGTAACCCAAGAAAATATCTATCTACTTATCTCTCTCTAATAGGTGTGTGTGTGTGTGTGTGTGTGTATGTACACACGTAAAAATTATGATTCATTTACCTACAATTGATATTTCATGTGATACTTTCTCCCTCCTTTTCCAGTTGCACATTGTTCATTCGATCAGCATATACAATTATGAAACGGAATGAGCAGAATCTAAGAATGCAAGATGTATTTTGGGAACAACCACTCTAGAGTGAAATCAATTTCAATGACTTTAGAGATAAACACAGTAACTCCAGCAGAGAGAGAGAGAGAGAGCAAATATCTGAAAAACACGTTTTTTTTTTGTATTCCTCTAATCCAAAACCTTTCGTTATCACTAAAGTTTGAAGAATTTTACTTGTAAGCCATTTCTAGCTCACTTATCAGATGCTGATGTCTTTGAAGTAAATTGCTTATTTCATCTTGGCTAATTTCAAGCAATTTATCTGTCATTGATTCCGCACTGACTTCATCCATACACAGACAGTATCAAATGAGGATATCAAGACAAATTCACCAAGACAAGACAGTATGAAAAAGCAAGGAGAAAATAATTCTCCAAATTAATGCTCAACAAAGAAAAATTTAGTTTCAAAGAAAAAAGAAAAAAAAAAAAAGTATTTACCTGCTTAGAGCAGGAAATTTTTTTTTCAATGCAAATGTCATTATTCAGCTTTCACCCCCTCTCATGCCCTGTGCATTTGAATGAATATAAAGTTGCCATAACTGAACATTAAAAAAAGAGGATGTCCGGTCACTGTTGGAGTTATCAGCCTACTTGAATGATATGATGGTAGCGGCTAGATTATGGTCAAAAAATTGTTAAAATGCCTCAAATGCAAGGCAAGAACAAAATGTTACAGTGTGAAAAAAGGTACACTTTGAACATTTTATTCATGGCTGTTATAGCAAAATGAAAAATGAAAAATGAATGCGCATGAAGAACAAGCAGCACATGGCACTATACGCTAGCCCTAAAACTGCTAATTCGACAGCACCATACATGCATCTTCACCTCTCTATCAGCCTCACCCTCTCGTCATTAGTTTCACGTTTTATTTCCATGGAAAAAAAGATGGAAGCTGAAATTCCGGTCTTTTGAAGAATTCTAAAAATTTCTTCCGGATATCAAAACCTAAATGGAGGACATGTCTGGGAAAAAACGGATGAATTGCAGCCCTATATGAATAGCAGTTTTGACATTCAGACCTTTCCTTTTTTTAAGTCTTTTTTTTTTTTCTCTTGAGTTTATTTGTAAAACTAACTCAAATTGCCGACTCAGGACAAAATTAGTCCTCTCAACATTCTCAATCCATATATTTAGTCATAAAGCTGTTCATAAATACCTCCCATTTTATATCAATGTACCAATTCGGTCTTGTGTTCACGTACTAGAGACAATGTGTTAAAATACATGCCTGCATACGTTTAGCTGTGTAGATATGTGCATGGCATTTTTTATATGTATATATCTTTTGCAAATGCAAAAACACAGAAAATATTAGATTTACTGGTAATGAATAAGTTGATTTGATGATTCCTGTCTGTCAGTCATTTGATGCCACCTCAAATCAACATGAAACCATTAAGTACATTTGCAGTAAACAAACCAGGGCTGATCTTTTTTTTTCTTTTGTAAATATTACAGATTTGAATTCCAACTTAAACTATACAGTCTATTTTGGCATCTTTTCAGATGCTGGAGCTGATATTCTTCCTATTTTGAAACATAAAATTTGTTCCTCTTTTATACTTCCTCACATAAAAATTGAAATGAAAGAGAGAGAACTCAATACTAAAGAGATGGGAATGACAAGAAATAGTATCTTGTACAGGTTGTAATTCTCTAATCTTGCAAAATTTGGTCCAGCAACACCGATCGTCTGGCACGTTTTCAATCTACCACTACAGTTTTTAGATCTGGTTTCAAATCAGTTTGAACCATAATTTTATAAACTGACTCGTTAAACCGAATGTTTACAAACCTAACTGCAGTTTGAAACCGAATCAAAGAACTCTGAGTTCGATGTTTTATTTTAGCACAAAATTAGGCTCATATCTGTTAACTTTTTCTGAATTATATGAATTATTTTTGATACCACAAATTAAAAAGCATAAGCAAACAAATAATCTTCACTTTATATTGTATTGAAAATATACGATTCTATTTTCTTTGCTACTATCAAAAATCAATAAACTGCTAAAATTTATCATGTAAGAGTATGAAAAAAAATAATTTGTATTAACTGGCATTTTCTATAGTCTGGCAATTTCCATGTCCCAAGGTTGCTGTATCAGAGAGGTGAAACTGTACCGGTTCTTGTATTGATTTCACACGTGTATGAGTGTGTGTGAGAGAGAGAGAGAGAGAGAGAGAATCTGTGTGGTAAGAGAAGGGTCTTGATTCAAAATCAAAAGTCCATCCATCCAATTGGTGATTCAACAGTTTCTGTAGCATTTAATAGCTATCTGCTGCTTTTAAAAGGTCAAGGTTAAGGCAAAGTGGGTGGAGAAAAAAAAAAGAAAAAAAAATAGACTAGGGAGGGTTACTTTACAGTGGCTCTTAGTTCCAGGAAAGCACTAACACTTTCTGCATCTATGGAGCAGGCAACAGAGTGAGGTCATTTCTGACTCATTCAAAAGGGGAAATGGATGGGGGGGGCGACATTAATTGAATTGCAGACAAGAACAAAATCTATCTATAAAATGAATAGTGTGACTTTTTCTGTTTGTTTCTTTGTTTCTCTGTCAATTTCCACCAGTGCACAGAGATACAACATTCTGATCATAGGCAGAGCACACGAATACTCGTATCCCAGGCAGAAATGCTGATCCATTCGTAAAAATTCCCATCAGTTTTATTTGGTACTATGCTACTGTGACTCAAATCTATTTGCCGTATACTGTGCAAAGTCTCTCAAAAACAGTTACCAGCATTATACATACATGTATGTGGTAGATAGATATTAATACTACTGACTAAATCAGATTTTAGAAGTGCACAATAATCTATTTTCTGAAATTCTGGGATGAAACACAGTCTTTATCATACACTAGTATCTTCCCTCACCTTTGTTGCTTTTATGACATTTCAGCTGATGCAAAGAACACATTAACCAAAACATTGTAATAAAACAAAGATGAGGATACTAAACCTTAGAAAAAAAAATGAGATTCCAAGTTGTAGATGGACAAATCATACAGACAATACAAATGAAGACAAACATTGTTCAACTTAATGTCATATCACTTGACCAAACAGAGATTCAAATGTCTTTTTAAAAAAATATTCCTTCAGGCTTATACTTTCATAGCATGTCAGTTTTGTTTTGTTTTTTTGTAAAAGAAAATCAGTGGTATTTCGAAAGGATATTTCCTGTTAAATGTCTTGAACTAAATAAAGCTGCATAAACATTTCCTTCATGTACTCCTGTATTTTAATAGATTTCAAACTCCCAAATCTAATTATGTTGAAGATGCTGTATTTCTGTTTAAAAAAAGTACCTGTATGAAGATTCCATTAATACATTGAGCTGAAAAATGGGAAATTATAACTGTTTTTGTCCATAATTAACATTGAGTTCAGTAATTATTCAAGCACTTCACTGTCTTCATGCATATATGCATAAAAGACAGAATCTTCAGCTCAGAGGAAGCAGGAGGTAAAAAAGGCACTAACAAGTATAAGAGAAAGTAGATTTTCATAATGACTAATCTGGAACAAGACCATACAGTGTGGCCAATTTCAATGTTTTTTTCTTCTTTCAATTTTTCAAATCCTTCCCAAATTTGAAAATTTAGAAAATTCAAACATCTAAATTGGCAAAACAGGATTTACAATTTTTTTTACAAATTTGAAAAATAATGACCCCCCCACCCAAAAAAAACACCCCCACCCAAACACCTGAATAGGCAACGTTGTTAGAGGAGCACTCTTTTAGGATCAAACTCACTACCAATGGCTTGTTAGACAATCTCTTTCTATGAAGGTTACTAAGTGATAAAATGAGATTGGGTTTGTACAAATAAAAAAATGATGAAAAACAGACAAGAATAGAAAATTAATGTGAAAAAGGTACAGTGATATGAAAAATGTCACATATATATATATATATATATATATATATATATATATATATATATATAGCAACACAGGCCCAACCACCCAAGTAGCTATAGCTTTTGACAACCCTCTCAAAAACCTTTCTTTGCATAGCCAGGCCATTCATTCACATTAAAAGGTAGGTAATATATTACGTGGTGAACCTGAAGTTTTTTCTTGATTCCAAACATACATTACACAAAACCTATGCTAGGTACAAACATGGTTTATCACAAATTATTCCGTGATATAAAAAGAGAATTTCTCATGCATTCGTGAACTTCACCATGCGCTCGATTTGTTGCCAGGAAAATGCAAAGGATTTATTCATATTAAATCTCATCACAATGATGATAGGAAAGGAATGAAAGGATGAAAATTTAATCTATTCAATAGAAAGAAGATTTTTAATCCCAAACTCCAAGATGTTAAGATAATCTAACAAAAAAAGTGAAGAAAACTCGTCACCTCAGTCAATAATTAAACAACTGTGGAATCCAAATTTAAAGTCATAAAAAATTCCATCTAATAATGATATCACTGGCATTTCCACAGGAAAACATCTAGAATAGAGTAAGGAAAAAAAATTATTCTAGAAGCATCTGAATTCCAGGCCCCCAAAAAGTTAAGAGCTAATTTTCCAAAAATCAAAAAAGCTATTTTATGAAAGGGCCTAGAGGAGTTCTGATGCCAATCTTCAAGTCTGTAGACAAAACGGTACAGCCAGGAGTGATGGAACACATGCAAAAAAGGGATAGGTGGCTATGGTTGAACAATAGCTTTAAATAAAATGCTTTAAAAAGCAATACATTAAGAGTAATACATTAGATAAACAAATAGACACAGGAAAATAAGTATAATTTATATATTACACAAAGCCTAAGAAGCCACAATGTTCCCATGATGTTCATAGGTGATGATATTTAGATTTAATTACTTTTATATCTATAATCTTCACAAGTTTTATAACAGTCAAAAGTAATCATTAGTAATCAATACATAATTATGTCACACCTGGAGAGAATATTGAATAGAATTGCTTACCAACTTCAGAGAGAGCTATCCAATTTCATGAACTTATTCAATACGACTACCCCAAAATCAATTACTGACTTTCTTTTCAGACCATTATATCCCCCACAAAAACATACTCACAGATACATATAATATAATCTAAATGAAAGTTTGCAAATGGAAGCTCAATAGACCAATGTTTTAATTCTTACTGCTAGAAGTGTGAGCTTGAAGAGCAAAACTCATTGGAAAGAAAAAAAAAAATGATTTTGCTTGGTTTTGAAGAAGCAGATATGAAGTTATTGGGACTTTGATTTTATTTTTTAATGCCAATATTTTTTCACAGTTGGTTTTGTCAAGAAGTTTCTTATTTTTCATTGTCTAATCCACAAGGAAAAACATAGCTAAATATAAAAGTACCAAAAAGTGATTCTTGTTATAAGACCAGAACAGAAGAATTGATTCACTCTGAAGTCAGAAGATCAGATTGCTTTTGTTTTTTTTTTACCCGATTTTTTGTTATCTATAGTCAAATTAAAACCTCCATTATATTATTACTGTTACCCTGACGATATCATCAAGCGCACTGCAATATTCATCCAAGTACAAAATATTGAAATAGAGTCTTTATTATCCATCATTATTATGAATAAAATGAGAGGAAGAAAGATCGTGATTGAAAGTATGAAGGATTAAACAACGTAAAAAGGGTTTTGGGAGCACACTGATATGGTATAAGCAAAGAGCATGGAAAACTCTTCATTAGAGCAAATTTCCGTATGCACTCAGCAGCTAATTGAGTACACTCTAAGCTGTGTGATTAGGGTAGAGGTATCTCTTTTATTGATCATAAATACTTGGAGAATAAAGTCCTCGTCTCTACTAGAAACTTGCAAGGTTCACTGAGCTGACACATGCAGAGGAAACTGGGACTTAATCACCAGCCGTTCATAGTCCAATGCGAGTTCTTGCTTAAGAGATGGATATCTTCATGGGATATGGATCAGCAAGTAGAATTTTTCAGCAATATTGTATATTGAAGTTAATGACCAGATTTTTTTTTTAATTTGTGAACAGGTCTAAACAAATATAGAGATGTCAACAAACGTAACTAAATTAAAAGTTTGTACATAAAAAATAATTTCTGTAAGGTGAAAAGAATTGCTTATTTCAGTTAATATTGTTTACCAGAGAATCCAGATTTTCATTGAATTAAAAGAAATTAACTGGAATCTGTATGGTTTCAAATGGATCAAAACTTATGTTTCAAGTTTTGTAATGCTATATGGAACATAATGAGTGTTAGTAAAATAAATTCAGCATTTCAAATAAATAAGATACTCAATATATCCAAGACCAGTTCTGATGATGTTGAAACAAAGCTTCTTTATATCAGCTTTGCAGGTAGAATTCTCAATGGCATGTAGCTATAGGGGTCGGCTGTCTGTTATTCCACATTGTTATAATTACGATGCAGATAAAAATCATTTCTGTATCATAGACAAAAGATCAAGCTTCCTTGTTGATTTGACTACAAAATAAAGTAAATTTGCTCCCAATATTTGTTTATGCATAATTAAAAATAACTTTTGATTTGTCAGGCTGGGCTGCCAAATTTGGTACTTTTCTGGTGGTAGCAGTGATATTTCCTGGTTTGAAGTGGGAAGTAAAACCAATACAAAAATCCAGGACTGCACTTCACGCTGGCTTTTGGTTTTAATTTTACATCGCACCAGAAACAAGGAAATATTGCTGCTACTTTCAGAGAAGTACCAAATTCGGCAGCCCTGATGGCAAGGTATAATTCCTGAGAAAAAATTCTTGTACACGAGAACACGTCTATCAAAAAAGCCTCAATATATCTTTTCCTCAATCAAAATATGCAGAGAAGTTTAATTTTTGCATATCCAGGATGGAAGATCTTTAGGGAAAGAAAAATATTGGAACCGTATATATTTTACAACTCAAATCTTACATATTATAGAAGTTATTTTAATGATTTACAGGTTATCATAAATTTCACAAGAATTTACACCTCTAATGTGTAAAATTTGTATAGCAAAATACATCAACCTCAATAATCTTATAATAATCAAAAACACTCTTAGATTTTAGATTACACAATATCCTTTCTAAATCATATTATTTTAATCATTGTAAAAATTTTATACCCACAGTAAATATGTTTGCTATGTAGAAATTAAGTAACCCTTTATAAATGAAAATAAAATTGTTCTCAATATTTTAAATTTGAGTGTAGGATTTACAGTTTTTAATGTAACTGCTTTGTTTCAGAGGGTCACTGCAAACACCAGACGGATTGAAAAAAAAAATATTCATCCCTTAAATAGGTTTCTAGTGGGTGTTTAATCTGCTTTATGCTACATGGGTCACTAGTTTGTGCCCGGCAGTCAAGAATATCTACAGGTGGTATCAACCAACTTATAAAGGTTGAAAATTTGAATTTATTACTCCACTAGGCCCCTTCTAAAATCAATTTTTAATTTTTTTTAATTTTTAAAAAGGGCTTTTTTGTCGAAAAAAAAAAAAAAATTTTCTCCAAGTGTGGAAGCCGTACAAAAGGCATTTTCCATGCAACAGCCAAGAAAATTTGCATTAATAGTCTACTACACACATTCTGGATATGTTTCTTTCTTCATTTACCAACCCTGCCAGCTTTCTAGTGTGGAGTTCAATCTACAATGGAAGTTCATGCTAAATCGGTCACCAGTTTATGCCCACTTACTTTTCTTTGAAAATCTTTGTTTTTAGTGGTTGCTGTCTAATGAAAGGAGAGAGAAGCATCTTATTCATTAATAATCACTTTTTCCACTTTGTTAATTGATTGCCCCTTACATGTCATGCTGCCAAGAGTGTTTCTATAAAGTGATTAACTTGACCTATTGTTCCTTGTTTATCCCCTTCCTCTGTGTATAGGGTTTGGTGGTTAGAGAAAGAGCCATGGTTCCTTGCTGGTTGGGTTTCAGGTTTGGGGGATGATTGGAGAGACTTTTAGTTCGGTAGCATGTTTGTTGAGTGATGTGTTTGTCTCATCTTAAGGAATTACAAATGGACTTGTGAGTAAATGAGGTTAAGTTCAGAGTTTGATAGTGGTAATAGAGCTAAATGAGATTTTTGTGTTATTATTACTGGGCCAAGTAAGTCGGTTTCCTGTCCTTCCAGGCATATTGTATAAGTGAATTAATAAATGGGATAAGTTTATGGATGAAATAAATTTCATTCAAAATGAATTAACAGTGACGTTCAATTGAATTTTCACATCAAGTAGATAAATGGGATTGTTGGTTTGTGTAATTCTATTTGGAGTTTTGATGTCAGTTTTTCTTCAAGATTGCCATTTTGTTTTTAGCCAGAATTATAATTTTGTGCTAATATAACTCAACTTGGAGTAAAATCAAATTTTGGACCAGTTGAAATCAATAGTTTTAAATGGAACAATAATTATTTCTGTTATTATTAATGAAATGCCTCTACATAAGTAATTTTTTCAATTAAGATAACTTATTTCACAGTAAAGTGTATATTAGTTCAACTGGTAAGATGTGTATGAAAACTTGATAAAAAAAGAATTTATTTCCCTAAGCTTATCCGTATAGTAAACATTCGCTATATACATTTTATCTTAATTTTTTCTCAATTTGTTAGGTACATTCTATTCTATTTTTCTCAGTTCTTTAATATATTTGGTAATTATCGTAGTTGGCATTTTATTGCTAGTTTATTTTTAGTTAACACAGTCGTAATCTTGTGGTATATAGCTTAATAGGATTTTATGATTATTATTGAATAAAATGCCTCTATAAAAATGCTTCTTTCTACATAAGAAATTCTTATTGAAAAAATTACTTATTCCACATTAAAATGGGTATGTTAATTCAAATGATAGGATGTGTATGAAAAATTGATAAAATAATCCCTAACATACAAATGAAAAACGAAGACACTGGTCATACACAAACACATACACCCAAAAGAATGAAGAAAACTGACATTTACTCTATCCCCACATCTCAATCCCCACTTCCCTTGAGCCAATGCACACATCTTTTCCCATTTCACCCCTACTGCGGCAGGAACCCCCCCAAGTTTGACCCCTACTTACTCACACCAAAGATACTCCTCCCCCTTCTTCAACAACCAACAACAACCTGTAACATATCCCTACCCCATTCAGTATAACATGCAGACATATGAGGAACTGCATTTGAAACAGTCTTTTGGTATCACAAAAATGCTTCTTAGAGACACAGATGGAATTTTATCGAAATGCATCAAACATTATCTTTACGATGAGAATTTTTTTAGATTTAACACTTTCTCAATCAACTGCCACCATATAAACATAATTATAATTTGATAAAAAACTGCCAGAATGTCAACATCCTTATCTATACCCCCCACCCGAAAGGGTTATCACTTGATAACACCAATTCTCCTCAGACAGACAATGATAGGATAGAAGATGAGAAAAGTAACATGCTTCCTACTCATCAGGTGGTCGCTATCATAGAGCTATAAGACCTCCTCAACCATTCCAATCTAAGAGCTGAAGATGGCCTCTATCACTCACTCTCTATATTTGTATATAAGATAAAAACATTTACAAGTCATGAGATTTCCTAATGCAGTCAGATTTGAGCAATTCAATCAGGAAAGAAAGAGATTTTTCATAATAAAATTATAACAGAAATACAATGTGAACACTACAATTAAAAAAAAAGAAGAAAAACTAACAATGAGACATTTAGAAATTTTCTGCACAAAGACTATTTTGGCACCAAATCTGATGAAAACTTTAGAATGATAGTTTGGTAATATTGGTACTTGGCTTGTTCATACTTAATGCTGTTCAGGAAAAGCAGTGCATCTTTGCTTTTGGTCTTTTTTTTCAGAAAAATTTGACAGCATTTCATTTTACCTGCTATCAGTTCTATTCAAGGAAGTGGTAAAGGAATCTAACACAATTGCACAGATGTCTAAAGCAGGGGCAACATAATCCACATGAATAACACAAAAAATTAAATGATGATAAAATAAGCACAACTAAAGGAAAAACATAATTCATAATTTGGTTGAACCTCACAAAGCTTCAAAACCATTCTTCTGGCAGCAACTTCAGTGCACCATGACATAAAAATTCTGACACAGAACGTGTGAGAATGAAGAGGAGAGCAAAGAAGAAGGGTGAGAATCAATCAATATAAACATTGATTGGTTGGTTTCTTCAATTCCAGTCACTTCTTGCAGTTGGAACCTGACAACTTATGGAATATTGGAAAGCTCATAATGTCATCCAAATTGTTACAAGAATAATATTAATCAGCATGGTTTCTCAATTATACATACAATCAAGCTTTCCAGTATTCAATCAGATACAGATGGAATTTAAAAAAAAAAATCTAAACTAAGTTTTACTTCCTATAATTTCAAAGAGAGTCGTTATCATTTTGAGATGTAACTGTATAATTGATTGGTTGAAATATGTTAAGAACATGATTAAAACAAGGAGTGTGGGTTTTAGTTTTTCAGATGTTCTGAAATCCATATGTATCTCAGTATCCGGACATCACCCAGGCCTAACCATTCATAGTAGGAACTGAAATTTTGCACACAAACATACTCCCCTCAATGAGTAAAGAAAACATTTTTATCTTAGATTCCCAACTAAATAGTTTTTTAGTAAGGGGAGGACGCAATTTGCCACATTGGTTTATGCAGAATTGGTCACTTAGTTTGTGTCTGGCAACATTGAGACTTGTTCAAGGTTTTTTGAAAATTCAGATTTTTTCTAGTGATCACTGCACAACAGGAAATGAGAGGAGTAACTTATTCATTGATCACCCCTTTTTCTAATTTTTCAATTGATCCTCCCCAACAAAGCATACTTCTTATAAGTGATCATGTCGGTTCCTATTGAGTGAATAACAAAAAAAATTAATTTTGAATTTCTGGTTCAAACCACACAGGTAGCATTTTCATCAAAGTAACTTAATTTTACAAACCACCACTGCTTAATTTATGGGGTGAAAAGAAGCATATATGGGTGGTAGACCATCCATTTACTTGGGAATGCTAGTTTGGTTTAGATTCTCCAGATTAATGTATGCATTATTCAATGCATCCTCAAAGAGAACGAGGAAATACTATTTTTCTTTTTCTGCCATTCATAAACAATAATTCAGAAGTCACTTTGGTTTTAACCCTTTACATCTAAAGTTACAATGTCAAAGAAGAAGGAAAATAGAAAAATACTAGAGGAGCAGCAGACTTCCCAAAATGAAAGGAAGAGGAAAAAAATGAAGGATGCTGGAGAGAGGAGGAGAATGCAGAAAAAGGGAGAAGAAACAAAAAGACAAAAAAGAAAAAAATGAATTTAAGAGTAACAAGGTGATAACATATTCTTATTTATTTATTCACTGGACTAACTTGAATTTCCTTTGAAAGGAGGTTTTTCATATCTAAATAAATATAGTCATATGATAGGAATTTTAAAAAAGTGAGCCAGCCACTGTTATAAATCCAGTAAGATGACAGATTATGAGATTTCCAAGATGGGAAGGAAAAAAAAGAGATTGAGAAAAGAGAGAAGAAATAAATAAAATGGGAGAAATTCAAGGTGAAAGAAGATACATAAGTAGGACCAAAAGAGAATGAAAAATTTTAGAGAACTAAGGACAGAAAAGTAGGGGATATATATATATATATATATATATATATATATATATATATATACATATATATATATATATATATGTATATGTATATATATATATGTATTTAGAGAGAGAGAGTTATGATGTCTGTCCAAAAAGTATTCAGAATATCTTGAGAACCAGATAACTTGGCAATTAGTCAGATAGAACCTTCTGAGGTACGCATGAACAGACACTTTCTCATGGGGTTACTCAGTCTACAGTAAGCAGGTGTACTATTTAACTATTACCTTGTTCGAGTGAGAAGGTGTACTATTTAAATATTACATTTACCAAGCAAGTTTTGGGCAGGATATTTTGGCCAAATATTGCATCACCTGGGTCTGTCAGCCCCTTACAGTTCCGATGAGGCTCCCAGAGATCTCTGGCATTTCTAAAAGAAACTTCAGACCATGGACATAATTAACCAGAACACAGTGAGACAGCAGATGGTGATCCTGAAAGAAGACTTAGGAGACTGCTTTGAAGAGAGGAATGCTGGGATTAATGACTGAGGTCCCAAGAGTCATACTTTGAAGGGCATCATTAACCAAGGTTGGCTATTTTCTAAAAGATTTTTCTTATCTATATTAAATAGCTGGATACTTTCCAGACAGACTTTGTATAGAGAGAGAGAAAAAGTTAGACAGAAAAACGGAGCAAGACCAGAAGTGAATATGAGTTAATTCCTCCATCCCTCAGGAGCATTTAGAAGTGAAGAGAACTGATAATGGTAAAGAGGGTGTACATATAAATCCCTGCCCATGCACAAAATAATCAATATCCTTGGGATGGCAGCCATATTGAAGAGTGTTTCAGTTATGAAATATTTTCAGCAAACTTTAGCAATCATTCTCATGAATGCAAAAAATGACAGCACATTATGAACAGAAACTTGATATCCTTTCATACAAATTGGAGATAAAATTATCATTATCAGTAGTATCATTATTAAAAGGTTAAATATTCAAACTATTATTGTAGCCTGTTCATAACATTTTTCGAAATAAAGCTTTCAAATTATCCTAACATTAATAGTCTGTTCAGTGTGAAAAATATAATTGATCAAAATGTATACTAACAGCAAAATCCACATTTGAATATCTTCTAGTCTTTCTCTAACCTGACTTATTGATTACCAAAAAGTAATCATAAAAAATATCCGATTTTCATTTGAGTTTGATTATGTGACTATACAATTTCAAAAAGATTTTCAAAACATATTTCGGCTAGACAAGAATTCATTTTTACCGTTTATCAATTTTGAGATCAATAATCAGAACAACTCTTGGAAAGATAGAAGCATTTCATTTTTCATTCTCAGTTGTGAATACTGATTGCATATTTGTTTATGTAAACAAAAAACAATTCATTTTGCAATATCTATCATATGAAATTCAACAAAAAAAAATGACCTAATATTAAAGTCAGATTAGTAAATTCTAAGTTGCTATTTTTGGATTTCATTCCAAAATAGTCAAGAATCAGCATTCAAAATCTTATTTTATTCAAATAACCAGCCACTGAGAGACCATTTGGTTCACACTATCCATTGTGAATCCGTATTCTGGAAGTACAAGAATCATGTGCAAATTACAATCATCTTCCCTGAGACTATCAATTTAGAAAAAGCTTCAAAGAATAATTGTACAAAAGTTTATATCCTTATTCCATCAAAATTAAGATTATGAGTACAATCAGTTTGTATTTTAAATGCATATTTAATAAAACCTCATAAATTTATTGCAGTTTATGATGATACTAGTCCTCAACCAAAAGTTTCACTGATAGACACAGTAAGAAGGGAGACGGCAGAAAAAAGAGTTATGCAGTTTAATAAGAGGGTAGGAAGGGAGAGAGGAGAATAGAGAGATAATTTAATAAGAGACTACGAAGGGAGAGATACTGATCGTTGTGACTGATACTGTACCTGATATTTATATCTCTTCAGACAAAAATTATCAATAGCCAAACTCTCAACACTTTTAAAAGGTGATATGTTTTAATGAATTAAAATCAATATAGTAGATTATAAAATTTAGTTTGAGAAGTAGAGTTGGCCTGTCAGATTTGTATCAGTGTTAATGTCTTTGGAAAAGGTTTGCAGCTCAGAATCTTTAATTTATGTGAACATGCTTATACAAACTGTCACTTGAATGAAGGATTTCTACTGGCTGCACTCTCCCCCTTGAGAGGATGACGAGAATACAGACACAAAGGAACTACAACAATGGTTAATAAGACAGTTGCTCATACAGTGCTCCACAACTGTGACCTTTGGCCAGAAGACTAGGCTAAGCATGGTAATAATCTGCACTAAAATTCTTACCAAGGAGCTTTATGTTCTGTAGCTAACTTGCCAATAACTAATCAACAAACCATAAAGAGAACAGCAAAATTGCTTCTCTTACATTGAATTAGGATATTAATTTAAAATGTAGTTTGTTTATCAATACATCGAGTTCTTAAATAGTGGAGTGGATAACTGAAAAATCATGTGCATTATAATACAAGCCTGAAAAATGGTTTGTTCCCCAGAGGTCTCTGATTGATACAGCCTGATTGACCATCTGAAAATCCAAAATGACAGCCATTTTTCAAGATGGCTGCCAAATTGGCCTTCAGAAGTTGACCGTTTTTCTATAAAAATGTATAGTGAGCCAATTTGAATGATCTTGGTGTTAATTTGTATGTTTTAAAACTGGCTTGAAGATCTTTTACTGGTTTAAACAGCCATAATGAGAGTAGTGATATAAGATGAAATAAGTAATTCAAAATCAACAAAAAAGATTGCCAACATGACTTTTTGGGAAAAGTAACAAAATAGAATGCTAATATAACTATGGATCACACGTAAATGTTCCTCTGGCTATTGCTCACATATGGTCATGTCTTGGCTGCTGGCTGTGATTGGGGGTAATGTTATTAATCTGCCATGTCTTTCCTTACTGAATCCACTCCCAGTCAGTGAAACTCCAGGTTTCTGGTCTTGAGATGGTAGCCTGGCCTCAAATGATCCCAGCATGTTTGGCATGGTCTCTAACGGCTAATTGTTGGTGGAATTGAAACTCCCTAACCACTTCTGGATCTTGTTGTTCAAGGGACATCATATCTAGGAGGTGAACATGGATCTATCACTCATAATTGACAATGTTGCTAGCGAAAGAGTAAGGGGCCAGTTCTGAGAGCGCTTTACATTACAGGTTTAAGTCTCCTTCTCTGAATGAGTAGATCAAGGTGAAAATGGTGAGCTCAGCACCAGACTTCAGAATGAAAAATGTAGACTCTCTAGCGTCCTTTGTTCACACAGTTTTCAAAGCTAAGATCAGATCAGCTAGACTCGGCAGAGTAGTAGTCCGTCAACACAGGTCGTTGACTCTTAGGCTAGGTAATGATACCGCAATTAATCATAGCCTGACATGATCTTTGCATTTCCTCTTTGTCATTTATGGGTGAACCATCCTGTTTTTGTGAATTAGTCATTCATTTTGTAACCTATACAATTAGAGATTCAATATCGTTATACACTAAAAAATCAAAAAAACATCTTTAAGTAAATCAATTGGAGGGACCTAAATCCTATAAAATTAATGTGTTTACCATGGAAAATCTTGAATTTCTTCAATTTCAAAATTTCAAAAAATCCAGTAATGGCACTACTGTCTGTTCAGCTTTGATGCATAGTCTCTTTAGCCACGTCTACAGAACTCAATCTCACGGACAAATTATATGTTAACAACATTTCTAAATTACCCCAAGCATCTTTTTCTGGTTTTCAAAAATTCAGGTAAAAAAGTTTTTTTACATAGGTGTTAATTAAATATAAATGCTGATTCTAGAATAACTGATAGGCCAACATTGGCTGTAACTGACTCATGAAGGGGAGAGATGATTCATAGAATGAAAAAATCCAATCCAACAGGTTTGAAAAAACAGGAATAGACACTAAGATAATTCAAATCAACCTACTATACACATTTCTATGAAAAAAATCAAATTGAGATGCCGATTTAGTGGCCATGTTGAAAAAGAGACACCATCTCAGATTTTCAACAGGTCAATTTGGCAGATTTGATCAGTAACCTCCGAGGAACAAAAACCAAATTTCAGGCATGTATCGTAATGGGCACAATTTCCCTCAAAATATTGATTTTATCTGCTCTACTGAATTGGATTATGACAAATTATTTATTCACTTTCTCTGTTTATCATTTCCTTTTTTCAATCTTAAAAGGGACTACAATTGTGAAAGACCGAAAGCAATAAGGTAAGAATCACTTTTAGCCATGGGATTGCTTAGCAATAAAGACACATAATTGTCATGATTTAGTCCATCATGGAGGTCATCACTGAAGAGGCCTCTGCTGTAATCGAACAATTGATTGTCTACTATATTCGTGATAAATTATAGTTGAACACCTTATAACTGTGATTGAAGATGATGCTCTAAATATGTTACGGATGCTCCCGAGATTGGGCCCGATGACACTGAGTGGTATCCTGGGAGTGGTGCATAATGAATAGCATGTTCAATCCCAAATGTAGCAAGTATTAGGTCACTAAACCACTTCAGGTGAATATCTCTGAGGAACATTCAAGGGAAAATCCTGTTCAGTATCCTGTAAGCCAGGTTGATTACTTTTGTGTGATCAAATAGATCCATCAATCAACTGGTGCAGAAAGTAAGAATTTATAGTTTGCTACGATGAGTATGTCAGTTCCATTTGGGATGCAATATTGACAAAAGACATCAAGATGCTGTATCTTAATAATGTATATGGACCCTTACACAACAATATCATCAAAAAGGGTTATTGATTTCTTCTTAGTGCATCACATTAATGCACTTACTCTGAACTATAGATGCAGTTCCCTTTAGCAAAGCACATATGACAATTCTGGTATTCAAATGAGTGCAAATAGATATATATGCATACACATAGACGGACTGAAGTTCAGAAAATTTGATCAGATTGATCAATCTGTTCATCTATTTAGTTATCTAGCATTTCCTATATCTCGTAGAACATTTCACTCACTACGAAATCACTTCACTATGAAATAAAGAACTTTATTTATGTATGTATACTAGCTAGTGTACCTATTTATGCTGGGTTAAATATCAAAGGAAGAATAAAAGCAAAGCAAAACAAATGTAAAGCTTTCAAACTTGTAAAAAAAAAGTTTCCTTCCAATTTTGGACCCTTGAGGAGAAAAAGTTTACCTTAACTTTTAAACCCTAAAAGGAATGGGAGAGTCTCCCTTCACATTTGACCCCTCAAAAGGGGAGGACAGCTTTCCTGCATTTGCGACTCCTTACGGGAAAAACATTTCCTTTTATTTTGACCCATTGAAGGGGAGAAGTTTACTCACATTTTGACCTCTTGATGGAGGGAAAGTGTAATAGATGAAATGATTATGAAGGTGATATTTTGTTGGTGTAGCTGTTCAACTACATTAGAAGAGACACACTGCAGAGTGAAATCACCAGACAAAAAGAGTCTTTGAGGCCTGCTTATCTTATTCTTAAGTTCACATGAAAAAATTGAATGTTACTATAAAGGATAATAACTTCTGATTAAAGTTATTTCTCTTGCAGCATTGGGTGAAATTCTTTTTGTAAATTCATTCCACAGACGAGCTGTCATTGGAGCAGTATCAAGCGGTTCATGAAATTAAGAGTTAATCGTGCAAAGAAAAATAGATTTTATTCTGTCCTTAGAGTAAGCCAAGATTGGTTTTAAGCTACCAATTCAGTTCGATATTAGCAATAAGCACTGAAACGTTCACAGATACAAATGAAGAAAAAAAATGAAGAAAAACTCTTGAACCTCTACCAATATTTATTCATATGGACACATACATACACATTATGTGTGTATGTGTCATATATATATATATATATATATATATATATATATAAACCTATATATTAAGTTTGATGCAAAAGTTTTCAGCATTATCTTTTATAACATATTAGGAAAATATTAGAAAATACATTATAAATGATCCCCAGCAGATCGCACAAATACTCTGATCCTAAGCATAAAAATCCTGTCATTTTTTATGGGTACTATTTGGAATTTAATTTATTATCATATTTCACCAATATTATTCATGGCATTCCTCCGACTTGTACTGGATTCCTCAGAATTGTTTTGAAGATACGTCCTCTATGTTCTTGCAGTCTAGGCAGACAGTAAATAAAACAACAACAAAAAAAAATAGTAAAAAGAACAATCATGAGAGATGAACATTGCAAAAGCTACAAAAGTAAAATAACCGAGGTTAATTATATGAGAGACTTTCGTTTTCACATCAGAACATGGAAACAGATTCGACAGTAAAATAATAAGACAATATACATTCTTTATAAATCAGCTTTGAGAAAAAAAACCATAAACAAAAGAAAGAGCAAAGCTGAGGAGGTATTTTATATGACATGTAAAAATGAAAAGCTGTTGAGCATAAAATTCGCACAAATATTATATATATATATATATATATATATAGCCAGTAATGCAAAGGCTAAATAAGCGCTTTCATCCCAGATTCTCATCTTGTACATTCTCTGTCTATTTGTCTCTTTCTAAGCAACAGTTATATATCTAAGAAATGGACATAATTGGTTCGACAGAATTAATTATAAATTGCGCTATATTAAATAGGAACTCAATTGAAATGACCCCTCTTCACTACACGGTTAATATATCACTCAATCTAGACAACTTGAATAGAATACACAAAAAAAATAGGGCTGCTGCAGAAATTGAACTAGATGCTGATAGGGCGGCTGTTTAGCTCAATGGTAAGGGTATCACAATGTTGAAGCAGCTCCTCTATTGGTGGCATGTTATATATATATATATATATATATATATATATATATATATATATATATATATACACACACACACACACACAAATTTACAAAAAAACTTGCAACATACAAAATTTAAATGCACTACTAGTATTATTTCAGGTCTATGTTCACATAAATATATACATATCTACACATCACACATATATTTATAAATATATCTATGTATGTATACACACACATCAATATATATGTATACACATATATAAATTAGAGTTGAAGTCTAAGTTTGATTGGTATATCAACTTTTCAAAATGATATACATGTGTATTTTCAAACACAGTATAAGATTATGCAATACCATTTACACTGATACAGCACAATGATGCCAATTTAGCTATTTTGGAGCTAGATTTAGCTTCTTTTGTCAATACAAACCCCACGCTCCTCAGCATGTGTGCTCCAGAACCCATCCTTCTCTCCTTCATGGTTCCTTCAACTGTCTAATTCACTAGATAACTATTTTTTTGTTCTATTAACATTTTCATTTTCTCATAGTGTATTCTGTTTTCTAGTTATAGTTGAAAAAGCAATATTCTCAGAGATATGTCTTTTTTTTTTCATCTATTCTATTTATTGTGAATTTGATTTCAGTTTGTTTTAATAAAAGTTTCTGAGAAATCTCATGTGGCTTTGACTTGAAATTGAACATGAGAAAATACCAGGATATACATTGTATATTGGTATTCAGCCTAACAATATCGAGATATGTATTTTTAAAATCTCAGTAAAATTTCTCTGTACTACTTCCGAACAATCATTTAACACTTTTTGGTTTCACAGAAAAAATATCAGCTGAAAGTTGTTGTTTTTTTTGTTTTTTTCTAAAAATGGCTTCTTAGAAAATTGTCATTGAATTAATAATGTTCATGCTTCTGTAACATTGTTATTCAGGAAGAATGGTATTTTACTTATTTGAAAATTATTTAATTCTAAAAAAATACCAGGGTTTATGAAGTCAGAGCTGATGATGCTCAAGGGGATTATAAATATTATGTATCACCTTTATACTAATATTTTGATATTTGAGCCTTTTGTTTGTTTGTTTATTGGTGAATCTTCTCTACAAAAACAGCAAGGCTCTAATCTATATGCATTAGGTTGATAAACCTTGTAGTTATTGCAAATAGACACAAATAAACAAACAAAAGACAATGTTAGTGTGTATAATATATATATATATATATATATATATATATATATATATATATATATATAAATATATATATATGTACACACACACCACCTGAAGTACCTGTTATGCCGGGTTAAATATTTATGTAATAGAAAGAAAAGACTAGAGTTTCTAGGCTTATAAAAAGGTTTCCCCTCACTAAAAGGGGGGAAAGATTTTTCTTGACATTTGAGACCTTGAGAGGGGAAAAGAGTTTGTCTTCACTATTAACCCCTTGAAGGGGAAAATGTTCCCCTTCATTTTTGAACCCTTAAGAGAAAAAAATGTTCCTTCACTTTTAACCTTTAAAAAAGGAAAAGTTTTCCTACATTTTCATCTACCTAAAGAGGGAAGAGTTTTTCTCCATTTTTGACTCCTGAAGAATTGTATATAAACATATAAAATAAAATATACATATATATGCATATACACACATATATACAGGTATCCCTGAATTAATTTAGCTCAATGTGCGCTTTGATTAACACGGTTACATTAATTGTGACCGTCCCTTCACGTACATGATCAAGATTTTGATTAAACCAGTTTTGAAATTCAAAAATAAAGTAATTGATCTCTTCATTTCATTTCTTCAATAGTCAACTCATCTTATACCATGGACGTGTTATCAAAGAGATATAAAGCAGACAATAAAACATTCACAGTAAGCAAGCAAGCAGTGGTTAGAAGACTTTAAATTCAAAACAAGAATGAAAACTGTTGAAACAAAACAAAACACCCAACTTTCATCAATTATAAAGGAGATGCTTAGACTGTTTCGAAGTCAATGTTTACTTTCGTTAATGTTCACTTTGGCAAAACATCAGATGTTGCAAAAACAAATGTATTCTATAAGCATTTATTTCACACATATTTTTTTTTTTTTTCAAGAGTATCGTATTATGAATTTTATGCTGTAGCTATACTCAAGTATTTCAAGTCACTAATAATGGATCAATTTTTACCATCGATTGTGATACTTGATTAATGTGGTTTGAACATACGCAATAACATCTGGAGATTGATTAATCGTGTTAATCAAGGGGAAACAATATATATTGAATAGAAAGTGAGGATCCACTTCAACAATATACTTACACTGTAAATGTGAACCCCCTACTAAAACCTGAAATCTTTTTTTTTTACCAAACATTTTACTTTAAAACCTTCTCGTAGGTCCAATGAGTATGCATGCCAAATTTGGTTGAGCTTCAACCATGTTTACCAAGTTGCTATTGCATGTCAGACTGTATGAGACATATACACAGATATCTATTACTAAAAAGACGACTATGTTTCTTCTCTCAAGCAGCTGCACCTTATGTATTGAAGAATCTAGTACATGGGTAGCCTGGTCCCTGGATGAATATATCAAAAGTCATTGTCACCTACCCTGACATCTAAAGGTCAATTTAGGGCCAAGGTGAGGTGAATGTGAATTATCTCAGTCAGAGTCTGAACTCAGCTAGCCAATTCAATTTTCTCTTCTACACACCATTTGGCCATCTCCAATGATATTTCTTAGAAAATATATGTTTATGTACAATACATAGCCACCTACAATTAGGGAGATTCCAGTTCATGAAATGTTGCATGAAAAAATTATCCTTTTTGAAGTTTTGATCCCAAACTGACTTGTGATAACCTCAAATGAATGTAAAGTTCGATGCCACCTATTCCAAGTTCATCCTCAATTGAAATTACCCTTATAGACTAATTTTCAGCAGCCATGGTCAAGCTGTTGGTCCGGCTAAAAGACGCATAAAACCAAGCAAACAATCGTTGGTATTATATTAATAGATACGGATATAAGCATATATATATATATATATATATATATATATATATATATTAATTATATATATATATGTATATGCATGTGTGTGCAAATGAGAGTGACAATTGGAAGGTGAAGAGAAAAACTCAATAGAAAGATGTTGTTACCTATCAAAATTTTTCATTATTCTATGGACATGCTCAGATACATTTCAATGGGTGCCAGCCATCTTTTTCAGAGAGAAAATATTTACTGTGGGTCACAGAGAATTTTGCTGTTTACATGTTTGAGGCCGAGGAAAGAAATGGATATATCTTTATGCTGTTTGGTAGGAGCAGGAGTTTTGTGAATTGCTGTGAAAAATATTTTCTGAAGAAGATGGCTGGCACCTGGCAATATGCACTGATACATGCTCACAGAATAATAAAAAGTTTTGAGATGTAACACCTTTCTCTTGAGTTTTTCTTTTCACTTCTAATCGTTATTTTCATTAACATTCTGTCAGATCACTTCACATCCACAATAAAAACATGTTCATGTGTATGTATGTATCTCATATACACATGCTGATTAATTGTGCAATGATAGTAGTTCGCTTCTCAAGCAACAAATACATTTTTTCACTCAATTTAGTAACAGGTTTATAAGAAAAAAAAGTTGAATAAAAAACAAAAAAAACATTTCCGGTCATCCAGAAAGAACAAAGTAAAATATAGGTACAGCATTTGTACAATGCTAACCTTTCAACAAGTTCTAGATGCATGTTAGATTGCTTTTTTTTTTGCTTATCACTTTCAACAGAAATTTTTCCACAAATATGCATACTTATCAGGGTGTTAAAAACTGTTCCATTGAAGAAAAGAAAAAAAATGGCGTGAGAAGAGAGACAGAGAAAGCAAATGCAATATTTCTCTTTGCACAATGCTCAAATAAGCATTGGCATTAACTCTAAGTCAATTGCAACCTACACAACACAATAAGGTAAAGGGATGAGAAGGAACAGAAGGCTGCTGCTTTGTATGGAGAGTGTCTCAACAAATGAAGTGAAATGGTTAATTTTCAGAGTTGGCACCATGTCAGTGAAAATGAACTGATCCAATCTAATTTGACTTTCTTTTAACAATATATTTAAACATCATCATGTGGGTTAGACTAAACATCTTTTATTTTAGAAGCACTCAAGGAAAATGGGAGAGAGGAGAACCAGCAGACAGAAGGCATTATAACTATTCTTCAGTAACAAAATGTATGTACTTGTATTTTTCATTCCCTCTCTCCTTTTCACACGAAAACATTACAGATGCGTACACAAAGATTTTCTTTCATCTTGTTTCTGTTGATTTTTATTGCAACTCAAAACCCTCATTCTACGATTGTAGCACAGATTGTAGATGAAGAATAAGCTTCCAATGAGATTCGAACTCACATTCCTTTTCTTCAGGAAGCTAGTCTGTCTGGGGCAGCTATCTTACTATTGAGGCCACAAAAACCAATCAGTTACAGAAGCCCAAATCTAATCATATAACTCTCATTCTTTTTTTCATCTGAATACTTATGGTTAAAA